>OY725343.1:27797249-28474749 GCA_963243735.1 Neocrepidodera transversa | reverse complement strand
TTTGTCTATGAGGATCGATTTGTGAATGGAATATTGCATAAAACTGGTTTGAATTTTTTACAGCTACGTCATCAAATCTTTCTTTATTTTGAGTTAATCAGCTGTATTAGATAAGATCTTTATTATGAGTAAAAATTGTTTTTCTAGAACAGGTAAGTGATTTTCGTTATTATAAAAGATTAAAAATTTTGTATAGTAGATGATTAATTTTACTTGCCTTATGTTTAAATGGATACTAAATAATGTTGGATTGACCATTACCTGAAAAAAAAGAAGAAATAATTAGAAATTTTTAGAACAATTATTACTTTTCTTCTAAGATATATACTTTTTTATCTGAAAGATTTGAATCCCTTGGTCTTTTTTACATAGGTGTGCTATATCAAATTTTGCTGTCATCTGTCAAAATACGTATCATATTAAATTATCTCATAATCGAGATATCCGAAAAAACGTTTTTTTGCTTGAAAAACAGCCGGGTGTATATTTACATACAACTGTCAAATATTTGATGACAACACCTTCGACTTCCGGTTTCCCATAAATCAAGAGAAATAATGATTTTTCTAGACTTTTTGACCCACCCACAACATGATTAGGTGAAAAAAAATTTCATGTCGGTCAGTCTGGATGGATGGATGGATGTATGTGGAGACGATAGCTCGAGAACCGGAGGAACCCTATTGTTTTTGGGCATTCTAACTGTAAGGAGGTGGAAATTGGAGGGGGTTGAAATTTCAAAAAATTTATATCTTCGCCATTTTTAAAAATATCGAAAAGGTTATAAGGCTTTTTTCATGTCCTAATTATTATAAAATTAATTGAATTAAAACTTTTTTCGATTTGATCATCAGGGGTGGAAATTGGAGGGGGTTGAAATTTCAAAAAATTCATATCTCCGCCATTTTTAAGAATATCGAAAAGTTGTAGGGAATTTTAATTGAATTAAAACTTTTTTCGATTTGATCTTCATGAGTGGAAGGTCTTTACACTTTTTTCATATCCTAATTATTATTATAAAATTAATTTGTATAAAACTTTTTTTATCCGATCTACGGAGGTGAAACTGGAACGGGTTGAAATAACAAAAAAAAAATCTCCACAATTTTTAAAAATATCGAAACAGGTTATTATATTTTTTTTCATGTTCTAATTTTTATAAAATTAATTCGCTAATTTTTAACGGTTTAAAAAAGATAGGAAAAAAATGAAGACAAAAATTATAAAAATCGTGAAAAATTGTAAAAAAACGTAAAAAACGGGCGGTTGAAAGTCATAAAATTTCGTAAATTATTTAAAAAATCGAGAAATAGAAAAAAAAATGGAAAAAATCATGACAAATTGTGAAAAATCATGAAAAATCGTAAAAAATCGTAAGAAATTGTAAAAAAACGTAAACAAATCGTAAATAGCAGGCAAAAGTCGTAAAATTTCGTAAACAATTTAAAAAAATCAAAAAAGCGAGAAAAGTGGAAAAAATCGTAAAAAAAATTGTAAAAATGTAAATATTGTAAAAAAACGTAAACAAATATTAAAAAACAGGCAAAAAGTCGTAAAATTTCAGAGATAATTTAAAAAATTTAGAGAGATCGAAAAAATATAGAAAAAATCGTAAAAAATTGTAAAAAACGTAAAAAATCATAAAAAACAGGCGGTTGAAAGACATACAATTTCGTAAATTCGAGAAATAAAAAAAAAATGGAACAAATCATGAAAAATCGTGAAAAATCGTAAGAAATTGTAAACAAACGTAAACAAAGCTTAAATACCTGGTAAAAGTCGTAAACTTTCGTAAATAATTTAAAAAATTAAGAAAGGGAGAAAAGTGGAAAAAATCGTATAGTAAAAAAAATCGTGAAAATGTAAAAATTGTAAAAAAACGTAAAAAAGGGTAAAAAACAGACCAAAAAGTCGTAAAATTTCGTAAATAATTTAAAAAATTTAGAGAGATCGAAAAAACATGGAAAAATTTTAAAAAATCGTGAAAAATCGTACACAATCGTAAAATTAGGTAAAAGAATTTAGGTAAAAGAATGATCAAAAATCGTATAAAAACGTAAAAAATGGTAAAAAATCGTAAAAAAATCGCAAAAACGAGTAAAAAGTCGTAAAATTTGGTAAACAATAGAAAATAATCGTAAAACATCATAAAAAATCGTAGAAAACCAAAAAAAAAAACTGGAAAAATCTGCAACAAATGGAAAAACAGGGTTAATATCTGGAAAGATCAAAAAACGCGAATAAATTTAAAAAAATCGAAAAAATATTAAAAAAATAAAATAAAATCGAAAAAATGATGGAAGATGGAAAAATTAAAAATAAAATAGGAAGAAAAACCCTAAAAAATTTAATTTCAGTAAAAATGTATAATAAAATCAATTTTTTCTTAAAATTTGAATCTCGACTGACAGAAGCGAAATTTTTTTCATAAACAGATCCTCGCAGCCATAGGACTGTTTAAATCATTACGGTTACTTACGTTACTTGAAAGATTCATTCACCACAATTAGATGATATGTTATATTTATTTTTTTATTTTTGTATTTTTTTTTAAGTCACTTTTGTTATATTTCACAATTCTTCTTCAGTAGCTAATCAAAAATGTCATTCTGATTACGTCTGTTTCATAGCATTATGCCCATAAATTTTGTATTGCGTATAGTTCTTGTGCTTATTGTTAAAGTCAATTTTTCGGGCCGAAGTACTAAAAATGTCATATATTTTTACCCCGTGTAATATTTTGTACATTAAATTTATAATTATGACGATTTTTCATTCGTCAAAAATGATACCTCTTCGGAAACATTAATTTTATTTACTAGAATTGGGTCATTTCGACTATCATAAATCTATCATTTTTTTTTGCAAATTCTAAATTTTAAAATTGTCATCTGGAATTTCTAGAACTGATCTGAATTTGTACGAATAAAATTAAAATTAGACCTAGAATTTAACTATAAATTGGGCATGTTAATTTTCTATCAAAATATTCTTACCTAAGAAATTCTTCTTGTGGTATTCGAATCGGGTTCATAGTTCTTAAAGAAGAAAGAGTTAGGTATGCTCTTCCGTATTAGGTTATGTAATATCGAGTTAAGGCTAACCGCACCGACTTACTTATATCTCCCAATTACGTGAATTTGTAATGTTACTCTTGTAAACTATAAATGTTCATCAACTGATATTTTAATTACAATATTTTTTATGTACTTGTGATATTTGATACTTTTCTTTGATATACCGTGTTTAATATTATATTATTATAAAGGATGTCCAGAAATAACTACATTGATTTTAATCCATTAAAAGAACTGGACATAACGGTACTACACACAACATGAAATTTGATTAGATCTAAATCATTTACAGTTTACCGATGCAAATAAAAATATATAACAGGCTAAAATACAATAAACATAGACGTGTAATAAAAGTTTCTACTTCTTTACACGTTATAAATTATATACATTTACTTAATTGACCATACTTTAGGCTGAACAAGGCAGATTTGAGTTCTGGTAAAAGGATGATTATTGACAGAATTAATTATACAAATCCGCGATACATACAGTGCAGTTTGTTACATTTTTTTCCTGTTTCACCCTGTATTTTTATTCTTCCTCTACTCAGTATAATTTAATTTCAGACTCCCTTCTTAATTTCCTCGCATCGTGTCCCTTCTCAACTTATCTTGATTTCCCTCTCCTTTTGATACTGACTATAAAATGTTTTTCCCACGTTAACAATTTTTCTATTTACCTCATCAGTCAGAACAATTAACTTCTATATCGTCTATATCGTTTATTGAAAATTTCTTTTCTTCCCCTAGACATATAGGGGTTTTGGAACGTGCCTTTTTTGGAACGTTTGTTTTTTAGAACGTCTCATTTTTTTGGAACATCTCTTTTTTGGACAGAATATTTTTTTTGGACCGAACGTTTCTTTCTTGGTTTCTTCTCTACTGGATCAGAACCTGCTTTTGCACTGGAAACATTCTTTTTACTGCTGGATAGAGAATGTTTTTTTCTTGACTTATCGCTATTTCTTCTCTCCCGAATACCAGGAATCGTCTGCTAAAAGCAGAGGCAACCGGAAGAAACTACATCACAGGGAGAAATCAAGATAAGTTCTCTTTTCCCGAAACAATTTAAAAAAAGTCTCTTAAGAAATCCTATTATCAATAAAACATTTTTTTTCTCTTCAATAAAACAAGTAACGTTTAGTTTGAGTTTAATTTCCTTAAACTCATATTCTTTTTAATTAATATTTTACTTTTCGATATATTTCAAATTCTATTAGTGGAACGAACCCAATAAAAAGAATTGAGCTTAAATCACATTTTTTACTAAATCACTTTTATCAAATAAATAAATTTAACGTTTCAAGTTCCATATCGATGTAAAAAGATATCTACAAAATATGCCTACCTTCGATTTCAAAGTTAATCATGAGGTAGTTGCCGCGGTGTTTGGAAAACATCTTTTCACTGGTTATTATTTATTGAAGTTTATATTTATTTTTATTAACTCTGTACTTTTTCTTATAAAATAAATACAATAGTGGAAAAACCAATATAAAAATGAATTTAATTAAAATATAAACAATTATTAATACAGCACACATGACATTTATTAATAAAAGAATAATTACTTTCTAACTAGGGGAGGAGAATAAAACACTGAGGATCTGCCAAAATGAAACTGACTTATGGTAACGCTCTCAATTGATCGCCAAAAAGCAAAAAGTTTTAAATTACTTTTCCCCGTAACGAAGTATCATTTACAAATTATTTTCATATTGGTATTTATAAATATGTTGTATTTTCCTCAACATATTCAGAGACCAAAAATATTTTTACTCGATTTATCGTTTCTGACAAAGGCCCGAATTGGCAGTTAACTATTTAGACTTTAGCGCTACTTTTGCTAGGTTCAATAAACCAACGAGAAAAAAACTACTGGTAAATTTAACATTTTTTCACAGCATTGTTTGGTATTTAAAAACAAGATGTGGTTGTATTAAAAAACTGCATTATTTGATTTTTATAAATATGAATATGAATAAATAAACGCATATTTTAGATCTATTCTTATAGTATTTAAAAAACGATTGGAATGGAGCCAATAATAATAATATAATAATACTTTATTCATCCCTTTTGATTACAATACATGATGTAAGGCAGGTCAAAAAGAAAAGTACAGTTTAAATTTGAACAGCACAGATATAAAATGTTACATTATTATATGTAAAAACAAGCAACATCATAAAAACATTCGTTAATTAATTTTTTTTTTAGTTTTTGTTCTCATATCTTATACAGCTAGGTACATGATGTAGGAATTGAATTCCTTTATAGACAGAATTTTTTTCGAATAATGAGATTTCATGTTTGGGAGGCCGGATAAGCTTGCCAAACCCGGTGAAAATCAGAATTGATATTAAAATATTTAAAAATACTTTTTTGTATAATATGCACTTGTAAATATAAATAGAAAAAAAAAACGAGAGAAAGTTAAGGTCTTTCTACATGTTTCTATATAATCTAGATTAAAAATTAGACGGATAATCCTTTTCTGACAAATAAAAAATTTTGGTATTTGTAATAAATTATTAACATCAGTTTACCTAATCTTAAACCAAATTAATTTTATCATCCTTTAGCAATCTTTATTTTGCAGCAGTGAACACTCACTATAGGATGAAGAATATCGTCACCACTAACCAAATTTTTTTTTTTTTTTGGTTAGTGGTGACGATATTCTTCAACACTGTTGAAAACCAAAGGTTCCAAATTCCCAATCTCACTAAAGGCTCTCTAATCATATCAAGATTTACATAAAAATATATAACAATTTTTCAGAAATATTAGTTGTAGAAAATACTCAGAACAAATACAGTAAATTTTTTTCTTACGATTTTTTTTTTCGAAACCTTTACCAGTGGCGTTCCGTTTGGGTAACAAGAGACTGGAAAGCCAGCGTCCACTTTGTCTCTCAAACTTCCGCATGCGGCGCATGTGCAAATTTTTTTATTTCAATATTTTTTCTTTTTTTTTTGTAATTTTTGATATATATTAACGTAATTCTACGGTCTTTAGTTTGCGAAAAATGATCAATAATATTATCATGAAATGTATCATTTTGTTTTTTCAATAGATATTAAACTAACATTGTACAAACGATTTTGTCCATTGTATTTGCATTAAGTTTTAATTCTTTTGAAAGTAGAAAATGATCTCTCCACCGACGTGACAGCAATGGTGACCCACGCAACAAACATGTGTCGAGTACAGAAGCGTCTAGATCCCAATTGCAACTCGAGTGCCCATCGCTGTTGCCATCGTTTTGTACGTTAACTTGAAAGTTTGATTATATATTATTGTGATACGAAGTGGTCCAGTGCTAGAGTGTATGCTTTAAACATAAAACTTCCTGGTTCGAATCCAGAGGAATTTTTTTATTTATTTTTTTTTTTAATACACAAGTAGATTTAGATAGTCAAGACTTCTTTTAATAAAATAAATATTTTTCTTTTCGTCAATGAAACACTTAAACCTGGCAACAGCGGTGGGCACTCGAGTTGCAATTGGGATCTAGACGCTAGTGTCGAGTACCACGATCCGTACCGTACTAACCGTACTGAACTCAAAAAAGAAAAAAGGCAGGCGACATCACAGTAAAATGATTATTTTACTGTGGTGACAGGCTAGAGGCTTGCCTACCGAGGGTGTTGTCATTTCAGCTATTTTTTACGGTATTTAGCAATTGGACTGGTCGAAAAACGGCAACTGCTGTGTTGAGTAACACGAGTTTAGGGTTGAAGATATACCCAGAGTTGATGAATCTAGCCTCAGGGCACTGTTGTCAGATTCAAAAATAATTACTGATAACGGGGAATTAATTGCAAAATTTAAAAAAATATTATAGAAACAGGAAATAAAATGAAGAATGATCAACAAAATATTTCTGGTGCTATTTGCTGGATAAATTGGTGAGGAGGCTAAGCCTCTTTAACCTCCTTCGAGGAGCCGCCACTGGTATTAAGTGTCAGAAATTCAACTATCACTAAAATTTTGACCATCGCTACATCAGGAACCTTCGCTTCTGTATTAGTTTATCTTCTGTGGTACAACTATTAGACACTCGGACCGTGCGCATGCGTATGCTCGAGAGACGTAGTGGACACTGGCTCTCTATAATGGACTCTTGTCTGTTTGGGTATGGCTGAATATTTTTATTTATTAACTTAACAGTCTGTATTTCGAAAACTCAGGATATTTGAATATTCAATTCTAACCCAGATATTTTTTATTTTATGAGAGAAGTATACCATAAACGTTTGAACGTCGAATTCTAAAACACTCTCTATATTGTTTGATAAAACTAACATTTTCGTTGGACGAAATGGAATATAATAGTTTCGAGTGCCACAAATAATTAAGATCCTGATTCTTATTAGCCCATATAACAAGCCACTATGTTGTGTAAAATAAATTGCAGAAATATTTAATAGTGAAAAACATCCTAAAGCCTACGTTTTACCTTTGGTGAAGATTTCAAACAAAAACGTTTTATACTTTATCATAAATTAATTATAAAATCTGAATTACCTCAAATTGTCTAGAAATTGGTACATTTTTCCATATAAATAATAGTATTTAAAAAATTAGTTGAGAGGAGAGTGCCAGATCGGAGAAGGGCCAAAGGATTCTTGATTATGGGTAAGGAGGAAAAAGAAGATGATGGCCTTATAAAAAGTAGATAGAAGCATGTAAAAGATTGGAAATTTTTAAGCCATGGGTTTTAAGGCCGTTAGCGCTGTATGTCAACAGGGTATGTCACGAAAAGTTAAAACTATCTGCATATTTAAAAGTGCTTACACGATATTTATGAAAATTTTTATACCATGGATTGTCGTTGTGCCACATCTAAAGAAAATATTTTCAATGTTTGGTCACCGAGTAGAATGTAAAGATAGGGACATGTAAGCCGTTTTATCCGATTTTATGTAGTTTGACTTATTCACTTAAAGCTGAAAAAATGCGATTTTCAATTGTCTTTAACTTCAAACTTATTTATTTTATAATATAGATGTAATAGTTTTTTAAAATCACCTTCTCAGGACGAATCAAAAAATGTAAAAAATATAGGCTGTTTCATTTAAAATAACAAAAATGGTCGTTACCTTCGGAACACAATGTATAGACCGAAAGTTAAAAATATGTGGCACAATAACAACAATCCCTTGTATACAAATTCTTATAAATATACAAATAGTGTGAACTCGTGATAAATAAAAACATTAGTGGGTGTTATTCAGGAACATTTTCAGATATGATTAATTTCATATTCTGCGTTTGAATTATTCATTTTCATAGAATAGTTTTTGTTTTGCGAACCTTCAAATCAGCGGTCAATACTTTTGAACCGGATATTAAGCGAATTCTAGAAAAGGAAATGTATAGTATTATTATTGTTATTAACGAAATTTCCATATAATTTAAACACTAATTCTATTTGGGACATCCTATATATGATGCTCACAGGGAAATTAATTGAGATACATTCACAAAGTGAGTGTGTGAGAGTGTAATTGTAATGTGATGCTTATTCGATACACGCCGATAGCTCTGTTATAAATGATTCAATTTGTTATTCTGCGTTGCGAAGAAAGATTTTTTTTTTATTGTTTTATCGAAAGTCAACATGCTTCGCAACTTTTTTTTATTATTAAATTCCTGGTGAAGTTAGCGAACCGATTTATGAAACAGTTTACATAAATATAATCCATGATTTTTATATTTTGTTCTACATTTTCTAGTTTTTATAGTAGCTGGTATGTATATTTATTTAGTTACAATCGAATTAAATATTAGTTTCCCGAAAATGACATAAGCAATGTATTTACTATATAAATATCTATTCTAGTATGCACCACAGAAATTCCTGAATTGTAATCTGGACGTCTGTCTATCTGTCATGCAGTGAAGTAATATATATTGTAATGGAATACTCTGTATGAGTTTTTTTCTTAATAAGTTCATTAATATTTAATTGTTAAAATAGGTTTGATATCATAAATAATTTTATGTATATTTTTTTTTGAATTTTCTTTCCTCCCCTCTTTATATAGGGGGTTTTTATCTTGGACTACATTTTTCCCTTGGACTACATTCTTTCCTTTGGACTACGTTTTTCCTTTGGAACAGTTTTTCCTTTGGAACAGTTTACTACGCGTTTCTTGGACTACATTTTTTTCTTGGACTACTTTTTTTCTGGACTACGTGGACCACTATAGTATAATTCTTTGGACCAAGCCATCTAAGTTTCCTTTGGAGAAGGAAGACAAGAAAAACCTCAAGAACAAGCCAAGTTTTTTTAAATAAAAAAAAAGGAAAAAATCTCTGAAACTTTCGTTTATCATAAAATAAATAATTATAACGTTTAATTTGAGTTTAATTCCCTTAACCCACAAAAAAAAGAAAGGATGGATTTGTTTCTAATTACATCCAAAAATCAATTAGACTGGCGTCCAAATTTTTTTTTATTTAAAATTTTACTTCTAATATATTTCAAATTCTATTCGTGGAACGAACCCATAAATAAAAGATTTGAGCTTAAATTACATTAATTATTTATTATCAATAAATTAAAGTATCGTTTCAAATTTATTGATTGTAATTGTTCTAAATAAATAATTGTTAATTATAAAAAATATTAGTCTTATTTTTGTTATATCATTATTATTATTATTATTATTAAAATTTTAATTTGGGATTTTATATTCAAAGAAAATTTTGGTACAGAATTATTTAGTATATGGCAAGATAGGCAAAAGTGATTGAAAGAAATTTTTTAAATTAATCAAGTAAGAAAGTTTTTATATTTCGAAAAAAAAAACATATGAAAAAATAATAAACAAGAACGATATAAGAAATTTTAGAATGTCAGGTACATATTTAAAAAAAGATGTATGCAAAATAATTAAAATTATTTACAATGGGTGGCTCATAGGAGGTCGGGCCAAGTTCATATCTTCAAAACGAATAAACGGATTATTTTAACATTTGGGGTGGTTATTCTGTATCTATTTTTGAATTAAGTAAGATAAAAATCCAAAACGACGGACTTCCTGTTTCATTGGAATTTGCGTAAAAACTGAATTTTCAAATAGAACACCCAGTATATTTTTACATATTTAGATTCTACAAGTCAAACTACGTATAATTAATATGTCAAAAATGATTTTGGATATCAAAGATAAAAACTATTTTTAATCGAGGACGCTGCGACTTGGTTCTAAACCTTTGAAAATGTTACCAGATGTTAATAAAAAATATTATTTTTGCATAAATTTAAATATTTTTTATTTTATTAGTGTTTTAATTACTCCACAGATGTTGTTTATGAAAATCTCAATTTTTTTAAATGGGAAAAATTAAACATTTTTAACTGTTTTCAGCTTTTTCAATAATAGTAATTAACTTAATAAAAAGTTAGATTTTGGTCGTTTCTGATAAAAAAATCAGTTACCACAATTTTTTGTGTATATTTTTTTTTAAATTTTATTTTTTTTTTTAATAACCCATTTTGTAATTAATTGCAATTTTGTCGAATAATCTTTTATAGTAAATTATCGATACTTTTGAGTAAGGTTGTACGCTTCTAACAGATTTTTTTTGCAAGACTGTTTCTCACCAACATCTTCGAAGCACGTTATAGACCCCGATGACAATTAAGATAATGTTCAGATTATGTTCTGGCTGGATTCTATCAGACTGAAGTGGCTATTTGAATAATATGATTCGAATAAAGCTTTTAAAAGTATATAGGGATTATAAAATGGAGAGTACTTATCGAAGATAAATCGATTTATAATGGAGTATGTATATTTAAATGTTTTATTTTTTTAATAATGTAATGACATTTTTTATTGGAATATTCTTAAGCGAAACTTTAATGGGATATCAGAGGTTTAATTTATTTGGATTAAATTTTATTCTCAAATCGATATTGTGATAATTGGTGGAAGATAGTAACTCATTTTATTATAATAATAAACAGGCACCCGATATTCCCAATTAAAACTTTTTAGTAATCCCAATTGCACAATTATCTCTAAGACGATTCCATATATTTGTTAAAACATAATATCTCCGCGCGTTCTTTCAATGTACACAATTACACTAATCAGAAAATAAACGGAAAATAGAAAATAGAAGGTCAATACTTTCTATACCGCATATGGTCTTTTATTCGGCGCAATTTTTTTTACGGAATTCCTAACCTACAAGCTATCTGTAATTTTGTAGGTTATTTCACTTGTAAAATTCAGACGAATCGGAATTAAATATAAGCGATTAAATAACTCATCATAAATTTAACCAATAGCCGTTGCAATTTCTACTTATTTACCATGTATTGATAAGTAAATATACCCTTGACGACGTGGTATAATCGTTTTGGTGATTCGCATCCTTTCATCTTGAAAAATTTGACATATTAAAATAATGTTTGATGTTTATAAAAATATAGTTCGATATATTTCGTTATATAATCGTACCGAATACCAAGCGAGCATACGAAAATAATATTTATGCTGTCCTTCTCACTTGACGTATTTTTTTAAAACACCATTCGAGCTGCGCTCTCGAGGTGTTTTTTCAAAGATTGTGTGATATTACTAGTGACTATTTCCCTAGAGAAAGAGTCACTTCGATACTATTAATTTTTTTATTTTATCTCGAGCAACTTGTATTTCGACACAATTCAGTTCGACCATCTGAACATTAATAATCAATGAATTCAGATTATTTTTGTTCATATGGTCTCATTAAATTGTTTCTAAATACAAAATACTCTCGATAAAATTATGACGAAAATACCAGTCGGTTATTTGTCATAGTCTTGGAATATTACCTCTGGTAAATGAAAATATTCGTGGCGCACACATAAAATTTTAAAAATATGGGGAACTTTTTATTTTATATTAAACAGCTTGTAAATATTTTTGCTGTACATAGGAAATTAAAGAACAAACGCCGTAAGTCATTCTGAAAATTATGGCATGCTTAACCAGAATACTAACGGTGTTTATTCCAAGCAGGGAATTCATGCCTTATAGAAATATGGCATCCTTACGTGTTCGCTGGCATGTAAATGGAGAGGATTTCTCGATCATCGGCTGCCGCAAAAAACAAAGCCCTGTTATATGACTTAAAATACAACGTATGTGCAAAAAAATGTTAATGCACGTGTGTTATACAAAATTTTATCTACGATTTCTCCTTCAAATTTGTAATTCATAAATGGAAAAGTACCTTTATACACACAAAATTTTTACCTACTTATTTATGTTAACGTCAAGCGAAAAGGATTTATCAATTTGAATTGTGCATTAGTACTTGAAATATTTGTCACATTACCATACTATGTCATTTGAAATTTCAAAATCTTAATATAAATAAAATATAGAGGTACATAAAGTTTTGCAGGCGGATATAGCTTCTTTTAAAAATGCTATTGTTGTACCATTGTTAAAAGATGGTAAGGATCCAAATTCTGCTCAATCATATTGTCCGATATCTCTATTATGTTGAAAATTTAAAAACATTAAAAAGTACAATCAAAAATAGGTTAGAGTGGTGGCTGGCGAAACAAAAGTTACTTCCAAATAACCAATTCGGATACAAGAAAGTATTCGAAACTATGGATGCCTTAGCTACCCTATCCACCGATATTCAGAACAATTTGTTTCGGAAAAATTATCTACCAACACTCTTTCTAGATTTGGATGGTCGTACGACAATATCAACCTTTCTATTTTAAATCAAAAAATGATAGAAAGGTTTAAAATCCCTCCCTTACTTGTGAATATGCTCATAAATTAGGTATTCGTCTAGGTACATTTACATTAGAGACCATACTAATAAAATTTTTGACCTTCGTTGCAATAATGCAGGTTGGCCCCAGGGATCCGCCCTAAGCCCTTTATATTTTATATCTATACAGCAGATTTTCACGATATCCGCATTTTAAATTTACGCTTCAACAAAATACAGTTTGGCGATGATTTTTGCGCCTATTATGAGGAAAAAAGTTGTGATATCGCCTTAAATAATTTAGAAATAATTTTCACGAAGTTACAAAAATGGTTCCACGATAACAGCTTTGATATTTCAGCTAAAAAAACTGTTTTATGTACATTGACACGTCATAATACTCCCAGGGTTAATCAAATTCAAATTAATGATCAAGTTATTCCTGTGCGATAAAAAATTAACTTGGAAGAATCACATTAACACATAATAAGTAGATGTCAAAAGGTATCATAACTTCCTTAAGGTAATCTTG
The DNA here is from genome assembly GCA_963243735.1 of Neocrepidodera transversa. Classification (NCBI taxonomy): domain Eukaryota; kingdom Metazoa; phylum Arthropoda; class Insecta; order Coleoptera; family Chrysomelidae; genus Neocrepidodera; species Neocrepidodera transversa. The sequence goes on along the minus strand of OY725343.1, from coordinate 28,461,394 downwards.
AAAACTTGGGTTGTAGCTGATGTCAATATAGGTTTACTTTTTTACAGATCATATATTAGATCAATTCTAGATTACGGTTGCATATTGTATGGATCTGCAAATTATTCCTTGCTAAATAAAATAGAAGTGATTCAAAATGCTGCAATACGTCTTTGTCTTGGAGCCACGAAATCTACCAGAACAGAATCGTTGTATGTGGAGTCCGTTGAACTACCTTTTAAATATAGAGTTCAATATCTGAGTCACAAATTTTTAGTGACATCTTGCTTATATAATTTCAATTATACACGAGCATCGTTCAGCTCAATACCTTTGATTTATGCAATAAATATTGGGTTCACAAAAATACGCCTCCTCTCTGCGAATCTTTGCAAAATAATAATGTACCTCTTAAAAAACTATTCCATCATCAAGAGGCCCTAAATATTACAGATTTTCCATTGTTCTTTTCTTATTTTGGTATTATTCAACCACTAGACAATTTTCCAGATTATACCGCAATATTGACTGACGCATCGAAATCTTCTGTGGGTATGAGTTGTGCTTATTTTATTCCTGATAGTGAGGTAGAAAAACTTTTTAAAGTGCGTCACAATTTTTCAGTTTTTTCTCCTGAACAATTAACTATTCTAGAAGCTTTGAATTTTATCAGCCTAACTGAGCTTAAGTCTGCAGTAATTGTGTCTGACTCTCTTTCTGTATTAAAACCGGTGACCTCAATCATAAGTTTTTTGAATGTAACAAATATAAGAACAAATCTAATACACTGTTTAAAAGCCTGGTTAAGAATAACGTACCTGCTCCGCTTATTATGGAAACTATATTGTTAATGACAACATAGTTATGTCTTTAGTTTACTTTTTGAAACATACTGAAATTCGCCTATAAGCGAAATCTGATTAAGCTCGTTACTTTTGTTTTGACAGCCATCTGTGTAATCCTTTTCAACAAGGCCCAGTTTTGTTTGTGTTTAAAAAATATGTCTCACAGTCATATTGGCTGTGTAATATAAATTCCAAATTATTAAACAACATAAACTTAACGCCAAATTATTAAACAACATAAACTTAACGCCAAATTATTAAACAACATAAACTTAACGCATTAAGTATATTAAATAGAATATACAGCTCTAATTTATTGTCCATTAAAATATAACCTCAAAAGTCAAGACTATAAACACATACACCGGATCAAGACTGACAACGACCCATGGTAAGGAGTTAATACATGCCCTAAAGAAATGATAAAACTTCTACTCCTCTTGAAGGAGACTTTTGTAACCTGAAGTTTAATGGACTCTGGACCTCATGCAAGAAATAACAATAACAATATTAATATGTGGAAGACATTCGGTGCTTAGATATACACACTTTTACGATTGCATTACATTTCCCTTCGTAGTAAATACATAATTTCATTTTTTCATTATCATAAAGAATATTTATTATTAAAAATCATATAAATTGCAAGTCACTGAAAGAACTGTCATCCTAATTTTTGCTATCCGCCATTACCATATAAGAAACATTCAATTTAAACACAACATTTTTTTAATTAAAAAATAATGGAATATTTTCATTAACACCAGCGTTTTATTGTTATTAACAAATTCCTCAGATAATTTTCCATGTACATTTTAGTTAGTCTTAGACTTGCGGGATGTCTATAAAACCTAAATGAGTAAATATCACATAAAATATTAACAATTGGTCGGTAAAAACCGGTTAGAACCCCTTTTTTGTCATATGTAGTTTTATTCCATCGGTTCGCAGCACGTAAATATAATTGGTTAATTTAACAAAAAATTTAAATATTAAAACTAAATTAGATCTTTACAACTTTTAATTTACCTAAAGATTATTTAAAGTAAAATCGGTTTCATCCCAACGAATTTAAAAATTAATGAAATGGCGACACTCTTAAATGTTTACACTTTTCAACATTTAGTTAAAGTAGTAAAAAAGAATTTAAAAATAGCCTACTGAAAAATAAATGACCCAAACTAGCTTTGCTAAAACGAACTTTTAATATATAAACAGAAACGAGAAGAAATATTAGAAACCATAGACTTTGATCTCATGTGGTTCAAAATAACATCCCAACAAATTACTTGATTCATCTGCTCTCTCTATAGGTCTCAGAACTAATATAAAATTCAGAGCACATAGTCCTCACTAGCAAATACCATAGATTTTCTCCAAACCAATTTAGTGTTGACATCGCTATCGTGGGCGATTTCATTGTCCACAACATCAACTGGCCTCAATATTCAAATTTAAACTACGAACAAGGCCGCGAAGCCGAATATTTTGGAATTAGATGTGGCAGAGCCAGCTAATTGCTGAATCAACTAGAATTCCGGATCGTATTGGACATTTGGACAAATGCACGCCCCGACATATTGTCCTAATAATATAAATTTATACAGAAATGTTAAAATTTGTCGTATACGTTCAACGTTTCTTTGCGATGCACAGTATTTTGGTAAATATACAGCTGCTTCTAAAGAAACGCAATTTGTAGCTTGTTGAATAATTTATCTCGGTCTTTCAACAGTATTAGTTACCAGATCTCTTATTTTATTTACGCATTTCAAAACTTCATTTTTTGCTGGATTGGGTGGATGAGAATTTTCAGTTAAAACAACCAATTGGTTATTAACCAATACCTTTTCTCTTTTGAGGACTCCATGATTCAGAATTATCCATATTCTTTCTAGCGAGTCATTAACGGTATCCATTTTTCAACCACATTTCTTTTCTTTGTTGAGATGTTACTTTTACAGATTTAGAACTGCAAATTATTTACTAAAACTAAATTAATAAATCCCAAACGAATCTATTTATACATGGACAAATGCAAAGTTTAGTGAGGTAAAGTAGGTAAAACTATACAAAAATGATATTAGGGAAAACTGTCCATGAGCACTTCCAAGAATAAAATCTCACTTATCTAAGGATCTTATCTAAGGATAATTAATATTAAAAATACCAATAATTGCTTCATTTTAAGTTTATATTTGTTTAAATCTTATTTTTAAGATAATTAACATTGAATATACTACGAAAATTATTATTTTACATTTGAAGTACTTTTACTCAATAATACAGACAAATGAAATTGATATAAATGTTACATTACTAAATAACCAGGTTTTGATACTTGGTTAAGGTAATTATTAATAAATAAATTATTTAATCAAATATGTGAAAATTCCTTTTAGTTGTTTTATATTATTGAATTATAATGGATTTGTTACCAATTGACCAATTCTCAACAAACTAGTACTTAAATATAATTAACTAACGGTCAGCAAATAACTGTATTATAATTCTAAATTAAACGACAATCCACGCAAACAATTTTAATTTTATTTAGTTTTAATAATTTTATATTTTATTGTTGGGACACATAAGTCGGGGTGGGCATTTGTCGCGGGCGCGTTTTTCGGGACGCATAGACTCATTTCAATATTGGTGAAAGAATATTTTATACTTTTCCCTAGTTGGACGATTGCTTGAGTCACAAAAGAGGTCCTCAAGGACATTTTGACTGGCATGGAGTCGTATATACCGTTTGTCAGAAAGGGTGCTTCTTTGATTTGATGGAAGCTATAAAAGAGCTGTCTGTTCCAAAAATTTTGTCTACCACCAATGGCATAAAAATCCCACCGTCCAAAATTTCACCATTTTCGTCACAGCTCGAAATTAACACTTTGATGGACAGTGCGTCGATCGTATAAGTAGGTCTCTTTTCGGATGTTCTTTTTTGTGCATACTGTGCATTTTAAAAATACACCTTAGTCAATTCAGCATTTTGTAGTACACGTCGTGACACAACAAAAATAAAACAATGTCTGAGTAATGGGAGCACGACGTCTATCAGATAGACACCGTCTTGCGTTACTCACACTCACACTTATGTGAGAGCTGACATCTACCAACGTTTTGTCACAAATCACTATTTTTAAATGTCGTCTATAGACGTTATGTCGCATAGCATCAATCAAAATTAGACGTCTATAGACGTTCTGTCCATTAACGTGTTAATGTAAAACAACAATCGACGAAACCAAGGAATCACACATCCAGTGAATTTCTTGCCACCCCCAACTCTTCAAGATCCTTTTAGTCATTATCTAAGACAGACAGACTTTTTGTTTTAATAGGCACAAATTTTTTGTTTTAATAGGCACAAATTTTTTGTTTGCTTTTAAATTCTGAATCCAGACATACAGGCAGACAAACAAAACGGACAGACAGACAAACAGATAGACATACAAATCCCACAATTTTTATCCTGATTCTACTTTTGATTTCCATTGCTGTTTTTCTTTCTCGTTAACCACCATTTTCTTGATTTGGTTTATTATTCAAACTTCTGAATTTCTGGTTTGAGTCTAAAGTATATCCTAGGTTACAAGGTCATACATTCAATTTTTGTAGGTTTCTATTTTAGTTGCATAAAAAAAGGACTATAAATTTTAAGTTTTTTATAACATTATTAGTAAACACTCTTTATATTCTAACAAACCAAAAAATTTGTAAAGATATAAATATTTTGTAATATGTGATTTGAAATGTTAAAAATATATTATCGACAACTTCCATTGTACATAAATTTCTTTTGATGTATGAATAAATTAAAAATAAAAGTAATTGGAACACATAAACTGCAATCTTTAATTACTAGGTATATCATACTAAACCATCCTGGTTTTTTTTTAAATTTCACAAAAGATAACAGTAACAACTAGTAACAGTTCCATCCACCTCTACCATCGACAATGTAACTCTGACCAGGATGTACCGTTCCATCCAACTAATCAAATATGAAGGTAGTTATTAACCGACTGTCTCGCTCCATTTTTCTTCTCCGTCGATGACGCTGTCTCTCTCGCAACCGCTACTGTTGTTCCGCCCCTTATTAAATTGCAGCGGCACTTTAATAAGACCAGCCAAACAATTATTGGACCCCGGTCTCCTCACACGTACCAAATCGCCCGTTTTTAGATTTAAAGCGGGGTCAGATCGAAATACTAAGAAATAGAGGTTGAAAGTAGAGAAAATGGAAATGATAGTATTTAGGCATTAATTGATGTTTAAAGTGAGCTCAGAATGGATACCTGAGGTATCCCATAATCGGTAAATGTTTTGCATATATTTTAAGGGATTTTATGAACTGAAAATCCCATATATACAATACATTTGCAAAATGAGCAATGAGTTCGGTACTAGATAATCAAAACAAAGAGAAAAATGTCATTTTGACCAGTTAGTGGAGTAGACAATATACTCCAATAAAAGGGATTTATACCCAATGGGAAACGTTTAAATTGGATAAAAAATCAGGGGCGATGACAACAATTTTAGTAGATTAGAGGAACAATTATTTTCACAAACGAGTTAAGTATTGGAATCTATAATTTTCTGCATTTATGTAACAAGATATTTTAAGCCTAACTTCAGACTCTTGTTTAACACGAAAAAATCAGCAAATAAAAAAAAAGCGGAGTTTGTGCGGTACATGCTAGAATACCATTCACCGATGGGACACTTTATTTTAGCTGTGTAAATCTGTCTACCTTTAATACCTTTAATAGCTGACAACCTTTTGAAACGTTATATTTTTTAAAAGTTAAAGGTTTTAATTTGTTAACGTTTGAAATTAAAGATTTTATTTTAAGATCAGTCATTAAAAAATAAAAATATCTATTCATTTCTTTTTATAATTGTTTATCGGTTTTCGATTTTTTAATTGAACCAGAATTGTGTTTTTCTGCTTCTTTCATAAAATCTCATTGGTATTATTCAAAAAGTATCATCACTTCCATTTTTCACTTTGTAATTCACTGCTTGTCCTTGAAAATTCAACGGTTTGTGTTTTCGGAAATAGTCATTCTTATGCAAATTAATAATCTAAAATTCTATCGCGTCACAATGATAAAACGTGGATTTCTAAAATGATTCTTCAGCGTGTATTTGATGAATTAATAATTGATCAAATCAATAATCAGCGTATACAGGAAACTACCATAAAAAGATACAAGATGTGTTAAACAATATTTTGAGCAAAAATTGCTATTAACAAAAGTAGTACATACTTAAATTATTTTTAAATTAATAAAATTTACAGTCTAAGTGCTGTTCGACTACACCGTTAAGTACAAAAATATAGAAAAATATTCACTTTGAAATGAAACGAGGATACATTATATATACGTAAAGATACTTAGATCTAAAGACAGTATCCTAATTATTGGACTTGGCCGATTGTGCAATTATTTATTTCTGCTTTGTTCTTTGTCGAAATTTGTAATTTTTCTTTATTCATAGTTTTTCCATTAATTTTAGAAAAATAAATAAAAAAAAACTTTAAATCAAACCAGTATTTTATGTATTATTTAAGAAGCTAAAAAATAATGATTATTAATAAGCTTTATCAAGTCCATTATGATTTATATGTAGTTATATTTATTATTTGTATTAGTTAAAAAAAAAACTTTAAATCATGAAAATTTATTCAAGAATTATTTGTATTTATTTAATATAACAAAAATGCCCCAATTGAGAATCGAATTATAATCTTTTACAGGAAAACCAAAAATTTTAATAAAATAACAACAAAGAATGGAGAAGTTTCATGGTAGTGATAATATAATATGTTTTCACATTTAACTAACATATAAGCAAAAAATAACAAATCGGTAAAAAAATTTTGAAATCGGTCAATAAATAACCCAGAAATATAATATTACAGTTATTGATATTTAGTGCGATTTGTGGTGCATGTAATGTCACATATTCGCATAGCCAAAGCGCCGTACTATAAAGCACACTCTTTATTCTACAATATTCTACAAAAGAGATTTTATTGTTGGAATATTTTCAGAGGTGTCCTTTGAAAGTAAATTCAAGTTAACGGGACGAGAAGAATTGTAGAGATCATTTTTTGTAGATAAAAATATTCTCTACAATAATAATATAAATAATGAGAAGGAAAAGGTGTAAATGAGCATAAAAGAGCTCAATTATTGTTTTAAAATAAAAATGAAATCAAACATTTATTGATTTAAAAAATGTAGCACGGTATTTTACTGCGTCAACTTGCATTTATTTTCAGGGGTCAGACCTGAACATGTTCCAACAATAAAATCTCTTCTGTAGAAGATTGCGTTATGAACCTAATTTGCTTGCTCTGGCTCTTGGACTAGTAAAGAGAAATAACGAGAATAAAGAAGCGTGGTACGTCGCTTTTTTTACAATTATCCCGTCTCGTGTACTAGTTAGGATAGATGACGTCAGGACGGAACAAAATTATTAAGTCAAACCGCAACTTTAAAATGTTATAACTCTGTTAGTTTTTGAGATATCTTAATTTCACTTTCACACTTGTGGTTCAGTTTTGCTTTAATTTTCAGTTTCATTCCTAAAAAAATTCTCCATTTCAGTCTTCACTATATTTACGACACATGTTAACTGCCAAAAGACTTTATATCAGTTGTATATAAGAGTCTTATTTAACAAATTATTATTTTGTCGTGAACCTGTGATTAAAATATTGACCATTTATTACTATGAAAATTATTTCCATTACTTTAATCATATTGTACATTTTTATACTGATAATGTCTTAATTCTTTAAATACATTAGAGATACTACAAATCAAAACATAAGAGATTTGTATATTTTCTTGTCTCTACCTAATAATCTCTTATTTTTTTTGACATACCTAGTCACACAATATTCTTTTATGTAATTACTGGGGTCTTTTTTGTGAACATTGCATTCATTATATATTATAATGAAATACTCTGTAGGAGTTATTTTTTATAAGTTAATTGTTATTAATTGTTAAAAGGTTTGAAAAGCATAAATAATTTTATGTTGTTTTGAATTTTATAAACGGAGTTTATGGTTAAAAAAAGCTTAATTTTAAAGAATTTATTGAGAGTAATTGGTGTATAAAATATTTAAAATCGACAGTATAAAAAAAAATAATTGACCAAATTGAGACTTTTTAGGTAGACCAAATCATGACCAACTTGAACGGATAGAAAAAATTAAAAAAAAACAAACGTGGCGTCTTAAGTGACATTTGACAGTCGTTTTGTATGTGTTTAAAGTCGTAGAATCCAAATATATAGAAATGTACCGGTGCATACGAATTGCAAAAATACTAATACTTTAATCTTATTGCTTAATGATGACCGGCTAATGCCGGACTCGAACTGCAAAAAGTAATTAAAGGTAAATTTTAATCCTATACTCGAACTGCATAAAGTCGTTATATCGATATTTTCTAAGAATATATTATTTATTTATTTTTATTATGGGATTTAAAATGCATTTTTGTCTTGAAATTTTTAGTTTTCATATCGTTTAACCCCTGTAACATAAAAACTATAAACATTATTAAAACTTGCTAACTGTTGATAGAAAGAGAAAACAATATTCTATATTTAGGAAATTTTTCACAATGTTAGATAAAAAATTGTGGTTGTGAGAATAGGGAGAGACCACAACTACACACATAAAAAAATTATTTTAATTTAAATAAACAGAATTACTTGAAAATAACTCTTTAGATTAAAATTACACGACTTTAATTTAAAAAAATTACGTTAATCTAAAAACGTTCATTTATTTCTATTAAGAAAATCATTTTATTGGTTCGTTTTCTTATTTCAAGAATATTTTGTTGCGTCAATAAGCTGGTAGTTTTCTTATAAAATATTCGTCATTGTTAAATCAAAGATATCAATTATTTTAATTTGATAATCCGATTTTTTTATAATTAACAGCAATTATTTTGAAATAATAATTTCAAATATCTTAATAGAACAACCCTGTGATTCTTTAATCAACTTTTATTTATTTTGATTTAAGTAAATAAGATTCTTAATTCATACTTACTCACTCTTACTTTTATTTTAAGAAAATTGCTTGTTTTTTTTTTAATAAACATAAGTTCAATTTTAACAAAGCGGATTTTAGAAATTTGAACCAAAATAAAATAATTTGTTAATAAAAGACAATATTTAAGTACCTATATTAAGATACATAAATAATAATTGTTTTATTTGTATCTAAAAAATATGAGATAGGGTATCTATTCATAAATTCATATCTTAATATTTAATAAGAAATATTAATTTACTTAAATACAAATGACAATGAACTTCTTCTTTTCTATTGTATTTATTTTACCCTTTTACCCTTATGTTTCTTCTGAATTACCTATGATTTACTTGAATACATTACTGCTGGAACTATAATATTGAGTTTAAGTTTGCTTTCTTTACTTATTTCTTTCTTATCCATGGTGTTATTATTTAAGGCGTAATAGTAATACAGATTATTTGCTTGTTTGGATAATTAGATAATTAACTAAATCCAATTTAAATATATAATTTTTTGTTAATCTAAGCAAATAAAATTCCCAGATCAAGACAATCATATTGTTGAAACAAGTTAAATGAAATTCTTGATCCAAGAAATCCATTTTCTTCACTTAAATAATTATGGAATTGGCAGTGACCAATAAGAAATCCTATAATTTCAAATTGTTCAACAATGTTGCCGGTCTTACAATACATTTTACTATACATGCATTATTATTAATTTACATTATCATTTAATTAAAAAAAACCAATTACAAATTATCTGATACTTATGGAAACCTGTAAATAGGTATATCAAATTTGGTTTATCGGAATTCTTTGAACATTAACATAAGTAGGTATGTTTTATGTGTGTCTAATAATCAATTATGGTGGTGTACATGAGTAAAATTAAACAAGTCATTATCGTCATGTTTAGATTTAAAACGTTCTTACATACTTCCGTAAGTACCCTAAATTCATTTTTTATTTATTTATTTACAAATTTATTATTACTTGGAAATTATATTTTTTAAATAAGCTTGACAACATGTAAATTAACAACCGTTTGAATTTTCAGCGGTCATGCGTAGGTATTGTCTTCTATGTTTGTCCCAACTCCCAACCGGCTGTGTCGAGTCTCGTTAGGGGTCGTGGGTCGTGGGTCGAGTCGTCCATTTTTATTTTAAACCAAGAAGGGAAAAAGTCAAAGTGAAGCAATCGATAGTATTGATTGTTAGTATTCTTTGCCGTAAATTAAATATGGAGTTATCCACGTTAAATGAGAGGGTAGATGAAGAATATATATAGAAGTTTAATGGTAAGTTTGTATATATTTAGATTTTTAACAATTTTTTCAGTTTAAAGAATTTTCAAGACTTTGAACTGTTTAATGGCGTTTTTCTAGAAAACGGTTTAGTAAATTTATTGCTAAAATATTTACTTATTTTTTTAGAAATGGATAGGTATTAACTTGGAAGAATGTATTATAATGGAAAATGATACTCTAACGGAAATCATTAAACCTTTAAAAATAAGAACAAAATTGTTAGAAATTATGAAAAAGTAAAAGGGCTATCACCAAGAGGTATGTATATAGTCTAGGGTTTTTAAATGAGGAAATACTTATACATATATGTTAAATGAAACACTATAAAATTACATTTTCAATACTAAAAGTACACTTCCTTATTTTGAATCAAGAGGAGAAGTGAACTTTTTTAAATACATTTTTCAGGCAGCGTCTGATAGCACAAGAACGACATCAACGTTGTCTGATGTGGAGCTTTTGTGCCAGATCTAGGAATTTCCGATTTGTTAAATGTATATCCCTTTCCAATCTTGATGAATACATTTTTAGACCTAGATTTGACGATTTCGACCTTAAAATTTTATTAACATCTCCTTTGGGAAATTCTATTCTGAAATATTATGACTAATTCCAAATTAAATGAAACATCAAGAAACCGATTAGTGGATATAGGTAACTATTTATTTTACACATTAAATGTTACTGCTTTTTTTTCATTGCCAAACTTATATTAAGTTATATACATGTACCTGTGTCTTTGTGTTTGTTAATTTTACTAATCTTATGTTAAATTACATCTACATGTTTTTTGTGTTTATTTTTTTTTTCGTTTGTACTTTCATAAGTAAATTTTTTATATTATTAAGTGTTTTATTGCAAATATCACGGACCCTTAACACAAATGGAATATTTTTGTATTAAATATATTAATTTTTTCCAACCATATAGGAGTTAAAATATAAATTTTATTTATGCTACAAAAATATATTTTAAAGCAAAATAAAATTCAATCATGCAAGTAAATAATACTTTTTAATTCAAAAAGTTGAATGTCATGATACAAAAAAATAATTTTTATCATTAAAAAAAGGATCTTCGTATATTGCAAGAGACTTATATCTTCTCTATAGTTTTTTTCTAGGTTCTGCTTGTATTTTAAAATAATATTATGGATATTAAAGTCACATGTGGCTTTATTATATATGGATAATGAGCCATATGTGGCTGTATTATCCAAGAAAGTATTTAAAAAATACAAGAGAACTATTTTCTCGAAGTAACAAAACTGATTTTCTTGAAACAAGAAAATGGTTTTCTTAAAGCAACACAATTCAAGTTCATAAAACAAAAATATGATTTTGTTAAAGTAAGTAAATCCAATACTTAAAATAAAAAAGTATGTTTATAACACAAGAAAATTATTTTGTTAAACTAAAATTATCTTTCTCTTAAAGTAAGAAAATAAAAATTCATAACGCAAGAAATAATTTTCTTATATTAAGAAAACAATTTTCTTAATTTGAGAAAATACTTTTCTAAATTTAAGAAAATCTTTTTCTTAAGTTAAAACAATTATTGTTTTTTAGGAAGACATTGAATCGCTTAAATTAAGTATTCCAATAATTTTAAATTAACAATGTCAGTGCTATTAATTTAATAAAATCTATTTTTTTCATTTAAATTCTGAATTATCTTTACACAAAAAAATCATCTTTTTAAATAAAGAAAATTTCTAAAAAAATGGTTTTCTTCAAGAAACAAAATATTTCTTAGGGCTATATATAACCGTTTAATTTACTTGGAATAAAACAGCCTGCTTTATTTTGAACAATTATTTTTATGTGTGTATAACGATTTTTTAATTTCCCCTCTTTTGGTTTCTCCCTTTTCTCAAGGTTACAATTTTTGCTGAAAAATTTTGAAAAAATTCTCATTTATAGTACCTTTTATTTCCTTTTCAGTGGTATTAATATCATTTTAATATATTATTTATTTATTTTAGTTTTCACATTGTTTAATCCCTGTAACATAAAACCTATCAACGTTATTAAAACTTGATGGCTATTGATAGGAAGAGAAAACAATATTTTACATTTACGAAGTTTTTCAAAATTTTAGATGAAAAATTGTGGCCGTGAAAATAATACGAGACCATAACTCCAACGATTTTTTTATTTTCCCTCATTTGGTCTCTCCCTTTTCTGGAGGTCACAATTCTTGCCAAAAACTTTTGAAAAAATTCCTATTTATATTATTTTTTATTAACCTTTCAATGGTATAAATTTCATTTTAATATATTACTTATTTATTTTTGTTCTGAGATATAAAATGTATTTTTATCTTTAAATTTTTAGTTTTCATATAGTTTAACCCCTGTAACATAAAAACTATCAACATTATTAAAACTTGCTGACTGTTGACAGAAAGAGAAAACAATATTCTATATTTAGGAATTTTTTCAAAATTTTAGATAAAAAATTGTGGTTGTGAGAATAGGGAGAGACCACAACTATAGCGATATTTAGTTTCCCTTCTTTTGCTTTCTCCCTTTTCTCAAAGTCACAATTTTTACTGAAAAATTTTGAAAAAATTCTCATTTATAGTATTTTTACTCCCTTTTCAGTGTTATTAATTCCAATTTAATATGTTATTTATTAACTTTTGTTATGGGATAAAATATGCATTTTTGTATATAAATTTATAGTTTTCATATCGTTTAACCCCTGTAACATAAAAGCTATCGACGTTATTGAAACGTGCTGACTGTTGGTAGAAAGAGACAACAATATTCTATATTTAAGAATTTTTTTAAAATTTTAGATAAAAAATTGTGGCCATGGGAATATTGAAAGTTTCTGACTATTTGGTGCAGAATTGTATCGAAGATGACTCACTTTTTTCACCAAAAGTCTTTGCCTCCGATTCCGTATGTACTCTAAGAACAACAAATACGTGTGAATCTTTTCACAGCAAGTATAATTCATATTGTAACATCACCTTATCCAAATATTCATCTTTTTTAAATACTTTAATCAACATACAAACAGATTAATATATAAAAATGAATAGTGCGATTTCTGAACTACAATTTCAAACTCCCGCCAAATATATGTTCAAAATAAATTTCTATAGTATAAAAATAAAAAAAATTCAAGAGCCAATTTTGTTAAATGTTGTTCCTATAAAATCGCTCTGTAATGTATATATGTAAATATTTTCATTTAGTTCGTAAATATTTTTTGTACATTTCTTTGACGTACTAACAATTTTAGAAATACATAAATTTACCTAGCATTTTGGTGTATTTATTTACTTCTCGGAAATATTAATGAGTTGCTGCAGTTCGTGCCTGGGATTACCTGACCCTACTAATATATTTTTGCAGTTCGTGTACTGGATTAATTCAGTATTTAAATTCATTTTTGCAGTTCGAGCACCTACTTAAGTTCTAGGGTTTAAAATTTTTGCAGTTCGACTGCATCTTCTCGCTCGAAATATACTGGGTGTTTCATTTGAATAAAAAATTTTCGTGTCATTTCCGGTCAAATCGGACGTCGACCATATTGGATTTTTATGTAAAAAAATACAAATTTAGATCTACTATAATCGACCCAAATTTGGTATAATTCGATTTACCCGTTTAGAAGTTATAAGAGTGGCCCATGACCCATTTACACCCGCTATTATACCCATTAAAGAAAATTGGATTAGAGAAAATTAGATATTTAATATATTATGGTTATTTTAATCATCCTTGAAAGGATATTTGCAGATAAATACCGGTATTTCATTTAATTAAATTTAATTAAAATTTGTTACGTGTTTCCTTAAGTAAATAATATATTTATAAAATCATTATGACAGAAACATAAGGATGTTGTCAATTTATTCAAATTTTCCGTGTTTGTAATTAAAACTTTTTTATCTAGTCACCTCATGGAACCAATTTTGTTTTTGTTAAAAAAAGGATCAAAAATGTTTCTGAATTTATTTCATATGTAAAATACCAAACGATTAGCATACAACTATTAATATAATACGTAAGGCTAAATTTTGTGGATCCGACCCTTTTTGAATAGCCTGCAGCCACAGGTATTTTACCTATAATAAGAAATCCATGATAAAAACCACTAAATCAGCTCATAGGCGCACTAATATAGGTATTTTAGCAATATAAATTCACAAAAAAAAAAATTTGTAAGATATAAAAAACAGAACAAGAGCTGGTAATAGATTAATCTATAAAGAAAAATAACTGAAAATATTATATGATAGTACAAAAATAGAGAAGATCATTGGACAAACAAGAAAGTAAATTAGAACAGGATATATAAAATTAACAGCATTTTTAAAGCAAATGATGAAAAAAATCCAAGTGGTATGTCTTATACAGGGTATTGCTATATTTGACCGACAACTGTCTCTCCAGATAGCTCTTGTTAATTGTTGAATATTGATACAGGAACATTAGTTTTTTAGATAAATAAAAACAGCTTTTTCCCTGTAACATTATTAAAAATAAGTATTTTTTAATAAACCTTAGTAGGTAAATTAATAAGCTAATAACGCTCATTATGACAATACATTTATTTTAAACTTTTTACCAGTGGCGTTTCAGTTGGGTATGGTATATTTAATTGCGTAAAAAATATACCATATCCGTTTGATATGGATAAAATTAATTGCAATTTTGTCTCTTCTACATTTTCTCTCATTGAATATTGTGTTTTATATATCTCCAATTCAATATACTAAAAGGAATTGGACAAGAGAAAGGATTGGATTTTTTTACTAAATTGAATAAGCAATTGTCTAGAAAAACAATTTTGAAAATTTATCTAGTGGCGTAGAAAATTAGGGACAAAATGTGTTCGGTCATACCCAACTGAAACGCCACTGGTAACAGGTTTTGAAAAAATGTATTGTCGCAATGAGCGTTATTGGTTTTTATTTATTAAATTTAACACCCTGTATCTCAGAAACTAAGCCCTTTAAGGGAATATGTTCCTATAGCAAAATTCAACAATTTACGAGAGCTCTTTTGAATAGAGCGTTGTCGGTCGAATATAGCAACACCCTGTATATGCATATTTTTTTATGCTAAAAAACAAAATTATTTTACCTAAGTCACAATTTTGATGACTTCTAAATAATTTAAATGATTTATATGTGCTAGTAAAAATTAAAAATAGTCAGAACCCGATACATTGTATCTAGTTTCTCTTCAATGTTACCTGTAAAATATCCAGGTATAATTCAAGTTGAAAAAAGAACCCTAGACAGAGTGTTTCGAAGAAGGGCATAAAATAGAGGCTAAAATACCATACTTCAGTTCAAAATGTCAGATTAGAAGACAAATGGATCAGTGGTAGAAATCTTTCTGTGATACCAGAGGAGTGGCATTCTTATATAACTAGGAACTGAATTTTTTTGTGGTCAGGAATGTTATTTATGATTTTGGAGGTAGTTTTAAAGCATCCGAACTCACACAAAATATGTACAAAGTTTTAAAACTGTATATTTAACACGTTAACTGCGTGTTATGTAAGCGATTATAATTTATAATTCTCTGAATTTTTATTTATAATAGTTTAGATACAATTTCTGTTCTGTACTATTGCAAAAAAAATAAATATGATAACAAATGCACTAAAAACCAATGGATGCAATGTAAATAATTCAATAATTTTAATATTTTCATTTAACGCCGTTATATTTTTAGAGATGCGTTCAAGCACTGTTTAGTTAATTTATCTTTGTTGAAAGTAAATAAAGAGAAAGTATTGTTTTCGGGTATACAACAAATCCCGAGATTTTGACTTTTCTTTACGGTGCAGTTTTTTAATCAAGTTTTCGCCAAAAATTATTTTGGTTCTATAAATGATTAGTTTTTGGTGATAATTGGGATCATTGCTCATTTTAGTTTAACAAATCAGTTTCGCATATTGAATTAGAGATACTTAAAATACAATATTCATGTTATAAAAGGTAGAAGTGACAAAACTATTAGGTTATCCATATTAAATGTTCACTATATGAAATAAGCAAAAATGTATCCAGTGGCGTAGAAAATTAGGAGGCAAAATATTCGGCCATACCCAACTCAAACACCACTGTTAAAATGTTTTGAAATAAATGTCTGGTCAAAATGAGGGTCGTTAGTCTAGTAACGCAGATGCAAAGTTTCGTTTATTTTTAAAAAGGAACAGCGAAAAAAAACTATTTTTTTTATTAACTTTAACTTTTGAATACTAAGGATTTTTGAATGTTGATCCCTGACTTAGATATTATTTATTTTATGAGAGGATACCATAAACAGTTGAACGTCGAATTCTGTAACGACCTTTATAGTGTCAAAATGAATTCTATTATTAAAACTGCTACAATATGCATAATTGATGATACTAGAGTGACAAAAATCCAAAAAACGCATGTCACAAAAACAAATTCGATATATAATAATCGGTCAAGTGCGTGTCGGACTTCGCACATTTAGGGTTCCGTACCAAATGTAGAATATAAGCCAGCTGTGCAGAGGCACGGTTATTAAAGGAGGACTTTAAAATTTTAATCGCAGTAAAAAGTCAAAAATAATTGGAAAAAAATTTAAACAACTGAAAAGAAAAATAAGCTGGCGGATGTGCGTTCGACGAAAAAAAAATATGAGAAAATGTGTCTTTTAACAAAACTAATAATAGCGCAGATAAAAATAATAAAATATCGAATATCACAATCCGCATATATATTTAGATATATTAACATTTTTCAAATGCAACGAACAAATTGGTTAATATCAGCGTAACCGACAAAGATAGAAAAAAAATGATTAGATGAAAAATGCGTTTTTTAATAAAACTAATATGATTGCATAAATGAAAATAATAAAATATGGTATATCACAATTCGCATATATACGTAGGTCGGAACCTTAAAATGAGGAAATGTTATTGAAAAAATCATGTTTATGAATATATTGGAATTTGTTGGTAAAATATACGTAACAATAAACATTATCACCAAATTTCAAGTTCATAGGTCAATGGAAAGTTAAAAAATACTTCGGAAGAAAATTTTGTAAAAAATGCTGACTTTGGCGGCTTCTCATGCGTACGTTTTGCAATATTTATTTAAATAAAAAATTCGGTTTTTATATACTCAATGAGCTCTATTCAACGATACCTCACTCGATGGGGTAGGCCAAATTTTTTTTTCAGCGCCCCCCTTTAGCTGTATTGGAGCCGCCCTTGAAAATATTTAAAAATATTTTTTATAATTTATGTGGCTTTGGGTCAACAAGACACATATACTGTGAAAATTTGAAGACTCTAGCTCCAACGGTTTAGCTGCTAGACCGGTGTGACAGACGAACGGACGGACCCTTTGGAGTACGGAACCCTAAAAGTGATAGATAGTAACATCTATGTAGGTTGATGGGTACCAACCGGACCAGTCACTTAATAGGATAAAAGCCTCTGTAAAAGCGACTAACCACGTACAACTTGGTGTCGGTAGATGATAGAACCCATCGGCCATTATAGTGCCTTATAAGGGGAAGCGGGCACCACACAATTAAATCAAAATCAGAGAGAGTAAGTTTTTAAAACTATACACTACGACCATTACTAAATAAATGTGAATAAATATGAATTAAGAACTCACATACATTTGGAATTTCTTTTACTGGTTCGAAGGACCAGTCTGATTAGTACATCAGACACATTACTTAACACAAAGAATCGATTTTATTTTTTTTAATGGGTCTTTTCTCACCCATTTATTAAATGGTGGTCTCGCCGTGAGATAACTATTCTCATCCACAATCTAGAAGCTAATTATGCTAATTTAAAGTAAGAAGCTCTCGCTGGGAGACAACTATTCTCCTGAACGATTAAGAAGGTAATGATAATATATGAATATTAATTTGGTCCGATATATGCATCTTTTTAAGAAGGGTTATAACGGATTTTAATTTATAATGGACTATTCCATATTCGGATGTAACTGGGCTCGTCGCTCTTTATGAGAATGATATATAAAAAGAGATCAGCGTGTTTCAACGGTTTTTTCTAGAAATAATTCTTTTGGCATGGCTGTACCGTTTTGCATCACTTGATAAATGACGTGGACAATTTTTTGATGAAATGTGTTGATTTGGAATCTATTTTTAGATTTTAGAAGGATAAATTGTAAAATGATGATCAAAAGTATGAACCGAAATAAGAGACATATTAATTTTAAAAGAAACAGAAATTAGTTTTCTGGATATTATTTCAGTGAAATTAATTAAATTACCATACATGTTTTATCCTTATAGAAATCATCAGTTTATCGGAATGCATAATTTCAAAAAAATACTCGGTACACCTCAGGTATTTCTATGTACTATAAAAATGATAGATAGGTACGACATTTATCGTAGGTTGATGGGTACCATCCAGACTAGTCACTTAATTGGATAAAATCATCTGTAACAACAACTAACCAAATACAACTTGGTGCCGGTAGATGATGGAATCCATCCGCCATCATAATGCATAGTAGTGAAAAACAAATTATATTAAAGTATTTTTACTATGAATGACCCTTCTCCATTAAACCCGAAATTAATTACCACGTCATAACTTAAAACTCGATTGACGATTCAGACCAACAGAGATAGTGATATTTATGCTGCCCTTGTTTCAAACAACTCACGCGTCTCAGAAATAATAGTAATAAATGTAATAATATTCAAGAGGATCTTCAAGTTCCCATATATTACCAACAAAAGTATTTTCAACACTCTGAAAAAACTATCACTACGGCAGTGATTTCACAGTTGTCTTTAATAACTTTGGTCAATATTTGTCTAAGCACAGGTCAAAAAAAACAATGTCAAAAGTAGTAAACAATTATCATTTGAGTAAAAGCCAGTAATTGTACAATTTTATTTTTTATCGTCTAACTTTCATTGACAAAAATATGAATATCTCTTTAATTATAAATAGAAGAGAAGAAATTGTAGGTTAGGAGTTTTTACTTTACCAAATATGTTATGAAAAATAAGAAATGAAATCAGCTGACAATGGCGCTTTTTTTTTGGAAATTTTTTAGGTAACCCCACAATAATCGATTAATTAAATTTCTCTGTAACATTTTACAGTTCAATTGGACGTTTTAAAATTATAAAGAAGACCATATAAAGCGTTTAAAATTATTTGATATAGTATTACAATAAATTTCAATTTCACATTAGGGTATTTTACACCATGTAAGGAAAGGAGAACTGTTGATTTCAATTCATAAAAATACATTATAAATTTTTAATTCTCTTTTAAGGATCATTTTTTTAAACCTGTTCTTCATTTGCCTAAACCCTATTCGCCATGACGTGACGTCACTTCGTTACTAAACAAGATAAATTTTTGTTGTGTTGTGTGTTAATTTGAATTTTTTTCGACTTATTATCACGTTTATAGACTTTTATCCCGTATTTTATTGAAATCTCATCATAGAAGACGGTTTGGTGAAAGCAGAAAGTACTAATCTGCTGGTGACAATTTTTTTTGCATGCAATCCTGATTTCTGTTCTGCAGAGTTGAGGAATGTTAAAACATCAATGTATGTACCTATTATATAACAGAACCTATTTTCTTATGTTCTGTCATAACATAACCTATAAGTAAATTACAAAATTTAATTTTGCGATATCATCATTCGTACGATGGTTATTACGTATTTATTGCGCTTGTTTAAACGCGTACTTACATTAAAGTGATCTTCAGAGAAATAAAGTCTAGTATTTGCAGACAAAACTTTTTTTTTCTTCCGGGACCGTTCTTTATGACCGGATTCACTGCAGCCTAGTGGGGCTATTGCGTAGAGACAATAACTTACTCGAATCTGTTTTTACCAGTTTTAACCAAGTGTTTCTCATTTTTATATCAGTTGACAATTGAATTCGGACACAAGGCAACAATGATATAACTCATTATTAACTTCCACAAAATACTTTTATTCTGTCTATTTTCTAACGGAGTGACGTCACAAGGCGAGTCAGCATGGCGGCTAGCGTTTCCGCGCTTAAATTTAAAATGATAAATTCAAAGATTTTATAAAATTGTTAGGTAATTTTAATAACATACTCTTCAAGTATGTTTAACTTATTGTTGTCTTTTAATTATTTAATTTTTCTTTTTATTTGAAAGCATGATAAAAAAAATGAAATTATTAAAGCCTACTTCTTTAATTTCCATTACAACAAAAAAATCTGAATTCCTAAGTAAAAGAGAAAAACTTTAAAATGCGGGTTAAATACAGCGGCCGAGTAATTAACAATTCACAAATAAATCACAAACCATCAAAAGATATCATCTAAATCAGAGGATTTGATTCGAGCAAAGTAGAAATTAATTTTGCCACCTCACTAATTTGATCGCCTAACATTATAATTTTCTCTGAATGTTTACTGATTTATAGATCATTCTTGTTTCGTTTTTAAGTCACAATTATAGGAGCGGAGGTACTAATAAAATAAAAAAATACCGTTTTAAGTGCCATATAATTATGTAAGAAATAACTCCCAACGTTCGAATTAAAGAAAAAACAATGGATGAACGTCGTTTTGATACGCAGCCACTGGACTGCACCCGGGGCTTGCTTTTGACAATATCAAAACTATAAATAACTCTGTTGTGGGGCCTTAAATGTTTTATTGTTGTGATTATCTTAATTATTGGTTTTTTTTATAGTGAATTAACATATAGGTCGGCTGCTCCCTATATTTACCGCGATAAAATCGTTTCTGCAAGTTTTTTAAATAAAAAATCCACCATAGTCTACGAGTGTCTGCTACAGTGGTCTTATTGTTTTCATTTTGCCGAACTTTATGAGTAGTTAATTATAATTAACGTTTTAAAATATATCTAATCTAATCCAGTAGTGCTTTTTCAAATTTCGTCATTTTAACTTAATCCATTTCAATTAAATTGTATTTAATTTATGTTATGTTATACTGGTTCCTAAATTTCAGTTTTTTAGGTTAATTATAATCCGAAAAATAAAACTCAGCCGAGTTTTATTATTATTCCAAGATTCGGAAATAAGTTGCGAGGTGTAGTCCATCGTGGTTTATATGCCATTTTTTCCATTACTATAATATTTAGTCCAATTGGGAATAGAAAAAAAAAGTCTTTAAAAAAATTTAAACAAAATGAGAACCTTTACAAACATTCAATATTTCCTTAAACCTTAAAAAAAAAGAAATTCGTGCCAAATTTGTGAAACGATACTTTATTTTGTTGATAATCAATAATTGATGTGATTAAGCTGAAATCTTTATATTATGGGTTCAGAAGTAGAATATTAAATAAAAAAAGTTTTGGGCGCCAGTCAAATTGATTTTTTATGTAATTAGAAACAATTGACAAAAAAACTATGATATATTTCAAAATCCGTTCTTCCTTTTTACCTCTCGACCTTCAGATAAGAGAGGTATAGGAATCATGCTAAAAATTGGGTAGTGAGTTTTCAATGGATAAACACGTTTTAGGGTCTCTAGAATACGATTTTAATATTTTCGCGATGATGTCTGTGTGTGTGTGTGTGTGTTAGTGTGTGTGTGTTAGTGTGTGTGTGTGTGTGTGTGTGTGTTAGTGTGTGTGTGTGTGTGTGTGTGTGTTAGTGTGTGTGTGTGTGTTTGGATGGATGTTGTAGTAACGATAACTCAAAAACTAATGAATGAAAAAATTTGAAATTTTGCATACAGGATTCTGAGACCCTAGATTAGATCTGATTAGATTTTGGTGCCAATAGCACAACCGGAAGTGGCAGTTGCTATGGGTGATGACGCCATTATTATAGAAAACGGCAATAAAGTTTTACACATATATTTTGTATACCCTATAGTTTATTTTCATCTCATTAAATTTTTCGAAACTTTTGCCATTGTTGCCAGATTTACAAAAATATAATTTTTTTTCATACTTTTTTGTGTCAACCTGTAAATTTTTGATTCAAAAATGGCGAGAGGTCATGTGCTGGCCACATCAGATTTTTTTTCGGGATAAGGAAATTAATCTCAAATTAAACGTTATATTTGTTTATTTCATAAAAAAATTGCAGAGATTTTTTTTTTAAACTTAGCTTTTCTTGCGGTTCCTTTAATCTTCCTTCTCAAAAGAAACTGTAGTCCAAGAAACGAAGTCCAGAGAAGAAAAAGTAATTCCCAGAAAAAGAAAACCCCAATAAGATAAGGAGGAGAAAAAAATAAATCTTTAGTAAGCGACACGAACGATATAAGGTCAATTATTTTGACTGAGTTGACTAGGCAAAGAGAAGAGGATTATTAACATGTGAAAGACATTTTATAGGAATGAATACTAAGAGAAGAGAGGGACATGACGCGAGGAAATAAGAAGGGGATATCAAGCGAATATGAAAATAAAATATATTGAGTAGAGAAATAATGAAAATATAGGGTGGTACAAAAAAACTTAACACAAGGTCGCTTGATAACTAACTTGATCAATTTTTAACATATTTTCATTTTGAAATAGTTTTAAACTTATTTCTCATCAGTTCTCATCTGACTTGATACCTTAAAGAGGATTGACTACTAGCTGAGTAGTTCCTTGCATTTCAATATTGCTTGATACACATTGTTCTTCCACCAGGTCTAAATAACTAAGATATAAAATATATTTGAAAAAAAATGAGTGAACATGGCTCTTTTGCCAATGAAACGTAAATAGAATTACATTTGTTATTCAAAATTGGATCGAGATGGTGATAAGGTATTAAAACAGTGATTTAAAATCCGTATTTGAAATATTTAGGTTGACGGTGGCCCTCTAAAGACGAAACATCTTATTAAAATTTTAATAAATCAAGGTTATACCGAGGATAATTTAGGAAACAAATCTCTTCCATTTTTTCATAATTTCAAAAATTAGCACGTTATTTTTTGTTAAATCTGGCGACTATGAAAAAAACTTAATCAGACAAAAAGAAATAATATTGTATACAAATTATATGAATAACATTTTATTGAAATTTTATTAAGTAATGACGTCATCACTTATAGCAACTGTCACTTTGGTTTGTCCGATTAACACCAACATCTAAACAGATCGTCTGCTTGTAAATATGTGTAAAAAATTTCATGTCAATCGGTTTGGCCGTTAAGACGCTTTTGTCTTTAAACAGATAGACAGATAGACAGAAAAACAGAATTCTAAAAATGGTCAGTACCTCAAAACGTAAAAATATAAGTATAGAATAAAAGCTATGATTGCCATACTTTCCTTTTTATACAACTTTATTGGTAAGGAGGTAAATGTTACAATCCATCGTTATAAAAGTAAAAAGGTATGATCTGTTACCTCTTTATTTATAATATTTATCCAATTTTGTATCTACCAGCTTGGAAAAATATTATATATATTGAAATAATAAATGGTAAATTATCTTGCTTATATAAAGAACTCAATTAATAATTTTATTTTCAATTAATTTCTTTTTTCTGCTACCTCTTCAGATCCCTTCATATATTTTTTCTATCTCCGCATACTCGTTAAGCCTCTTTCAAGCTTCGCACAAACTTTCTTTGTTCCTTGTTCCGTACATCCTTGTTTTTTATTCTCGAAAGGAAAATAAAGGAACCCTTATAGAATCTCTTGGTTGTCCGTCTGTCTGTCAGTCTGTCTATCTGTGTGTCAAGAGCATTTTTCTCAGGAGCGCGTAAAGGTATCAATTTAAAATTAATACCAAATATTTAGGCCTATGGTCCCTTGAAGCTGTAAAAAATCAAGCCTCTAAGTATACGCGATAAAAAAGTACTTCCCATTAAGTTAAGAATCATGATATTTGGCAATTAGCAAGGTCCCACAGAGCAAATAAAGGAAAAAATTCATAGATATTAAATTATATATACTTACTCTGGATCGCTAATCCCTTACAAGTATCAGTTAAAAACTGATCCCCAATAGCAATTTTTTCCGGAATGCGCATGCTCACGATTATCTTCTTGTGGCCGCAGTGTAGTCTAATTTAAAAAAATATTTTTCTTTGCAACTGAAGTTATGCGTAAGATTAAGTTGATTTCGGTGCGAAATGTATTCGAAATTGAGTTGAATTTCGTGAATCTTGCAATACTGCTAGAAATTCGTATTATTAGTTTTGAGGGAAGTTGTTATCGCCAGAGACGGTCTGTTTGATTTTGATTTAGATTTTTAAAGTTCGTTAAAATTGGAATGCTTATAACTAGTTGAGTGTTGTCGATTCGTGATTAAATATAAAAGTGTAATATATGGAACTTCACTATTAATATTAAAATATTAATCTTCAATTATATATTGATTAACCTAATCTAACCTAACCCGAATGATTTTTGAATCTCACTGAAACCCACCATGTCAATAACTAGGATAATACTGATCATGCGCATTTGAAATTGTCTTTTAGCATCACTTTCGTTCCAGTGAATTGGTATTTTAGAGTCAGTATATATAGTATGATTTCTATGAAAAAATCCGAAAATTAATAATTTCTAATTGTATCATGTAAAAAATTTGTTTTCTAGAATCCGTTTCAATAGTAAAGAACCCATTTGCGTCACGGTTAGATGCGCGAACGTGACGTCATAACAACAGCCATAATGAAAATTGCAAGTTCCAGTGACGTGGCGATTTTAATATTATTACCACGAATTAAGATAAATACATACCTACTAAAAAGAATAAGATTGTCTAAATTATTGTTTAATTATCAAAAATGGTGTATAGATAAAATGATTTTACTTCTTTACCTATGATTATTTATTGTGTGAATGTGTGATGTAAAATATTTTTCGAATTAAACAAAAACAATCGTACAATGAAGAAAAGAAAAGTTAACGTACTTAAATGACAAATCCGAAATATAAAAAAAATCAACCCGTCGAATAGTAGTCCTAAACTAATAATCGTAAGGGATTTGCCGATCTATATATTGTTTTTATTATCAGAAACTGCAAGGTGGTCATAAAAGTTAGAATAACAAATCATTTAGAAGGTGCCGGAGTCATATAGGTGGACGAAATATTAATTTATTAATACCTAAATTAGGACGTAAAAAAATAATAAATAAAAAAATTAAAATTACATTATTGCAGCTAATTATCCGCGCGCCACTGACATCACCGTCGCTAAGCGACGAAAGTAAACAAGTTAAAATTGTGTTTCTGCACATCGAGTTATCTATGACGCAAATGGGTTCTTTACTATTGAAACGGATTCTACTGCCATGCATAAATTACTAACTTATGCTATGTATTATTGTTTTAGCTACTCATACCAAAATTGTTTTTCTTTCTTCTCGTTTTCGATTTACGACATAATTACTTTCCCGACCCACCCAACATCCATTTTCGGGTCCCCTGAGACGATTAAGACCATTTCCAGATGGAAGTCTGTCTGTCGGTCTGTGTGTGTATGTGTGTGTATTCTTCCACGATAGAAGCCACACGTTTAATCCGATTGAGCTGAAATTTGGTATAGGGGTTTTCTTTACCCGTCGGAAGAACCCATTAGTTTTTGTACGACATCTGTCAAACGGAAGTACCACTATCAAAAAATGACAGATGAAATATGTCACGGAATTGGACATGCTATATGTCATTTGAAAGCCCTAGAAAAACTCTATTCAGAACAGTTAAAATTATTTCTATAACTATCACCTGTCAAAAATAAAAAAATGTCAAAATTTGAAACTTCAGCATTAAATATCTGAAGAAGTATTAATCCGATTGAGCTGAAATTTGGTATATGGGTTTGGGCTATCTGTCGGAAGAATCAATTAGTTTTTGTACGAGATCTGTCAAACGGAAGTATCACTATCAAAAAATGACAAATGCAATATGTAACGGAATTGGACAAGCAATATTTCGTTTGAAAGCCCTTGAAAAACTTTTATTCAGAACAGTCAAAATTATTTCTCCAACTGTCACCTGTCAAAAATTAAAAAATGTCAAAAGTTGAAACTTTAACATTAAATATCTGATAGAGTAATCGTGGATGCTCGTCAGGAAAGTTTTGGGCGACACAACCGATTTTTTTTGAAATATAGCTCATAGTTTCAGAATTACATCATACGTTTTAGTGACTGACTTTAAAAGGAAACTTAAACATACTCTTAAAAACGGACAAAAATCTTCGAGACTCTATTTTCTTGATGAATAAACTATCTACATATAGATTGTCCAAAAACTTAACTGATACCTACAGCGTCTCCACTATTCTAATTTTCCATTTATTGTTTCGTTCCCCACTTCTCTAATTTTTAATGTTGTACAAGCCCTACAAGTTTGCAGGTGGCGAGTCAGACTCGCACTTGTTCCTATATTTTTATATAAATATCTTATTTTTCTATTTCAAAAAACCATACGTATAAATAGGTTTGTTCCAGCATGGTGTTCTGAACTGGATGAGTTTGTGCAGTATGAACGTCGCATTTTAATCTCGATTAATTTTAACATCTTTTTAAATATCCTGTCTTTTGGAAACAGGGGAACATGTTTGGTTTAAGTTTGAAACACAGAACATTTACGTGTATTGAAAATAATCGTCGCTAAAACGCTGCGTTCCAACTGCGTATACTCATCCAGTTCAAAACGCACCGTGCTGGTACAAACCTAATACTATCTAGCAAAATCCCGTTTTAAATTCCCTTTACCCAAAATTCAATATAGACAATTCAAAAAAAAAATTTTTTACCATCAATAATCGCTTCTTTTTTCTAAAAAACAGAATCCCAAAATTTTTTGCTACTCTTTTATTTAATTTGAACTTTAATTTTGACTGACACCAACCCAATGACAAATTATTCGACCTTTGTGCACCCATTCTTGAAAATCAGGGAGTAGAAATTAAAATAGAAATAGGCGTGGCTCCCTGAAAGATATAATAATCCTATTCTTGAAATATTCCGATGTCAATATGTGGGACTTTTATCCTCCCAGGGAGTATAAAATTTCTATTGGTCATTAGCGAGTGAAATTTGTAGGGAGTAGAAATTTATTGGAAACATTAACCTAACTATTTAATCTGTCGGTCCGATTAATTTTGTTTGTATTTCGTGTCACTATTTTTACGAGTTTTGCTGGGAAGTTTAGTAATATAAAGAATAATATTAAAGAATTATTGATATGAAATAATCTCATGAATGACGATGTGGAGGAAGCTCTGGAGGAGTTTGAAATACTACTTACTTTCCTCCAAGCTTCACAGGTTTTATTGGCTCCCTCAGGCATACAATTTAAAATTGTGGCCAGCTCAGACCAAGGGCTTGGCACTGAGCCCGGTGAATGTGGGGGTAAATTTGCCCGAATACATCTATGGTCATTGCGAAATGTAATCGACCAGCATTTCTTTTTGTGTTTTGTTAATGTTTTTTTTTAATACGACACCGGTCCATATCTAATACATTACAGTTATGTCAAAGAATACGATAGGTTTTCTTTGGTTATGTCTTATGTCACATGGCTGTCAAAAATTTAACTGCTGAATTTCACCACTTGGCAACTATGTGTGTATTTTCACTCACTCCTTTTTTTCAAGAATAAGGTATTTTTGTACCGAGAGAAAAAGCTGGGAGTAGAAAAAGTAGGGAGCTACTTTGGGAGTAACTTTTCTCTTGATTTCAAGAATAGGTACACAATAAGAAATGTCACCCAACTTGTCACAAAAAACTTACTTCAAATGGCTTAAGCCCTATACATATTAGCCAAATTAATTTGTATATTACTTATAATATAATTTAGTAAAAAATTTTCGTTATTCGCATTTTTCATTCCTTTGTATTATAAACAAGGAAAACTATTAATTTTACTTTCAAATCCTATTCATATTCTGTTATTAAACCAAACCTTACTTTTATATTTTATAAAAAATTAATATTTTCTTCAAGCCTATAATAATAAATATATTACTTTGGTCAACACAGACCGTAGAAATATCCTTGTTTTACTAGTACAATGAGTTTTCATTATTATAGTAGTACAAAAATAATGAGAAAAGGTAGAGACGCTTCATTTTAGGCGTTGTAATCGAGTAGGTAGGACCTGTCATTTTAATAATTATTTAATTTGTCGTTTGTTAGTTTTGAAGATATAAATAACTTTTTTTGATACATATTAATTGAATTATCTTTACGCTTGAAGAAAAACTAGTATATATTATTAGAAGAAAAAGGCTTCATTATTTGTTTCACTTCAGAACTCAACAAATAATAAGCGCCTTCTATTCCTATATAGTAATACAATATACTATTATACTATATACAGAGTATAACAAATTTCATTACGATATATTCTTTATCTACAACTACCAGTGTAAGTAATTTATCAAACTAATAGACAGTGAACTACAAAAATAACTGTGTAGTTATATTGTTTTTAATAAATAGACTGGATCAGGCGTACACATTTAACAATGGGGACGTATTATGTAAAATTTTTAAATTAGGACCTTAAAAGTCTGTTATCAAATATGCCTACAAAAATTTTTATAATTTTTTTAAACCTCTATTATATTTAAAAAAAAATTAAATTAAAAATATCTACATTAATTGATAATACGGTTAAGAGATGGCAGTATATACGAATTGCATTGCTTATCAAATAGAAGCTAGATGTAAATATGGGAAAAGAAGAAAATTGTATTGTTTTTATTTTCGCCGTGACTAGCAGCACGTCGGATGTACTTGTATAATACATCGGAAAATAAAATAAACTACCTAATTTTTACTTCTCGAACTTTGAGAAAAAAAGACACTTTACTGTATAAATCAAACTAGTTACCATGTCACTATTTTTATGTAGATTTTAAGAAGTTAAAAAGTGAAATCTAATAATCATTAATTTTGGAGAAAAAAACTCTATTATACAAATCAAACCAGTTAACAATCACTATTTTTATGTGGTTTTTATGAAGTTAAAAAAAAATATTAAAACATAAAAAAACAAGTCAAAAACGACAATATTTTGCCGTAATTTCGAAGTTACGAAAATAAATGTCTGTATATATTACAGTATATATGGTATAAGTAACAGGAAAGTAAAAATAAGTCAAAGATTAATACCATTTTTTGGGTTTTTAACGATGCTGAATCGATTGCCGTTGTCCGTTTGTCTCTATCTCTCACCGTCATCGAGTTGAATCAGGCTAACAGACGGACAAAACCATCTTATAAGAGTTTTTTTTTCTTCGAAAACTCTATAATGGCCGTAGTAGGATGAAACTCCGGCCCTTTTACACCGAAACCATATACTTATAACAACGTTACAGAAATATTATCAAGCTTATCAAGCAAATGCGCCAACATACTTTACTTTGTAAACCCTAAAACGCAGTGAACGGCCAAAGTATAAATGCGTACATCCAATGTACTGCTAGGCACAGCGTTTTATTTTTGACATTTCAGTATAACATAACCTATTATTTTAACGTTTATGTGTCGCCTGTGTTTCGCTTTTTTATTCTTTTTTTGTTAATGGTCTAAGCGGCTAAGGCTTTTTGGATTAGTAATACTCGACAGATAACTGTAAATTATACGTTGTCATGCCGTCTACATGACTTTAAACAAATTAATGTAGCTGACGTCACTTGGAAATTTTGAAAATTTATTTCTTAGTAATCGTAGTGTTTCAAAGTTAACCAAGCCTATTTTTAAGAATAATTTTAAGTAGATTTTCATATACTACAAATGAATTTGCTATAGCTACCGCACCACACGTCCCCATTTTGAAGAGGAAAAGGAGTACGTAAACGTGGAAGAAATTGAAACAATTTATAAAAAATTGTCTTTAATTTAATTCTGCTGAGCGCTTTCGGTCTACGACCATCATCAAAGCCATCCTAAAATGTTATTTTACAAATATAGTACTTAATATTACAAACAAGTGAAAAACGGCAATATTTTTGCCGAAATTTCAAATTTTCGAAAATTTAAAGTTACGAAAATAAATTTCTATATAGGGATATACCTTATATACTATAGTGTATATGGTATAAGTAGCTGGCAAGTAAAAATAGATCATTTTTGTTGGTTTTAACCATGCTGAATCGATTGCAGTTATCCGTTTGTCTCTATCTCTCACTGTTCCTAGTTGAATCAGGCTAATAGACGGACGGACAAAACCATCTTATAAGAGTTTTTTTCTCCAAAAACTCTAAAAAGAAGGTGAACTTACGTCACAAGAGGATAACTCCCATAGAAGACAAATAATGTAAACAACAGTATAACATTATATTTAAAATTTAAAATTTAAAATACAGGACATTTTACAGTGTAAAAACAGCTATAGTAGCTTAAATCAATGGTTTTTAAACAATTTTTAAAAAATACACGACCATAGTGGTGAAATGTGCCTGTAAAAGAAAATGGCTGTAAAACCAACAACTGTAAAGTAACAAGTGGCTAATGGCCAGGGGACGCGAAAATGAACTGGCAGACAATTTAATAAGTAGGGTAGGGGATGTTAAGGCTAGGTTTTGAGAACTAGAGGTGATCCATACGTACTTGACTAGCCTCAAAGCCTAGTTAGTAGGGAAGGTATTGAACGAAAAATTTTGGTTACAGTTAGAGTAAAGGGTTTAGTCAAGACTAAAACTGAAGGGTAATCAGACGACTAGACTTGGGTAAAACCAAGTATAGTCGAAAAGAGGCGTAAATAAAGAAGAAAAAAGAAGTTGTAAAGAAGGGAGATTTAAAGAAAATGAAAATGATAGAAAAGATAAGTTTATACCTAATCCCACATAAAGCATAAACAAAGCTAAGGAGAGATACAAATATTCGCCTTTTATATTGTTTTCATTCATTTTGAAAAATGAAGGCTAATTTAATATATTATATGTATACATTTTATTATTGTTTCACAAGTATCTAAAATCCAAAATTTAATACCACTTTTTTAATTTTATGTTAAACAACTCGAATTTAAAAAAAAAATTAAAAAATATTATTTAGGTGACAGCACAATTTTGGATCACAAATTTGATAATCTTATCCTTAGTACAATCTAAAAATTAGAATAAAATTACCGGCTCTGTAAACAATATTAAATAAAAATCTTTAAGTATTTATAGATACCACCCATTTATTTAGCATAATCCACAAAACGAGCTATGTAAATTGAAACTACCTATAGGTATGATTGAATTGTAGAAATAAAAAATTTTTATTACCCATTCAAAATTGAACACACCCTAGTCTTACAAAAACATACATCTCTCATTTACAATTTAATAGATGATGTATTACAAATCGTATTTGCAAATAAAATATTGGTAGGAGGTTAATATTATTGATTAATTCAAGTCTACAGAAATAGCTTGATTAATATCTTTAAGTTTTTTTCCAGTCAAGATTGTTATTTATATTTTAATTGAATTTCTATTGTTAACTTTTTTGCATACATGGTGATATAAGTAAGGATAATGTTATTTAAAGTTGTTATGGTATAGGCAAGATAGCTGGTAATTTGTCTGAAACTAGGTCATCACACAAGGACAAGTCAGTCTAAGGTAATTTCTCTCATACATAACAGCTATCATATTTTTCACATTCTTTTCACTATTCAAAAACTCTTTGTGTGTTCTGTCTCTCAATTACAAATTCATGTTGTCGACTTTCGCGATATGAGTGCCGCAAGAATGCATCCGTTGTTTTGTTTTATTTTAAACACAAATCATGTCGAAACAATGATCAATTCTTGTACCCTGAGGTCTCTAATTAACTCTCCTAAAATGGAAGAATTTCGAAAAAATTGTGTCACTCAGAGAAAGTTTGCTTCAAAAAGTGCCTATTCAATTGTAATTTCGGCATTATACCAACTGAGATAATTACTTAGAAAAATTTTACGAGCAACAGCGAAAATTGGACTAGTTTTTGTTAATTGTTGATTGAAAAAAAAAATAATTAACGGACAAGTCTGCTTTGTGCAGCGCCCAAAAAGAAATGCAATTCTGTGACTGTGTCTTCAACCAATTTTGTACGAAATTTCTATCTTGGTAACGAGCATATACACAATTTTTTTTTAATAATAATAATTAAATATTTACAGTAAATATTACTAGTGGTTTAAGTTTTTTCAATATATAATTCACTTAAAAATATATAACAGACCACAAAAGTTTCTCAATAACAATTAATGACTGTTTTCTTATTTTCCTATGACAGACTGACGCATTAAAGGCCACTTAGGAGATGAATTTACTATTAATAAGTAAACAGAAATAATTCAAGTAACTTTTACTTTCCCGACCCACCTCCTAGAAGGGAAAGTATTGTGAACGACCTAAAAAAAATTCGAGATAAAAACGGAAATATCCATTTTCGGGTCCCCTGAGACGATTAAGACCATTTCCAGATGTAAGTCTGTCTGTCTGTCTGTGTGTGTATTCTTCCATGATAGAGACCACACATTTAATCCGATTGAGCTGAAATTTGGTATAGGTGTTTGGGTTACCCGTCGGAAAAACCCATTAGTTTTTGAACGACATCTATCAAACGGAAGTACTACAATCAAAAAATGACAGATGCAATATGTCACGGAATTGGACATTCAATATGTCATT
Organism: Neocrepidodera transversa; assembly: GCA_963243735.1. Classification (NCBI taxonomy): domain Eukaryota; kingdom Metazoa; phylum Arthropoda; class Insecta; order Coleoptera; family Chrysomelidae; genus Neocrepidodera; species Neocrepidodera transversa. Next base: position 28,428,605 of record OY725343.1, on the reverse strand, counting down.
TGAAAGCCCTAGAAAAACTCTATTCAGGACAGTCAAAATTATTTCTCCAACTGTCACCTGTCAAAAATAAAAAAATGTCAAAAGTTGAAACTTTAACATTAAATATCTGAAAATGTATTCGTTGGGAAAGTTTTGGGGCGACACAACCGATTTTTATAATCTCGTATTGTTAATATACAGAATGTCTCAAAGGGAGGGATAACATTGCTGGATCAGAAACCGTAAGAGATCCAGAGGTGGAGAAAAAGTTAACTCTCCGCTGAGATGAGTTTCTGTACTTTTCTACAAAAAGAGACATAGAAGAAACTAAGACTATGTCATCAAAAGGACTCGAATATACAGGACAATTAACGACATAAAGCTAAAACTTATGTACCATACATAAAGAAACAACAGAAAAGATAAGTTCTCAAAAAATACAACATCAAAATTACATTCAGCACTCAAGAAAAATTGGAAAAAATTGGGAAAAAATTGGGAAAAGGTGAAAATAATGATAAAAATTGGAAAAAACAAAAAAAACCGGAACAGATTGGAAAAAACTGAAAAAACAGGAAGCATAGTAAAAATTGGAAAAAATTTCAAAAAATTGGAAAAAGTTGGAAAAAATTGGAAAAAATTGGAAAAAATTAGAAAAAAATGGAAAACATTGGAAAAAATTTAAACAAATGGAAAAAATTGGAAAAAATTTAAACAATTGGAAAAACATTGGAAAAAATTGGAAAAATTGAAAAAAATTGCCATAAAATGGAAAAATTGGGATAATCAGAAAAACGGAAAATATCTGAAAGATTTCAAAAAATTAAAAAATTGGAAAAATTTAAAAAAACGGAAAAACCTCAAAGAATTTGAAAAAATGGAAACAATCGAAAAAAAGTGGAAAAACGGAAAAGTCGGAAAGATAAGAAAAATAATGAAAAGGTGTAAAAATGGAAAAGAATATTTGGAAAAAAATGAAAAAATGGAAAAAATGGGAAGAATTGGAAAAAATTAGAAAAATCGGAAAAAATGGCAAAAACTGGAAAAATGAGAATTCGATAAAATGAAAAAATTGGAAAAGCGTAAAAATCGAAAAGATAGGAAAAAATGAAAAAAATGGAAAAATTTGAAAAAAAAACGAAAAAATCTGAAAGAATTGGAAAAATGGAAACGATCGGAAAAAAATGAAAAAATTGACAGAACTGGAAAAAGTTGGAAAAAATTTAAAAATTGTACAAAATTCAAAAAACATGAAAAAATTTAAAAAACGGAAAAATCGGAAAGAGGAAAAAATGAAAAAAATGGAAAAAATTGGAATTGGAAAAATGGGAAAAAATTGGAAAAAATAGAAAAATTGGAAAAAATGGAGGAGACAGGAAGATAGATTAAATCACGTAAGGAACTTGGTTCGCACAAACTTTTTAGAATTTTCGAAGAAAAAACTCTTATAAGATGGTTTTGTCCGTTCGCTCGTCCATCTGTCAGCCTGATTCAACTCGTAACTTTAAATTTTTGAAAACTCGTAATTACGGCAAAAATTTTGTCGTTTTTTACTTTTTTATGTCTATTTGCCATTACGTATAATATTACCTTCTAAGATTTTGAGTAAAGAGTAATATTTTTAGTATTCAGCATTTTTGTAACATTTTCTTTTCATTCCATCTTGTTGTAGGTGCTAGTATAAACAACTGTGATAGGATGTATCCATAACAATACCGGAGTTGGCTAGAATGTTTTCTTTAATGTTAACTTTCATAAGGCCCTGGTATTCTTTTATTTTCTTTGACTCGAATTTTAATAATAAATTAATCAAAAACATATCGGTGCTTCCAATGCAGGTTTTAATTAACTCTTTTGGGTTTTCTATTGGATTTTTTAAGCTGCAACATAAAGCTTGTTATTTTATAGAACTATCCTTCCAACTTTTTGACATTGTATGTTCAATATTGATTTTCCAAATGTAAAGTTTTATAGCAAAAATGTCATTTTGAATGAAAATATAATGTACCATTTGCTTCAATGGTAGATTTGGATGTGAGACATTTTCAACAAATGCATCTTCTTTAACACTATTCTTCAACTACTTAAAGATCATTAAACACGTTAACACGTCAACTATGATATTTTTTTGATAAAAGATACCTTTTTACCAAGAAAATCATGGAAATATAATACATCCTTCAGTATTTTGATTAGACCGATCACATGAATTAAAAGTTTCAAATAATTTATAAATAAATATTGAAGAATACTACTTTTTGCATATTAAATTACTGCACTCCTTTCTTCTTCTATACTATAGAAGTGGAAAAATTTGTATATAAATCACGATTTAAAAGACTATTATAGCTTCACCGGTCTTATATTCCTCAACTTTAATTATGTAAGTCTCACTTTTAATATTTATGAAACGATGTAACATTAATATACATCGTGTAATCACTTTGTTTAATAATAAAATATTACCCTCAGGATGAAATAAAAGAAAACACATAAAAGTAGATGAATTTAGTAAGAATGTTAAAGAGTCTGAGTAGGTTATATTTGCCCATAAACCACTTATATCGAAAAACCGTTCCTTCCTCTGAAGCCAAAGCTTACCGAAATCCATTTAATCCAATAACTTTTCTATTAAATTTATCATAACAAACGATGCAGCATCTATCTATTTTCGTGATTTTCGTTATCGAGAACAACTTTTCCCATTACCTGATATCTTTTCGTCGGTTCTGTATGAATCCGCTCACGATTTTCGACGTCGAAATTGAAAATTCATCTTCAACAAGTATCAGGTATCTGGCACCATTCGTCTTCTGATTAGACACCATTAAAAACATGTCGAATCAAAGAAACCTCATAATAAACCAGATAACGTTACGTTCATTTACTTTTTCAAATGGCCTACACAAACTTTTCGACGAATTGAAGCGCACAGGGACGGACTTTAATGTTTTTTCTTGTTTAATGAATATCAATTTTTAAATCAAAATTTCACAAACTACATTGGCTTAAAGGATGGCGGTAGTTCAATCAGGCGACAGGAATATTATTAAAAACTACTAAAAAGTGGGTGTAATAGAAACTGAATAAACATTGTTTTACTAAGGAAAGAGTTTGTATCAGGCCTTTTATGAGACAATAAGATGTTTTTGGAACATGGTTGTTTTACGCAGAAAATAAGTTTTTGGTAATAAAAGATTGAGTGTGTTACGTTTTTTTGTGCCACCCTGTATTTTCATTTTTTCTCTACTCAATATATTTTAATTTCATACTCGCTTGCTATCCCTTCCTTATTTCTTCCTATAAAATGTCTTTTCCATGCTAATAATGTCTTTCTCTTTGTCTACTCAGTCAAAATATCGTTAGTGTCGCTTACTGAAGATTTCTTCTTTTTTACCCCCTCATCTTGCAGGGTAAGTTTTTATTATATTATATTTTCATTAAATTTTTTTGTTATCATTATTAATTATTTCGACTCTTTTAACTTTTATTTACTGTTATTTTTAATTCTATTAATGCCCGTATATTTTTTTATTTACTTAAAAGTTCATATCTTATCATTTATACTATAAATTATCTGATGTCTGTGTGTCTCATACAAAAAAGAGAACCTATTTTTTAATTTGTTTTTACAGATTGTCTTAAAATTTAATTCATTTTAATTATTTTTGTATTTTATATTTTGATCTAAAATTCATTTTTTTTGTTTTAATATTATCATTGTTTTATACTCTTTTTCAAACACAGAGACCACGAAATCTGGTAATTTATAAGATTTTATCTTATATTTACTTATGTGAACAGGGTTTTTTTCCTGGGTCAAGAAGTTTTTATTTGCTGGGAATTATTTTATTTTTCTTCTGGACTTCGTTTTTCCTTGGGACCAAGTTTTTTCTCTGGACCACAGTTTCTTCAGTTTCTCCTTTGGACCAAGTTTCTTGGAGTACTGTTTCCTTTGGAGAAGGAAGATAAGAAAAACCCTAAGTTTTTTTTTAAAGAAAAAGTTAAAAAATCTCTGGAACCCCATTTATTATGAAATAAACAAATATAACGTTTAATTTCCTTAACCCGAAAAAAAAGAAAGAACGGATTTTGAAATATATCATAGTTTTTTTGTCAATTTTTTTTTAATTACATAAAAAAATCAAACTTTTATTTAATATTCTACTTCTGATATATTTCAAATTCTATTCGTGGAACGAACCCATAATATAAAGATTTGAGCTTAATCACATTAATTATTTATTATCAACAAAATAAAATACCGTTTCAATTGTTTCTTAATGTTCTTGTGAAAAGATAAATCAGTATTTATTTCCTGACTTAGAAAATATCTGTGAATCGTTTAGCGAATGAGGATTTTTTTTAATTTGATAAAATAGCTTCGGAATATGCCAGTGTTAGATACATTAATAATGGATCATAATCATTACAATTTGCATTTAATTATATTTAAAATGGTAAGCCAATATAAGAAAATAACAAATTATATTTTAAATGAAGCTCAAAGTTGGATTCCTTTTTTCCTATCCTCTCAATAATACATTTTCTCGTCCTTTCCTCGTTTTTTCTGTTTTTAACATTCTATATTATTCTTCTTTTGTCATATGCTTTAGGTATTTGTTTCTTATTTTGTCATACTTATTTTTTCAATGTAATTTGGTTCGTTCTGACTTTTTTTTAGTCAGTCCAAGTAATTTTTTTCTATTTTAAAACATTTGTGTTCCATATTTTCTAAATAGTTTTATATAGACGAATTTTTTTCATCCACAGACCTGCGAAATATTTTACCACAAACCGGCTCAAAATTTAAATATCCAAAAATATGGGGCACGATTTTTTATAAACTTCTCATAATGATCGGTCCCTGGCTCTTCAGAATTCTCTTAAAAGTGGAGCACGTTTGGCCACGGTAGCAATTATTTTTTGAAAGCGTATGGTTGATACCGGACCCCCTGTGATTATTTGTGTTCTCCAGACTATAATAGTTTATCTAAGCAATATTTTTTTTGGTAGAAACCAGACTATTGGTTAAAAAAAATCTTTAAATGGCTTTAAGTCACGAGAACATATTTTTATAAAAAGTATAAGGTAAAAATAACTGATTTTATAAATATACTATCACTTGATCACAGTCAATTCATTAATTTATAATTACATTGTAATTTTAATATACAATGATCAAATAATTTTATGCAATGGTTTAGAAAAAAAACTTTTATCAAGCTCATAACAATTTGGCTCATTCTATGATTAATGAATCGTATTGAATTGGTTTCAGCTGGTTAGAGTCCTCCCGCTTGGAGTTGAAATTAGATTCCTGAAAATCTGTAGTCTAAAACAATTACCTGGATAATTATTCCATTTACTGTCAGTAGATAGAACGTCCTTTAACTTTAAAGACTCGATAAGTAAAGGCAATGACGTTTAGAATAAGTTGATTTCTTATACAATTGTCACAATCTAAACGTCATTGTCATTAGTTACAGAACCGTTAAAGTTAAAGAACGTTCTATCTACTGAATCTTAGACTCGTTCAACGTACCTCACTTAAAAATTTGCTAACTAATTATTAAGAAAAAAGCAATAGATTTATTTAATGCAAACTTTAACTGAGATATGTTCCACTGAAATATATTGCTTTAAACATTAATGCAATAATTAAATTAAAAAAAAAAAGGTTTACTACTCAATGCAAACGAAACAAAGAGGCACGGGAGAACCTCGAGGACTCTAATTCGTCTAAGTAAGTTGAATTAACGTGTTCTCAGTATTTTAGGTTATTAACTACTCCTAAATAATGCTCAGTATTTACTAATATATCGCTATCCTTCTCTATTGCACTAATAAATAGCATGTGCGCTTTCTTTCATCTGGCGGTTCCGTCGCGCGTAGCTACAACGTAGTGTCCTCTTCTATCGCATGGGATAGTTAGCTCGAAACTCTTTGTTACAACTTTCAGCCCACGGTCACGTCTCGCTCACCTACAACATTGCGTCCTCTTCTAACACGGACCTCTTTGTCACAAATTTTCACCTTTCAAAATTCGACAACCGTCATTCAGGAAAGATTTTTTACAGACAACCCTATATCATCGTATTTGAAATTAAATAGCGCTCATTTTCATATAAGATCCATTTATTAAACAAATAAGTGAAAATAACAAATATTGATTTACCTGTTTATACCTGCCAACCCAGTAGTAATGCCAGGGAAAAATAGAAAATCCAACCTTTGTATATTCTATGGGCTTCAAACTTTCGGTTGGTATTAAAATTCGTTAAACTCATAAGTGCAATATTTAATAAAAAGTAATTTTTCAATTTTTAATTAATAATAGTCTGGCCAGAAATTTTTTAGACAACCCACTCGAAATATATTTTCACTAGTAATCTCCCTAGAGCTTGAATTATTACCGGAAATTTTTTTCGAGTACACGATTTTTTGAGAAAATTATCCCTCGTCGCTTCGCGACTCGGGATAATTTTCAAAAAATCGTGTACGAGGAAAAGTTTCCGGTTATTAATTCAAGATCGCGGGGGATTCGGTAAGAAAATTTCACACCTAAAAAATTTAAAAGTAATTAATTATTTATTTGACATTAAGATTAGAAGGAAAGACTAGTTTTGGTCTAGTTAGTCATGAGTGTTTGTTGGTATGTTAAAAGTTAAGTAGTAATTGTTTAATTTTGATTTGCACAAAAAGTAAACAAAAAGTCTTATATGAATCAAGTCCATTACAAGTGTCATTACTTTGACATAAAAATGTCCACTTATTAATTTCGTCCAAGGTACTCTGGAGGATGAAAATTTCCGGAAATTTTTTGGGTTACCATGGTAACCAAACAATAAAATATATTAAATTTGATACAAAATACTTTTCATCCATTGAAGTGAAGGTTGTTTCTAGTTCAGATCTTAGACTAGTAGGATTACTGAACATTATACGGAAAATACTAAAAAATTATTTTTACACCCAATTTATTAGAATACAAGCACATTTTCCTGAGGTATTTCTCTAACCGACAACCACAAAAGTCGCGTGGAGTGGGGGAATAAATAAAAAATCTGATGTGGCCAGCACATGACCTCTCGCCATTTTTGAATCAAAAATTAACAGGTTGACACAAAAGAGTATGAAAAAAAATAATTTTTTTGTGAATCTGGCAACAATGGCAAAAGTTTCGAAAATTTTAATCAGATGAAAATAAACTATATGGTATACAAAATATATGTGTAAAACTTTATTGCCGTTTTGTATAATAATGGAGTCATTACCCATAGCAACTGCCACTTCCGGTTGTGCGATTGGCACCAAAATCTAATCAGATCTAATCTAGGGTATCAGAATCCTGTATGCAAAATTTCAAATTTTTTTATTCAGTAGTTTTTGAGTTATCGTTACTACAACATCCATCCAAACACACACACACACACACACACACACTAACACACACACACACACACACACACACACACTAACACACACACACACAGACATCATCGCGAAAATATTAAAATCGTATTCTAGGGACCCCAAAACGTGTTTATCCATTGAAAACTCACTACCCAATTTTTAGCATGATTCCTATACCTCTCTTATCTGAAGTGCGAGAGGTAAAAATTATAAAAAATTCATACCAAGAAAATTTTATATTATATGTCCCAGAATATTTTTATAGCCAATTCTACCAGTTTTGAATATAAATACATACAAATATAACGGAATAGATTAAATTTATGTAATGGATAATATTTATTTCTAAAAATTTAAATTTTAATGAATAAATAAATAAAAAACTTCTATAATTTACGTTAAAAAAATATAACTAATAAAGGACAAGATTTAAAATGTAAAAAATCAGATTATTCATAAAAGCTGAAACTTAAAAAAAATTAGCAAAATGTTATATTATACTACATGTCTCAGAATTTTTTTATATCCAATTCTACCAGATCATTCATTTTGTACAAAATTTGAAACCATTTTAATATATTATGACACTTGTTTAGTATCAGTAACATCGTCATGTCGATGTCACGTCATGTTATTGAAATATATTAAATGTCATTGACGATCGTGTAAGGAAACAGAAAATGTTGAAAATGTTTGAAAAACTACAGAGTGTACATAAAGTAACGTAACTTGCTAATATTTCGATTTCTGTTAGGTTTACAAAAAAAAAGTTGAATAAAAGTTTTTTCAAATAATTGAGGCCATCTGCGCAAGTCAATTAGAAGTATACAGGGTGCACCGTTAATCCAAAACAACTTATTAACATATTTTTTTAAATTGTACATCCTGTATATATTTTCAGTTTTTCATAATCTATTAAATTACAAATACAACCGTCAAGACCGCATAATTCTATCTTTAACAGTTCCAAAGTTACAGCGGTTTGAAACTAAAATTACGTTACTTTATGCACACTCTGTATAAAGTTTGTGTGAAATACAAATCAGATGCTTGTGATTACAATAAGGAAATCATATTTACAATGATTCATTTTTTTAATTAATGTGCCAAGTTTGATATTTTTAATAACAGCGTTTGGAAAGTTAAAATTGAATCTGACGCTGGTAGAAATTTCAACAATTTAAAAAAAATATTCTGTATATCACAAACAGATAATTTTGACAATTTTGGAATCTAAAAAAAATCCACATGATAATCCATACGTGGTCAATAATTTCAAAAAGTTTAACTCCCTATGATTACCATCAACATTTCTTCTTTAAATATAGTTTAGCATCGTTTCCTCGATCCATCCATCCCACGACTCTTTCCAACTCGATAAACAAATGAATAATGTTCGGTTAGTTCAAGACGCCTATGACCATGAGTAGTTTTTTTTCTCTACTCTTCTACTCGTCTATCGACCGCTGAGCAGGTTTGAACTCAGCGGGAATCTTAATGTCTATGTCAGTTGGATTTCTAATTTCGGCTCCGTATAGTGGAAGAAATGTTGATCCAATGGGTAATTTTTAGCCGTGACTAAGGTTACGTCAACGTTAAGGAACCAGATAATTTCTTGTTAGATTACTGAAATTAAAATCCATCTACCGTATTACGAACACGGTGAAGTTTATAACCGCAAATATCATTGCAAAAATTTTGCTTCGACATTGTTAGTATAACTATAAATGTCACAACACATTTTTTTAATAATGAGTACTTGTAAATAAATGCAAAGAAAGGACAAAAATAACATACCTTTTCAGAGCGAAAATAGTCTGTTTTAAGAACTCAGTCGTGTTGTATTTTAACTAACTTCAGAAGAATTTTTATAAGTGCCGAAATATCGCAGTAGGTAATCGTTCTGCTCTGCCACAGGAGCTCAGATTTTGGGCAAGATATTTTTAAGTTTCTTTCTCTTATTTACTTTCATATAGGCACTTTAACTCGATCTATTTGTCTCGTGATTTTTTCAAAAGATCTCGTTAAATTACCAATGAAAATAATTACTCGAAATGAAACGAAAATATCCGGCCAAATCTAAGCTCGAATGGTATTGCCACCGAATTTATGACTTCAATATCAAACCAATCAAAATCATCTATTTTGAATCACGTTTATTAGAATATCCAATCAACTCTGGATTATATTAAACATTTTTGCTGAAGAATAAATCCAATGAAATTAGTTAATTTGAGGTCATCTGATTGAACACAACCAATCAGAACAAAATTACACTAAAAATCACCCATGGGCTATTTTCACTCGTTGCTATACGATTTTGACGTTTCAAATATTTAATAATTTCAAAATGTCACGATTTGGTTCTAATACTCACGACAATATTGGAAAACATTGATGTACTTTTGTCATGTTAGAAAGTATCAATAAGATGGAAATCGGACGGTGGAAGAATTAGCAAAACATTTTCTATCCGAATTACCCTCGAACATTGACAAAAGCTCAAAAATCTTATAACAACTTTCTCAATATTATTGCTTATAGGAAACAGACCTCCGCCTGCAGCGTCGGTCTGTTTCCAAGCAACAAGCTTTCGATATCTGGGCTCTGTTTCTATAAGCGACAGGAATGACTATGATAAGTACTTGTTTCTATCAGATATTTTCTGTCAAATTTTGACCAAAATATTTTTTTCATCTAAAGGTTAGTAGTATAGTGTAACACTAACTTCATGTCGCTCGAAATATATTTTTATGTATTCAGTTGTTGAAAGTTGCTTTTTGCTAAATACCATCTAAATATCAAAATACCCAGTTTAGTAACCATGGATGGGAAAATAATGGTATTGCGGCAAATGAAAAATACCAAACATATTCTGTTTGCAAAATTTGATGCAAGCATATCCAAGGAATCAAAGAAAGAGGCATCGAAAGAGGTTACCAAAATAGCAAAATCCATGGGTGTTGTGGGGAGTGACAAAACATGGAAATATGTTAGGGATACAGTATGGACCAATTGGAAAAAGCGCAGATTGGTAAGATAAAATAATATACTTAAGATTAGAAATTAATATCATTTTTATTATTGTAACAAGGCAAAAAGGGATAACGCAAGTAAAACTGGAGCTGCGGGTGGACAAGATGCAAAATATAATGCCATAGATGATTTAGTCCTAGAAATATTAGGCAAGGATAACGCCGCTGTTGTGGGTTTGGCCATCCCGAACTCGATGGAAACTCCCATGAACCCTTCGACTTTAATCATGGACCCATGGGAACCAGCGGCGTTTAATAGAGAAACTTCACATAAACCTAAAAAACATAAATATGGCAATGGTAAGGACATTTTTTTGGGAAGCACGACATATGATTTTACTCTAATGAGAAACTTCATTGTTTCCAAATTTGCTTTTCACAATAAGAGGAAATATGAAATGCATTAAAATAATGTAAATTACATAACAACTATCAATATCTAAATGTAATTATTTTTTTAAGTTAAATTTTCTAGTCAAAATTATTTTTATTCTTGACACCTTTTTTAATGTTTCAGATAAATCAACTATACCAGGTTATAGTATTAAGGAACTCATAGAAAAAAAGTTAAAGCTGCAAGTGTGCATATTGGAACTTCAAGCTAAGAAACTCGAAAACGAGTTGGGTGTACCAACTTCATCCTATACAAGATATTTGGGAGAAGAAGAATTTACTTTTATAATTACTTTATATAATATCAAAATTGTATTCATTAAAAATGTTCGTAATAGAAACAGTAATTCATACTTCTTCCCACTTCATTATCTTAGAACATGTACACCAATTAATTTGAAGGGTAAACCTGACTTAATGTCAACACTTCTGCGGAATGTCAAACTTCTGATGGTTCCAAATTTAATTTTCAAAATGTTAGGATTTGTAGTATTGAATTATGAAAATATAAAGAAGTTAATCTAAGAAAACACACATCAAAATACTGTAAGAAGCTGTTCTTTTAATAAAAAAATGTAAATAAATAAGTTAATTTAAAAAGCCAAAAATTTTCTGACTCGCCGAGCGGCGTTGGTTGAGTAAACTTTTTTAACAAAAATAGGCCAACATTAAATAAATAAGAAAAAAAAATGGACCGATGTCTTAAATATTCATAAAGGCTTTGTCGACACCAATATCTGAATTTGGATGAATTATGACCGGTATGTAATGGAAAAATCGACTCATCCGTGAAAACAACAGCATAAAAAAAATTCAATGTTAACTTTTTCACTAACTGCCACGCAAAATTCTATTCGTCTGATTTTGTCAGTTTTATCAATTTATTGCCATGTAATTCTCCATTTAATTATAGAATTCTATTGACTTTCCTTTCAATAGAACCTACAATTTCCGCAACCTCTTTCTAAGATATCATCGGATTTTGTCCACAGTTGCACAAATCATAACATTCTTATATTCTCGTTAGTTCTAGTTATGGACAACTCGAGGCTTCTTATGTTGAATAGATAAAACATAATAATGTATTTTAAATTTTTAATCTATATGATGTACCGATGAGAGTGATGGTAAAGGTATATTATGAAATGTTGCCTCAAACAAACCACCTTTTTGATCGAATTGTGTTACCTTAAGGATACCATTTAACAATCTGAGCTTTCTCAGCAATCCATTAAACATTAATTTTAAATGAAACAAAAATAGAAGATTTTAATTTTATAGTTGCGGTCAAGCGTCACTTTATCATTGTCTTTATTATATTCATAATATGGTGAATGGATGTGTGTACATAATAGTTATACAAGAATGTAGAGAAAATATTTTTCTCAGCCGAGCTTTATTATTATACCGAGATACGAAGCATCGAGGAAAAATAAGTTGCGAGGCTGAGAAAAATCTTCTATACCGTGGTTTATATACTATTTTTCTACTACTGGAATACTTAATCATTTTTACAATGATAGTTTTAATTTTAAAAACTATTTAATTGATTTATAGGTTGTTCCTATAATAGATATTGCATAAATACCCTAGTCAATATCAAAATATTTATTACATTACCTTAAACTCTTTCTAAACATAAATAATTATTTATCTCTCTGTTTTATTTGAGTAGGTCGAAAATTCACTTGAAATGATAAAAACCAAAAGAAAGTGGTTGTTTGCTGTCGAATTTTTTAGAATAAAAAACTCTTATGATCAACGCAATGAACATTGCGTCTAATTGGGAAGGTTTGGTAGGCTCTGGTCATATCTGACGTCACGTCATCAATTGTTTACATTTTTCTCTCCTACTAGTAGATAATAAAAAATATCTACTAGTAGGAGAGAAATGTATCCTCCCGACTCGAGTACAACATAAATAATGACATATTTTAATACTAGTAGAGCGAGCAGGCAACGTAGTATAAAGTTTTTAAATGTGCCTAGTAAATTCTTCTTTTTGGAAGCAACCCCACAATTCAAATTCCATTTGTTATATAAGGCTTTTTAAAATGTTTATTAGATACGAAATTGATTTATATTTAACATTTTTTATCTACATTACTTCTTTTTATTATTAATTCTAAACACTGACTTTTGTCTTTCTTTCTCTGGGCTGGGCTGTATATATTGTAAATAAATGAAGTTAAGTTTAGGTTAATTTAGGTTAATTTATAATTTCCTAGCATTACGCTGGATAGAATAAAACTACCCAGGATATAAATATCAAGGGTAGGCTCGATCGTCAAACCTGGATATTGTATTTGCGCTTTCTATTTTGTGTAACAGAATTATCCCATTTGTATTTTTCTTTCTCTCTCTGGGCTGAGCTGTATATATTGTAAATAATTGGAGTTAAGTTTTGGTTAGTTTAGGTTAATCACGGATAATCCTACCGGATAGTCTTTTCGGATAATCCTTCAGGATAATCCTTCCGTATAATCCTTCCGTATAATCCTTCCGTATAATCCTTCCGTATAATCCTTCCGTATAATCCTTCCGTATAATCCTTTCCGATAAGCTTTCTGGATAGCCTTTCGGATAGGCCTTCCGGTTAATCCTTCCTGATAATCCTTTCGAATAATCCCTCTCGATAATCCTTCCTAACAATCCTTTCGAATAATCTTTCCGGACAATCCTTCCTTGGACAGTCCATTAGATTTTGGTGAGGTAAACTTCAATTTTTTAACCAAATAAAGCAGAGGAGAATCCTTTAATGACAATCCTTCCCGGATAGTCCTTCCGGTTAATCGTTGCGGATAATCCTACCGGATGGTCCTTTCGGATAATCCTTCCGAATAGTTCTTCCTCGTAATCCTTCCAGATAATCCTTCCTCATAATCCTTTCGGATAATCCTTCTGGATAGTCTTTCGGATAGTCCTTCCGGTTAAACCTTCCTGATAATACTTCCTTATAATCCTTCCGGATAATCCTTTCGAAAAATCTTTCCGGACAATCCTTCCTTGGACAATCCATTAGATTTTGGTGAGGTAAAAGATATTATATTTAGAACCCCTTATAGCATAAACAGTTAAACAAAAATCATGCACAGTAGCCACGACAAAAGCGCACTAGCACTTCGTTACTTCCAAATTGATTTGAATGTTTTAAGGAGATTATCATACATTATAAACCTAAAGTTGTAATGACAAAAGGATACTAGCTACATATGATATGGTCAGGTTTAAGAAAAAACCTAAATATTTTTACATTTGTTTATTACATTTATTTATTACGAACAATGGCTCGGCTTTAGGGGCATTTTTACATCGATATCTCGATTTTTTTTCTTCGTTCACTATATTTTCCCTTTGATGGGACCGGGAAAGTAAAATTCAGACAATTTGACGGTGCTTCCGTTTGCATAAGAAAAGTCCGGGGGGTCCTATAGAATATATTGTATATATTGTAAATAATTGAAGTTAAGTTTAGGATAATTAAGGTTAATTTATGCTAATTTATAATTTCCTAGAATTATGCTGGATAGTATTAAACTAAACCCAGGATATAAGAAACAAGGGTAGGCTCGATCATCAAACCTGTATTTACGCTTTCTATTTCGTGTAACAGAATTATTCTATTTTCATTTTCACAGTTAATTTCTTCTTATTTTTGACAACATTTACCTCAATCAAACTCTATCCTTTAGCATTTTTACTTTTTTTTAAACATTCTTTACTTCTACATCACTAAATTCCTTAGTAAAACCATTTATTCGTTGCTGTAACATTAGCCACAACTTGAATTTATAACAACTTTTGATAGACTATACTAACATCGTTACATCACTTCTGTAAACCTCAAATCTTCGGCTAATAGGTCGTCGTACTGATTTGGTAATAGTTATTTAAATATATAAATTTTCGCTGAAAAAAAAAATTGATATTAATTCAATAAGAATGTGACTAACGAAGCATATAAAAAATGATTCTATCGGACAGATTTTATTGAAAATAATATAAGTTTGTATTAATAAGCCATAAAATAATTTTGTAATAATTTGGTGGCCATCAAGATACATCAACGGCAATTACAGCGTTATAGAAGATTTAAAAATCATAGAAAAAGATTAAATGTCTTACGTTTAATAAAAATTTTCTGCAATAATTTTTGCCATTGATTCCATATACTGTAAGAGAGAAATTTACTTTAATCAAATTATGAAACACAACGTTTTTTTTTCAAAAAATGGCCAATACTTTTATACAGAATAGTGCATTTCTTTCCGATAGCCATAATCGCTTAGCAGCGCTGCCTTGTCTCAAAATCCCTCATAAGATTCAAATTTTAATAGTTATTGTATCATAATAATATTTATGCATAAAAATACACATCTAGACTAGTCAACAAGTGCTTTTTGGGTCAAGCTTTTTTCTTCGCCTCCGAAAAATATGAACGAGGTGTCATTCGATTCGGAATAGAAGATTTTTGAAAAAAAATTCAAGACCCGCTTGCAAAAATTGCAAACAATTAACTAAAAATAAAAATGGGTTTTTTTTGCAAATATCTCAAAAACTACTTGACATTTTTCAAATTTAAAAAAATATTCAAAAAGAGGGGGAAATTTACAAAAAAAAACTATACTTCCTCTAACTGTAGGACCAATATTTATAATCTTCTCCGGGATATATTTATAAACAATAATCGGCGGTCAAAAAATTTTTATTGAGACCTTTCTATTAATTATGCATGAGTTAATTAACAATTTTTACCTATTTGAACATGAACATTGTAAGTACGATAATTGTTAAATAACAAATCTGAATTTTTTTCCTTTTACTTTTCCGACCCACCTCCGAGAAGGGAAAGTATTGTGAACGAGCTAAAAAAAAATTTCTAGATAAAGATGGAAATATCCATTTTGAGGTCACCTCAGATAATTAAGACCATTTCCAGATGGAAGTCTGTCTGTCTGTCTGTGTGTATTCTTCCACGATAGACGCCACACGTTTAATCCGATTGAGCTGAAATTTGGTATGTGGGTTTAGGTTAGCGGTCGGAAGATCCCATTTATATTTGTACGACATCTGTCAAACGGAAGTTTCACTATCAAAAAATGACAGATGCAATATCTCACGGAATTTGACATACAATATGTCGATTGAAAGCCCTTGAAAAACTCTATTCCGAACGGTCAAAATTATTTCTCCAACTGTCACCTATCAAAAATAAAAAATGTCAAAATTTTAAACTTTAACATTAAATATCTGAAAAAGTATTAATCCGATTGAGCTGAAATTTGGAATGTAGATTTGGGTTAGCCGTCAGAAGAACTCATTAGTTCTTGTACGACATCTGTCAAACGAAAGTATCACTATCAACAAATGACAGATACAATATGTCACGGAAATCGACTTGCAATATGTCATTTGAAAGTCCTTGAAAAACTCTCTTCAGAACAGTCAAAATTATTTCTCCAACTGTCACCTGTCGCCCCAAAACTATACCGACGAGTATCCACGAATACTTTTTGAGATATTTTTAACATTTTTTACAATTTCTTTCACTTTTTAAACTTTTTTTTCTAGAATTTTTATCATTTTTAGCTCATTTTGCTTTTCATGTATTTTTGTGCATTTCTTTACATATGTTTGTTTTTTTTTTGCTTTTATTCATTTTTTTGCATTTTTTGCCTTTCTTTGTATTGTTTTTTTACTTTTTGCGATTTTTTTGCATTTTTAGCGTTTTTTAGCATTATTTTAGTTTTTTCAGCATTTTTTGACTCTTTTTATATTTTTTTTTTGGCATTTTTTAACATTCTTTACTATTTCATTTATCACTTTTTTTTAACTTTTCAGTTTTTTTAGAACTTTCAACATTTTTTAGCTCATTTTTTGCTTTTCATGTATTATTTTTTTAATTTTTTTCCCTTTTTTTTTAATTTTTTTTTGAATTTTTTGACGGTTTTTTGCATTTTTTAAACTTTTTTTATATTTTTTTTTGGCGTTTTTTAACATTCTTTACTATTTCCTTTATCACTTTTTTTTAACTTTTCGGTTTTTTTAGAACTTTCAACATTTTTTAGCTCATTTTTTGCTCTTCATGTATTATTCTTTCCATTTTTTTCCCTTTTTTGCATCTTTTTTTTTTCATTTTTTAGGATTTTTTTTGCCAATTTAGCGTTTTTAGCATTATTCTACTTTTTTTCAGCATTTTTAACTTTAAGTAAATTGCTAATAACAAAGTAAAAAATTACATTTTTTTCATTTTTCCAACGGAAATCTCTTCTGAGACCTTTCAGAAATAGGTACAAAAACGGAAAAAAATTGAGATTTGTTATTTCACAATTATCGCACTTACAATGTTCATGTTGAAGTAGGAAAAAAAATTGTTAATTAACTTATACGTAATTAATAGAAAAATCGAGTTTTTTAACCGGGGACTATTGTTCATAAATCTATCCATTAGATGCCTGAATTTTTTCAATTTTTAGTTTTTATATTTAATAATATTTATTCATCAAAGGTCCAAAGTGGGCAGCGCTTACGCAAACCCGAGTCCCCGTTTTCGGTCGTATTTTCAACACTTTGGGAAAATTATAAACTTTGGTCCTATAGTTCCGGGAGGTATATTTTTTTTTTTGGTTTTCCTCTTATTGAATTTTTTTTCCAATTTGAAAAATGTCAAATATTTTTGTTTAAAATAGTTCTTTTATTATAAGAATAATTGATTAAACACTCAATTTACTACTAGTGTACGGAAAGTTTTAAAAAATTACCTGCATTTCAGTTATTTACTATTATTTATAGATTCTTTCGTTTTATTAAGGTTAATGATGTCAAAATTACGAAATCGAATAACTTATTTAATAAATCAATTATAACTTATTTAAATCTCTTTTTGGACGATTTTATGATCAGGAAAAATCTACTAACCTCATTTTCTAGACTAAGACCGCTTTCGATTAACGTAATACTGAACCAACCATAATTGTCTGTTTGTTCCAATAAATACTTCGGATGACTTCACATAATTCCTACCTTTTGGACGAAACGAATGCAAGACATTCATTGCCGGAGCAAAAATATTGTTTAATATAATTATAATAAAGTTCAGTAAATATACATTAAATTGCCTTAAGGTTCAAAATAAAAACTTGCTCAGTGCTGACTTTATCGGAAAATGATAAATTTATTTAGTTTTTGTTAGAAGTATATGAAAATAAAAATCAATACGATTACGCCACTGATGATAAAAATTACAATGTCATGCAGCGTATTATACTTTATAGGTAATGTATACCCTATGACTTAGAATCGGGCATCTCTCATTTTTAAGGTCTTTTCTCTTGTTTTTTTTTACGTTTCTTATTAAACGCTTAAATTTAACGTTTTAAACAGTTTGAAAGATGTTTATATTCACGTGATGGATCGAATTTTAAGAAGAACATTATCTGACAATACACAACATAATATTTTTATTCTAGAAGACATTTTTTATTTAGATACTTCTATGTCGGTATTAGTTATAGGGTTTCTCACATGTACCTAAACGCACATAAGCTAATTACAAAAGTTAGATCCCTGCAATAACATATTTTTCATATGTTGGAATGATGGAAATGCTTCGTATTTACATTTGACCTATTTTTTTAAACATAGACAACCTTGTATAAATATAAATATTTTATCTGTATTTCTAGTCAGTAAAATTCATCCAAAAGCCAACTTAGTAAAATTATTAATATAAATGGTATTTAATTGGTACAAGTATACCAAGAAGTTAATTGAACAACTGGTAGCAAGCCAAGCACCCCGGTGAGATAAATATATATTCATTTCGAAAATAGCATGAATCATATAGATTTTTAAATTGTTCATAATTTGAAATTGCCTTCTCATTATGCGGCGGCCATTTTGTTTACCTATCTACTTCTCGTTGGGCAACTTTTTCTTCACTTGGGTTTATAATTAAAAAAGTATTACGTAGTGTGAGCAAGAACTGCATCATTTATGGGACTAGGAAATTAGATATTATTCTTTTCGATTTTATTTCAATATCATTTGTTATATGATATAATACAATTTTCACTTGATACCTACTAAATTATTTAAATCTATATATATATACTATGTATTAGAGACACTATTTTTTTATGACACTAATCTTGTGAGCTAATTTACTTAACGTATATATTAACTCTTAATCGGCAATCATTTGATATCACTAAAAGACGCCTGATTTTGCATTTTTTATTGTTAACTCTTTAACGATGATTTCAAAAAACATAACGGAATAATTTTTCTCATTACATAAACAAAAATAATAATGTGTCTTCTGAGATACATTGTCTATTTAAAGGTTCCTTATACGATATATAGTGAAACAATTTCAGGGTTGATTTCCTGCCATAATACATAATAGAAGATTGCATTTTGACAAAAAACAGTTGCTTGACCATTTGCAAATTCCCCTATCCACAAAATGTTGAAAATTGTCCTACTTGGTCATATCTTATATCATCTGTTGGTCTGGCAACTTCTACTTTTTTCCTCTGGTCCTAACTGTATCTCTTCACTTGAACAACATGGCTATGAGAGATACATAAGCTTGCTAGGGTAACACACTTTGTCTCTGCCCCTTTGATTACTGAAATATTAGCTTCATTGTCAACTTTGTAATCGAAAATTCCTAGACCTTTTTTCAAAAGAGTCTTATCAGACTCTAAATTGCAACCTTGCAAACGGGTGCTTCTAATCGTCCCCATACTTTTTATTGCAAATTCTTTTTTCAATAACGTGATGAGCTCCACGGAAGTGAACCAATTACAAAGTCAACTATAGTCATCTGGGGATTTGGTATCGTTTTACAAAATTGAACTACAGTCATATTCTCAAAAGTCGAAGATCCTGTGTAAATGAAGAAATCGTAAACTGTACCAGACACCCCAGCTCTTAGGAACATTTTGAAACTCCATTTTTTCTGTTTCTTTGGTATGTATTGATGGAGATTCCCTGCTTTCGTCCCCTTATATAAGATCATCATTTCATCTATAGAGTATTGGCCAGGAGCGCGACGAAAACGCCATCTGATGGTTGCATAAAATCATGCTCGACCATTGTGATAAGTATGTAAGTTGTGTATAAAAAATAAAAAATCTCATTAGAATTTATAAGCATATAAATAAAAAAATGTGATTATATTTTTGAAAGAAAAAATTCAGTAAAACGTATTGTGATGAACAAAGTACGTGTAAAGCAGGTAAACAAATATTAAAAACTATGATTCTTAGGTTACGTTAATCAGTGACATCCAAACAAATAATACACGACAGCTAGAATAAAAAAATTTTATGAATATCTGCTAGATTTTCAGTCACAATAATTTATTATACTTTTTTTTAAATAATTTTTAGGCGATGATGAATGTAATTATAACAAACCGGATTTGAGTCAATTACTCATTAAATATAATTTCAACCCCAAACGATGGACAAAGGGAGCAACTTGTCGCGGCTGGTCACGTTAGAGATGTGAAAGAATTGAGACATAGTGGCAAAAGGTATTTAATTACAAATACAAGAAAAGATGATAATATACGAAAAATAGCATAAACTATGCAAAATCAAAGTGAAATACAAAATACTATTTGATGACTACGTAGAATGGAATGAATATACCATGATCACTGTGACTACAATCCCATAGAAATTGTTTTTATGACAAAACAATTTTTAAAAGTCTGGACAGGAGCAAAAATTACGAAAAAAGGAATTTCCTAAATTTGGGGGTAAAAAAATACATAGATGGCATTGACATCATTGTTAAGGATCTTATCATAAGTAACAGAATAAGAAGAAAAAACTTCTAATGAAGAGACAAATTTTTTTGAAAAACAAATTTTAGTTCTAGTTAGTTTTTAAATAATAAACATTCCATTCATAAAATCGTAAAAAATATTTACTCAACTCTAGTTGTCAGTGATACGATCATAAATAATATCCTTACATAAAATTTTATGACACTTTTTTTAATTCCATTTCCATAAACATGACCCAATTACAAGAAATCTAACGGGTCATTAAGCATTTTCCTTGCTATTCGATCTTGATAAAATTGAAACAGTGCAGGTTAGAAATTAAAATTAATTCAATAAAGGATTCGATAAGTTCCACTTGTTGATTTGATTACACGGTTATCAGTAAGCTACTGTTGATCGGTTTAATTACAAAAAAGATACAAACATACACCTACAGATTATTTTAATGTATACACTGACAATCACTGTCGTAAAGACAGCTTCGCATTTTAGTCTAGTAAAAGTAGAAAATAAATGTTTAGGGACAATTAATATTAAAATATAAAATCATACATAATTCATAAAAATATTATCTCTATTGCTAAGACTTATATCTAATATTTTTCTTTACTATATTGCCTGAACTATTCCTTTAAGAAATATTTTAAAGTCCGATCTCGAAGAGGTAGTAGACGAAGGAAAGGAAAGAGCGCAACTTTGAATAAAATAGTGGAAAATCTAGTTTCGCAGAACACATACAGAGACGCGATAACTTGAATTTAAATTATATTTAATTGATTAGTTTATCTATTTAATTATTATAGGCAATGCGGCAGCCGTTTTTGTTACGTCTAATGCACTTCGATCAGTGATTTATTCGAACTATCACACGGTTCTACTGATAAATCAGTTGAATCACAAAAACAATAAATTATTCTTATGTTATTTAAAGGTTTTCGAGTTTTTTATGCAAACAAACGAATTTTTGACATGGAAATATTTAAAGTTGCAATAGAAACATTTGAAGGTGCTTTTAAAATACACATACAACTTCATTTATTAAACCTATGTTAATTTGTATGTGTGAGTGAATATTTTATTTTATTTTTTTTGTACTCTACTTCCGTTTCAGTTCTTGAAAAATTGTTCTCCGACTATTGGATCAAACAGAATTTGTAATGTTCAAATTTAAGACGGAATTGGCACCCCACGGTTTTCATAACAAAAACTATTAATTAACTAAATGTTCGATATATGGCGATTAGATGTAGTTTCTGAGTAAAAATTTAAATTTTCGATTTTTTTCATTTTTCTGATTGTTTTTTTTTTGATTTTTTTCGGTTTTTTCTAATTTTTCCTCATTTTTTCTCATTGTTTTGTTTTTCTGTTCTTTTTTTCTTTTCCAATTTTTTTATTTCATTGATTTGTTGTGATAATTTGCGAATTTTTTCTCATGTTTTTTTGTGTTTTTGTTGAGTTTCTTTTTTGCGAATTTTTATGATATTTTTCGATTTCTTGCGATTTTTTTATCCTTTTTTTTCGGTTTGTTTAGCGATTTTTAGCGTTTTTTTTCGGTTGATTTTATTCCTTTTATCCTTTTATCTCAATTTTTTCCAAAGTTTTTTGTTTTCTTTTTTTTTCGCTTTTTTCCTTTTTTTTCAAATTCTTTCGATTCTTCTAATTTCTTCTCGTTTTTTTCTCATCTTTATGATTTTTTGTTTTTTTTTTCTGTTTTGTTCCTTATTTGTAAAAAAAAAATATATTAAAAATAGCCTCATCCCGACTATCGAACTTTGAAATCTAGTCACCATAATTTTAAAAAATGTTTACTGCAGGTACAATTTTAAATTATTTTTATTTATACAGGTTGCCTCAATATATCTGCACTATAGTAGTTATATTATTTTAAATCGAACACTCTGTATGTTTCCTTCATTTTTTTCTCTTTCGATTTTTTTCGAAGTTTTTTGCTTTTTTTTTTAATTTTTGCGATGATTTTCTATAATTCTCGCCTTTTTCTCATATTTCTGATTTTTTTCGATTTTTTTTTAATTTTTCCTCATTTATCTGTTTTTCTATTCTTTTTTGTTATCCATTTTTCTAATTTTTTTGTGATTTTGTTGCGGAATTTTTTCGAATTTTTTGGATATTTTTCGAACTGGTTTTTCAATGAAGGAAACTGGGTTTTTCTATAAATTTTGTAAACGTTGACAAATCATAAATCTGATAGACAAATAATTTAAATTAATATTTTTAATTTAAAAAAAATAGTATGGCTAAAATTGTTGACTGGAAAAAGAGTAAAATACAATCATAAAATAGGAAACAAAATGGAACTAATCAAAATATAATGAAAGGTAATTTTAAATAAAATAAGCATTTCTGTAAACATAATATAACTCCTATTATGTTTTTTAATTTAAAGATACATTCAAACATGCTTAGTGGGTGTTATTAAGCACTGTGATGAAGTAAATGTTATGAAATTGCAGTAAATTAATGATTAGGTAAGTTTTTGCAAAAGTAGGTAGTTTAAAATCAAAAACTAGTGAGTCGTATCAAAAATATATGAAACTAACTGATATTCATCAATTTGTGATCGTAAAGTACGATTTCGATTAATTCAGGTACATTAAATTACAGCGAAGGCGTGAGAATGAGGTATTATAATTTAGTTTAAAGGCATTTTTGTAATTTTTTTAATATCCCATGGAAAAGACTTTTACAAACTAGAGGTAATAAAAAAGTTATGTCGATATAAATAATAGATATGTAAATAATGTTTATACAAGCTGGAAATTTATAGTATGTTATAAAACTGTTAATAACAATTCAATCAAATAAATGTTTTAATCTTTCTTTAATCATAATAACGTAAAATTTTATTTTGGTATATCTTAAGGGTCCAATTTAAACATATACTTCAGAGATTACTTAACAAAAATTTTTAAGTTTATAGACACTTATTTGCATTGTTATCGAAAAATGTTCCAAATGACCCAATAAAACGGTCGTAAAATTTTATTTTACGGCTTTTTAACGAGCCTTAGTTACTCTTACTTTTTTTATGCACTCTACCATGTAGGCAAAAATAAATTTGTGCTAATGAAACTTTCTACTTATGCTAATTATATTTGTGTTTTGATTAGTAACGATGGATTACAACTACTTAGCGTTAAAGGTGATGTTATTAAATATAATAAAAAAATAGTTTACATATATTATTTTGACTTAATTGATTGATAGTTTACAATTTGTTAAAGATAAATTTATATAAATTCAACTCATTTATTCTCGTATTTCACAATGAAATAACTAAAGCTCTTATACACAGCTTATGAATCAATAATATCAGACATCGTTAGTCACTTTGCTGGTGATAAATATATACGATTCAAGGCATTTTTAGTGTGTATCCATGTATCCAAAAGGCCCTTTTATTTTGTTTTGAGTAAAATAATATAATAGCATCGATCGACATCAAAAGTTGGATCTAGGGACTAGGCCTTTCATTACATCTCAAATTTGCAAAGAATATGAAAAAGTGGCTGCAAAATTTTATAAAAATGGAGTAGTTTCATTTTCCAGGGGACCGATGACCGAAAGTACTCAGAAACTGGAAAGAGTTGTTGATCACGTAATGTCCAAATCGCACATCGTGGTTTATCAAGCAAAGACAGCTAAAGAACAATGGATTGCTGAGTCTGAAAAACAGCCATGGGTAAAAACTCTTAAAAACCATCATTCTCAAGTTATAAATCAATTAATTCATCTTTGCATCGATGTTTATAATGATTCAGTGATTAAAACTCTAAGTGCCAGATATTGCCTATCTCGTTCATTGGCAAGTAGATGACGCTTAATATCGAAGCACAGCTTCACGAAAACTGGGAGGCAGAGTTAACCAGTTTCTAACAACCACCATCCGAACTCCAACACTATAGAGATCCAATGGTTTATGCAGAGATGCTACACATTCTAGGAGATATGGAAAAAAAAACTTGGGGAAGTAATTTCCTGTTCTTTGTGCTATTCCATTCTAATTGACCGCAGTACAGGTAGACAAAACAGAGACAACAAATTTTTTAACCTTACCAGACAGTCTAGCAGAAATTTCTTTAGAGGAATAGGAATTACTATCGATGGAGAGTCTGCTAATACCAGGAAGAATAGAGGTCTATGGAAAATATTAAAGGATCACTTGGGACACGGCATACAGTTTGGTGCTATTATCATCGCTCTGACCTAGCAATGGAATCTGCATTTTCCACTATTCCAGAACTAAACATTTGGTTACCAAATTTAAAATCAATGGCTTCGTACGTCTCCTTCAAAATAAAAATGACTTGAATAAAAATGTTCCGACTATAAAGCATTTCCTGGACATTTTGATGTTAGAAGTCATATATTACCTATTTTAAATAATTTATCTGGATGCAAACTTGTTTGGGAAGAAATTAAAACCAATAGCGATATTTCAAGCATGATAAAAGTGTTGCAAATGGTATGCTTAAGATGGAAAATTGATAGCCAACAAATGATGCTTACATGGTCGATATTACTCTTGTTTTTCATATTTTACAAAAACTGCTTCAGGAATCAAATTTGATATTGCCCGATGTAATAATAGCTACAGATGCAGCTTTGAGAAAATTGGATATCCTGGCTACTGGTCCTTAGCCAGGAGGTAATAAAGAATAGCTACTAGCTGATATTGACCATGACTGTACTGAAGGCGTCGACTTCAGCAGTGACTGACAAAAGTATACACGTAGTACATCTAATGCATACATTACAATGAATAGGCGAAACCGGTCAGCAGTAATACAGGAAGTTGTGTTGTCCTTTAAAAATTTTCTTAATATTAGACTCAACCTTAAAGAAGATGAAACAATTAAAAATATGATAAACCTTATTAGTACTAAGTCTGAAGCTGAAATCATATCCGCATAACCATCTAAGTAAAAACTAACAAGTGATATTAGTTTCACCGAGGTGCATTGATTGGAGAACGTCGGAATTGGCGGTGTGTTGCGTCCACGACGGAAACAGGTAGGATCCACCTGTTCTATCTATGTGTCTTTGCACGATCAATTTTTGCAGTTGTCATTTTAAACACCGAGCTACTTGGGTTAGCCGGTAATTCTGCGCAGACTTGTAACGTATTTGGCATCATCGTTGCCTACTTTTGTCACAGTAAAATGATTTTGCCAAATCGGTTAGACAACGAAAGACTAGCGGTTGGACTTGAAAGACTATCGATTGGACTTATCCTTGATTCTGGAGGTTATTAGTTACTGTGATAAATAATAGACATTTTTCTTAATAAATTTTGCGTGCGTAGTATTAGTTGTTTTTAAAGCTCAGTTTGGGTTAATGTTAATGTTCTTTCTTGTTTTTATTCTTATATTATTAAACCTTGTGTCGACATTTCAGTGTTTCACTATCCATCACTTCCAAAAATAAAGTTTTGAACCCAAGAGCCCATTTCACTAAGGGTATATTACAAATGTTTTTGGTCGCATTAGTGCTAATCAGTCCTCACTCAATAACTACTGAGAGTATCATTTCCTATTACAACAAAATAAAAACGCCATGTAGATTAAATAAAAATACAATGATTGATCACCTCTTAGGGCCGTTTGCACCAACGATTCTTAAGTTGTGATCTTAACTAAGTTAAACTTAGAAGTAAGACGCTCTTAAAATTTAAGTTGTTTGCACCAAACAACATGACTGGAATCTTAACTAAGCACAGCATAACTTTTTATTTTGTGTTTAAACGGGACTTTTTTAGAGATATTTACTTTTATTAATTGGTATCTACAAAGCGCGCTAGCCTGACATAACCTTAGATATTTCAGACATTTTCACATAACAATCTGTGCGGTGTTTGTTTTCTATCAAGTATATGCGTACGTTTCATCTAAAATGGATTATACGGAAGAAAACAGTAAGTTCTATCTTTAATAATACTACACATTTATTCATACCAAATGAGGACTATCGGCCGTAGTATTCCCGCCTTGTTCTAACACCGTTTGCAAGTATATTGTAAAAAAATTCTTGTTACAGAAATAATTCAGTTCATTTCTTTGGATTATACTTCTTTTTCTTTCTCACCTTCATGACATATTTTTGTTTATATAGGTGCGGATTTTGCCGAAGTGGATGGTGGTAACAGAAAAATAAGGCGAAATAGAGCAGCAAATTTTACTCCTGACGAGAAGGCCACTTTATTAAGCGTTGTACATGCCTACAAAACTATAATATAAAACAAAGTACCAGATGCTGTCAGTAGCAGGAATAAAGAAGAAGCATGGTATACTTCAGAGTCCTTTCCCCCTAAAATTGCAATTAAATTTAAAATTTACCAACTCATTAAATACTTGCACCTGGTGACTATAATTTTATGTGCGAACCATCAATTGCACCTATTACTCTGGGGAAACTGGCAATCATGCTAAATTCTTTTTATTTTTCTGCAGTGGCTTCAGCTGTGATGGCCTTTCAATATATTGAGAAGCTAGCAAATTTTCCAATTGAAAGCATATGTTCTCCTGTTGCGTAAAAACGCAAAGCTGCAAAAAATTTGATTTATAGGCGTCACATTATTATTTCTGAATTAAATCACATAATATATGTTTCTTTAGTCGATGCAGTAATATTTCAAATATTTCTAGATCATCCTCTAGAACATCATTTTCATAAAGATCTAACATATCCATTTCACACTGATATGATTCTTTATCTGACAGCCCATTTTTGATTAAAAGACGTTAGAAATGCATTCTTAAATATTTAAGCTAGCAAAAGTGACGGCTTAAAATTTAGGAATAATTAGTAATTTAAGAAAGGCTTAAATGTTTGGTGCAACAGATTTATGAAAACTTAACGATTTAAGTTCGTCTTAAAATTTAAGTATCGTTGGTGCAAACGGCCCTTTTAGTGTCATTGAATAGAGTTGGAACTGCCCATTTTGATCCAAGACCGGCAGTCATGGATTTTTTAAAGAAAAAAAAACGTAGGTTTAGAGAACTAACTCTTGAACAAAACTAGAGATTTTATTAGTAATTTTTTTATAAATAATCCTTAACTATAATCTATTTAATGAAGTTCCTTTTACAATAACTACGTAATGAGTTCCTTTGATTTTGATTTGTGGTATTTTTTATTTTTATGTATCTAGGTACCTACCTAACTACATATATCATTTTATTTTAAAAGTGAAACACATTTTAATATTTCACTTTTTTCCTGCTGAATGTTCCATTTAGTTAGATTTCCAGCTATTGCCCCGGTGAGTCAAGTAAAAATACTGAAAAAGGTGCGCGGCGATAATTTTTAATATAAAATCACAATTTTTAAAATGGGTCTTTGATTTTTTTTATACTAAAAATGTGTTTTAAGTACTACCTGACAACATTAAAATATTGACAAATAACATCAACATGGTCCAGAAAAAAAAATTATTTAGTTTTAAAAATGATGATTTCGCGATTCTTATTTTAAACGCTAGGCACTTATTGTACAATAAATTTAAAATTTTCTTTTTTTATTTTTTAAATAAAACATACTTCTACAATTTGTATTACAAACATTTAGCAAAAATTAAAGTAAATTTGTTTAAAATTAAGGTTCTGCCATTTTTCTAATTTCTTTTAATTCTTGAAACTAATTAAAAAAATTAAATTTTTTCAATACAAATTCATGTGATACAAATTATCTACAAGCTACTTGAACTTTTTTTTTATTAGACTAAAAGTAAACTCAGAATGCTTAAAACGTTGGCCGATGGTCACATGCAAATTAATTTTTTTTCTGGATCATATTGTGTTTTTTTGTTTATATTTTATTGTTGTCAAAAAATTATTCAAAAACCTATTTTGAAAATTTATAAATTTTTTGTATAAGGCGTTTCTGACCAATTACATTATTTTTCTCGGTAGGTGATTACTTTTTGTATTTATGCATTTTGCATTTTCATGTAATTGTAATATTTATCAGTGGTGTCAGCTCAATATTTGAAATTATCAGAAATTATCAGGTAATAATAACGTAGAGTTAAGTCATTAAGTCCCAAATTTCCGTATCCATTTCATGTATACTGGGCAGATGCCTTGACACGGTCAACAAACGATTTCATAAAATATAATAAATTTTTCATTTCATAAACCAAAATAGCCTATTTTTTATGATAAATTTTTTCCCGTTTTTTTATTCCTCAAATATAAACGGCTAACCTGGGAATAGCAGAAAATAGACAATTATATTAGTAAAATTTGAATCTATTTCTATTCGTTATTTCTTCGAAATTCGATCATTGTAATATTAATAATGTCTCTATTTTCTCTCCTTGACAACAAACGAGAAAATGCTGTAATTTAATAAAGGTATAATAAAGTAATGGGCACTTTTAAAAATCTAATAACACCCATTTTTTTTAATATAATATAAATAATACTATTAATGTAACAACTAATACAAAGTTTGGTAATTTTTTTTCTAATTTTTCGTTTTAAAAGTGATTAGTATTCTTTTGTTAAAAATTGTCTCTTTAACTCCGATCTTAATTCTAGCCAATATCCGTTGGCGTGAATACCTAAAATAACAAAGTGCCTTTAAGAAATAAAGAACCGGATTAGGTCTACATTTTATCAAGATCGTTGTCTATTTTCTACTCTTGTTAGATAATATCTGAATCCTCTCGAATCCGATAAGAATAAGATACTGCCATTTCGCTGACTTAGCGATCCGTAACTCCGTGGGGTGGGAGTTGTAAAAATTGACGTATAACTAGTTTGAAGATTTTTTTTAGGATGCATTTATAGCCATTAGTTAACGAAGGCCGAGAGCTGCGGATTGAGTTATATCTCGCCTTCAACTATGCGCGTTTTTCTGCTACTTCAAACAGGTACCGGTATCAATAAAATATTGAAAATCATTATTGTATTGGTTATTTTTTTGTAATATTCTTCACTCTTTATCTTGTATTAAGTTCGTATAGTAATTGTTTTAATTTGTTTAATTTAAATAATGATTATTCCCCTCAATAGAACAACTGAAAATTATATAAAAACAAAATAAACGTAGATAGGAACATAATAAGAAAATACAGTTATTATGATTTTTTCACAATTTTTAAACAATAATTCAAACGAAAAAGACAATAATAGTACATACAAATGAAATTGTTTCGGAGCTACCAAAGAGCCTTATAAAGCAAGACCGTTCAATAAAATATTTCATTAAACTATATTACGTGTATATATAAACGTAGAAAAATTAAAAAAATAACTAAAGGTTGGATTCAATGAACTGTGCATGTAATTATTTAATTCAAAGATGGCGATCTTTGGCAATTGGCAAAGCGGTAGACTAATTGACCGCCGATTGTTTAATCTTCTATAGATCGTTGATCAACCGTCCAAACCACCCACTAAATTTTCGAATGTTAGTCTTTCATTGCTTCTACTACGAGGTTTTTTTGTTAAGAGCAAAATAGTAATTAACAGGATCAATTATTTAAAACAATTTTTTAGGGATGTTTTAAGTAAAAAAGAATAATTTTAGTCATACGAGCAATATTTTATTTAAAACTAAACAATGTACTTATTTAGTAACATTTAGTAACAGTTAATGTCGTAACTAAAATAATATAATTTTGAAACATTTTTCCAAAAAAATTTAGATCGATAACATAATTCTTTTCGTGAAAAGCGCACCTAAATATCTACCAATTTTTCAGCGCCCGCTAAATTATGGGTGACGTCACATCACCAACTGGTCTACGAAGAGAACCATAAACTACCTATTCTTTAGACACTTCACGCAAATGACTCCAGCTCAAAACACTATTCTATTTTCGATACAAAGTCCTAGATGGCTCTGTCTGTCAAAATTTTTGAAATAGAAATAAAGTTGGCATCGCTGATTAAACTGATGACAAATTTAAGTTGGTGTTGTTGGTATGTTTTGTTGTTGCTATATGCAGGTAATGTTGTATTTTAGATTGCGAACCCGCTAATATACAACATACATTCCCAAACCCTCGTAAAGATTTGGAACTTGGAACGATTTATAAATTAGCTGTAACTTATAAACAATATTTGCAATGGATCCCTTACTAGCAGTGTACCACACAAAAAGAGTGCCACAAACATTTTGAATTTAGTTATACTTCAACTAAGTTAAATATTGCAGATATCCCAATATTAAATTGAACAGTAATATCAATAAAAAAAAATTTATATGTTATTTTGTATTATTGTTATAGATGAAATTAATTTTACTATTATATTTTACTTAACAATTTTTGTCTTATTTAGGATTATATCTTTTTTATATAGAGAATAAATAGTAATATATGTCAGTGACTTTTATTATTAAATTTTGACTACCATAAAAGTATCATGTTTAGTATTAAAAATCTAAAAGTAAACCTACTTTTAACTAATTTAAAAAGTTACTTTTCGACTAAATTTTTTAATCTATATCTTGGAGCAACGTCACAACTTAAAAAAAATAATTTATAATTTTTTGATAAATAAGGTCTTAAAATGCCAAATTTTTTTGAAATAAAATGTCACAAAAGTATGGAAACCTTAGACTATTTTACGTAAAAATAATAAATTTGATTTT
The DNA here is from genome assembly GCA_963243735.1 of Neocrepidodera transversa. Lineage (NCBI taxonomy): Eukaryota > Metazoa > Arthropoda > Insecta > Coleoptera > Chrysomelidae > Neocrepidodera > Neocrepidodera transversa. The sequence goes on along the minus strand of OY725343.1, from coordinate 28,397,360 downwards.
TTTTAAAATGTGATGTTTTTTCGAGAACGTGCTATAAATTACACTCAAATATAATTTAAATTTGGCGCCAATTTTAAGTTTAAATTTCCCGCTATTTAATGACAAGTGACAAGTTGGTACTTTCGGTACAAAGCCCCAGATGGCGCCAATTTGGTCTGTATAATTAACATTATCGTGAAACATCTAATATAACTTCATTAGCAGCTGTATACTTGTTTGAACAGTTTAAAATCAATACAAAGTATGGGTTGTGGCCAACGTAACTCTTTCCCGCAATATATGTATATTATTTCATTTTTTTCACAAAATTGATTTTTAATCAAAACATAAAAATGACTGGTGTTTGTCACCTTAATCTTGATTCACAAAAAAATCCTTCCAATAATATTTAAAACATACTATTTTATCCAAATACACTATGCCGTAGTTTTCACATAATTATTATCGATCGCAATCCTGTATATTATAATTTATATGTTCCTTCTCGTGGAAAACTAATGTAAAAGACTCTTTTTATTAAACGTTGAGCCATTCGCTGTTTTACACATTTTTTAAAACTTTTGACAGCATTAAAATTGCTGTTAAGAGGCTCGCACACCACGTGACTTGCGTGGTGCGGTTTAGAGAATTACCCAAAGAAAATGTTCTTGCATTCTAATAAATTGGGTGTAAAAATTATTGGTTTAGTATTTTCCACTTAAGTAATTCTACGCACAATAGACCAGAGCGTCACAAAACGTAATTATCCGTTTTTGGATGAGATCTCGCCTAATATAGCAACTAAAAATATGTCTTTTCTTCACGTCCACAAACCATTTCAGCAAGATTACATATGATATTGGCGCATCTTAACGTTTCTTGATGTCCACCAAAACCTAAAGAGTTCCGAGTTAGAACCAAAATAATTATTGGTGAAAATTTGGTAAAAATTGGTTCACTACTTTAAAAAAAATCCATTTTGAAAAATTTCGAGATCGGGTTTTTACCCGAAAATAATACTTTCCCTCTTTATATCCCTTATATACAGAAAAATGCTTCTTGACGAATGCAGTCAACATATTGAGTAATTGTGCAAACATTTGTTCCTTGGAAGTTTTTAGGGTCGCTGATTACGAATCTGTCATCGAATTTGAAAATTTCGAGTTGAATTCAGCGTATTCGAAAAGTAAAATTGAGTTATTTGCTATTTTGACAAACTAACCCCGGGTATATTATATTATTATTTTTTCAGCAATTTTCAATGGTATTTTGTTTCGTTATTGAATTTTTTCAAGGAATTTTAGAGAGAGCCAAAACGCATTATCTAGTTATCTGAGTCAAGTTGATTTTCCCAAAAGTACTTGTGCTTTTGTGCATGTTTCTACAAAACGATAAGGCCACACTTGAACCAGTTGAAAAACTATTAATGTCCCAATTTAAATTCCTAAAGTTAGAATGTTGAAATATTGGAAAATAATCTTTTTACGCCTAAATATTAAGGGCTAGATAACGTTTATGAGAACGAAAAAGAAGAGATAGACCACACAAGATTATGACGTAAAATGTTGACTCAAAACTCGGCATAAAACGGGAGTTTGCAGCTCAAAAAATGGTAGTTTAAATATTTAACAACACGTTTCGTGAAATAACTTATGCGATTATCGATAGTCACGATACCACTCATATTATAAATGATAATTCTAACGAAAGTGCAATTAATAGTATATGTTCCAAACTTTCAATATTCTTAATCAGTTCCAGGTCTCCAATTGCTCTCTTCAGCTTCAGATTTTGGAGCGATATTCTAATTCCGGTACGAAATAGTGTTTTTTGGAAAGCTTTTTTCGCCATGTTTGATTCGTGATTATGGAATGATCACGAGGTCTTTATTAAGATGTAACACTTCTTGTTATGTGCATCGGCAGATGTTGTTCGGGCATTCAAGACAAAGCTATATATTGATTTTTTTTTCAGCAAGTCATCAATATAAAAAAGGAAAAGTGTAGACGACAAAATGTATCCCTGTGGCTCTCCAGCGTTGAGTGGGAAATCATCGATTGGTACTTGCGAAAAACGATCCTTAAGAAAACTAGAAAATCATATGCAAAACTTTTCGGACATTAGAATGCAATTTTGTCAAAATCCCATCGTGTTAAATACGGTCAAATGCTTTAGATCATTTTTCTCTTAAATACAAAAGTATATTATAGAATATTTTTTAAATGAATTTTACTGATACGAATCATCATCAGAGACTATTTTGATATGTTTCTATAATTCTAAATAAAATTACATTATTTAATAATAATAGTCGTTTTATTTTTAGCTTGAAGTACTCGGCAGCAATAAAAATCAAAAAGTTGTCGATATATTTCTTCAGATATTTAAATTAAACCCGTTCAAGTCCATTTAGTATATTTAAATGGAGATACCTAAAACGCAATATTCAATGTTAGAAAAGGTAGAAGACACAAAAATTCCAGACCGCGATTTACTGAAGCACTCTGCGTACCTCATTCCATCTATTTTTTTAAACTATTAATTTTATTCTTATCAAATATTATACGTTTTCTCTTTAAATTTAACAAGCAAATGAAAAAAAAAATTAAAAAAATTATTGAGTGGGGGCAAAATAATCGGCCATACCCAACTGAAACGTCACTGGTAAATGTTGTGAAAAAATAGTCCAGTAACTAATCTGCAAAGTTCCGTTAAAAAATATTTATTTTGAAAAAAGTCTGTTTTTTTTTATTAATTTTAATACTCTGTATTTAGAAAACTAATGATTTTTTTGGCCTAGATATTCGTTATTATATGAGAGAAGTCTACATAAATGTTTAATGTCGAATTCTGAAGCATCCTGTAGTTTAATAAATTATTGATTCGCGAAAAAAAGACTTAAAAAACGATTTAAACAATACCGGTCGATTTCTCTTGAACGGTGAATTTGACTTCATTAGTATACGTAGAAGAAGGTAATAAACATAAAATGCTAATATAATTTTTGTCTATTTATCACGTAAAGAAGCTATAATAAAAATAAAATTGGCCCTTTTTTTAATTTTAATTAAATATCTTTGGAACCGCCCTTTATATTTGATTCGACTTGTTTAGAATTGTTATAAAATATTTCTCTAAGGACGACTCGAATAACAAAACGCATTTATCAAATATCGCATAACACATTGTATAGTAGGTATTCAAAACTTTTCCTTTAAATTATAATATAAAAAAAAATTACACGTTGACACAAAAAGTATGAAAAAAATTGACTTTTTTGTAAATCTGACAATAATGAAAAAAATTTTGAAAATTTTATTGATACGAAAATCAATTATACTTTATACAAAATACAGGGGTTTGATTATATATAGTGTATACAAAATATATGTGTAAAACTTTATTGCCATTTAGTTTAGTAATGTCGTCATCACTCATAGCAACTGCCACTTCCGGTTGTCCGATTGACACCAAAATCTAATCAGATTTAATCTAGGATATCAGAATCTTGTATGCAAAATTTAAAACTTTAATTCAGTATTTTTGAGTTATCGTTACTACAACATCCATCCTAATACACTAACACACAGACATCATCGCGAAAATATCAAAATCGTATTCTAGGGACCTTAAATCGTGTTTATCCATTGAAAACTCACTACCCAGTTTTTAGCATGATTACTATACCTCTCTTATCTGAAGGGCGAGAAGTAAAAATGAAAGTTTGTTGAAGCACAACAAAGATTTAAATGATTTTTTTTTATAATTATACAAATAATTTTTTTTACATTGCCACATTACTTTTCTAATCTTAAGATTTCCAAGATAGCAATACTATTCAATAGAAAAAGTAGTATATCTTATACAGGGTGTTATTGAAATACACGTACATATTAAAATGGGGAATAGTATGTAATGACCAAAAACGATTGGCACCAATTTTAACTTCAAATTCTAAAATTTAAATATTGGGGAAGAGTCCCCTTTTCCGACCTACTAGTTTCCATATTTAAAAAAGTAAAATAAATCGAAATTGAACTTACCCATAGAAATTGCACTGTTGCCGTAGCAAAACCAATTAATTCAAAATAAAGTTTATTACAGTAATTGTTCAAAATACCGTCCATTATTATTTACATACACTTGCAATCGTCTTTCCAAAGAACTTTGAACATTAGAAATTAGTCTTGGATTTTGTCGTAGTTCTTCGGCTACCGCATTAACTTTATTGGTTAATTGTTCAACACTATTAATAGGTTCATTATAAACCAGTTGTTTCATGTGACCCCACAAAAAGAAATCGCATGGATTTAAGTCCGGAGATCTCGGAGGCCACTTAGTAGGTCCATTTCTGCCTATCCACTTTTGAGGAAATCTAATGTTCAAAAACTGCCGTACGTTTAAATCAAAGTGAGGAGGAGCGCCATCTAGTAGGTACCACATCTGTTGCCTTAATTGTAACGGTATCTCTTCTAGGAGTACTGGCAAAATATCTTCTAAAAAGTGGAGATATCCTGGCCCATTTAATCTGTTCGGGAGAACATAAGGCCCGATTAAATACTGATCTATTATGCCAGCCCAAACATTTATTGAAAATTTTCTTTGATGCCCAGTTTCCCTAATGGCGTGAGGATTTTCATCACTCCAAATATGCGTATTGTGCATATTGAACACGCCATCACGAGTGAATGAAGCCTCGTCAGTATACAATAATATTTTTAGAAAATCAGGAATGTCAACACATTTTTGAATCATCCATTCACAAAACTCCACTCTTTTTTCTTCATCACCCGGATATAAGGCCTGGACTTTTTGGATGTGATAAGGATGTAAACCTTGTTCTTTAAGTGTCCGCCACACAACAAATGAAATGAGGACATTCCAATTTCAAGACCTAGTCTTCTACAACTTAATTGAGGCCGGTTTTCAACAGCTTCCAATATTTCTTCTTCGGCCGCCAATGTTCTTTGTCTTCTTGTTCTCCCTCGATCTGCATTGACACTCTCAAATTTTCCATGGTCTCTTAGATGCTGAACAGTTGAAATAAACGTACGACAGTCCGGAATTCTCCGATTTGGAAACCGTTCGCGATACAGGATTTGTGCTTGCCGAGAATTTTCTCCAGCTGCCCCATAAACCAGCACTATATCGGTTAGTTCAATATTCGTAAATAGTGGCATCGTAAAAAAATATTTAAAAGTAATCGTAACAACACTTTTTACCAACTTGGAAATGACGCGCTCGTGTTAGCCAGATTCGTAAATCAACTAAAATTTTAATAATCTATAGTTTCAAAAATGTATAGTTTAAAAACAATCATTTATCAAATATTCTAGTTTTTTGATAACGAGGGTAGTAAAAACCAGTCTTCGGAAATAGAAATTAATTCGAAAATCTTGGCAACATGGTTATTTCTTACAAGACTAGTTTTCTTATCATCTGACAAAAACTTGCATATTAATTACTGTTGATGTTTAAAATAGGTAAATAAACCTAATTTATATAGGTCATCCTCAACATATCAGTGAAGTACGTTTGTTTTAGAATTAATTTTCAAAAATTAATAACTCCCTTAATAAGGGGTATTTTTAAAAAATAATATTTTTCTACATTCAGTGGGGATCTGCGCAATACCCAGTTTTAATATGTACGTGTATTTCAATAACACCCTGTATAGTATAGTATATGTATATGCTATAAGCAGGGTGAAAGTAATAATAATACTTCTATTAGAAACATGTTTTCCCGATTAAATCTTCGATAATTTGTATTATGTCTGTTTACTTAATACAAATATCGGTTGTCTTCAATTAATTCAAGACAAATTATGTCAATACATATTTACAATACAAACCACTAACAGGAAAAATTAATTGATATTATAAATTAATCGATAATAATCAATTTATGCGGAATAATAATTTCCTATTTCTTGTTATAGAAAATGTTTTATAGTTACACCATAAACATATTTTTTTATTATCATTATTAAAACGTGATCGAAAGTCACGTATTTCCATATTTCTTGTTACTAATTGAGTTTATTTGCACATTTGTTATATATTCCAGTAATGCACATTAAAATATGAATATTTATGTTACAAATAATATTTAGCTAATAGTATAGGCGATAACATGATATATATTATTATATCCAAGTTAAAAAGAAATACAAATTTTCAACCGACAGAAACCGAACTAAATATACATACTTTATAAAAAATGTGCTAATTTATATCGTTTTCATTCTTATTTTACAAACTATTGCTACAATTTTTATTCAAATTGAAACAGTTTGTTACTTTTATCAATGAAAAATTCGATCCGATTATTTAAATTGGATGTTAATTTTCATACGCCTAGACTATAATCCCCATACCAGACTTTATATGTCTAATTAAATGTATCGGACAAATGATCTACTCTACAGGAACAGGATAACAGAGTGGACATTAGCAAAAGCAGGAAGGATAATATATTGTTTAATTTAAAACTGGAATGCGTGCGATCTTTTTTTTTATTTTGCAGTGCTTGAATTCATAAATATTTAACGCAGCGGCTATTAGAAGAGTAATGTTTTATTGCTATCCATAGTACTGAATAAGAAACTGAAAACTATTATTACACAGTGGGACTCACCTAGACAGATTTCATAGAAGTCAAAGATGAATATGCTCATTCTTACCTGAAAAAAAAAGAAAAAAACGTGTTTTAATGGGTACACATTAAGATATACAGGTCTTAATAATAATGAAAAAATATATGGCTCAGACTATCGAAATTTGACGATACGTGGTATTAAATAATGGTATATTATACACTTAGGTTCAGAAGTGAGCCAATATTTACCGAGTACTTTTAAATCCAGAGGCGCATATCGCCGAAGGATATAATGTGCGAGGTTTATAATGGCTTTTTCAACCGAAGTACATATAGATTTTTTTCTTCTACTAACATTGATATATACCTAATTTGATTTGATTAGATTTTGATAAACCTAGTTTTAGTTATTTCCTACTTATTTTTTAAATCTTTCGAAATATCAAATAGTCTGGGTGTTTAGTTGTCAATTAACAATTTATTAAAAATAGTCCATGCTTCATTATTTACCTACCTAAGGTGAGAAATATTACTTCTCATTACATTGTAAAAAATTTACTTGGATATTAGTAATAAAATTTACTTAACTGTAGACGAGCATTTACATAAATATTTACTTTTACAACAAAAAAGGTATTTAAACCTTGATTGTAATGGAAAAAATAATAAATCCATAAAAAAAGGTAAACATTATTATAATCACATAAGGATATGAGATTCGTCAAAAATACTATATAATTTTCCAACAGTTTGTGTATATATTATATCATAAGTCATATAAAATTAGCAAAATTATTTAAATATACACACAATTGTGGTATTTTCACACATTAATATAATAATCCATAAGCTCTTGGTACAAATTTTATAAACAAATGTAAAATTTCTTATTCTCGCTTGATCTGCAGCCCCCAAGATTTGTTAAATGAGACATGGGGAATAATTTTACGATATTGAATATAACTTCATAGATTCATCAAGTAAACATAAGGTTTGTTCCCGAAGCGAGTTCCTAATTTATTATGAACATACTGAGTTGCGCAGTATAAAATAACTCTTCGATTATTTTGTACTGCGCAGACTCCTGACCCATTATTTTATTCTGCGCAACTCAGTATGTTCATAACAAGTTAGGAACTCGCTTCGGGAACAAGCCTATAAGTATGCGTGTGTGCGGGTTTTGTAAGTTTAATAGGATCTCGGATTTTTATACAATGTGACATTTACAGCGTCCTCTTTCCTTGGCGACCTTCTTAGCAGTAAGCCTGAACCTAACTTGCAGGAAATTAAAGAAAAATAACATTGTCTAGCGCACATTGCACGTGCTGTATTAAGTTGGGTGATTTAATACATGTAAAAAGTGTTTAAAAGGTAAGTTCAATCTGTTTTTATTTATTGCATATTTATTTTTATTTATTGCATATTTAACACTAATATGCCTTTTTATTTTAGGAGATTCAGTTTAAGAAGGTTAATCAAGTTTTTGTAAAAATATTGTCTCCATCCATCATTAAAATCGGTAAGGAAAATATTTTAATTACATCAAACGTAGAGATTTAGAAAATTAATAAATTTTAAACTAGAGTCTCTAAATCGTATTTGTAACATATATTTCAACAATTAATTCTTATTTTTTGATCAAAGAATATATGATTAAAGTCCTTTAATTACCTGATAAAGTCATTTTAACAATAATTATTGTTTGGTAATGCAGTAGCTTAAATATGAAATATTTTGGTAACAAATAAGAGACAGTATGAAATCAAAAATAAATTTAAAAAAAAAATTTTTAGAAAATGAGGAATCTGAAGAGTTTGTTCTTGTAGAACAAAAAATAGGATCAATTAAAACTTTCCAAAGTGCATTTTTAATATCATTTTGTCTCCATTTTAATTTTGATCTCTGCCATCTGAAAGAATGCACGTATACCTTTGAGTTTTTTAAAATCCATCAAGAAAGTGGAATAAAATCCCTCGGTAAAATTATTAGCCAACACAGTATAAATTGTTGATGTATGTTTTGTTTTATGATTTAAAAAATATTCAAATTTAAGTATCAAATGAAACGAATTTTTCATGTCTTCATGGCTACTTGAAACTTTTAAAATTCACAGTGCAATTAAAACAATTGTTTTCACAAACTGCTTCTTTTCGAATAAATTCTTTTCGAATATCCAAAAAAAAATCCAAAAAATATCATTGTAAAAATGATTAAATGTTCTAGTACTGGAAAATAGTATATGAACTACGGTAGAGAAGATTTTTCTCAGCCTCGCAACTTATTATCGGCTGAGAAAAATTACTTCTTGACCTTGGTGTATAATGTACTATTAGTCTATTTACGAAATTTAATAAATTAATATTAATTAATATCGTCAAATATATACAGTCTGAGTCTGAGATATTTTTTTATTTAAAATGAGATTTTTTTTTTACTTAAAAAAATCTCTTTAGTTTTATCTATCGAGCAACATTTCGTAACAAAATAAAATTCTTTCATAAGACTCACAAAATCTGATTAGATGTACAGAACAAGAGTCAAAAAAGAAGAAGAATAAATGAACCCGGCAAAGTTTGGTGAAGCGTTCAAGTGTGAAAGTGTACATGTGTTAACATGATACGCGAAAATGAGCAGATCATTACTTACGCTTTGTTATTTTCCCTTTTCGAAGCAAAACAATTATTTTGCACGCATACATTTTTGGATAACTAGTAGTTTATTTGCTAATTTTGGATAATTAGGTGTGTCTTTATTGACCTACCAGATTTATAGCTCAAGATAAATTTGTATTACGGTTTTTATAGTTATACACCGGGCTACTAGTGTTACATATTATGATTATGTAAGAGTACGTGCTTCGCTAATAAACAGGTTAATTAAGTATTCATTTATAAAATTGATAAATTATACTTGTAAAAATCTCGAATTTTTTATCTAATAAATTAGATAAGTAATCCCTAGATATTTCAGTTAAGTTCTTAAACTAGATTTGTAAAGTAGTATGGTACATTCTGATAAACACAGAAATTAAAGCACAATGGTGATTTTTACCATTTTCTTATGAACAAACTGAAAATTTAAGCAAAAGTTATAACATTTTAAAGTTGAGCTTTGCATTCCGTCCGATTCAGTGGCCTGACGTCATATCTCCTTACTAGTGTACGAGACGGAATTGTAAACAAAGTGGCGTACCATGCTTCTTTATTCTCATTATTATTATACTAGCATTTATTTTAGTCCAATAAAATTATGTGTTTTTAGATAAGTGAAATATACCCTCACCGATTTTTGTATATGTAATCGTGACTTCCGGTTACCATACGCGAAATGACTTCATATGTGCGAAACTATTGATTTTTGCAGAAAAGTTCGAAGGACCAAAAATGTAGATTAAAAAATTATCTTTCATTTTTAATTAAAGTTTTATTTTGTGCGGGCATTATTTCTGGAGGTTATGTGCATTGGAAAATGTTTCAGACAAACTGTCAAAAAATTTTGAGTTTAAAAAATTGCAATTTATTGTAAAAATGCACCTATAGATACAGTATCTCTAATTCGGAGTTTCTGAATTCTGCCATATACTTCAGGTAACGAAAAATTGTTGTTCGAACTCTGCCACGGATTACAGTTTTAGGGATTAGGTTCCTAAATCATTAGGGGGTCTGTCCGATATGATTATCAATGTAGGTATCCAAGAAATTGATGATATTGTTTACTATTTGTGATACTTACATATAAAAATATGCAATAATATATAAAAACCACATAAGAAATTATTCGAATTTATTTTATATACATATACAAAAAAAACAATACAAAATTAGTAAAAAACTACAAGAATACAAAATTACAATACACAATTAATTTAAAATTACAAATAATAAAACCGTTGTAGGTAAAATAAAATTATATATTGGGAAGATTTTTAAATGACATTATTTGAACAAACATAAACCGCGAAATAGATTTATTTTTATATTTTTCAATATTTTCTTGTATGGTGTTGACTTTCGCTTGGACATTTTTTTTAGTTTTTTTCTGATTATTGTTAGCTGACCGCATTTTTGAATAAGTCTCTACTTGGAAATCTAATAATACACGTGTAAAATGCATTATATTGGGGTGTGCTTTATAAAATGAGCTATTGAAATGCGAATGAAAACTTTCACATGCGTTAGTAGTCCTCTTAAAAAAATTAGCACTATTTGCCCAAATATTTGGTTGGAATATTGATACATTGTTGATATATGTTTGTTTTAAATAATTGCGGAATTTAATTACTCTTTTATCATTTGGTAGCAAATAGTGCAATTCCTTATTAAAAAAATCCACAACTTCCTCAGAACTGAGGTACATCATACCAAAATGAAGTTTTAAATACCTACCAATCACAGAGTTTTCCTCTTTATATTCCGGAACTAAGTTATATTCTTGGATTTTCCGAAACCATGCTTGGCAGAGATGAAATTTGCAACCCAAAAGAATAAGCTCTCTCCCAAAATATTTATATATTGCGTTGTGAATGCTTAATTCAAAGTCTACCACAATCTCTATTGGTTTAAAATGTAAACCAAATGCTTTGCACTTATTACTTAAAAGGAGGAATACATTGTAATATGTTTCACTTGATTTATCAGGCAGTAAACAAAAAACAACCGGTACATAATAACCATTTTTAAAACTGTGAATCGTAAACATTTGGTAAAAAAAATTTGTACAAAATTTGAATGTTCCGCCCATCAAAATACACTCTGACTTACACAAAAATGTTAGATTTGAAAAACACGAAAACACAATTATTTTTTTTACCTGATCTGCCACCATTAGAAATTCTTCCCCGCGATTTGTATTAAGATGTAACTCGCGAACAATATTGAACACCTCTTCTTGGTTTTTAGGTAATATTGGCAAGATTTTTCTTCTTGCCGCATGAATATTTTTTCTTATTTGATTGATATCTTCCGAGTTTATGTTCTCCGCAAAATTATTTGATTGCAATTCTCGAATTATTAATTTTGATGGTTTCTCAGATGGATCACAAGTTGCTTTCCTTTTAACACTATTGCTCACTGCATTTCTTGCAAGTTTCATTTCAGCACCATGACTGTGTTCACCTTTGACCTCTACTATTATGTCTTCATTGGAAACGTGGGAGTACACTCTAACTGTACATTTAGCGTTACAGCATTTCCATCGAATTTTTCCACATTTGCTAGTATTAGCTTTGGAAAATTTAAAATTATTTAACACAATTAATTTATTTCCTCTTTCACTAAACATGGTAGATGCTCTGTTATCCATTTTAACTCAAGAAAGGTAGATAATAAACTGTTTGATAAGACGTTCATTAAGAAACAACTAACCACTTTCCCCTTTTTAATATTACCCTAAATATTAAAACCGAGCAGTTATCAAAATATTCCAAGAATTCCATCAATTTTGTTTTTGAGAATATATATTAAAAATTACTAATATAAATTATTTATCACTTCTGAAAACTCTTTAGGTATGAAATATTTAAATCCTTAACACGGATTAAACTTAATGGACCTGGCAGAGTTCGGACTCTTCACTAATCCCTTAGTTGGTAAAATTCAGGAATAATTTTCATTTGTGGCAGAATTCGGATGTGCCCCTCTAATTATTAGTACTAACAAGGAAGTAGTCCTATGCCTATAACTCCGATTTTAACATATTGTAGGTGACACACAAGTGAGACAATTTTTTTTTAATTAGTTCTTAAACGGCGAAAAAAATCCCTTTCTGAAGGTTCAGGGTGGGTGGGTGGGTGTGTGCCGTGTCACACATAATTTCTTGAGATGTCTTACGCCAAGTATGAAAGAAAGACAGCTATACAGAGATGTTTGAGGTATTTGTAACTGATGACCTTATTGAATATATCGTTTTGGAAATTCAGCGATATGTCATATTTTTACATAGTCATTATCCATGCATCCAGATTAAATTCGTTGTTTTTTCCATTCTGTATATTACAGGTTATAATGATTTACCATCCAAACGTCATTTCTGGGGTTTTCGTTTTAATACAAGTCAGAACAATATTGTTAATTTTATTTTTTTTTAAAAGTTAGTTCTGTTATAAGTTATTTTCGTTTTTATTTCATTTACTTTGATTTTCAAAAACTGATTTTTCATAGAAAGCGTCTATCGTTGCCATACGGCAACGGCTGTTTTTTCAAAAATTGAACTTCAAGCAAAAAAAATGTATCAAAACTTTTTGATCAGAAAGATAATTTTAATGGATTAATCTTCTGTACCTATGATATAATTTATATAACATTTTTTTAAACCAAATTTTTAATTTAAAGTTGAAATTATTATCTCGTGAATCGTGTTTAATCAAAATCGTATTGATTAGCTTCGAGTCTGTGAAAGGGATTTTGTTATTTTGTCCAAGAAAAATACAGATTGAGTCATTCGAAAATTGTGGTACAAACATTTTATTTTATTATTTGTTTCTTGTGTTTTATTATTTTCAGTTTTAGGATTTACATTATTTTATTTAACATTTTCCCGAATATTCATTAAAAACTCTTGTCAAGAAATTATAAATGCTTGAACTTAAAAACTTCGTATATGTAAACAGTGCTTAGGATTTTGCCTAGGATGACAGCATAAAAAAACTTCCTTTAATATGAATAGTTGTCTCGGGGGATTATAAGAGAGGATTATATTAACATTCATGGAATTAATATTGGGGTACGTACTTAAGGGGCGTCGAAATATGTCACCAATGACAAATCTTCGACATCAATCAGAGACCTTCGTCTGGGTGTGAAACACTCTTTAAATTTTATGAAAATGAACTTATTCTATTCTATTTATGTATAGTTTTATTGCGTGGGGTAAGACGTATGGGCGTTAAATTGATTTCTATAACCCTATAAATACTATAAGTCCTGAGGAAACTTCCGGTCAAATTATATATTTTTTATCTTGAATAGAGGCATAATACTTTACCAATGATTTTTTATAGAATTCAATAAAAATGGCTCTTTTAATACATTTTAATTATAATTTATAACACAACTAATGAGACATGGAAGAAGGCACATAAAAATAATTCTTTTTTGGGGATAAGGGGATAACAAGAGACAGTAATCACGGAAACTCAATTAAAGAACCCCGCACAGAATATTAAGAAATTGGCCATAGCTGGAAAAAATTTGTTAAACATTTAACCAGTACGAAACCTCTAGTTTCTTCGTTTTTTCTGCCTGATGATGGCCATTGTTGTGGCCGAAACAAGTTGCCGCCAAGTTAGTCTTCATACAGTCTTTCTGAGTACAATTTAAAATTATTTTCTTTCATACAGAGTGCCTCAATAAAAAAATCTGTACCATAGTTATATTATTTTAAATGGAACACGGAACACTGTATCTTTTTATTGGAACGAAGTTCCTTAATGCGGTTTTTGCGGTAGTAGTTAATTGGCAGAAATCGTCACGTAACGAAAAATAATTATGCCCCCTTCAGACGACCTTGCCTCTCTTTCTCTGACTCTGTGTTTTTTTCTACAATATGAATTTTCTCTTATTTAGATTTTTTTTATATATGATTTGTAATTATTTTATACAGAGAGATTTTTTGATTATTTTCTGGTTTTTCCTGATTTTTTCACATTTTTCTGCTTTTTTGTTTTTTCTTATTTTTCTGATTTTTTGGATTTTTTCTTATTTTTTGTTCATTATTCTGCCTTTATTTTTTCTTTTGTTTTCTAATTTCTTTTCCATTTTTTCTAATTCCTCTGATTTATGCGATTATTTGCGATTTTTTTGGGATTTTGTTGCCGTTTTTTTGTTCGCAATTTTTTGTGATTTTTGCCAGTTTTTTCGTTTTTTTTTGGGACTTTTAGTGTATGTTTCGGCTTTTTTACAATTTTATTTTCCATTTTTTCCCCGATATTTTTTTATTTTTCTCTCAATTTTTTCCAAAATTTTTTGTTTTTTTTTCTTATTTTTTCCCATTTTTTCTGATTTTTCGTTTCTTCTAATATTTTCTAGTTTTTTTCTCATTTTTAAGATTTTTTGTTTTTTTTCTATTTTTTTTTTACTTATTTTTTCAATTTTTTCTAATTTCTCCTCATTTTTTCTCATTGTTTTTTTTTGTAATTCTTTGTTTTGTTTTCTGATTTGTTCTCGGGTTTTTTCGATTTTTCGGTTTTTTCGTTTTTTTTACCTTTCTCCCTTCAGATAAGAGAGGTATAGTAATCATGCTAAAAATTGGGAAGTGAGTTTTCAATGGACAAACACGTTTTAAGGTTCATAGAATACGATTTTGATATTTTCGCGATGTCTGTGTGTGTGTTAGTGTGTTAGGATGGATGTTGTAGTAACGGTAACTCAAAACCAACTGAATTAAACATTTTGAAATTATGCATACAAGATTCTTATAATCTACATTAGATTTGATTAGATGTTGGTCTTAATCAGACAACCGGAAGTGGCATAATAATGTTTCTTTCCTACATATAATTTATTGTTTATAGGGCTGACGATGGCCTTATGAGGCCGAAACATGTCGCCGTTTATTTAAAAAGAATATATTTTGTGGTACGAGTTTGGTATTATTCATGAATACTTTTTTGTGTTAACTTGCTAATTTTTGATTCAAAAATCTGATGTGGTCAGCACATGACATCTCGGCATTTTTTAATCAAAAATTTACACGTTAACACAAAAGATTATGGAAACAACTGACTTTTTTGTAAATCTGGCAACAATGGCAAAAATTTTTGAAAATTTTAATGATTCGAAAATAAACTATTATAGTGTATACAAAATATATGTGTAAAACATTATTGCCAGTTTGTTTAGTAATGGCGTCATCACTCAGAGCAACTGCCACTTCCGGTTATCCGATTAACATCAAAATGCAAAATGTCAATTTTTTAATTTAGTAGTTTTTGAGTTATCGTTATTACAACATCCATCCTAACACACTAACACACACAAACACAGGCATTATCGCGAAAATATGAAAATCGTATTCTAGGGACGCTAAAACGTGTTTATCCATTGAAAACTCACTACCCAATTTTTAGCATAATTACTATACCTCTCTTATCTGAGGAGCGAGAGGTAAAAACGGCGAGAGGTCATGTGTTGGCCACATCAGATGATTTACTTTTAGTGACAGAAACAACATATAAAATTTTCATAAACTTCCACCAAGGGCCAATTTCTTAACATTCTGTGCGGTTCTTTAATATAATTTTTATTCCAATAAGGAAGTGCCATTACTGAGAGAATTTTTGAACTCTTTACTAATACTTTTCGTGTTTTTCTCTTGTGCCCACGTCACTGTTAGTTAAAAGAAATCGGTGTCAGGTATATATGCACAAACTGACTTCTCTCGTTTTCATTTTCAGCTGGCCGATGATGGTCTCAAAGGAACCGCCAGTTTATGATTCATTCTTGCATATATTATGGAAGTGACAATCTCCTGTTTCGAAATAACAATATCACATTTTTTCTTTCTCGTTTTAGTAATAGCGTCCTTCATACCCAATTAGAAAAGCAGTTTATTTCTGTACAGGATCTGTTTTCTTCTTTTATTTATACGGAGAATCTTATTTCTGTTCTACATTTAAAATTTAAACTATATTGTGAATATAATTGGGTTTCCTGAGCTGGAAGTGGAAGTCATAAAAGTGCGGTTTCTAGTTACAACTGATGCATTTAAGCTATCATAAAGTTGCGTAACATGTGTCTTTCCATAAACTTGAATATACCTATAGGGTTTCCATGCCTAACTATAAATTACCAATATATTCAAATTGTTATATGTAAAGTTCAAACTTAATATAACCGGCCAAAGAATTTTTTTTTCTGCAGCCGTCACGAAAATCGGACTTTCGCTATGATTTATTAGAGCGAAAATACAACTTAACACAAATCGTACAGAAAGTTTTACTTGGGGATTTCTTTTGAAATGATTATCGCCCATTATTTATTTTATTAAACTAGAAGATAAACAATAATTCAAATAACCTTTGTTGTCCTCTGACAGGTTCATATGGAAAGGAGAATAATGCGTTCAGACAGTTCTTCATAGAAATCACATTGCCAGATGACTATTTGTACATCATGTACTATTGCTTGTTTGATTCCTCCAATGGAAACATTATGTCGAGTAGCCATAGAACCTCCACAGAGAATTTTAATGATCCTATACTTTTATGCAGTTGGCTCTTACCAAAAAACCATTAGCCAGAGCCATTCCTTTTCAGCATCGCAGTATTTTGTATTCAAATGCATTAAAAAGGTGACAAATCTTATAGTTAACAATCTGGTACAGCAATAGATAATTTTCCCAACTCGCAGGCAGCACATAAACTAGGTCAAAGAAAAATTTATGGAAAAAACCAGATTTCCTGGAGTACTATCTAAACTGGAAAGGATATCACTCAAAGAACGTCCAACTTGTGAGTACAATTTCGTCCAATTTCACTCGTATGAACGTAGATTCCAGATATGCAGGTGCCACTCATGACTCATACCTTTTCAGGCAGTTCGTAATATCAGATGAATTAGAAAGAAGGTTCAATGAAGGTAAATAATTAAGTATTTTCATGAAAATCTATACTTATAAACAATTTTTTATGAGAGTGGTTCATCATTTCAGGAAAAAGAAATACCTGGTTATTGGGTGATTCTGGTTATCCCCTAAAACTATATCTCTTAATCCAATTTCTGAATGCAGTTCCTGGGATAAGAGAATTTTGCTCCGCAGCGAAGCATGTAAGAGCCAGAAATTGCATTTTGAAAGCTCGGTTTCGTTGCCTTTCAGGCCATAGAAATTTGGGATATAAATCAGATTTTGTTGCGCATATTGTAAATGCATGTGTGGTTCTGCATGATACTTGTGTAAGAGGACAATTACTTGAGAATTTTGCCTTACCTGATCCACCAGCTAATAATGAAGTAGAAGTGGATTTGAATAATGTCATTGATGATCAGAGAAGTTTTGAAGTAAGAAAATTAAAAACTTGTTTTATTCAATAATGCTGAAGTGATAATACAAATGAATTCCTATAGATTTAACCTACACAACCCTTGTTCCCTATTTTGAGCTTCGGCTACCAAGGCCATTAGCTCTTTCACTTATGTTCAATCGAGCTATATTTACTTTTAGAGACCAGGTGTCTTCACGAAGGTGAGTAAGTTCTTAAGTGAATCTTCGTTATTTTTTAAGTTCACTTCTATTTTAGAGGATGTAATTCCATTTTGTCTCCTTTGCATACATTGCGCAAGATAAGAGGTGATAGACCGTTAGTCGAACTCTACTTATTTCACATACTAGTCTGGGTGCACCAGCTAAAATATACAGGTGAGTTAAGTTTGTATATCCTATTCTGACTTTACAAAGTGTTACTTGCTCTCTTCTAGACAATTTTTTGGGATAAAACCACTTTTTGTTGTCGTCTTGATTATTTTTAGTTGATCATCATATCTGGTCTACTGTTCTTGCCACACGGTATTGAGATTTTGATTTACAAATTTCTTCACATTTTCCAGAGGAACGGGGACACCTTCATGGATTGTACCAGTGGTAGCATCTTTGGCAGCAGAATTTGCTAATTCGTTTCCCGTAATATATATGTGGCTAGGAACCCACATGATTGTTGTTGTTTTATTCAAGGACTGGAAGTGAGTAATTAATTCTAAGATGTTGACTGCCAATACATTTGGAGTAAAGATGTTTTGCAAGGTTTTTATTGCACTCCAAGAATCTGTACAAATTAGGCATGTAGAACTATCTTGAAAAGAAAAATATAACATAGCTTGCCATATCGCATAAAGCTCCGCTGTAAAAATACTGCACATAGGGTTTAGTGTCCAATGGTAAGGGTTATTTTCTACTACAAAGGCGACGCCGCACCATTTCCTGATCGGGATTCATCATTGTAAATAGTTAGATATCCAGAATATTTTTGAATTTGCTCCAAGAAAATAGTTCTTTATGCTAACGGTGCGGTGTCTTCTTTTTTCCATTTGCTCAAGGATAGGTTCATATTTGGGGTCTTCCTTGACCAGGGCGGCGTATTTTGGTCGTAATTTACTGGGAATATAGTATTTTCTAGTGAAAGTGAGTATTTTGAAGCTGTCTCTAGATATCGAATATTTATCGATTTTGTTGAATTTGGTCTATGTGAGTAGGTGTTTTCCATATTTGTGAAATATTGGTAGTTAAGATGGTTTGGAATGGACTGAACTTTTGCAGCATATGTGATCGAATATATCTCTCTCCTTAATCTTAATGGCATGCAGGAAGATTCTGATAGAATGGCTTCTATCGGCCTAGTTCTAAAGGCTCCGGTAGCAAGGCACATTGAACTATTTTGGATTCGATGGGCGTGCGCAGCCATAATCGATTTTGAACTAACTTAATGTTTGGTATACTTTGAGCAAAATTTCTCGGTCACAATCCCAATTAATATTCGATATACATTTAAGGATATTGATGACATTCTGGCATCTTGTCTGTAGATATCTAATTTGAAAATGACACGTAATAGTTTTGTTCTTTGAACATAATACCACAACTAAAACACAAACAAAAAAACTTTTTAATCAATCACATTTGAATATTCCTAAAAATATAAATTCATCGTCATTACATTATAGTCTCGTAGAGAATCATCATGAGTTGAACCATAACTATTTTTGGTCCTTGATGATCTTCAATAAAGACTAGGTCATGGTAATTAATGTATTATTCATTGTATTTAAATTGGAGTTAATGTTTCCGAGATTATTATCCATACTTTTCAGTATAGATAAAGTTTCATCATTCATACTTTTAATTTCAGAGGTTATGTCTGTTATTCTTTTTATTCTGTTTGTGGAAACAGATTTAACGTTTTCTTTTTCTTCGGAAATGTTATTTGTTTTTTTTTGTGGTATGCTAGAATTGACTTGGCCAGATGCATAATAGTGCTCACTCACAGTCATTTTAACATCACTTTCCGCAGATGGTAGAAAATATTCTATTTCAAATGTTGTAGGGGAAACTGTATATATTTCCCAGTTAGAAGAAGTTGATGTTGATACCTGACCGATAATCTCTTGGGATATATTAGAAGCCAGTTGTGTGGTCTCAACAGATAAATGGCTTCCACTCAAATTTACTTTTCGACAAACCTGTTTATTTTTTTCTAGAAGTATATGAAATCCCACACCAAACTCTTCAATTTCTATAGTTCCTCTTACGGCTTAATCGATTTCAATCTAATTTTGTTAGTTTTTGGTGGTCATCGGGCAATGTTAACTAGAGTTATAGCGAAGTAACAATTTTAAAAATTCACAAATAAGTTATTGAAAGGACTGAAGTTTTAATACAAAATGGTTTCTAGATTTGTGTTTATAACTGGATATTCCATTATGAACGAAAATATGAAAGTCAGAAATATAAGAAAAGACAGCAAATTAAAACTGAATTTAAGAATTTTTAAAATAGCAATTTTAGGAATGCTAAAAACTAATCTATTTTTCTCTGTTTAATTTTATTATAAAAAATCATTATTGGGTGAAAATTTGGATTATTTATGGGATATGGTGAACGAACGGACCAAAAAATCCAACGAAAAGAAAGCAAGTGGCCTGTGACTCGAGCGGCTGGCGGGTTAGCGCTTCATAACTAGATTCCTTGCCGATATCTGTATCAGCAGATAGTGGGACAGCAAAAGCGCATTAGCCTGCATTCTTCGACAAACGCGACCACGTTTAAAATTAAACCTTCATCGAAAAGGAGAAAATTTTGTCAACTTACATCTTAAATAAAATATACAAAAGTTTGGTCAATACAAAAATTGATAATTTTGTGGGAATTTTTAGGTTTCTATTTAAAATATTTTTTTATGTAGGAGATTTCTCCTTTTCTTTAACTAAATAAATTCTTTAACGTCCTGAAAACAATATCTAGATTTTTTTCTCGTTATCGTTTTTTGAATGCTTTTATGAAGACATCGCAATTTTGTAGAACTAGTTTGCGAGAACGAGAATCATTTGCATATGAACTCGGTGATACTGCACTTAACAATCTATAAGAACACGGGTGTGTGTTGTGTTGTAAAGAATTGACGTTTAAACAAGTGAGACGACACACACAACCATTATAAAATTTACGAACTCCAAACTAAATAGGAATGAATATACATACAACATCGGCTAACGGTAAACGAACATTTATGTGAATAATTTTAGACTTTAATTTATTTTTATTTATACCGAGTATCTCAGAATTTTGGTGAGTTATTTTATAGAGCTTAATTTTTAGTCACAATTATTTTTGAAATTTTATGTTATACTTAGTTTTTCTCTCTCTTATACTTTAATTTCTTATGGTAAATTCGAACGGAAATAAATGTTTAGGCATCAATTCTTAGAGTTGTTTACATATTAAATCTGTAATTTGATTTATTTACGCATTGGTAATTGATTCTCAGTTTCTTTCCTACGCGCCTATTGGTATCCCCAATTATACAATTAATGTGCCCATCGATCGACCTGATACGGTGGCCAGGTTGGTTAAGGCATTGTTCGGGTCGTGGGTTCAATTCCCATGAATCTCAAGTGGAATTAAAGCCAGATAAGACTTTGGGCAAGTGCAAAAAGGTATTTGTGTCATGCGCAGTTTCATTCACGCCGGTAAACAGGCCGGATGAGATCGGATATCTCGTGGAACTGATAGGGGCTGGTGGCACAATTACACACTTGCTGGTCGGTAGATCACCTAAATGATAATGGCATAGTCCTGGGTTTAGGGTGATTGAGGACCATGGTTCGGAGCCCACGATAAGCTATATGTCCCGTAAAGATTAGCCCTGGTAGCAGAAAAGAGACCTTAAGAGCAATAGCAAGCAAGTAAGCAATGTGCGCATCGATATTTCCAACAAAATAAATTCAAAAATTCTGCTAAATATCAACTTTATGAAACAAGGATGAAACAAGAAAGAAAAAAGTTTTTGACACATATGTAGTTTTAATATGGGATAAGAGATTTAATAATCCCTGTACATTTAAATCTTGAGTAATATGTTTAATTGCTAGATTATATTTCCTACTAAAATCATAATAAGTAGGTTGACATCGTCAAAAAATATGCAGCTGATTTAGTTAAGAGTAAATAACCAGGTATATCGAACCTCTGGTATACCCTAATAAAAGTTTGTATACATGAAAAATGTTTGTGATCTGTTACCTAAATAGGTATAGGGCATTTGAAAAGCAATTAATAAAGTATAAAATATGGCGCAACCAATAATATTAATCGTAATCCTATTTAATTGACGAAGTAAACACTACAAGAAACCGATAACACACATTCAGTAGTCTAGTGTATTAAAAAGGTGTAAGCGCATGTAATTCACTAAGTAATTGTTGGTTTGCTAATTGTTTCTTACCGAGTAATTGTGAAAACATGGCCGTTCCAAGCGCCAATTGAATAATTATAACTAGCACTGGCTAGTAAAAATACTAGTGACCTTAATAGTATATGATTAATACATTCAATAGTTTTACCGATACGGACACACTGATTTTATTATTTTAAATTGACATTTGTTTTAGTATTAAGCAGACTATATGCCAGTAGAAGTAAATGTTTAATATGTGCTTCTTATAAACAACTTTGTTTTGAAATTTTGGATATCTCCAGCAATGATTTTTAGTAATTTTTAATGGGTCATAAATCAATCTCATCAGCGTACTCTAATAGTACATTCTTCAACGAGCGTAGAATGCTGACTATTATTCACGTAGATGAAGTTTCCGATACGAGCGAGTGCAGCGAGCGAGTTTTGGAATCATATAAATCAATAATAGCCATTCTACGCAAGTGGTGAACTATGCATTCTGAACAACTATGCGACTAACCTAACCTAACCTAGAAATTATATACCTAAATCATTGTTTTTAACATAAATCTTTAATTTACTCTTAACACATTAAACTTTAACGTTAGTGTAGTTAACATTTCAAAAAAAAATGGCGACTTATTAGGAGAATGCTAAGATGCGATTGGTTAATTATTTTCAAAGTAATGTGATTAGCGTGATTTCTTAAAAATCAGAATATGTGATTGGCTAATTTAGAGTGAATTCTTAGTCAAAATTCACGGTGTGGAAGAATTTATGTCATTATTCAATTAAATATGCAACAAGAATAAGCGTATTATTTAATAGTCGTAGAGAAACTATATTTTTGAAGATGATGAGGAAATAACTTTACGATTTAATAGAATAATAAAATCTAAAAGACTTTGAGAACGGTAACTCTAATATTATTTTTCTGGGTTACCACCTATATTTTATTGTAAATATAAATACCATATCATAGTTGTTTCGATTGTAGGATTAGGTTAGGTTAGGTTCAATGTGAGTGGAGCGTTTGCTCGCCCCTCCACTGCGGCCAACAGAGGCCTATTGTGGCTCACCCCTATGGGCTATAATTCACCATACAATCCACACCTTCTTACGAAGTCTATGGTTGATTTAGGTGAAGCTTCCTTGAAGTCGGTAGGCTCCAGCTGTACAAAACCAAACGTACGAAGACTATTCAGGGCAGGGCAGGAGCATAAAATATGCTCCGCCGTTTCGTCTTCCACACTGCAGAAGCGACAGTCCGATGTTTGACTCAGACCTAGCTTCTTCAGATGGTACTGCAGACGACAGTGCCCTGTCAGCAGTCCAATTAGGATGCGTAGATCACTTCTACTCCATTCTAGGATCTGCGATAGGGTGCTACCTGAGGGTTTGACTATAAACGCCTTAGAGTGAGCTAACCCAGGAATATCTTTCCAGTGCTGGAGAGTTTTCCTCTCGGCCCATTTCCAGATAGTGTCCTTGGCACTGCTTTTGGCTATGCCAAAAAATGGTTCCGGTCCAATGAACTCGGATTCTGCACCTCTTTTCGCAAGGGTGTCGGCTTTCTCATTGCCCTCCACCCCTTCATGCCCAGGTACCCATAGTAGGGTTACTCTGTTACTGGTAGCAATGCGATCCAGGGATTCGATGCAGTTCCATACCAGCTTGTAGGATTAGTTTTGTTGAAAATTAGGATAAAGATATTATAAAAAATACCTTCCAAATTGTACTTGACCAAATCTTCGGTGGAATGAAATCGCAGACGAACCATAAGAATGCATAAAACAAAAATCTTACTCTTCGATTTTATGCTAAAGAATATACTAGTTGGGGATTTTGTGGCCCTTATTGACTCTATTGTAAATATTATTCTGAACCAGTACCTCGTTTATGCCCCGCTGTATATTCATGCCTTGAAACAATAAAGAACAAGATTAAAATTATAAAGTTTTTTGTTACAAATTTAACAGCACTTTTTTTAAATTTCTAATTTTAAAATTTGACTAGAAATAAATTAATTTAATAAGATAAACATTATTTAAAAATTCAAATAAAAACAAGCTGCGAAACTATGCAGATTTCGAAAAAAACGTTAAGACAAAATTTGTTAGAAATTTTATATTCTACAATTTTCCTCTAATTTAATTTTTCATAAAAATCCATAATTTTTTCTCAAAATCTAAAAAAGGCGCAATGGTATATATATATTATAATGAAATCATTTTGTATGATCGATAGAAGTTAATTTATTATTGTTATTATTATAAATAAGTGCTGTGTTCAAAAAATTATATTTGAAAGGTTTTTATAGATAAAGAATTTTTTTTAATCAACAATATCTAAAAGGAGGTCTTATGAAATTTTAGTAGAAATAAAATTTGTTTATAGTTAGAAAGAAATTTAAAAAAATTTTAAACTCATTCAGTACAAAAGACTTGGAATAAGATTTACGATCAAGTAACGATTTTTTTTTGTTTTAAAAAAAAAGAGAAGGGTGAAATTAATAGATACAAAAGATCAAAAAAAGTCATAATTTTTATACAGATTTGTGAGATTTAAAATATTAAGAAAATAAAATAAGTAAAATACGAATTAGTGAGACAATTTCATTACCAAAAACGTAAATGAAGTTTGCCAGGAAGTAACAAAATAAAATAAGGTAGTAATTAAAGAGATATAAGAAACCAGATAAAGAATAACTATTAGAAGACACAGAAGAAAATGGGAATTAACTAGGAGATGAGATAGAAAAAGATACAAACGAATAATAACTAAAGAGACACTAAACGAATAATAACTAAAGAGACACAAGAAACCAGAGAGCAACTCCAAAGAAGACAAAGAGATGATACGAAGAAACATTGAAATAGCCAGAGAAAAAAAGCATCCAGAAAAAGAATAACAAATCGCATCGAAAATTAGCAGGGCACTTAAAATTCGTTAATTATTTATAATATTGTAAAATTTTATGATTTTTTTTTAATTTAGATCAGAACCCAACCCTAAATTTGAGATAGTTTTCAAAAAATTGCATGATTATTAAAAGGCAAATCATTATAATATATTTCTTTCACGCCATCTAGAGGCGAAACTATGCGGGATTCGAAAAAACAGTAATAACAAAATGTGTAGAAAATTTTATGTTCAACAACTTCAGTACCCTGTAAATTGTTATAAAAATGCATAATTAAAAGAAATGTGGCAACAATTGCAAAAGTTCTTTTTTTGAACATTTTAATCATCTGAAACTATAATATATACTAAATATAATATGTAATGTTTTATTGCCATCTTATTTAGTAATGACGTCATCAGTTGAATCAACTGCCACTTCCGGTTCTTCGATTAACACCAAAATATATGCGGGTTGTCTCCTTGCTACCCTAAATATGTAAATAAAATTTCATCGGTTTAGTCGTTTAGACACTATCGTGTTCTCACACACACAGACATATACATTGACATACACCCCCCGACATACACACAGATATACACACAGACATCATGCTAGAAGTATTATTAATGGATGCAGGTGACCTTAATACGTAAAGATCCGTTAAAATCTGGGTATGGCCAAAAAAATCAAGATTGCATTAATTTCCTTCTATACAACTTTGATGGGTTCGGAAAGTAAAAATAAAATACTACACATAAATAGCGGGAAAGTGATATATTGGCCACAACCCATAACTATTTCAAACTTTAATGGAAAACCGTGTCGAATGCTTGCACAACATCCAGAAATACTGCTTAAAACAGATTTTTTTTCATTCACTGTTTTTTCCATATGTATATGTTAAAATAACTAAAAGCAGAAGCTAAAACAGACGAACTGAAAATGTAGATATTAAAAACATTAATTAAATGAATATAAAATGCGGTTCACCTATCTATAAAATTTTAGATTAAACATGATGAGCCATAATGTTATATGTTGATTATTTTATGTCATACTAGTTCATTATTTTATTTTTATTGCTTAGTTACCAACTAAATAAAGGTTTATTTTTATGCCCGTGCATGCATAAAGTGTAATTTATGGCCCGCGCGGGCATAAAGTACACTTTATGGCCCGCAAAGTGAACTTTATGGCCCGCGCAGGCATAAAGACACAAAATAGTTTTTTTTATATTTATATTGTGGATGCAATAACGAACTTGTATGACATAAAAGTTTGTATGCACCGGGGGTATAAGCAGATAATTATGCCTTCGGGCGACTTACAAACCCTCGGACCAGAGGCCCTCGAGTATATAAGATCATCGCCCTCAGGGCATAAAGATCTAATTTACACCATTGGTACATAAATAACTATTATGCCCACAAACCTTTCTTTTATAGAGGTGAATGTTGATTTACGGTAACTTATGATTGTAGATTTTCATATTAAATAAAACCAACCAAGCCAACAGTATCCAAGTATCTCAGTTATGAACAGACGAACACATATATGGTTTTAGCTGACTTAGGTCACTGAAAATAGTAGGTTGGTGAGCTAATGGGACCAGCTATCGAGTTCTAAAAACAGAGTTAACACTATTCCATAGTTCAGCTTATGGAATAGTGTCAGCGAGATCGTTAGCGCGTGAGATGCATAAACGTTTAAGTTAATCTAAAATTGTTTTTTGTTTGCAAGAGAAATGTTGTTTAACTCTTAGTCATACCGAATACTGTTGACATAACTTCTAGAACGGAAATCTTTCGCTAATGCTCACTAGATGGTGTGTTCAAAAACAATTCTCGATCTGCGGCACTGAGACGTTTAAATTTCATATGATTAGAAATTGTTTTTGGCTGCTTTACTGCCTAATAGTGTACTTTTTTTGGATTATATCTTAAAAATTAAGAGCCTATTAGAAAAGTATAAATTAAAATAGTTTTAGTTTGTAATAAAAAATCGGAGTGCTGCCACGATTTTTAGAGGTATAAAGTGGTTTTGTAGGTAAATTATCTTCCTTTTAAAATACAGTTTTGTCCGATTTTCTGTTTGTCTACGCGATCTCATAAACTAACCGATTGATTTTCTTCAATTTTGTCTCATAGACTTCCCTTTGCTCCCTTAAAAAAATGAGCTATCATATCTGGGAAAATTCTGTACCTCAAGATATTCGAATACACTCGGTACCACTTCATTATGTTTATTTTATTAGATTTTTTTATATGCGAAGACTAACATCAAGATATTTTAAATTTGACTTTAGATTCTTATTTGGAACGAAAAAGTATGTGTCAGTTTTGATGTCGAACGAAAAGTTACAGATAAAATGGCGGCCAAAGTTAAAAATTTTGAAAAATTATACCTTTTAAACGGTAATAGATATTGAAATAGGACCACAACTAATAAGAACCTAGTAATAAATCGTATATAGTATATTGTGTGACTAGGTCAGAAAATGAGCCTTAGCAGCCTGCGGCTGTTAGCTACACGAGCTAGCGAAGCGAAGCGAGGGCAGCTAATAGCTAATGGCTGTTCAAGCGATTTCTGCATGTGTAACACTGTTTCTCGTCTACAAAAAAAAATACAAAAAATGTGGAAAAAATAACAAAAACCTTTTACATTTTTGTTGTCTTCATTCCAGACTTTGATTTACATTGACGTTTAATGAAAATGTATGCGAAACGTCAAATTACGCAAGTGACAGTCAAAGCTTAGAATTGAAAAATTACAAAATAGTGGTATTATGACTTTACCAGCCCAAAGGACAATAAACATTACTTTCGGTCATATTTTTAGGGTTGATATGATTCATTTTCACATGTGGTAGGCAAAATTAGTTATTTGTGCAACAAGTGTGGATATGATGGCCATATCCCATGATACAGCCGAAGTTTGAACAGTACATTTTTTTACAACAGTACATTTTTCTACAACTCACTAAAAGAAAAACTAAAAAGTATTATAAAACAAGACTATAGTCACAGCCGACGACCTCCGTATCCAAAAGTGAGAGCATTAGCTTTGTGCTATCAAAGGCTGTCACAGATTTATTGTAAAATCATATAAAACTAATATATTTACCTTTTATTTTTAAGTAGATCATATTCATATTTAGTTTAGTGATATTATTATTATTACATCTTTGCGGCTAAATGAATATCTGGTGAAGTACCATTTATTAAATCACCACTGGAATTACTCATTTTTACAAATATGTTTCTGTATTAGTATAAAAAATTCTGACAGTTATTTTGACAGTTTATTTAAAATTAAAAAAATAAATAAATGTGAACCCTGATTGGTGGAGTTTATATCCCACGCTAATGAAGTGATATTGTGAACTCTGAGTGGTGGATTTCGTATGCTAATGAAATTATATCCGTTCAGTAGACTGATATTGCCTACATATACATTCTGTAAAGTATGCTATAATAACCATGTGGATGCAGAAAAATATATATTTATGACAATTTTGTTCATTGACGAGAATTATCCGAAATTTAAAAACATCAATATTACCTAACAGACAGACAGGATTCCAATACAGGAGTGTATGCGGTACATCATAGAATAGTAATTCCCTGATGTTTTTAAATATTTTTACTTTCTTCACGCCCAAAATTTCCATTTAAAAATTTGATAAATCTTTACGTAGATGTTAAAATTTTTCTCACATTTTTTTATTGAATACTTGTAAATTGATTCTTTCAAATAAATTTCAACAAGATTTATATACATATAAAGAAATAAATAATTTAAAAAAATTGTTCAGATGTTTATTTCACCAAAATAAATTATTTCACAAAAAATGATGATAGTATACTTGGAAAAAAGTGTTTTTCTTGATTTCTTGGCCATTTTGCTGAAAATTTAGGAAAATACCAGTCTAGATAACATATATATTCATGATTTTTTAAAAATTTTTAACAAATTTAATTTTTCTGGGGGTCAACTTCAACCTTAAGTACGTTCCCTTTGCTTCGCTACTTAATAATCAGTAGGTATGTTTCTCACATCCCTTTTATATTAGTATGTGTTTCATTGTTAATTCCATTACTTTATCTGCTTCATTTTTGCTGTATTTGATTTAATATGGTTTTGTTACCAGTTTCTTCTTAGCGCATTATTTACTGACTTCATATGCTTTATTTCAGTTAAATAGTTACAAGCTGTCTTATTTTTATTTTTATATATATATATATATATGGCTTATTGTATATCGATCTTTAATATTGAAACGTTCCTACCCTAGGTCACATAATCTCTTATTAATTTCCATTTTTAATTACTATTTTTCCTATATTTTTCTATTTCCGTAGAATTATTTTACTTATAAATTCTAATTTTATTTTTCCCTGTATAAAATTTCCGCTTCAAATATTTCTCTTAAAATTCGTAAAAGACTCAAAATAACTAAAAAGTTGTCCTCAGGAATGCAGTTATCTACGATAACATAAACAAATTGGCGATTACGAGTCGCAAGAGGGTAGATTCTCACTACGCAGTTACAATGCCTACGTCACGAAATGAGATAATTTCTGGGTATAAAAGGGGCATAAAATGAGAAATAAAGGCAGTCTGAAAATTTTTACCATCGCCTAAACTATCTAACAGTACCTACGCTTCGCTTCGAGAAAGAATAAATAAAAAAACCAGCCAGAGAGAAAAAACAGTTCCTTTAAAAATACCCATCGACGAAAACAACAATTATTTTGTAGACCGGTGTCTACCGCCAACTTCGACCCCGTAATAATTATTTGTAGGCCTTTGCCTATCGTATAGAAAACAACTGCCCATAAAACCAAAGAGAAAATAAGTAAAGAAAAATAATCCAAAATTCGTTACAAAATAAAAATATCTATCTGAATAAAATGTCTCAAAAATACCCCCAATTCAAAATCCGGGGAAGAAAATTCAGATTTAATTTGCGTCCGGACAAGTAAACCATTTGTTTAATTGACCATTCACAGCGGCGCGCCGTTGTGTGTTCGGAAGGGTTAAGTCCGGAGTCTCATTTACCAATTACAACAATACACAATACATTACACAGAAAATCTTGTGTTTTTATGAGTTGGTCAAGATTGTTACTATGTCTATTAAGGTACGGTCCCTTTTAAACAAAAAAAAGAATTAATTATTTTGGGACGGTAGGAGGCAATGTGATCTCCCCTCCCCGTGAAATTTTCCCAATGAGGGATGTCGCAGACGGCAATAGACCCGCGGGCATTCCATCTTCCTACCTGAATGATTAGGAGATTATTGACCATAGTAAATACACGTGATTTCAAATCACTCAATTAAAAAGGTTATAAAATAGAAACAAACAGAAATATAAAAATAATTACACAAACACAAAATACAAATTGGTAAAATGTGACAAATGTCTTCTCTTTCGTCCACCCAGTAGCGGGTCTCTGTGAGGGGTCCTCACATACAAATAGAATAAAGAGTAAATAATGTCTCAAGGTTTTGATTTTTGTAATTATCATAAAAGGTTGAAATTACGGAATATACGATTTGAAGGTTTTTCAGTGTTTTATTTTTTTTACTTGCAGCAAACTTTACTATAACGAATAAAAATACAGCACAACTGGGTCCTTTAATAATACTAGACGATCAGGTATATTTTATGATAAATTTGAGTATAAAAGTTTCTTACCGAAATGGCCATCGGTTTGTTACTTTGTGCTCGCCTTTTTCATGAGATAAATGGCCAGGGGGTGGGAGGTTACAATATAAAAGAATAAATAAATCTGTAAATCTGGAGAACGGCACAAATT
Organism: Neocrepidodera transversa; assembly: GCA_963243735.1. Taxonomy (NCBI): domain Eukaryota; kingdom Metazoa; phylum Arthropoda; class Insecta; order Coleoptera; family Chrysomelidae; genus Neocrepidodera; species Neocrepidodera transversa. The sequence goes on along the minus strand of OY725343.1, from coordinate 28,366,675 downwards.
AAATAAACGTGTATATAATTAAACTACAAATATTGTAATAAAATGATTTTATAAAATCTGTAGTAAACTAAAGTATAACGGAAAAGAAAAGGAAACAATAAGTATAGAAATTAAAAAAAAAAATCTTAACTGAGAAAATAAGGATGCAAATTTAAACATATTCTGGCACACGACTTGTTTAATAACTGCTTTGCATTAAAATTGATATTCGTAAAGATGTAAAGAACGGTCTGATAATGGTAGATACTTTATAATTTTATTTATTAGATGTTATATTCGTTGTTCGTAAAGTACCACGGTGATTATACTGTTAGAATAAGTCGTAAATGAATTTAGTAACTGTGCTAATGATAGGTTTAGCATTGTCTGTAACACCTACGGATTTTTCTTATGGTAAATTATGTTGCTCTCCTCGAATTCTAATGGCAAAATCGAGATTATCACAATAAACAATAAATCACCGTATAGGAAACAAATAATATAGTACGAAATGGTATTTTATCTACTTTCTAAGTTGGTTTCCTTTAGAAAAATGCCGATAATCGTAATAGTGTAGTGGTAATTTTAATTTCATGTTAAATGTTTGTAGTTAGTGCCTACATTTTAAATAGAAATGAGCTTTAATGATATTAATCACAGAGTAGGATAAATTACATCTGCATTACAATGTAAAAATATCTATAGTGAATATATTATGTCAATTGAAATAATCATAGGTCTAAGAACAGATTCTTGTGGAGGACAAGTTATTTCTTCACAGATTTTCTTAGGTTATAATAAAGAAGTAAACAAGAGAAAAATGGCAATTAATACGCCGTCACTTTTCGAGGTTTCTCGACCTTAAGGTCAAAGGTCAAAGATTATTATCAATTTATGGGTTTTTTTTTAACAATGCTGCGTCGATTGCAGTTGTCTGTTTCTCGATATCTATTACCGTTTCTATGTTGAATCTTGTTACAGACAGACAGGCAAACAGTACGGAGAGAGAGACAAAGACTACTAGTTCTTTCTTCGAAAACTATAAATTTAGGCCACTGTAATTTTAGGTTTATTTAATCATCTACTAATAAGTATAGAATAAAACATAAAGAAGTTATGATAAAAATATTTATTTTTTTTCAAGCGTATAATAAGAAATATATTACTTTCGGCAAAATAGATCGTAAAAATATGATATTGTTTTACTAGTATAACAATGATATTCATTATTGTATTAGTACAATAATAATGAGAAGAAATAAGAGCGCTTTATTATGGGCGTTGTAATCGAGTAGGTAGGAATTGTCATTTAAACATTTATTCAATTTGATGTTTCTCAGTTTTCAAAATGTCTTCTGTTTTTTAGACTTCTAAACCTTAAAGTGTAGAGTATAATACGGCTCTGTCTGTCTGTCTGTCTGTCCGTCTGTCCGCATTTATAACTCAAAAACGAAAAGAGGTAGAGACAACGGTAGAAAACTCCGCATATCTTGAGTAGCTCCCAAATAGATTTTCAGATTTTTATGACTTCCGGTTTCAAAACTGGTTTTACAAACCAGAACCGGAAGTGATACTACCGGTTTCAAAAATAGTATTCTGGCGTGGAATTTAACGCCGAATAGATATATGAAAACAAATTTGAGATATTTTTTATGGTTCATTAGATAATCGCATTTTTGTTTAGAAGTTGTCACGTGCCTGCTAACGCTCAGGCGCTTCTCTTTGACTTGTTGCTACATATAAATTTTATTATCTTTTTGTTTGAAAAAAAACGTATCTACTGGGAGAAAAAAAAATTGAACTTGATTTTAGTGGGCCGACTACTTACGTTTTAAATTATATATTCAGTAGCGCAACTGTAACTGCAATTGAGTGAAGTTGGTGTTGACAATATTTTAATAAACTTTATTTTTAACATTATTTTATTGTAAAATTTTGCAGCGCTGGAATTTTGAGTCAATTTAAATAAAACATCGATAAACAGAGTTTTAAGAAATTCAGAAATTTCAAAAATATATCAAAAAAATTCCAAAATTAATAAAAAAAAAAACAAATAAAACTGTGTAGAAATTCAAAAATTTCGATAATTTCAAAAGTATATATCGAAAATTTCAAAAATATATCTAAAAATTTTAAATTTTGGAGTTTTTTTTGAAAATTTAAAAAAATGAAAATGTCAAAATATTCAAGTTTCTAAAATATATCGAAAATTTCAAAAAACATAAAATTTTTCATATATTTAAAAATATTTCAAAATTTCAAGAATTCTTACCACTTCAAAAAACATTAATAAAATATTTGAAAAAATTTCTAAAACATATAAAAATTTGTATAAATTTGCTGGGTAATAACAAAATAACAAAATATACAAAATTGTGTACCCTAGTAAATGCGCGAAATTATCTCATCCTAAGTGGCGAATACAATATTATATTTATCTGTTTATATTCGCCAACTAGGACGATATTAAAAGTCCCGCACACCACGTGACTTTTGTGATTGCCGGTTAGAGAATTAACCAAGAAAAATGTGCTTGTATTCTAATAAATTTGGTGGAAAAAATATTTTTTTAGAGTTTTCCGGTTAATGTTAAGTAATCCTACCCTCTAGTACATTTTTTTCTGCTCAGAGCAGGGTAGAGCTCCATAAAACATAATTGTTCGTTTTTGGACGAGTACTCGCCTAATATAGCAACTAAAAATGTGGTATTTTTTATGATATTTAAAATATTTATCAGAAGAACGCGCCTGTGCTACTTTTTTCAAATTTATCTAGAGAAAAAAGTTGATGGTCATATCACTATTACTAAAAATAATTTAAAAAAGTACCAATAATTAACTACAGAATCGATTGGTGAAAATCGCAGCTTCCTATCTTTAATATAAACGGAGCGCCCATCCAAAAACGATTTCAGGTAAGGTAACATATAGCATTATTGGGTGAAGTATAACGAATTTCAGGATCTGGGCAATCTCGGTCTAAATGACGCTTGCTCTATTTGACGTGCGTTCTTTAACTCTAATTAATATCTTGGCTTATATAAATACGAAAGAAATCAGAATTCCATGATATCTACAGATCTACATTATTTAAAAAATATTTTAAACCGTTGCACAATCAAAAAAAAAAACAAAAATGATATTAAACAAGTGAAAAACGGCAACATTTTTGCCGTAATTTCTTCCAGCTTTCGAAAATTTAAAGTTACGAAAATAAATTTATATATAGGTATATACTTTATATATGGTATAAGTAGCGGAAAAGTAAAAATAGTTCAAAGATTAATATCATGCTTTATCTTTCTCCGTTGAATCAATCTAACAGGCGGACGGACAAAACCGTTTTTTAAGAGTTTTTTTCTTCGAAAACTCTAAAAATGTTAAAACTTTCAGAAAAACGTGATATCTAAACTCAAATCTAAAAAAAAAGTTTTGTCTTTGGATTAATAAGGAAAAATTATTATTATTTTTATATTATTTATTTTTGTGTTTGATTTTTTAAAAAAACATTTTTTACCAAACCAATTTTAGTCTTATTGAAAATATAATAATTCTAATGTTATTCTAATAAAAATGAACCAGTTTATCTAAACATTATTTAAAACTAGTGAAGCACACAATAAGGAACAAAAATTATATTAAAAAATGTTTTGACATTGTTTTTATAGTTTTTTTAATCCAAATCCAATTTAATTTTTCAACTTCGTCATTTTGACAAGCGTAAAATCGGCACCAAAAACTTTATTTTTCCTTAAAATGAAATACTACTACCTGACCGTCGCAACCCTCGTATACCTTTAACAGCTTTTAGTTCTGTCAATTGTAAGATTGACGTCCCAAATCTGGCTTGCCGAGATTAATGATTTCATTTCAAGAATTTATAAGAATAGACTCTTAGACGAGCGGCCATTGTGTTTTTGATACCAGGTATGTACAGTCGTGTTAAATGCGCCTATCTGGAATTAAAAAATATAAAAGAGATTTAATGGATTTTTGAGGGGGCTAAGACCGAAGGATTTTTTAATTTATTTAGAAACTTGTTGAATTAGAACCTGTGGAGGATTTGGGGCTCAATAATTCTTTCCTCGCAAGTATGTCGCACAGTAGGTTCGCACAAAAGGTTCAGAAGAGCCATTTGTCATCGACGAACGAAAAGCGCTCGTATAAATCTGTCCCATATTTTACCGTCCGCCAAAACAACACGACACAAAACAAAAATCTACTTAAATTATTGCTTATTATTGCCACATTGCGCTTGCAAGTTTTACAAGGATATACCTCACGCTTACATTTATGGAGAATTTCGATTTAAAAAATGAGCGCCACCTGTTAATTGTCTTGGTAAAATTACCGACCGTTGGCATTTTTGTATTTTTGTTATCATAAAAAACGGAAAGCTGAGCCGTATTCGTTGGCGATATCTTCTTATATTTTGATTTATTTTACATACCCTGTAATATACAGGGTGTGTCATAAGGAGTTAAAACTATCTGTATATTGAAAACTGCTTACACGATATTTATGAAAATATGTATACAAGGGTTTCTCATCGTGACACAGCTAAAAAAATATTTTCAACTTTCGGTCGTTCCAAACGTATTGACCAACGTTGTAATTTTAAATGGAATGTATTTTTTTCGTTTTTAAATTCGCTTTGAGAAGCAGATTTCCGTAACCTATTACACCGGTAAAGAAATACCAAATGAAATATTTTGAACAAAAAATTGATGAAATAAAAGTTGATTCTAGACTTACGTGGAAAACTTTAAAAAAAATGGAAATTCCCAAACTGAAAATACAATTTTAAATATATTACAGTTGATGGTATAGATCTAACTGAAGATTTTCCGAATATATTTAATAAATATTTTATAAGTAGCATAGACGATATTGTATTATCTAATATTATTAATAATCTAAATCCTTTTGTAGTTAAAGGCAGATGCTATGTATATTAAAGAAAACACAGAACATGAATTCACGTTAAAAGAAATACATTTATTGAACTTACACAATCTTATATTTGATCAAAAAAATAAATACTCGGAAGATGAAATAAGCTTTAAAGTAATTAAAAATATTTTTGGAGTTGTGGAATATTCTCTATTACATGTTAGTAACATATCTCTATCTAAATGTATATTCCCTGACAAATTGAAAAATTCCACTATTATACCATACCAAGAGTACAAAGAACCAAGTTATTGGAAGAGTATAGGAATATCAATACACTACCTTGTCTAGAAATAATCGCAGAATTAGTTGTCCACCAACAATTAATTGAATTTTTGAATGAAAATAAACTTTTATCTTCAAGCCAGTCTGGTTTTAGGGAGGGTCATTTCCGTGAAACAGCATTACAAAAAATAATATATGATTAGCAATTGGCAGTGGATAAAATCCTTGTTACAGTTAGACCTTAAAAGACCGTTTGAGGTAGTTGACAGACATATTTTGTTAACTAAACTTAAATATTACTTTGACTTTGACAACTCTGCTTATAAATGGTTTGAATCTTACTTACAAAATCGATATCAAATAACAAAACTAGGAGACAAATACTAAATTAGCTACTCAAGCAGGAGTGCCTCAAGGTAGTGTATTGGGGCCCCTACTATTCATAATATATATTAATGAAGTTTACTATGTTTTTTTAACCCGGTACAAAATTTGATTGATGTGTATTTGTTTCCAGAGTCGTACTGAGAATTTGGGAATGCCAAACATGCGCATATGATGTCGGTAAAGCCAGCAGGCACTTGACGGCAGAACCACATGAAATATTTACCAAAATTATCGGCTTTTTATCGGCTATTTAAATGCCCAAAAAATAATTTTTCCCCTCCACTAGTTTTTATTTTTATTTTTAAGATTCTGCTAGCTTTACCGCAGAACCGCAGAGAATTTTAAAAACAATTATACCAAAATTATCGGCTATTCAAATGCCTCGAAAATAATCTTTCCCTCCAACATTTTCTGCTCCAGTTTATTTTATTTTTAAGATTCTGTTAGCTTTATCGTAAAGTTAGCAGGACCATAGAGAATTTTAAAATGAAAATAAATACAAAAAGTAATGAATAGTACAAATACTAAACATCAAAATTAATGAAAATTATCCTGATTAAGCCAAGACTCATTTTAATTTCTTTTAAAATTCCATGCAAATTTTGATTAAAATAAATTTTCGAATTTGAATTGGGCAATAAATTCTACTATATATAGGGCAGTACACCGTTTCTGACCAAATTATTGCAATTCCGCGCAGATTTGCTATGTGTATAGTTAGTTTAAAATTACTTGCTAAAAAAAAGTTATTTATCGAATACATTTATTTGCGTTGACATATAACAACAAACTCTCTTCACTTTGATGGTAAAGCTAACAGAACCTTAAAAATAAAAAATACTGGAGCAGAAAAAATGTTGAAGCGAAAAATTATTTGAATAGCCGATAATTTTGGTATAATTGTTTTTAAAATTCTCTGCGGTTCTGCTAGCTTTACGGTAAAGCTAGCAGAACCTTCAAGATAAAAAAAAATCGGTTGTGTCGCCCCAAAACTTTCCCGACGAGTATCCACGAATACTTTTTCAGATATTTATTTATTTTTTTATTTTTGACAGGTGACAGTTGGAGAAATAATTTTGACTGTTCTGAATAGAGTTTTTCAAGGGCTTTCAAATGACATATTTCATGTTCAATTCCGTGACATATTACATCTGTCATTATTTGATAGTGGTACTTCCGTTTGACAGATGTCGTACAAAAACTAATGGGTTCTTCCGACGGGTAAGCCAAACCTCTGTACCAAATTTCAGCTCAATCGGATTAAACGTGTGGCCTCTATCGTGGAAGAATATACACACACACACACACACACACACACACACACACACACACACACACACAGACACACACACACACAGACACACACACACACACAGACCGACAGACAGACTTCCATCTGAAAATCGTCTTAATCGTCTCAGGGCACCCGAAAATGGATATTTCCGTTTTTATCTCGATTTTTTTTTAGCTCGTTCACAATACTTTCCCTTCTAGGAGGTGGGTCGGGAAAGTAAAACAGTGGAGTGGAAAAATTATTTTTTGGGCATTTAAATAGCCGATAAAAAGTCGATAATTTTGGTATAATTGTTTTTAAAATTCTCTGCGGTTCTGCTAGCTTTACGGTAAAGCTAGCAGAACCTTAAAAATAAAAAAATAATGAAGCGGAAAAATTATTTTTTGGGCATTTAAATAGCCGATAAAAAGCCGATAATTTTGGTATAATTGTTTTTAAAATTCTCTGCGGTTCTGCTAGCTTTACGGTAAAGCTAGCAGAACCTTCAAAATAAAAAAAAACAGTGGAGCGGAAAAATTATTTTTTGGCCATTTAAATAGCCGATAAAAAGCCGATAATTTTGGTATAATTGTTTTTAAAATCCTCTGCGGTTCTGCTAGCTTTACGGTAAAGCTAGAAGAACCTTCAAAATAAGAAAAAACAGTGGAGCGGAAAAATTATTTTTTGGGCATTTAAATAGCCGATAAAAAGCTGATAATTTTATAATAATTGTTTTTAAAATTCTCTGCGGTTCTGCTAGCTTTACGGTAAAGCCAGCAGAACCTTAAAAATAAAAAAATAGTGAAGCGGAAAAATTATTTTTTGGGCATTTAAATAGCCGATAAAAAGCCGATAATTTTGGTATAATTGTTTTTAAAATTCTCTGCGGTTCTGCTAGCTTTACGGTAAAGCTAGCAGAACCTTCAAAATAAAAAAAAAACAGTGGAGCGGAAAAATTATTTTTTGGGCATTTAAATAGCCGATAAAAAGCCGATAATTTTGGTATAATTGTTTTTAAAATTCTCTGCGGTTCTGCTAGCTTTACGGTAAAGCTAGCAGAACCTTCAAAATAAAACAAAACAGTGGAGCGGAAAAATTATTTTTTGGGAATTTAAATAGCCGATAAAAAGCCGATAATTTTGGTAAATATTTCATGTGGTTCTGCCGTCAAGTGCCTGCTGGCTTTACCGAGATGCGCATATGGTAAATGAATTCAGTTGCTGAGACTCTTCTAACCAGTCTCTGTTTCCTCTTTGCATTTTATTTCTTTATATTACTGTTACCTTATAGGGGTTTTAGACTAGTTTTTATCTGATTGATGATAATTGTCTTCACCTTGTCTTTTTCAATATTTTCCCTTAAGAATTACTCTATTACTTCTACTTGAAATACTTATACGTTTTTCCCAGTGGTTCATAGCTTTTTCATCTTGGTTTTTCATTATATATTTTAGCCCCTGTTCCACTGTCAGTATTGCATCCGTTGCTATACAATACCAATGTTTTACTTTGACAGTTCGATTCTCTTTTTTGCTTCAACTGGATGCTAAAAGGTGTGAGGTAATTTTTTGATATTGATTGTGATTGTTTTTGTTATACTAGTATCTCCCTATGCACTTGAATATCATTTACTTCCTGATTTTTTTGCAATTGAGTGTAGGAAAACTTACGTATCCTAAATTTACTCACCCCTGTGGGGTCCAATAAATCTGTGACTTATAAAAGTTATGCATTTTTTTGAAATATCCTGTATTTTTTATAGTTTTAAATCCGTCTTGAGAAGCTGATTTTAAAAACCTATCACACCTATAATATAAACTAAATAGTTTTGAAGTTATAGACATTTGAAAATCAGATAGTTTCAACTTTAAGTGATTGATAAACGACATAAAATCCGATAAAACGGCTTACATATCCCTACCTTAACTATTTGAGTTCTATTGGTGGCATAAGAACAAAATGTATATAGGGTGGTCAAAGTTCGTGTACCAAAAATAAAAGGTGAAAATAGGAATATGTAAACCCTTAAGTTAAAAAATTCGATTTTCAATTGTCAATAACCTCAAATCTCTTAAGTTTATATTTTAAAAGTAATAGGTTTTTGAAATCAGCATCTCACGACGAATTTAAAATAGTAAAAAACAGGGTGTTTCATTTAAAAAATATAACTTTGATAAGTCACTGATTTATCGGACCCTGTATGTTAGTAGTTATTTTTGAAACGTATTTTTCATCGTTCTTTACAACTTTTATTTAAGAGATTTTTGCCTGTCTCAAATAGGGAAGCAGCTATCGTCCACTAACCCATCATTGATACACCCTGTATACAGGTGGACATACTAGAGTTCCTTGGATTCAATTTTATTATTGTTTACTTATCTAGTTTTTTCTGACTTTATATATGTATTAAGCTACAATTCTTATCAATAAATGATTCTTTAAGTACCGGCTAAAGAAAAGTTTAAATTTTATTGATTAAACTAAAATAAGCTTAAAAATAACAACTTTTTTTAAGACAACCTGTATATTTGTTTGGACGAAATTCAATTTTAACTTATCGTTGACTATATTTCATAGTAATAAAAAGCACTTATGAATAGAAAATTACTAATTTAATTAAGAGAGTAAAGCTCGGTCAATGTATTGAAAATCATTTTATTTTAGCACCCTGTATTTTTAGATTCATGGTGCAATAAGCAAAAATGATACTTATGACCCAAGACATATGTGTACCAAATCTTAAAAAAATCGGCCCGGGACCCAACTTCCATAAGGAAAGTGCATTTCTACAAATATATTTTGATACGTAGATTTTAAGTGTCTTTGATAGTAATAACAAAGGTATATATTTCTCTATTTCACAATACCTTTCTTTATCGTTTTATAAACAGAAAAGCGAATTCACAGAATAAACCACGAATGACTCATAAAGTAAAACGCGGAAGCCAATAAAATCATCATAAAAATAAAAAACATTGCATACTCTAATTGAAAATAATATCCCTTGTAATATCATTCTCTTCTTTAAACAATGGAATATTATTATCAATAAATTTGTGTTATTGTCTTACACTTATTAGTAATATCGTATAAAACAATACTTTCATCGAGCTTTTCATCAAAGTTGTCTTGCATATAAGCCTAACTTACATAATCATTCGAAATATTGCACGGTACAAGTAAATACATTGTTCAGCCCACTGTTAGTGAATTTATACTATAATCGCATTGGCGTAACATTAAACCTACAAAGATATAGTTTCTTCTCTCATATATAATTATTGATTTTATTTTTCTGTTTTGTACCTATGGATTTGTAATCTATTTTTATTACTATTTTTCTACTTTTATCTTCCTTTTGTCTAAGTCGTGTTTAATTTAAGTAAAACAAACATAAACTATCCAAAACTATTTTCTTCTTGGACATGTTTTATTGTCAGTGTCATCATTTCTACAATCACATTTTTTATTACAGAATATTCATTCCTAATTCTGTACTATATATACCCACTCTGAGCCCTAAGTTTTATTTTTCTAATTTAATTATACTATTCATCTTTGTAACCCACTCCAACAATATTACATTTTAATTTTTTCATTACTATTTGTGAATTTTGATTAAATATACTATTGGGTCAGAATTTCCATTCTCGGATATTGTCGAGTGATTCCTTTCGAATGTACCAAGGAGAAGTGTGTAACTATTGTTTTAAAGGATTATTTAAATCCTCTTACTCTCATTTTTTATGCGTGAATGGCGGTTATTTCACATTTTTCTATTGCTTCTTTCATACACCTTTCCTTTTGTTAAGTAGCTGTATCGTCTGAGAAAGTCATTAAAGTGTAATTTTCTAACGTGGGAATATACAACCAGTCTTAAGTATTTTTGCTTGTGTTACCCCAGATTCAAATATTGATCTTGTTTGATTTTATTATAGTAAAATTCGAGAATATAATTTATATTTTTACCTCTCGACCTTCAGAGAAGAGACGTATAGTAATCATGCTAGAAATTGGGTAGTTTTAAGGTAAACTTGTAGAGGAGGGTACTACTATGTGTCTTTACTTTTACACAAGTTTATTTATTTAATGTGTACTCCTGATTCAGTCTTTTTACGTTTTAAGGTCCCTAGAATACGATTTTGATATTTTCGCGATGATGTCCGTGTGTGTGCATATTGTAGTAACTATAACTCAAAAACCACTTAACTAAAAAAATTGAAATTTTGCATACAATATTCTGATACCCTAGTTTAGATCCGATTAGATTTTGGTGTTAATCGGACAACCAGAAATGAGTGATGACGTCATTACTAAACAGGAGATAAAGTTTTACACATATATTTTGTATACATTATAGTTTAATTCGTATCATTAAAATTTTCAAAACTTATTGCTATTGTTGCTAGATTTACTTAAAAGTCAATTTGTTTCATACTTTTTTGTGTTAACGTGTTAATTTTTAATTGAAAGATGGCGAGGGCTCATGTGCTAGCCACATCAAGTTTTTCAAATAAATAAAATAGGTTTTCTGCAGTTGTATTATTTTTTACCCGAATAGTTACCTAAAAGCTGATAACGTAAACAGTAGTTTGTTGAATATTTATGAAACACAACTAAAAATGTTTTGAAAATAAATAGAGTTAACTTTAAAAGTTATAATGAAAAGAGTTGTTAAAACATTTTTACTGAGCATAAAAATCTGTTATAGAATGTCATAAATAATGCAAATTCTGCCGCCACTGAAGTTGGGGGTCATAAGATTATTATTTATGACGTTACACTTGAAATAGTCTACATATGTAGTGTCATTCTGGGTTAGGCTTGTAATATGATATACTGCTTTGCCGAGTTAGACGGAGGTAGGGCCCCTGTTCTCTTAGGAGTGGTTCGGCATTTCGAAAAATAAGATGTGTTTCTTTTTAAAACGTACGCCCCTGCAATTTTGTCTACTCTATTATCTTTTATTTTCGTTTTGTTTTGTTGATGAATTGCTGGTTCTGTTGTTCTGTTGGATAGATATGAATGAGTATCCGTGAAAGAAATTGTGTTCAAAGTGGCACCGTATATATTTATTGCATGTGTAAGTGCCATGCAATCAATTCGGTAAAAATCGGGTGACTAGTGTGAATAATTAGTATGTTAAATGATTTATATATGGAAAGAAACATACGAAACAGTTTTGAATTACTAATTTTTATCTATCGACCTTCAGACAAGATAGGTATAGTAATCATGCTAAAAATTGGGTAGTGAGTTTTCAATAGGTTTTGCACACAAGATTCTGATACCCTAGATTAAATTTTTTTGTGTTAATCAGACAACCGGAAGTAGCAGTTGCTATATATTTTGTGTACATTATAGTTTATTTTCGTTTTATTAAAATTTTTAAAACTTTTCCATTGTTGCCAGATTTAGTAAAAAGTCAATTTTTTGCATACTTTTTTTGGGTTACCGTGTTAATTTTTGATTCAAAGATAGCGAGACGTAATGTGCTGGCCACATCAGATTTTTTTCTTTAGACATTCTTCGCAGATCATTCGGATGATCTGCCGAGGTATACTATTTTTCCATTACTAGAATATTTAATCATTTTCATAACGATTTGACATTTTCTTATCTCTTTTCATTTTTTAATAGATAATGAAAAATAAGCTCCTACTAGGAGAGAAATTCTCTAATCGAACACAGCATAAATAATGATATCTTATCTTCTAATACTAGTAGCGAAAAAATTATTTTCTTTTTAAATAAGCATTTAAATTTCTACAAAGTAACTAAAATTTCCGTTGCATGAAGTATACATATGATAGGCATAAGGTGAAATCTTTTTATTGAGTTATTTGAAATTCCCATTTCGGCACAAAGTAACATAATTTTCATAATTGTCTCAATATAAATAAACAAGTCACTACTTTTATGTATTTTAAAAAAAATGGATAGACTGAACCAAATGCAAACTAGTCGTTATTTTTTAGTTATTTAAAATAAGGACTGGACTGACCCAAACGCAAACCACTCAGTATTTATGTGTATTTTTAAAAAAAGGACTTTACTGTCTTGGTAAAATTATAAGTATTTTATTGCCTGTTGTTACAGTAAGTAGAAGCGATATTTGAGATTGACTTATGCATCTTTTACCGAGATTTATGAGGGTTTTACTGCTTTATAGGAAAATGTTATAAATCTTTTAAACAAATTTTAAAATTTAAGATAGATATAAATATGTGTATCACAATTTAGTATAAAAAACACAACAATTTGTAAACTACTTAACATAATACAAATAAATAATTTGTAATTTTATACAGCAATTCAAATCAATGTACTGCATAACTCAATATTAATCTAGGTGCATAGTTACAAAAAAAATAGTTATAATGGAGTAGAAACATAGAGGTTTAATAAATCAACATCTATATAAGTTCTAAGGATTTGGCCTTAATTCCTTATAATCAAACTAAAATTATTTACAAATTCTCAATTTTGTCAATTATTTCTTTTTGTTTCTTAATAATTATTTATAATTAAAATATTATTTTGTAAATAAATAACACGCCTTGTTTATTTGAGGAAAACAAAACAATTGTTGTGTACATCATTTTAATGGTAAAAAAGAGATTTAGCTAAAAAACTGTATTTGCTAAAAAGTAATGCGTTTTAATTCCTTTATAATCGACCCTATCTAATTTTGTAGAAAATTAAGATCACAGTTTTTTGTTGGAAATTAATAGATACCTTAACAGTTAATATAATATGACTGGAGTATAATTCAATACCTATTATTTTAAAATCAAAATTTATAATACGGACCAGAAAGTTGTCTAAGCTTTGAACCGAGGTTGAATTTATGGCCATACTCATAAACCATTCTTAAATGTGGATAAGGTCTCAAATAGCTCTTCTCCTTACTATAATTGCCTATGTAACGAAATAGCACTGAAAATGAAGGGGTAATTCCCAACCTTGTGCCGATTTGGATTATTTTTTATTATTACCTGTTCGGTGTGCCGATATATGATCAAAAATATCAACATTTGTTAGTTAAGTTATTTAAAAATTATTTAGTTTTTTAAATTTTAGTGAATCTGACAACGGTGGCAAATGTTTTTGAAATTTTAAATCATACACACAATTGAGGTGGTAAAATAGAAAGTCCAATACTACAAATTATCTAAAAAAAATATTGAAGGTCGCAGAGTTGGCAATTAGTTTCGGCTTCCGCCATCATCAGGCGTGCAATACAACTCGTTTAGAAATATGACTAAATTAAAAGGGAGAAACATCTTTCATGGATAAATCTACATTTCATATTGTCAATAATGACTGATTAATAAATTAGTAAAAATTATGAGAAGGTAGATGTACTAAAAAATCTTTGACAATTAATAAAAATCTACCTTTTTGTATATTAAGCACCTATAGATATTAAATAAATGTATTTATATCGAACTTCGTAACAGTATGAAGATATTATATTTAATACAAGATAGTACATAATTAGACCAATGCAAAAAACCACTTTTTAATGAACTTCGATCCATTCCATTATTTTTACAATTTTAGTGAGAGGCCCAAAAGCCTCAGTATTAGTTTCGTGATGACGAAAAAAAAATTCTTATCCCCACTTTTTATAACTTTTCTCGGCGTTTCCGAGCTCATTGGGTCCGAAGATGCAAAAAAATCCTGCCCGGGCGTCTGGATGTCTGTCTGTATGGATGTAAACACTGTAATTTTTGAACGAAAGCTCCGATCGAATTCCGGTTTTCTTTTTACCTAGTTAGTTTTATCAATCAAGTTCTCAAGGGATAAACTTTTTTACACTGAATAAAAAACTACGTCAGATCATGTATTTAGCGTGAATGCTTCACAACATAATAAGTTTTCGCTCGATGGGCCGAAGTACCGAAACGGTGTTCCGTTTGAGCGTCTCTAGACTTTTTTTTAGTTTTTGCATTAAATTACTGTTACAGTTTCTCAATGACCACCAAAAACTAATTAGTTCTAAATTAGAAAAAAAAATGATTTTTGGTGAAAATTTGATTAAAATCGGTTAAAAAGTTTTAAAAAAAATCATTTTCGAAAAATTTGGCCACAGATATACATTTTTTGGACTTAAAAAAATGAAGAAAAGTTAAAATCTTGCAAATGATTTTATAATCGTTCACAATACTTTTCCTTTTACTCACACACACAGGCAGAAAGTCAAAGTCGGAAAATCAAAATCTTCTTTTTAACTTAAACTATATTTCGTATTATTTTTCTTCAACTTTGTTGTAAAGCAATCATGTGATTATTTTAAGATCTTAATTTTGGTTTAAAGATTTTATTAAATTCTATTATGGTGTCGTATTTAATTACCTTCTAGTAAAAAGCTTGGCTAAAACACAAATAGTGCTGCTGAATCTGCCTGTTAAACCCTTAAGAATGAATTGGTTGGCGAAACAAGTTTATTATCATTAAAGGATAAAAATACAGGCGTGTCTCTCTATATATACGAACTTACAGATAATATACTTACATTAAAATCTACTTTCAGTTTCGTACGAAACTTGTCTTATGCAACATATAATAATACTGAGTTGCCTTTCACAATTAAACAGTATTTTTTCTTTAACTCACTGGTTACTGTTTTGATAGCGATAAAGCTGTATGCTTATACTATTTCGCCAATTGCCAAGCGGGATTTATATCGTTATTGACTAACTTATAAATTGTCTTTTGTTGCTAGTTAACAAAGACCAATTGTGTTTTGCTACTAGTATATTACCAAGGGATATTTTTTTTAAATGTTACTATTGAATTAGATATTTCTACTTGTTTATTTATAACAGATTTGTCTAAGGGAAATGTTTCATTTACTTAGGAACAATAACCTAAAAAAATAATAGATTGACTAGAGATATTTATAATGGTGACTTTCGTTGCTACATTCCACGAGAATGAAGTGAAATTTATTTATTTGTTTCGAAAAACATCTCGACTAATTATGCACATCATTTTGACATTCATATTATCCTAACAGCATAATTTTATTTACATCATTCGATATCAAAATATGTGGATATCATGTGTTAAAGCCACTTAATTATCAAAAGCACTTTGTGCAGTTTTCAATTAATATGTATTTTAGATTATTAAATTCACAATTTATTAAGTTTTCAAATGCCCTGAAATTATAATATACTCTAATTTTTAATTATCAGTTGACTGAACTGTCACTAAAGAAGTTATGTCTAGTCTTTTTTTAGTATTCAATATACTTTTATATAATATTTTCTTCTGGTTTGGATGTAAATTTAATTCCAAAGCGATGCATGGATGCCACATCAGATTTTTTATTAATATTTAATTGAAGCGCTTTTAGAACAACTGAAGTAATCGTTTTTAACATTTCACCCATTTTCGATCCCAATCATTTTCAGTGAGTTACGCCAATGTCGGAAATTAGCCCTATGTTGGTAAATATGACATGCGCATGCGTTATTAACACCACTCATTTATTTCTACCATATGGGTCTAGATTGAGGTTATGTCGGTGTAGTCTCCACATAAATATAGAGTAATTTTGGTGATCAGGAATAATATTTTTATTTTTAAACTTAAAATATTTAAGTAAAAATTTATTTTATCAAATGTATAACATTACAAATAGATGACTGGTTATCGATAAATAATTTTATTTTGCAAGTTTAAATTAACTATCGCTAAATAAATTTTAACTGCAGCATTAAACAAAATGTAACAGTTTTACGTCACTTTGTAAGAAAATGTTTTATTTTTTATATCGTTTAGAAGGCTCCGTGGGACTTTCGAACATGGGCTTTGCGAACTAAACCTTTTTCGTAGGCTTTGCGAACACGCATAAGTAGCATTAATGTAAGCGCTGACGATATGCGTGACTTGTGAACATGCTTAAGATTAGAGACGAATGATTTTTTGTTGCTATTATTTTTAAACTATAAAAGTATAATATATGATATTAATAAATTATAATTTAATATTATTTGAAACTGCTAACGGCCAAAAGATAAGTATTATTAATAATTAAATGCAAAATACCCTTCAGTCAGAATTTGACGAAATTTTGATATGTTGTAGAACTTGATTAAGTTGCGCCAAAGCTCTAAGTGTCAAAAATCATTATTTACTAATTTTAAAATATCATAAAATGCATGTTTTTGTCAATATTAGTGGAAAAATAAGTGACATCTTTTTTTGATGTACGTCAATTGTATGTACAACAATGATGAAAGCAAAGAGAGAATTGTAGTTATTTCTACGCAAAAAAAGTTTCATTTATTTTTCTACTAATATTGACAAAAAATGGATTTAATGAACTTTTTAAATTATAAAACAGTGATTTTGGAATCAAAAACTGTTCAACTTAGACTAAGGGGCAACGGAGATATTTAATCGATATGTCAAGTTCTAAAACATATCAAAATTTCGTCAAATTCTTGCCGAAGGGTATATTATATTTAAAATGTTCCCCCTCCTTTGAAAATGTTGAGTTTCGTTGCTTAATTTTTATTGAAACCAAAAGGCAGAAATAGCTGTCTCGAAATGTAGATGCCAATAATTCGAAAAAGAAAGAAGTATCCCACCAATGATAAATTCTTTTTGGAAGACGTTCACTAATTTTTCTTTTTTAATTAATGCACATTCTATGATACGATTTTACGGTTGATGCAAAGAAGAAAATTAAATAAAAATAAAAATGGTGGCATCCAATTTATAAAATGCAAATTCAACATGGCCGGCCTCAAACTAAGAGCAATAAATTTACATCAGTGTCTGGGCAAATTCATAGGGGGTCGATCTTGCCACAAGTTTTCTTACCTTAACCGTACGATTATTTGTATATTTACCTCGGTGTGTAATTACTTTTTCTCACTGAACGACGGTATTCGTGTTAACAGGTGAGTTGGAACTGATTTTTGCTTTCCCGCTGCAAATTTCAAGGTCAAATATTGTCAGAGTAGGAATTACAATAATAAAATTAAGTCCGTATAATTCAAATCGGGACAAATCAAAGATTTTGGGCGATTGGAATATCAGTAACTCTGTTTTCTTAAATACATAAAATCTGAACTCATAAATTAAATTCTTGAACCTATTATGGTCCAAGCAACAGGTACTTTTTTCTGTAAGTAAATTCAAGTTGGCGTCAGCCGCAATCTTGAAAAACACGTTTTGTCAAATATCTCGTGAACTGTGTATCGTGCGAGAAAAATAGTAAAAATCATTTTTGTATAAAAATATATTATCTAGAACTTTTATTTAAAAGTTTTGTTTGTATAATTCATATGTTTTTATTTACAGCGCTCCAAACTCAGACTTGTCAAACAACGTTAAATGTTTTTTTAAACTTTTTCCTGTAAATTTTATAGTTTCAGAGCTATATCATTGAAAAACTTGTACTTCATAAATTATTAGAGCAAAGGATAACGTACCGACAACATGGGAAAAGTGGTCCAGGTTAAAATTGATAATTTTTTGATATATTATGTTTTTACTTATTATGAATAAATTTTGAACATTTTAGGGCGATTGTATGTCTACGACCGGAGATACGGTGTCCCAAAAAATATACACCACAAACTTATTACAAAAAAGAATTAATCTAATTGATAATTTTTGTATGAAAGTTGTGCCAAGTATTATAATACAGGATCATCAACATTTCAAACAATATACCAATGATTATTTTATTATACAAGGCGTCCCAAAAAATAATATTAAACTAGAAATTTTAATAAAAATCTATAATATGCTAAGATAATGATCTGCATCATCTATAATATAACAAAAAACTACTACTCGAGTACATTGGCCTTTTGGTCTTCCTCGGTTGATAATCACATCAGCTTATCAAGGGCCGAATAGGGTTATCGAGACATTTAAATTCAGAATTTGACTAATAATTGCCTAGATTTGACATCGATTATTTAATAGTATATTATATACCAAGGGACTAAACTGCATCTTTTAATGCCTTAATCCCGAGGACCAATTGTGATCAGCATTCAAGTCACCGTTGCGTGAACCAACTGAGCTAATTCTAACAATAAAAAATATTTGCAGAACCCTGTCTTATACGGATTTATTATGAAAATAATGACAAAAGATTACGGTTTTGTCCCATGTAAGATATTTTCAATTTTTCGTGGTTTTTAATCGTAACAAAATCGTAAAAAAAAATTTAGTCCCTTGATAAAAATTTTAGTCCCAAGGGAGTAAAAGTGGCACTTTAGTCCCACAGATGCGGGAATAAAGTACTGGTTTTACTCAACGCGGTGTAAAAGTTATTTTTTCCTCTTTCGATACTTTTTTCGGAATGAAGTTCCTTAACGCGGCTAGCGGTAGGAGTTAATTGGCAAAAAGCGTTACGTTAGAGTTTTTTCGATTTTTTCTAATTTTTCCGCATTTTTTTTCTCATTTTTTCTATTTGTTCTACATATTTTACTTCTTTCTTTTGTTTTCTAATTTTTTCTCATTTTTTCATATTCTTCTGATTTTATGCGACTATTTGCGAAATTTTTGCCATTTTTTTGGGATTTTGTTGCGATTTATTTCAATTTCGATTATTTTTATTTAAAAAAATTTTTTATGCTTACAATTGTTTCCAGTTTTTGGTTGATCTTCTTTAGCAATTTTTTGAAAATTTTTACGTTTTTTTTACGATTTTTTGTGACTTTTTTCGATTTCTTGCGAGTTCCTTTTCGTTTTATTGCGTTTTTTTGGTTTTTTTTTTCATTTTTTTTTTGTTCTTGTGTTTTTTCCGTATTTATAATTTCATTTATCATTTTTTTTTCAATATTATCTGATTTTTCTTTCAACTTTTTCTACTGTTTTCTGTTTTTTTCAGATGTTATCTGATTTTTCGAATTTGCTAATTTCTCCTCATTGTTCTGTTTTTCTCCATTCCTTTCTTTTTTTTCTAATTTTTTCTTATTCCTCTGATTTTTTGCAATTATTTGCGATTTTTTTTGGGTTTTTTAACGATTTATTTCAATTTCGAATTTTTTCATTGTAAAATTTTTATGTACAATGGTTTCCGGTTTTTGGTTGCTCTTCGATCTTTAGCGATTTTTGGTATTTTCGTTTTTTCCGTATTTTATCACATTTTTCATTTATTTTCAATGAACTCTGATTTTTCTTTCGATGTTTTCCAACGTTTTCTTTTTTTTTCTGATTTTGTCGATACTGCTAATTTTTTCTCGTTTTTTTTTTCTCAATTTTCAGATTTTTTGTTTGTTTTTCTGATTTCTTGCAGGTTTTTGTCTCATTTTCTGATTTTTTATTTTTTTCTGATTTTATTCGATTATTTCTGATTTTATTCGATTATATCTGATTTTTCTTAATTTTTTCCCATTGTAATTTTTTTCTATGTCTTTCTGTTGTTTTCGAGTTCGTTCTCATTGTTTCTTATTTCTCTGATGTTTTGGGATTTTTGTTGCTATTTTTTGCGTTTTTTTGCGATTATTTTAATTGCGAATCAATTACCATTAATATATTATTATCTAAAGGCTTATTAGCAATATGTAGATGATGTAGATCATTATCTTGGAATTATCTTGTATTTTTTATCAAGATTTCTAGTTTAATATTATTTAATATCAATTATATCAATTATTTTCGTGATACCTAAAATATGTTGTGTATATTTTTTGGGACACCGTATCTCCGGTCGTAGATATACAATCACCCTAAAACGTTCAGAATTTATTCATAATACCTATAAACATAATATATGAAAAAAATCATCAACTTTAACCGGGAACACTTTTCCCATGTTACCGGTACGTTGTCCTTTGGCTCGTAGTGCACAGTTAATATTTCATAACGCATAATAATAAAAATAATGGTAATAATTAGAAGAAAACGTGTAGAAGGACATAAAAGAACTCAATTAATGCAAATTAATGTATTAAAATAAAAAACTAAATCAAAATTTTATTAATTTAAAAAAACGTGGCACGTTATTTCGCTGCGCAAGTCTGAGTTTGGAGTTCTATAAATAAAAACCTATGCATTATACAGAAAAATGTTTTAAATAAAAGTTGTAGATACTGTTTTTATCTACAAAAATGATTTCTTCTGTTTTTCTCGGACAAAGCAGAGTTCACGATATATTTTACAAAACATCTTTTCTTGCGTCCCTCCGCTCGTCCCACCAACTTGAATTTACTTTTCCAACAATAAAATTTGATCTGTAGAGATTTTTTGCTCTTGCTCTCGGACTATTATGGTATTGTTTCTATTATATTCATATGTTTTGTGATTTTTTGTGTAAGTTATGTAATAAAAGCTTAGTTTTTTTATTTTACCCGAACGAGTTTTCGTCGAATCGCAGAACAATCCTTGTTTAAAAAAAATCTATCTCAGGTTATGTTGATTTCAAAAACCAAATTGTGAGAAAAATTTTTATTTTCAATTTCTACTTACTTTACTTAAGAATAGTTTATTTGTTTGACTTTTTTCATTTTTGACTTAATTATATTTTATCCCTTTTTTTAGCTCCTTTTTAAACTTGATTAACCTGATTGAAAAACATATTTATAAATAAGTTTTTGCATTTTTAGTTTTTGTTAATTTTTTAGTATCATTCATTTTTTATTGTTTTCGAGCAATATAACTTAATAGTTTCATAAAACAAAAATCTTTTTTCTGCGTGTATCTACATTTGATTTCCAAACAATTAAATCTCATGATTTATACACACTACATGCTTTCGCCCAAAGCATTTTATTCGAAAATAAAAACCCAAAACGGAACGCTAATGCTCGTGATTATTAATAAACAGTTAAATACCATATTCGTGTTTGGCGATTTGTAAAAATCTGGTGCGGTTAGATTAACCAAGGCTCCTCAGCATGGGTCAATATGGTCAGTACGTTGCCCCTCTGCCCCCCGTACCGACCGCGTAAATCGCGTTTTGCATAGCGATGTCTTGTACTTACAATTTCATTATTTATTATATGAAACATGTTTAATTAAACAAAGATTTTGTTGTTTTTTTTTTATTAAATTAATTTTTATTTTCCCGATAAAGAATAATCTTAAACATATATATTTTAATTGGAGAAGGTTATCCATAATCTCAAATGTAATGTTAATCGGCAACGTTTGTATTATAGGCCTGATGATGGCACTTGTGTGCCGAAACTAGTTGCCAGTTTCTCCTAAATCTACTATTAAATTATTCTGTGGTACTAGACTTTGGTGTTTTATTTCTTCATATATATTTTAGGTAGATTTCCATATATAGATTAAATGGCAGGACCTAGACCCGGGAATAGGGGCGCTACGCCGTTTATGACATGGAGAATAAGATGTGTAGACATTCCGTTCCGGAACGATAGAGGTCGCAATTTTTGTTCAATCGCACCAAATTCGGTACAAAAATTCTTTGGAGCAGTAATTCGTCGCGTATTGCTAATGGGCATTCTACCTTTAAGGGGGTGGAAACTGGAGGGGGTTTAAATTTCAACAAATTCCTATCTCCGCCATTTTTAAAAATATTGAAGTGCGTCATAAGACTTTTTTTATGTCTTAATTATTATAAAATTAATTTGCTTGAAATTTTTTTCATCCGACCTACGGAAGTGAAACTGGAGGTGGTTGACATTTCAAAAAAATCATATCTCCGCCATTTTTGAAAATATCGAAATAGGTCATAGGACTTTTTTGTGTCCTAATTATTAAAAAATTCATATGCTTGAAACTTTTTTCGATATTACATTCATGGATGGAACTGGAGAGTGTTCAATTTTCAAAAAATTCATATCTCTGCCATCTTTGAAAATATTCAAACAGGGCATGAGACTTTTTACATGTCATACTTATTATAAAATTAATTTGCTTGAAACTTTTTTCGATCCGATCATATCGTGGCGTAGGGAAAGATGAAAAATTTTTCAAATTTAATCAGAAATCTACCTTCACCTGTCGATTCCTGCCGACAGGAATTTATTATTATTATTAAACTCTAGAAAAACTAGTGGATGTACTTTTATTATTAAACCTTATTAGTGATAAAGCTGCCAAACAAAAATAAACAAAATTTCATTAAAAAATTAGCTTGCAAAAAAATGTACTTTGCCACGCACTCGTCAGGAAACAATAACTTATAGAATGATGTTTTAAAACGTTATACGTAGAATGTTTTAACTCTCAAGCAGTTTTCGATTAAAAATTAATACCAAAAAAAAAATAGAAAGCAAAACAAATACCTCTTAATATACTATAAACACTCTTAAATAGAGCAACAATAGCACCTTAACGACCATTACTGGGTTCCATCAAGGGTAATAAACTATTTTATAATCCCATTTATAATACCTGTTCTTCAGGAATAATCCTTTCATTAAAAATCGCGAAATGGTAACACAATCATAATGACATAATTGGATATTACAAACGATCGTACACGTTATCCTTTTGCAAAGACTTAAATTCTAGTTTTCTGCACCATAATATAATTATTTATCCTTTGAATAGAATGGATATTATGGGAAATGCGCGTTGATGTCGACATCTTGCTTCTTAATAGGATTAGATCTATTGTTTATTGAACATTTAGTCTAGAATATTATCGTGTTTTTTCATTGGTAGATCATAAGTTCGTATTTATATCAAGTTCATAAATTAAG
This sequence comes from Neocrepidodera transversa, assembly GCA_963243735.1. Lineage (NCBI taxonomy): Eukaryota > Metazoa > Arthropoda > Insecta > Coleoptera > Chrysomelidae > Neocrepidodera > Neocrepidodera transversa. The sequence continues at coordinate 28,343,202 of OY725343.1, read as the reverse complement.
ATCACTAAAAACATATTTCTATAAGCAAAGGAACAGAGTTTTTAGACACTGAAGGCTTGTCTTCGTCCTAAAGTATAAGTTATGGCTAACAGTACTTTCCTCTTCTGTTCATAATTAATTGTTTATTTTTAGGATAGTTACACTACAAATATCTTCTAATAGTGAACGAGAAAATTATCAGTCTTCATTGTTTTAACTTTGACAAATCCACTACAACTATTTCTTATTGTCTAGTTCTTCTAACCCTCATATGCTCTAGATATTGAACATGACCTTTAAATGGTTTTATGCGGCAAACATAAATCATACTCAATAGGCAGGTTCGACATTTTTGTTTTTTAACTGAAATCGAAAGATTTTGTTAGTTAAAAACGATCAAAAAAATTGAGCGCAAAATATTAATATTTACGTCCCCTGTAAGCATTTTAAAATCAACGATCGGCGAGAGGCTGGAAAACGCTGTGCACGAGACTAGACCGTGTGACGTTAGTAGCCATGAACGGTTTGCCCTCTGGCCCGCTGCTGCGCTGTATTCACACATATTTTACAGGCTTACCGTTTTCAGTAAATTTCCTAATAAATTAGTAGATTTTTAAGAAAAATGAGGGTGTTTGGTAAAATTTTAGTAGAATTGATAATAGGCAGGTTCGACATTTTTTTTAAACTGAAATCGATATATTTTTTTATTAAAAAGCGATCAAAAAAAAATTGAGCACAAAATATTTACGTCCGCTGTAAAATTCAGTAGATTTTTCAGATTTGAATTTAAAACTATATTTTATAGCTATCTATCTATGGTATATGTATTTAAGACGAGCGTCTCATTGCAGAAAAAATATTTTGTATCATCCAAAACGTGACACGTGATTCGCTTAAATAAGTTGTTTGAACAAACGTAAGTATGAGCTCTAGTAGCAGCGTGGAATAATGATGGTTAGTTGTGCGATAGGTCCGGGTATCGAATCCCGCACACTGCATATCTTTTTTTTTGCTTTTTATATTATATTTTACTCTTCAACCTTATTAAATATTTTTCAATAAACCGTATTCTACCAACATTTCAATAATAAACTACCAAAATCACTGGTGTCTCATCGCAGTAAAAATATTTTGTACATACTTTTTACTTGACTGGGAGATATGTATTTTTTTTATCGAAAGAAGTCTTGACTACCTAAACCAGGCTGTGTATTAAAAAAATATATTTAATAACGTTGAAAAGTAAAATATAACGATAAAAAGCAAAAATAAGTTATTATTTTTATTAAAAGAAGTCTTGACTACCTAAACTAGCCTGTGTATTAAAAAAAAATAAAAAAATATTTAATAACATTGAAAAGTAAAATATAACGATAAAAAGAAAAAATAAGGTATTATTTTTATTAAAAGAAGTCTTGACTACCTAAACTAGCCGGTGGATTAAAAAAAAAAAATAACGTTTAAAAGTAAAATATAACGATAAAAAGCAAAAATAACGTATTATTTTTTTTAAAAGAAGTCTTGACTACCTAAACTAGCCTGTGTATTAAAAAAAAATATTTAATAACGTTTAAAAGTAAAATATAACGATAAAAAGCAAAAATAACGTATTATTTTTTTTAAAAGAAGTCTTGACTACCTAAACTAGCCTGTGTATTAAAAAAAATATTTAATATCGTTGAAAAGTAAAATATAACGATAAAAAGCAAAAATAAGGTATTATTTTTATTAACAGAAGTCTTGACTACCTAAACTAGCCGGTGGATTAAAAAAAAAAAAATAACGTTTAAAAGTAAAATATAACGATAAAAAGCAAAAATAACGTATTATTTTTTTTAAAAGAAGTCTTGACTACCTAAACTAGCCTGTGTATTAAAAAAAAATATTTAATAACGTTGAAAAGTAAAATATAACGATAAAAAGCAAAAATAAGTTATTATTTTTATTAAAAGAAGTCTTGACTACCTAAACTAGCCTGTGTATTAAAAAAAAATAAAAAAATATTTAATAACATTGAAAAGTAAAATATAACGATAAAAAGAAAAAATAAGGTATTATTTTTATTAAAAGAAGTCTTCACTACCTAAAAAAAAAATTAAAAAAATATTTAATAACGTTGAAAAGTAAAATATAACGATAAAAAGCAAAAATAAGGTATTATTTTTATTAAAAGAAGTCTTGACTACCTAAACTAGCCGGTGGATTAAAAAAAAAAAAATAACGTTTAAAAGTAAAATATAACGATAAAAAGCAAAAATAACGTATTATTTTTTTTAAAAGAAGTCTTGACTACCTAAACTAGCCTGTGTATTAAAAAAAAATATTTAATAACGTTGAAAAGTAAAATATAACGATAAAAAGCAAAAATAAGGTATTATTTTTATTAAAAGAATTCTTCACTACCTAAACTAGCCTGTGTATTAAAAAAAATATTTAATATCGTTGAAAAGTAAAATATAACGATAAAAAGCAAAAATAAGGTATTATTTTTATTAACAGAAGTCTTGACTACCTAAACTAGCCGGTGTATTAAAAAATAAATAAAAAAAATATTTAATAACGTTTAAAAGTAAAATATAACGATAAAAAGCAAAAAAAACATATGCTGTGTGTGGGATTCGATCTCGGACATATCGCACCACTAACCAGCGCTATTCCATGCTGCTACTAGAGCTCATACTTACATTTGTTCAAACCTATTATTTAAGCGATTCACGTGTCATGTTTCAATGATATAAAATATTTTTTCTGCGATGAGACACTCGTTTTAAATATACCATACATAGATAGCAATAAAACGCCCTCATTTTTCTTAAAAATCTACTAATTTAGTAGGAAATTTACTAAAAACGGTAACCCTGTAAAATATGTGTGAATACAGCGCAGCAGCGGGCAAGGGGCGAAGCGTTCATGGCTACTGACATCACACGGTCTAGTCTCGCGCACAGGTACGTTTTTCCAGCCTCTCGCCGATCGTTGATTTTAAAATGCTTACAGCGGACGTAAATATTAATATTTTGCGCTCAAATTTTTTTTGATCGTTTTTAAATAACAAAACCTCTCGATTTAAGTTAAAACAAAAAAATAAGAAAAATGTCGAACCTGTCTATTATTCGAATCACACGATCTTATGTTATACCTACATGTAAACTTTGGTGGATATTATACAGTAGTGCAGTATTCTAATATTGATCTAATTAATGTCAATTTTAAAAGCATATACAGAAATATATTGATATGGTTTTTTATGTATATGCGTAGTTTTAGTTCTGTTTTTGATAAGTTTGTTCGTTATGTAGTGTCTAGATGTGCAGGAAATCCATTTTTAATTTATTACGTTTTTCATTTTGTGTTTGTTGCAATTTAAAAGTTATTTGTTATCATCAGGCGAGAACATGAGGCTCATTGGGCCCATGTTCGAGCTAGTATATATTTTTAAAATAAATAATTTTAATTCAAAAATAAAAAAGATCGAATTTAAATAATTATAAGGAAAAAAAAATTGTTTAAAATAATTATAATGTAAAAAGAAAAAAATCGAGTTAAAATAATTATAATTTAAAAAGAAAAAAAAATCGAGTTAAAATAATTATAATTTAATACAAAAAAAAATCGAGAATAATTTTAATTTAAAAAGAAGAAAATCGAGTTAAATAATTATAATTCAAAAATAAAAAATATCGAGTTTAAATAATCAAAAGAGATTTTTTTTTATAAAAAGGAAAAAAATCGATTTAAACTAATTATAATTAAAAGAAAAGCGCGAAGAGAATTTAGTTAAATTAATTATAATCTAAAAAGAAAAAAATCAAGTTAAAAATAATTATAATTTGAAAGTAAAAAAAATTGAGTTAATATAATTTTAATTTAAAAAGAAAAAAAGCCGAGTTAAAATAATTACAATGTAAAAAGAAAAACAATCGAATTAAAATAATTTTAATTTAAAAAAGAAGAAAAAATCGAGTCAAAATAATTATAATTTAATACGAAAAAAACCCAGGTAAAATAATTTTAAAATAAAAAGAAGAAAAAATCGAATTAAAATAATTATAATTTAAGCAATACCAAAAAAAAATCGAGTTAAAATAATTTTAAAATAAAAAGAATATAAAATCGAGTTAAAATAATTTTAATTTAAAAAAAAAGCGAGAAAAGAATTGAGTTAAAATTATTATAATTTAAAAAGAAAAAAAATTGGTTTAATATAATTTTAATTTAAAATGAAAAAAAGTCGAGTTAAAATAAATACAATGTAAAAAGAAAAAAAAAATTAAATAATTTTAATTTGAAAAAAACAAAAAAATCGAGTTAAATAAGTATGATTCAAGAAAAAAGATGAGTTTAAATAATTATAAGGTATTTTTTTATGAAAAGGAAAAAAATTGATTTAAAATAATTATAATGTAAAAAAAAATCGAGTTAAAATAATTATAATTAAAACTAAGCGAGAAAAGAAATGAGTAAAATTAATTATAATTTAAGAAGAAAAAAAATCGAGATAAAAATAATTACAATGTAAAAAGAAAAAAATTGAGTTAATATAATTTTAATTTAAAATAAAAAAAGTCGAGTTAAAATAGCTATAATGTAAACAGAAAAAAATATCGAGATAAAATAATTATAATTTGAAAAGAAGAAAAAAATCGAGTTAAAATAATTAAAATTTAATACAAAAAAATAGAGTTAAAATAATTTTAAAATAAAAAGAAAAGAAATTGAGTGAAACTAATTTTAATTTAAAAAGAAAAAAAATCGAGTTAAATAATTATAATTCAAAAAAAAAGTTCGAGTTTAAATATTAAAAATAAGGTACTTATTTTTTTATAAAAAGGTAAAAAAGGCGAGAAAAGAATTGAGTTAAATTAATTATAATTTAAAAAGGAAAAAAAATTGGGATAATTTAATTTTAATTTAAAAAGAAAAAAATCGAGTTATGAAAAAAATCAAGTTAAGACAATTAAAAGTTAAAAAGAAAAAAAATCGAGTTAAAATAATTTTAATCGAAAATAAATAAAATGCAGTTAAAATAAGTATAATTTAAAAAGAAAAACATACCTTAGTTTTTGAAGTTTTAATCCTTTCGCCACCATTAACAATAGCATAAACCTCAATTTCATAAGTATCTACTGCCATTTCTCTATCCAACTCAGTAGCAGTCGACAAAACTCCCAACTTAGTATCGATATCAAATAACCTATCAACCTGCATACCACCACCCGTCACATTCGTCACATAATACTCAACTTCACCGTTACTAAATTTAGCCGACACTGTTAGGATACTAGTTCCCGTTGGTTCGTTTTCGTATACACTTCCCGTAAACAAATTACTTTCGAATTCAGGTCCGTTTTCGACATCGTTCGTTGCGATAATAGTCAAATACGCCTCTGTAGATTTTCTTTCACTCTGCACCGCCTCGTCTGTCGCTTTAACACTCAGACGATAACTCGGTTCCGGATCGTAAATAGCTTTACGAAGTCGCAGCGCTCCCGTACTTTGATCTAATTTAAACAAATCATTATTACCACTAGCGAGTTCATAAGTTACTAGACCGTTAGTAGCGGAGTCCAAGTCTCTAGCGAAAACGTTCATAATTGCCACTTCTCCGTTGAAAGTTTGACCGTTTTTGGGTAAAATAGCAGCGTTCATCGACACGAAAATCGGAGCATTATCGTTAACATCTTCAACAATAACTGTAACTAGTTTCTCAGCTGATAACCGCGATGAAACTGGAACAGCTTGATCAGTTGCAACCACTGTTAATCTAAATGTATCTATAGTTTCACGATCGATCGGTAAAAGAGTGTGTATAACTCCGGTTATAGGATTAATTCCAAAGTGTCTTTTACTATCTTCCGGATCTTGATAAGAAATAGCGTACGATACTTTTCCATTGAGTCCTGAATCGGGGTCATCAGCCGTTACGGTAACTATGGGGGTGTGAATCGGGATGCCTTCACGAATCTGTCTAACTATTGCCGTGCTCGGAAACGATGGAGGATTATCGTTAGCATCTTCGACGGCAATAGCGAACAAAATAGTGGTAGATAATCTCGGATTGCCATTATCAGATCCTGTAATGTTGAGCTGATAGACGGCGAGGTCTTCGAAGTCTAACGGTTTATGTAAATGAAGCACTCCTGTCATGGCATCAATGTGAAAAGTGTCTTTTCTGTTCCCTGCCGTTATTGAATACACAACTTCGCTGTTTATACCAAGATCTGCGTCTGTCGCTTTGAACTGTATGAGTTCTGTATTTACGAGAGTTGTTTCGCTTACTGAAATTCGAGATTCGCTTTGAGTAAATTCAGGAGCGTTATCATTTTCATCTAAAATATCAATTAAAACACTCGTTGATGAACTTAGACGTTTACCTAATCCAGCGTCGTGAGCCACAACTGTTAATTTATATTTAGAACTTGTTTCCCGGTCTAGGGATCCCCGTAATGTTATCTGCCCGGTGGCCTCATCAATGTCAAAACGTTTATCATCATTTCCTCCAACAATTTCATAAAACACATCGCCATTTAAACCTTCATCAGCATCGGTTGTGTATAAACGCAATACTTGAGCTCCAATTGAAGAGCCTTCGGATATTTGTACTTTGTATGGAATTCGTAAAAATTTCGGAGGATTATCATTAACGTCAATTACGTTAACATGCACTTTAACTTTATCTTTTAGGCGAGGCACACCGTTATCTGTCACTGCAGCCTCTAAGGTAATAACGCTCTGACCTGTATTTATCATAAGTTCTTCTCTATCGAAAATATGCAACGTTCTTATAAAACCATTTTTAGGATCTATGGCGAAATCATTCTGAGAATTAGATAGGGAGAAAATTAATTCAGCGTTTCTACCTATATCTTTATCACTAGCTGCTAATTTTCCTACGAAAGAATCAGGTGGTTCATTTTCTCTAATATTAAAAATAAATGTATTATTAGTAAATTCAGGACTATTGTCATTTTCATCAATAACGTGGATAACTACTGGAACGATGGATGATCTTGATGGATTTCCCGCGTCACTAGCTGTCACTGTCAAAGAATAATAGTCTTTATCCTCACGATCTAATGTCTTTTTAACATACAAATATCCATCAGGAAAAACTCCAAATTTATCTTCATTATTACCTTCAGAAATAGCGTATGATATTCGTCCGTTCGCCCCAAAGTCGGCGTCACTGGCAGCGAGTGCGAAGAACCTCTCGTTGACCGGTGTGGATTCTAACAGTGATGTCTCGTACGACGTATGATCAAAAACGGGGGTGTGGTCGTTCACATCTTCGATAACAATCATTACAGAGTGTTTGGAAGATAGTGGCTGTTCGCCTCCATCTGTAGCGGTAACTTCGACGTTCAAAATAGCGCCCGGATCAGCACGTATAGGCCTGTTTAAATAAATGACACCGCTCGCTTCGGATATCCGAAATTGATCTTGAGGGTTATAACTCAAGCTGTAAGTTACCCTACTGTTTATTCCCGAATCTAAATCTCTGGCGCGAGCCAAATATACTTCTTGTCCTACAGCGGCTATTTCTGGCAGTTTAATTTCTTCCTTGTCACGTAGAAATACCGGTTTATTGTCGTTTAAATCTTGTACCACAATATTTACAGTAGTTTTACCAAAAGATAAACCAACACGGGCTACAACTGATAGGCTGTAAGTCATCATTTGCTCGCGATCTATTTTCTTAGCTGTGGTGATTTTTCCTGTATTTTCGTTTATTTCAAAATTATGATTTGGGTCACCATAAAATATTGAATAAATAACTTCATTGTTTCTTACATAGACTGTACCGATATCTCGTTTTCTAAAAGTTTGTAAATCACTTGAATCTTCGATTATTTGAAAATCGTAACCTGCGTAGTTGTCGAAATGTAATTCTTCCATGTAAGCCTCTTTTATTATTTCTACCGTTGCATCTTCTATTGCCCTTTTGTCGCCTTGATCGGTGGCGGATATTTTTAAGCGGTGAATAGGTTTTGGGGTTGTTTTTAGATTTCCTTGTAGAGTAATTATTCCTGTCCATTCGTCCACTGAAAATAGGCCATCTCCACCGTTTTCTAACTTGTAAGTAATCATTGCATTTTCACCTTCATCTTTATCGGTAGCTGTTATTTTTAGTATAGAAGTTCCTGGTTTAGAATCTTCAGATACTGATACAAAATATTTCTGAGGATAAAATTCCGGGTTATTATCATTAACGTCTAAAATTATAAGAAACACAGCGGCTGTGGACGATTGCGAAGGAATGCCCTGATCTTTAGCTATAACGTTAATTTCGTAATTAGCGATTTTTTCTCTGTCGAGTTTCTTTTTCGTGACGAGTTGACCGGTGAGGGAATCAAGAACGAAAGTGTCTTCATATCTCTGACGAACGGCTGGATGTAAGGTGTAGGCCACGCTGCCGTTTGTCCCTTGATCGTGATCAGAGGCAGTTAACATCGCTACAAGAGTACCGGGTGGAGCGTTTTCGGACAAACTCACATTTATACGAGACTGCGAGAATTCGGGAGCTTCGTCGTTTTCATCTAAAATTGTAACTTTCAATTGCGTGTGCGCCCATTTCGGATTCGGCCCACCGTCTCTCGCCGATATATTTAATTCCACGGTGCCTTGAACTTCCCTGTCTAGCGGTGCACGTGTCGTTATGAGCCCCGAGTCTACGTTAATAGAAAACCACTGATTTTCATTACCAGATACAAAAGCGTAATATATTTGCGCGTTGACTCCGGTATCTTCGTCCGTGGCTGTGATTCCTGCTACGTAAGTGCCCGGGGGCGCTAGCTCGCTGAGAATGGCGGAATATTCACTTTTCTCGAATACAGGTTCATGATCGTTTACGTCGTTTACATGGATTATTAAAAACGACGTTGCCGTGCGTGGAGGAGTGCCTTTGTCTGTTGCAACAACCGTTAAATTATATTTTGAAATCTCTTCTCTATCAAGCACCCCATTCACCCTCACTATATCAAAGCTAGGAGTATAATCTAATCTAAAATGATTTAATTCATTACCTGTTACAATCCTTACAGTAGTTTCACCATTTAATCCTTCATCTTGATCCACTACCGACACAGCAGCCACTACAGATCCATTTCCCGCATTTTCATCCACAGTTGCAAATCCTGCAGTACTAGGAAAGTACCTAAACTTTATCACAGGATCATGATCATTGGCATCAACTAAGTTCACTGTAACATACGTTCTCCCGTCTTGTCGCGGAGTTCCATGATCTCTCGCAAACACAGTAAATACACAACTCTTAGGACAAGCACCCCCGGGTTTTGATGGATGAATACAATTCTGTTGTGGACATTCTAAAGTTTCTGTTGTTGAAATTACGCCTGTCTCGGGATCTACAGTAAATTGATGTTCGGTGTCGGCAAGGTAATAAGTTATTTTTGAGTTATCCCCCAGGTCATTGTCAGTCGCCATTACTTGTAGCACTGGGGTGCCTGGCGGAACGCTTTCGTTCAAAGAAACAATATAATCGCTGTGATCAAATATCGGCGGATTATCGTTCACATCTAAAATTGTTACGTTCACTTGTAAATATCCATATCTAGATATTTTACCACCATCTCTAGCTGATATATTCAAGACGTAAAATCCTTGAGTTTCTCTATCTAATTTACCGGTAATTTCTAGGTGTAAATAAGAATTTTCCCCAGTTGGATTTGGGGTTACTACTAACCTAAATTTTTCGTCTTTATTTCCTGCTACGATAGTGTAATTATCGCTAATTCCATTCAAGCCTGTATCTTTATCTGTAGCAGAATCTAGCAAAAGTCTAGTGCTAGCTGTAGCACTTTCTGAAAACGAAACCGCTATACTGGGCTCGGGAAATTCTGGAGAATTATCGTTTATATCGACAACAACGATTCTCACTTCGATGGGGTAAGTTGGTTGACTAGATAAAATCACCAAATCAGTTCTGTCTGTTTTCATAGATTCTCTATCAAGAATAACGTTAGTTTTAATTTCTCCTGTAGTTGGATCAAGAGTAAATTCTTTAGGTGGTTCGTTAAATCTGTAAGTAAATCCCGGTTTTGTAGGGATTTTTCCTACAATAGTTCCTTTAGGTTGCTCTTCGAGAATTTCTAACGTTACTCTAGTATCCACAGCACGAGATTGCATTTGAGTTGAATATCCAAAAAACGGTTCAGAAGCGAAAGTCCTTCCTGGCCCCGGACCAGGGGTGCGACCCCCAACGAGGAGAATCGCACCAGAAACTAACAAACAACACAAAATTTCCCACATTTTTTTAAGTCTACTACCGACGCATTATTAAATATTTTTTTAATGATTTATAGCATTTCGTTAGTATTAATACACGTGTGTTAGATGAAGAACATTCTTGAGTTCCACTCTCCGCACAGCAAGTCGTTCAGCCTCTGGAGAACGAGAGCATTTCACTTCATCTCGCATAACAACCGCTGTCTATCTCTCTCCGTGTGGTATGCAATATGGCCGTTTACAGACAGGACCTTTTTAAAATTTCTATGAAAACAAACTAGAATTTAGCACTAAACGAATCACTGGCACTTAGTACTACCTTAATTTAAGGATAGTAGTTCACTTTAATTCATAACGAGTCTTAGACACGTCAATTAAACTCACGCACAGGTTAATTATGAATTAAATAGTTTAAAAAACGTTTCGTAAATCCACTAGTGGCAAGATTAGGCACAGTTTTATCACTTAAAAGCCCGGTGCAGAGATGTTTTGGTAATTACGTCGCGGTTTATGACCTCACATGTGCACATTTGTATCGATTTTTAAATGAACGGTCGCGGTAGTGCACAAGGTCCGCGGTTCAGACTCGACTGAAGAACTTGAGAAGAGATTCTCGGGCTTACCTGGGGAGGAGTAATAGTACCCAATGGTAACCTGTCGGCGTTGCCAGCTCACCTGTACCTCAGACGTTCAAGCTAAACATAAACAATATTTATGAGAGTGTCAGTCGGGCCTGGTTTTAGTCGTAAATCTATTGTAGGTGCCTATTTTTTTCTTCTCTTGTTCTCAGGAGGTATCTAATGCATATGCGTAGAAATGTGAATTAATGTTCGGACTGATTTTTCAGATAAGTTATTGGAGTTTGGTTAATGTTTGCTCGCCACGAGATTTTATTTTAATTTTTACAAATAAAAAATATTTAACGCTACAATATGTAGTTTTTGATTAGAACTTTTCTCGTGGTTCGCCTTGTTAAATTAAAAAAAAAATAACTATTTTCTCTTATGTATTTATTATATTATAATCAAAAATATAAAAAAAATAACTGAAAAATATTTAAAAAAATGCTAACTATTATTATTATTATTCAGTTTATGTAAGTTATTTAATTAAAACATAGACAAAATAAAAGATATATAACGTATGATGAAATAATTTGTATTTTAAAATTAATATTATATTTCTTATACGACATTAATTATTTAAATATTTGTTTCTTTCCGAAATGAGGTGACTTTTTAATGGGGAAAATAAATTTATTTAACTTTTTCTATAATTAAATTACTGTCTTTTATAATAAGTAGACAATTTTGCTGGAAATTTAATCAAAATTTAATAGAGGGTTCTTCTTTATGTTTGCATAATTACAAAATTAAATAGAGCTCATACACAGAGAAAAAAGATTATTTGAATTAACCAAATTTTAATAGAACTAAATAAATATGTTATATTGATAGATCGGACAAAACTTGTTATTGGTTTCAACAAAACTGTTTATTTAAATATCCAAATAACTGATTTTGTTGAATGAAAGAACTGTATTCTTGATTAAAAAAAATGTTTTATTGAATGAAAAAAATGTTTTGTTGCACCTGAAAAATATTTTAGTGATTGAAAAAAATATTTTCTTGATTGAAAAAATGTTTGCTTGATTGAAAAAAATGTTTTAGTTAAATGAAAAAAATGTTTTTTTAAATGAAAGAAATTCCCATTCCTTTCTGTTTACCCCTAAAATATTTACAGATTATACTATTACTAAATTAGTTTTTTTATTTATGGGGCTAATCTCACTATGAAATTACAATTTAAACGAGTAATATTGTTTCGTTAAGTTTTATAATCGCGTTATTATACTAACTATATGTATATTGTTTGTTAAATAGCAGTTTGCAAAAACATCTCAAAACTAAAAGAGAGCTAATAGTGCAAAAGCAAAAGCGCTCACCTTGAAACATTAAAAAGTATTTTTCTAATTTTATTGTCTCTAAATATTCAGACATTTAAATTTTTGGGGTGCACAGGAATTGCAAAAATAGTAATACTTTAATCCTCTTGCTTAATAATGAATAAAAAGTAATTAAAGGTAAATTTTAATACTCGAACTGCACAAAGTCGTTATATTGATATTTTCTAAGAATATATTATTTATTTATTTTTGTTGTGGGATTTAAAATGCATTTTTGTCTTTAAATTTTTAGTTTTCAAATCGTTTAATCCCTGTGACATAAAAACTATCAACGTTATTAAAACTTGCTGACTGTTGATAGAAAGAGAAAACAATATTATATATTTACGAAATTTTTCAAAATTTTAGATCAAAAATTGTGGCCGTGAAAATAGGGCGAATCCATAACTCCAAAGATTTTTTATTTTACCCTCCTCTGGCCTCTCCCTTTTCACAAGGTCACAACTCTTGTTAAAAAAATTTGAAAAAATTCTTATTTATATTATTTTTAATTTCCCTTTCAACGGTATAAATTTCATTTTAATATATTATTTATTTATTTTTGTTATGAGATATAAAATGCATTTTTTTCTTTAAATTTTTAGTTTTCAAATCGTTTAACAGCTGTGACATCAAAACTATCAACGTTAATAAAACTTGCCGACTGTTGATAGAAAGAGAAAACCATATTCTATAAATAGAAATTTTTTCAAAATTTTAAATAAAAAATTGTGATTGGGAGAATAGGGAGAGACCACAACTTTAACAATTTGTTAATTTCCCCTCTTTTGGTTTCTCTCTTTTCTCAAGGTTACAATTTTCGCTGAAAAATTTTGAAAAAATTCTCATTTATAGTATTTTTGATTCCCTTTTCAGTGGTATTAATTTCATTTTAGTATATTATTTATTTATTTTTGTTATGGGCTATAAAATGGATTTTTGTTTTTAAATTTTTAGTTTTCATATCGTTTAACCCTTGTAACATAATAAACTATCGTCGTTATTAAAATGTGCTGACTGTTGATAGAAAGAGAAGGCAATATTCTATATTTACGAATTTTTTCAAAATTTACATAAAAAATTGGTACCGTGAAAATAGGGCGAGACCATAATTCCAAGGATTTTTTAATTATCCCTCCCTTGGTCTCTCCCTTCTCTCTAGGTCACAATTCTTGCTAAAAAAATTTGAAAAAATTCTTATTTATATAATTTTTTATTCTCCTTTCAATCTCATAAATTTCATTTTAATATATTATTTATTTATTTTTGTTATGAGATATAAAATGCATTATTTTCTTTACATTTTTAGTTTTTAAATCGTTTAACCCCTGTAACATAACAACTAACAACGTTATTAAAACTTGCCGACTGTTGATAGAAAGGGAAAACCATATTCTATATTTAGGAATTTTTTCAAAATTTTAGATAAAAAATTGTGGTTGTGAGAATAGGGAGAGACCGCAACTATAACGATTTTAAGTTTCCCCTCTTTTGGTTTCTCCCTTTTCTCAAGGTCACAATTTTCGCTGAAAAATTTTGGTAAAACATTCTCATTTATAGTATTTTTATTCCCGTTTCAGTAGTATTAATTATTTGTTTACTTTTGTTATGGAATAAAAAATACAATTTTATTTTATTAAAATATAACACTTTTTATATTTTTAACAATTATTGAGTTATTTAGTAAATATTAAATAATACGGTAAATCATTTCCTAGGACCAGTTTAAAGGCTCACTTAAAAGGTCCACTAAATTTCTAAATCGTAGAATTTGAAAAACAGGTGGGTTTCTGTCCTTACCAATCGTTAAAGTATTCCAAAGAATTTCTTTTGGGAATAGGTCGACTGATCTAAATATAAGTCAAATTCGGATGCGTCCATTAAGTCTGAACCATATATGGGAAACTTTTTTATTCTTAGTTTTATGAAAAAAGTTATTGTTTATAAAAAGTTGTGCATGGTCTAAAACCTAAAATGCAACCAACAGATAATACATTGTTTTTTCCCGTATACGAAGGGCGTTAAAAAATATAAATTTTGCTCAAGAGTAAAGTGCCCTTATTTTAAAAAGTATAGAAAATATAGAAAAATATTATTTGGAAAACAATATGTGCGAAGAAATATGAAATCACAGCCTCCTATCTGAAAACACTATTTTTTCTAATTTTTTTCTTGAAATAAAGTTCAAAGTAAACTGTTACATAAAAAATAGTTTCCACAATTTTTTTAAGCCCAGTTAACAATTTTGGCTTAAAATAATGTGTGGAAACTAATTTCATAGATAACAGTTCACTTCGAACTTTGGTCTAAGAAAAGAGATGAAAAAAATATTTTTTTTTTGAGATAGGAGGCTCTGATTTCATATTTGTTCGTACATATTGTTTCTAATCAAGTTTTCCAAATAACATTTTTCTATAGTTTCCCATATGGTTCCTACTTAATTGGACACACTGTATACGGCTAATTGAATTGTTTTGTGACAAAATGGGACATCAATTTTTTATTGAAAATATCATTTTTAACGATTAGTTTAAAAATTATGTAATTTATAAAAACATGCTTATTTAGGAAAACGTATATCTGTCATGGTTGCAATTTAACAAGATTTTATGCTATACAGGGTGGTGCAAATTTAATTGAACACTATTGGGATTTCGTAAATCGTTATAGATACAAAGTTGATGAAAAAGATGTGTATTTATTGGTTTTACTTATATAAGTAAAAGTTTTACTTATATGGTAAGTTGGTTTGTTTTGTAAATTGTTTGTAAATTAGAAATTATTTGTTTAAATATAAATAATATATTTTAGATTAATTTCTTTTGAATATTTTTTTTTAAATATTTTTTAAAAGAAATTTTGACAATTCAACTCTTCTTGATATTTTGTCCTCCAATTTTTTTATCTAATTTCTGCCTACTTAATTTTTTTAACAATTCTAATTCCCCTTACCAAAAAGACACATACATATGACAAGGAACGTTCTCTTTCCGATCACAGTGACATTTTCGAATCAAATTCTTTAAGCGCTCTCAATATTATTTTACAATTTATCCAATAATATTAAAACCCTTATTACATACATTATTCCATATTAAAACTTTTAATTTTGCTATTTCCATATAAAAATTGTATTCAATACTTACTAATAACTATAATAATTCAACCAATAAACATAACGCTAACACAAACTATAACTATTACTAATTCTCATACGAGTAACCGAGGGTAAAAATCCTTCAAACGAAGATGATATCCAAAATGACAAGTTATACCCCGATTTCTCCAGGAATGCTTAATAAGTTTTTTTTTATTTACAGCTTTTATCAGAACCCAACGTCCAAAAAGACTCCTCGAAAAATTACTTTCACCCAACGCCGTCAGGAAAAATGTGAACGACCAATCAAATAACGTTGGACAATCAAATGATCCAAATCAGCCAAACAAGCAACAAAACTATCCGCGCCCAGACTCCGATAAGTCACAACTGCGTTCAAAATAACTTCAACAATCAGTTAAATTTTATGTCAGTTTTGATTTTGACATAATTTGACATTTACTAATTTAAAAAAAAATGTCGTGATATGTTGAAAAAGAACAACAGTTAATATTGGAATTATTTGATTATTTTCAACGGGAAAATGATGCTGAAAGGACTCTTTTGCCCTTGAGTGCAGTTTATGAGGTAAGTAGAAAAATACGTATCAATAAAATCGTAAATATCATATGAAAATAGTATATATCTTCTATCTGTTTTAGAGAGTTTCTGATGCTCTAGGAGTTTCTTGCTCAACGGTTAAGAGAATTAAGGCAAATGTGATACAAAAGATGTGGATTTTAAAAATCTAAATAATAAGGCCAGTTTGTCATCTCACGAGATTTATGAAAATGCAATACGAGGGCGTATTTACGAGATGTATAGAGCAGGTAAATATATATTTTGTTACTTTCTTGCATTAAAGGTCACTTAGTAAAAGGAAAATAGGCAAAAATCAATATTAACACATTATATTTTTTTAGGGGAACACGTTACCATACGTTCTTTAAAATCAAACCTCCAAAACATTGATGATATTCAGATATCCACTGGAGAATTATCCAATACTTTAAAGAAAATTAAATTTCAATGGCGTAAGTGCTCTGTATCCAGCAGACTATTTTTGATAGGGCAGCCTCATGTCTCACAAAAACGACTAGGATTTTAAAGGGAATTTAAAAACAACGAGAGCTCTTTATGTCCTCTAAAACCTGTATATATGGACGAACACCTGAATATATACTAAAGGCGCATTTCGGCGGAGTTGGCACGACGGTTCTATCCAGACAGTAAGAAAAAAATCATCAGAGGGTGTGAGATATATTATTATACATGCTGGTTCAGAGGATGGATTTGTCAATTATGCAAGTTTGTTATTTAAGTCAGGACTAAAAACTGGCGATTATCATAATTCTATGAACATCGAAAATTTTGAGCGATGGTTTAAAGAAAAACTGTTACCAAATTTGGAAGAACCATCGCTTATCCTTATGGATAAAGCTACTTATCATTCTGCAGTAATTGATAAAATCCCAAATGCAAGCTGGTCAAAAAGATTACTTACAGAGTGGTTAGATCACAAAAAAATTCAATTTCCATCAACTGCAATGAAGTACCAAATTTGGAAAATAGTCAAACAACATATATCACCCAAACGTTACAGGTAATGTATTGTCTGGTGTTTTATTTATTTTACATTTTTTTATTTTATAGGTTAGATGAGCTGGCTTTGGAATATGGACATAGAGTTTTAAGACTTCCCCTTATCATTGAAATTTCAATCCCACTGAAATGGTTTGGTCAGTATGTAAGCGATATTACGACGCAAAAATTGGTTCTGTACATCCCGTGACAAATGATTCAGTTTTATATTTGTGGAATGAAGCCCTTGAAAAAGTCCATATTATTAAATATAAGCCGCTTTTTAAATGTTTTTAAATTTATTTTATTTTTAGGTAACACCGGAGAAATGGAAAAATTATGTCAAGCACACCACTACAATTATCAATAACGTCTGGGAACAAGAAAAATTTATAGATGCTTCAAATATTCTTCCAATTATTATTAATTTGGACGAATCTGATCAATCTGACTGCCATACAGAATCCTGTGACGAAAACTAAGGTGCATTGTTTTATTAATTAATGTTTTGTTATTGTTTTACCATTTTTCTGTTATGCACTGGTTGGGAGTTTTTCAGGTATAATAAGTCATTTGTTATTCTGTTTTCTCCCATAATGTCTTATTTATTTTGCTCTAAATTAAATAAATAAGAAAATGTCTAGAAAAAAAAGAACAGCGGATTATATAGCAATTCGATTAATATTTATTTCATGGGAATATACCATGTATGGTTATTATGGGAGAAGTCGAGTTCGCTCCGCTTCGTACAAGTAAATTTTGGAAAGCTACGAATTGGCTGCAGCATGAGTTTGAGTAGGCTCCATATAATCAGGGAAATATTAGACATTGTTGCCAAATCTTTTAATTTCAAATTATATTTATTCGACGGATTATATTTGGCTTATACGTATTAGTAGACTGAAGAAGTCAACGAAGTAAGCTAACAAAATTTTTTTGCCAATAAAAGGGTTTCTCACTATCGCTTGTAAGAAAATGTGTAATTTTTTAATCTTCTCTTCAGGTAACAAATTCAAGACATAATAATTACCGACATTATTATAACATATATAAGAATTTCTCTTCCTTTAAAATAATGATTTGTATACAAAGCAATGGTATTATCTTAATATTGAGTTTACAATATTTCCAAATACGACCCTATACACTAAATTATAGATAATTACAGAATTACATCGTTTTCGACTTGAAAATAAATAAATTGCTTTATCGCATTACTTATTTATTGCCCTGCAATCTTGTAATTAATTTGTTAAAAAGTTTTATTAAAGTGTGTAGAAATGAATGAAGTGACAACGCTGGAGTGACAACACTGGAGTGACAACGCTGGGTGGTATTTTCCGACATATTTGGGTAAATCAATTTTGTCTAACGGAACCAATTCGGACTGTACCTTTTTCAGTTCAGGTAGAATTCTTAGCATCGGGAGCGAACTCGACCACGTCCATTATTATAATGTTAATATTAATTATAACTAGCTCCTGTGGTTAAAAATTGGAGTATCCATCTTGAATTTATTAATTTTGATAAAAAATAGTCCGACCCGAAAAAATCCCATATAAAAGTTTTGAATGGAATCTATCCATGATCATAAATCTCGTCCGCCATTGTATATGTAAATTTCAAAATTGGTTTCTTGCACATCTAAATACCATAACGAATAGCCTTTTCGAGGTTTTAAATTTTTTCAAGAACAATACAAAGCGCTACTCTTTTCATTCTATTATTAAAAATGATTTCGGAATTATTACATTTACTAATGGACGTGGAGAAATAAGTTTCTATTGAGGTACCTAAGTAGGTAAAAGAGTTTTTTTTTGGTTCACAAGAATTCATCACTATGAAAACCTAGCTTAAGAAAAAACATAACCTTTGTCAATGGAATGTCAAAATTGACTGAATTTATATTCGCCACACCCCAATTTTTTGAAATTAGGTTATTTTATGATGCAGTCACTGAACAAACTTTACATGCCGTATCTAGCGTAGCATATAAGATCTAAGGAATTAACCCTACATCCTCGAAATATCAGAAATTATAAACAAAGAGATTTAATTTCTAATTCTTACCTAAAGTAATTGACACAAGTCTGAAATCAACAAAAGAATATGATCGTAACCGGACGACTTAAAATAAAGACGATTCGATGTGCCAAGCATAGAAAATGTGATTGAAAAACCCAAAGAAGTGAACATACACAGGCAGCATTTAGTACAGGAGTCACGATCATGATACAAATGGAATAGAAAACAGAATGTAACTCAAAAATAAGGGTACGGTATTCAAGGATACCCACTAAATGTCGAAACAGAGAAATTACTTACTAATAGCATAAAAATTGTATCATTTTTAGGAAGACATTCGATAAAACATAGAAGTTGATGTGTACGTACCTCTGAGAGATAATAACGCCACGCAGGGTTTAAAGGAAATAAGAACTAGTAAATAACCATCCTTATTCGCATACCAGGTAAGCGTAAAAATCAAAACTGCTTATATCAAAACGGTATCTTATCAAAAAAACTGCACCGTTACAATTATATTTAAGGTATACTATATAAATTTTTTATATTATTGTAACATTTTTCCACGTGTATTCAATTTCACAATTTCATTCTTATTGTATTATTTTCTGACTTTCGGTTTCTAGTTGCTAAGTGCACTATGCAATTGTTGTTCCGTTTTAATTGGTCAAAAGTTGTTATGTATAAGGTGTCAGTCAGGTGACTAGAGTCGCTAATTAAACCAAAAGTCAGAGATAAATCGTGGTCATTCTACATTGTTCCGATTATTTGGTCATTTTGTTTTAATATTTACATTTGGTCATTATTTTAAAATTACATTCATTATTTAATCAAATTGAAGCTTTAAAATCATGTTAGGATATAATATATAATACAAATAAAGTAGTACAAGTGACATGATGTGTTAGTTACTCGCCCTTTAACGCCTCTCAAAAATTAGCAATACAACGCAATAGTAACCAGTCAAAATAAAGACATATTACTTATTGTTTTTAAAGTATACGTGTGAAATTTTCAAGAAATTTCGATATACCATTTTGAATTGTTTCTGTAAATTACAGATTTTGTATTCAATATCTATTTTAACTTATTGAGTATAGTTGACCTGTACCCAATAAACTGTTTAAACGTGAAATTCAGGTAGTCAATTGAACACACAAAAACATATTGGAGACAGTCCCTTTAAGTTTTAGATTTTATCTGTTTTATAAGAAAAATAATTTTACCTAAGTAGATATTAATGTCATGCCTAAGTCGTACAAAACCGAAAATACGGACATTAAACAGATTTTAATAATCTCCTGTTTTTTAGATTTTAGATATTTCAAATAAAAAATAAACATACAAAAACAGTAGATATGCGTTGTAATAAAAAGTAAACCATCATTTGTTTCAGCTTAAACTTTCGTTTTTGGATAATTTTCTTTTTCATTTTTGCTCGATTAGCAAAAGTCTTTTCTCATTATTATTTTGAAAATGACAAAATTCAAATTAAAATTAATTTTGAATAGTAAATCCCAGCCATGTTACTTTTATCTTGAAAATAATTCGTGTGCTGGCCTTTTCTTCTATCTTTTTTGATATTGTTGTTTTTTAATTTTTGAAATACTATTTTGAACCGAATTTTTGGACAAACTTTAAACGTACGTCTACTTTCCTTTGTATATCTCACGTAGTAAATGCTTTTTTTCTTACGAAAAAGAATACTTTTTTAACTACTTTGGGTTTGATGAGTCCCAACCAAATCTCCAATTGCAATTTGAAGTGTAGGACATAAATAAAATAAGAACGGTTAATAGCTAACAATATTTTTTTTGTTATTCCTGAAGTTCCATTTCATTATAGTAATAATTTATTAAACTAGTTGAAAATGCAAAAGCTTGGATTACCAAGATGAGCAACATAGCCAAAAAAATTTATATTCTTAGCACCCAGACGGACAGAAAGAAGCTTTCAAAGTTTGTGGAAAGCTTTTTTCTCCATCCTTACAAAAAACTAACCATTAAAATCAAACCGATAGAAATGAGATTTTTTAAGAAAGGAGCAACAAGAGAACTGGCCCACTGTTTATGGGAAATAACATGGGAAATCGTTAGGGTCCAAATTGCCTCTTTCAAGGTCACGTGTCACCGATTTTATCATCTTATAGATTCGTTGGCTTACAAGTAATAAGCACATAATAGAGCAGACTGCGCATGAACAGCATCAAAGCCGAAAGAGCATTAGCACCGATCTTCATTGGTCAGAATGCCACAAGGACACTAGTACCAATCTTTGTTATTATTGTTCGATATTGAACTTAACAAACGCAACCGCATTATAAATGGTCCGTACATTCAATACTCAATAAAATAAAATGCGCAGCATCAAAACCAGAAGGGCATTAGCACATATTTTCCTTATTATTGATCAAAATTGAATGGAATAAACGATACCGCATTAAAAGTGGGCCCGTACATTAAATACCCAACAAAAAACACACACTGGGTTAAAGATCAAAGTTTCTCAGTTCTTATAATATTTACACTGTAACTAATAATATATTTGAAATCAGCAAAAGAAATTCTTTAATTTGATACTCCCACATTTATATGTTTAAAGTACTGGCACAGAAGATAAACTAATACAGAAGCGAAGGTTCCTGTCGGCCCTTTTGATGTAGCGATGACTAAAATTTGAGAGCCAGTTGAAGTTTATGCCGCTTAATATACTGGGAAAAATGTTTAAAATTCGTATGTCTAGGTAGACGAATTTACAAATTTTGATCAGTTTTTCCAGTGTATTAAGCGGCAGAAACTTCAACTGGCACTCAAATTTTGACCACTGATACATCAGGGATCTTCGCTTCTGTATTAGTTTATCTTCTGTGATACTGGTTAAAAAGTAAACTATGGACTTTATATTATGGCAATTTTATATTTTAAATTGCTTAATTATGTTTATTGATATTGAGTTGAAGCCGCTCACATCAAAAAATTTCTTATCACAGTTCAATTTTTTGTACGATATTTTTGTGAATTTGTAGCCTTCTCAGTATGAAGATTATTAATTAAATGTTATTAAGTGAAAAATGTTACAAAAAAAAGTCAACGTTTCTCAACTCTCAAGGTATTTACATAACATATTTGAAATTCTCAGTATAAATCCTTTAATTTCATAAATCATCATGTTTAGAGCAAGGGTTAAAAACTTGACTGTAGACTGTTTATTATGGCATTTTGACATTTTAAACTGATTAGTTATATTTTTCCACTACTAGTATTAGAAGATATCATTATTTATGCTGTGTTCGAGTCGAGAAGTTAACTTTCTCTCCTACAAGTAGATAATTTTTGATGTGATGTCATAGGTAGCCGATCTTAAGAAATCTTTCAAATTAATTACACGCATCTGTCATTGCGTTTGTCAAAAGAGTTTTTTTTTAGTTATTATAAAAAATTCAACAGCAAATAAACACTTTCTTTTGAATTCCTATCATTTTAAGTGAATTTTCGACCCAATCATATAAAATAGAGGTAAGTAATTCTTTATCAGATATATTTTCGTTTGAAATAGTTAAAGGTTATGTAATGAATATTTTATTATTGATTAGTGCTATTTATGCAATAAAACATATTCTAAATGTACAGTTTTAAAATTCACAGTGCAATTAGCGTAATGAAATGTCAATTTAACTTATTGAATATTCTCATTCAATTGTTTTCACAAACTGCTTCTTTTACATTAAATTCTTTTCAAATGTATACCAAAAAAAATCCAATAAATGTTTTAAAAATGATTAAATGTTCTACTAGTGGAAAAAATAGTATATAAACTACGGAAGAGAAGATTTTTCTTAACCTTGCAACCTATTATCCCTCGATATTTCGCATCTCGGGATAATAATAATGCTGGGATGAGAAAAATTACTTCACGACCTTGGTGTAAAATATACTATTATTAACATTGAGTTGAAGCCGATCACATAAAAAATTTCTTATCCCAGCTCAATTTGGTGTACGAAATTTGTGAATTTGTAATATATTTAGTATGATGATTGTAAATTAAATGATATTGAGTGAAAAATATTTTATAGAAAAGTTGAAGGTCAAAGTTTCTCAGCTATCCAAGTATTTACTTAAATACCCTACATCATAATGTTTATAGTACCAGTTAAAAATTTGTCTCCAGACTGTTTATTTTGACATTTTGACGTTTAAAGTTGCTGAATTATGTTTATTGGCATTGAGTCATTACATCAAAAAAAATTTCATATCTCAGTACAATTTGGTGTACGATATTTTTTTAAACTTGTGGGCTATTTAGCAGTGTTGGAATCAATTAATTAAAAATTCAATCAATTGATTAATGGATTAAAAAATTAATTGCAATTGAAAGTAATCACTTTGCAATTAATTTATTTAGATTAAGCTAGATTAATTGCAACTTTCAACTTAATCACAATTAACTTTTTTAATCATTATATAAAACAATTAAAACCAACAATTAACCTGTCCGTTGTAAGTTTTATGAAACTGCGTGGTGCCATAAAAAATATTTATAAAGGTTTTTTAACGCTATGTAGGTTACAATTGTATACAAAAAACACCCAAAATTGTTTTTTTGGTCATAACTTCTAATTTTTGTCAGAGAAAAACAAAATGGGGGCTCCAAGATGGCGGACGAGAAGTGTAATTGTGGTTTAATTCTATTCAAGATTGGAATGAGGGGGTTTTTGAGGTCCAAGATTAGTATTTTTTTGAAAATTAATAAATTCAAGATGGCGGACGAGATTTGTTATATGGCTGTTGTTCGGAGATTATGAATTTTTTGTCAAAATTAATAAATTTAAGATTCATGGCAGAATTGATAGAATACTTTTAAAGTAAACAATAAAAAGTAAAAAGAACATTTTTTTGAACAAACTTTTATTTAAATGTTCTAAAAAGAAGAAAATAAATTTTGATGTAAATCAAACGCATCATTTTCTTATATTATAAAATTTTATATGATAGAAAAGCTTGTCCGGAGACTTTCCAATATAAAATATATAAATTTCTACTTAGAATTACTGGTGTCAATATATATAAATTCTCAAAATGATGGGTTTATTTTTTTAAATTTATTCATTTTGACAAAAAATTTATAATCTCAGATCCCAAAAACCACCACATACCAATTTTGAATAGAGTCGGACCATAGTCACAAATTACGTCCGTCATCTTGGAGAAGCCATTTTATTGTTTTCTGTAACAAAAATTTCATAATGCATTGTCATCTGATTTACATATGTGTGCAAAATTTGACCCAAACATACAAACATGTAAAGCCAAATAAAGGCTTGTAAAAATTAATTAATTGTTAATTGCGACTACTGCAATGGGGACGTGCGATGCGGTAGGTACAGCAAATTCATTTGTAGTATATGAAAGTCTACTTAAAATTATTCACAAAAATATTCTTGGTTAACTTTGAAACACTACGATTACTAAGAAATAAATTTTCAAAATTTCCAAGTGACGTCAGCTACATTAATTTGTTTAAAGTAATGTAGATGGCATGACAAGGTATAATTTATAGTTATCTGTAGAGCATTACTTAAAAAAATAGCCTTAGCAACTTAGACCATTTAAAAAAAAAAGAAGAAAAAAAATAATAGGTTACGTTATTCTGAAAAGTAAAAAATAAAACGCTGTGATTAGCAGTACATCGGAAGTACGCATGTATTTTGTACATGGGCCGTTCAATGCGTTTTAAGGTTTACAAAGTACGAAAATATGTTGGCGCATCTGTTTGATAAATTTGATATTTTGTCATTTTGTTTTTTCGTAATGCGTATAGTACCGGGTGATTTAACTTGGAATTTTGTAATATCTCGAAAATACGCATCGTACAAATAATGTGCGAAATCGAAACTTTAATATCTCAGAGGTAGTACTAAAATTACACATCCCCTACTGGTGGGGCAGGCGGCAAATTTGAAATCTTAAATGGGATCCCCTATTTTTTATCGCAGATTCAGATTTCGATTCGCGAATAAAAAGTAGTTTATTAACTTATCACTCTATCCACAGGATGTGGGGGGGGGCAATTATAACATCTTTGAATATCCCGATGAAAAATACTAAATAACTACTCTCTTGTTTTTTGATTTCTGTTCCATTTATTGCGTTATAATCTGTCGCCATTTCAGAAAAATCGTACGTAGCTTTCGACGTAGAATTCGAATCTGCGATAAAAAATAGGGATTTCTAATTTGCCGCCTGCCCTGCCCATAGGGGATGTGGAGGTGGGCGTAATTTAGTACTACCGGATGCTCCCATCTGAGATATTCAAGTTTCGATTTGGCACATTTTTCTATACGATTCGTATTTTTCGAGATATTACAAAATTCCAGGTTAAATGAATCACCCGGTATATGGTTTCGGTGTAAAACGGCCGGAGTTTAATTCCCAGTATGGTCAACTTTTTTTGTTTTGATAATTTTTTTAACGTCCTAAAAACCACATAAAAATAGTGATTGGTAACTGGTTTGATTTGTACAGTAGTTTTTTCTCCAAAATTAATGTTTATTAGATTTTCCTTTTTTAATTTCTTAAAAACCATGTATAAAAAGAGTGATTGGGTAACCAGTTTGATTTATACAGTAAAGTATCTTTTTTCAATTTTTTTTTCTCAAAGTTCGAGATGTAAAATTTAGATAGTTTATTTTATTTTACTATGTACGGTATAAACGAGTACATCCGATGTACTGCTAGTCACGGCGAAAATAAAACATTACAATTTTCTTCTTTTCTCATGTTTACATCTGGCCTCTATTAATAAGGAATTCAGTTCGTATATACTGCCATCTCTTAACAGCATTATCAATTAATGTAGATATTTTTAGTTTTTTTTTTTAATAATATAGGTTTAAAAAAATTATAAATATTTTTTGTAGGCATATTTGTTAACAGACTTTTAAGTGCTAATTAAAAAAAATTACATAATACGTCCCCATTGATGGTCACAATTAACAATTAATTAATTGTTAATTGTAGTATTTACGATTAACACTTAATTAATTGTTAATTGTATTACTCACAACTAACATTTAATTAATTGTTAATCTTTAATTGTACGAACAATTTAATTTTGCCCAACACTGCTATTTAGTATGAGGATTATAAATTAAGTATTTCATAGAACAAGTGTAGATCAACGTTTAACATTGCTCTTATGGACGTTTTATCCCCTACGTTGATCGTACCTCAGGAGGTACTGGAGATATATTTGGATGATAAATTTACATTTTATAGTATTTATTCCACGTTCCATCCTGAATATAATAATGTTTGTTTCGTTTAATTCAGGCCAATAGTAACGAAGATACGTATTAATGGCCTTTTAGCTTAGATGCTGTGTATGTTTTTTGTTGATTATTTAATGTATGGCCTATTTATAATGCGGTTACATTTGTTCCGTTCAGTTTCGACCAATACTAATGAAGAAATGTGATATTGCCCTTTTGGCCTTGATGCTGAGCATGCATAGACTGTCTTATTATGTGCATATTCCTTGTAAGCCAACATATCTCTAAGCTGATAAGAGCGGCGATACGTGACCTTGAAAGAGACAACTTTTGAAATTAGGACCTTAGCGATGTCTAATATTTTTTCCCATAAGGAGCGGGCCAGTTCTCTTGTTGCTCCTTTACTCAGAAGAGATCACAAGAAGAATGCAAATGAGAAGAATTGTCAAAAAATATATGAAACTATGGTACAAGGAAAAATAAAATAGGGAGAAGAATAAGATGGGATGAATAAGTTTGAAAGATAGATGAAAAGAGAAGAAAAGAATATACCGAAGTAGGTAGATTAGCTCAAAATTTGAACTCATGAAATATAAAAATAAAGAAATGACAATTTAGGATATAATTTACTTAACGGTATATGGGCATCTGATTAGAAAATTACATTCAAGGTTAAAAATTATTTATTATAAATCTTAAAAAAATAGGAAATATAAATAGCCGGGAAATAATATATTGGGCACAAACTATTTTTAGGTTGATGATAAAGACGCCTTTGAAAAAATAATTTCATACGAAACGCCTCTGAAACTTAAATTAAAATATTTTTTAATAAAAAGCCTGAATTTAATTTGGTTTCACAATTTAATGAATAAATACCTAATAGTGCCAATCCCTTTCTCATATAAGGATTCTATAGTAGTATTAACAAATGTATAGGAGTTTTATTCGCCTCTACATTTTCCACATGGTTTTGAGTTCTTTCGTATTCAGGTATAGCAGTTTTTTCATGTGTTATTGGCTACAAATATTTTGGACTGCCTGAACCCAGGCAGTTTCAACCAGAGATTATGGTGTTCTCTATTCACTTAATCTGCCAGCAATCCTTTAAAACAGAGATCCTTGAGCTGGTGCCACTGTACCCCATCTAGGTTGCATATAGAGTAGGTAGCTCCACAGACACTGCACTGACTAACAAAGAAATCGTGGTAGGAGCCTTGTTAGAAATATAATATTTGATAATGACATGAAGCTGCGAGAAGAGCTCTCGACGACAGAGGCTAGACAGTACGACTTCCAAATGATGTCGCAATTTCTTTCAACTAGAATAGCAGAGACAACCAGATGGCAAGACACCGTCACCATTTGCACAACTTAGAGATGTTCACAGAAGAGAGTGGCATCTCCGCTTATGTGGGACTTAATAGTAGATAAACTCTGCAATCTGACTAACCTCGGTATATCCTGCCAAGGATTTGCTAAAGACATCGTCATAATGGCCAGAGGCGTTTGGAATTCTGACATAATTCAAAGGGCACTTAACTTGATAAAAGAATGGTGCCAATTAATGGAACTGAACATCAACCTCACCAAAACCAACATTGTAGCATTCACGAGGAAAAGAAACATCAATTTTGAAACCATCAACTAGGTCAACATGTTATTGAGTTGAAATGAAAATTATAAATTAAATATTTGAGATTCACCCTAGACAAAAACTTATCTGAAATAAGCACTACCAAGAAGTAATGACTAATGCCACCAAAGCCCTAATTATGTGCAGAAACTTTGTGGGAAAAACTAAGGATGAAATCCAAAAATCTTGCGTTAGATTACACAGCTTTTGTGAGACCAATCATGACTTATGGATCTGTTGCCTGGAGTACAATAACCAATCTAGCAACATCGAGAATAGTCAGAGAGGGAATCACTAGACGTAAGCACAGTTTTTATATCGGAGACCGGACAGATCTGAGACATGCCTCAAGACTAGGTAACAAAAAAGTACGACTTTGCGAAAGAATTCAACTTAAAGCTGGGTCGCAAAAGTGAATGGGAGGAGGACACCATTTGTGCCTTAAACAGAAATGCCATTAAATGGTATACTGATCGGTTCAGGACAGTAGAGGCAACTGGGATAGGATATATGGGCCTGGTAGTAGATATTTCTAAATCTTGGGTAAATCACCTTCTAAGCGAAAATACATGCAATTAGAAAATGTGCCCAGTTCAAAGTCGAAGAGAAATTCCGCAGACAAGAAATTTTCATCATGTCGGACAGTCAAGCAGCCATCAAAGCGCTGAGTTCCCACGTAATCAACTCTAAGATGGTCAGGTTATCCTTAGAAAAATTAAATAAGCTAAGTAAGGATAAGGCGGTTACTCTTCTGTGGGTTACAGGGCATACCAAGGTGGAGGAAAATGAACAAAGTGCTAAACACCATTACTGGGACCTGAAATCTTCTGCTGAATCAGTAACAGTATGATACTGAAAGTATTGAAAAGAGAAGTGAAAATAAGATGATTCAGCCACTGAAGTAAGCTACAAGGGATAAGACAAGCGTAAGTAATTCTGAGAAACTATAACCAGAAGAGATCCACAGAATGTACCAGCCTGAGTAAAAATGAGTTTGGCATAAAAACAGTTTTAACAGGGCATTGTCGGCTGAGAGGACATCTTAAGAATCTTGGACTATCAGAGCATGAAGAATGCAGATTTCGTGAGATACAATATAATCCTTTATTACTGGGCATTCATTGAAGGGCAACATTATTATTACAGTTACTTATTGCAAACTGGTTTGTTATTTTATTTGTGTTCAATTACTTTTATTCAATATTTTATTATTTTCTTCCTATTTATACATAAATAATATTATTATTATTTTTAATTTTCTATGTGCTTAATTTCTTTATTAATGGAATTAATGGAATATTTGTTTAAAAAATATATAATAACAAATATATATCAAACCTAACCTAAAACCTAAACTATAAATAATGATCTTGGGCAAACCATAGACAAGAGGTATGTTTTTATTATTTTAAAAAGTGACATTAACATATTTTTGAACGAGCCAGATTATGAGAAAACATATGTCATGGTCACAAATGCAAATAATCTTAGGTATTTTCAGCCTACTCACTTAACGACCACGTTTACACGCCAAGACTACTAACAAGCGTTAGTTCATATAGAGAAACAGAATATTTAGAAAAGAGATTGTTTTTTATGAAAGTTCGTTGATATTTTATTTTTATATAAATTGTTAGAATATGGTATAAATATATTTCCAGTGATGCAGGGAATTACAAACAGATATTACAGATATTTAAAAATATAGTTAACCCTTTAACTGCAGACAAAATTTTGCACCGCTGAATGCTCTAGAGACAAACTATTGAAAAATACATTAAAAAATTTGGCTTTGGTAGAATTTTGAATCAATTTGAACATCAATAAACTTGATTGTAATAATTTTCAAAAATTTCGAAAATATATAAAAAAATCCAAAAGTTCAAAAAAAATAAAAATGTCTAAAAATTTCGATAATTTCAAAAATATATCGAAAATTTCCAAATTATATCAAAAATTTCGAAGAATTTGAAATTTTGCAATTTTCTTCGAAAATTTTAAAAAGTAAAAATGTTAAAATATTCAAAAATTTCTTAAATATGTCAAAAATTTCAAAAACCGACATTATTCATCTAATTAAATTTTTTTTCAAAAATCAGAAATTTAAAGAATTTTTAACATTTCAAAAATGTGAAAAGTTTTAAAAAACATTAAAAAAATATTCGAAAATTTCAAAAATATATCAAAAATTTCGAAAAAACAAAATTATTCAGTTAATTACCAATATTTAAAAAAATTTAGGAATTTTGAAAGTTTCAAAAATGTCAAAAGTATCAAAAAACACAAAAAAATTATTCAAAAATTTCGAAAAATTTGAAATTTTGCTTTTTTTTTCGAAAATTTCAAAAAATAAAAATACAATACAAATTTCTTAAATATATCAAAAGTTTCAAAAAGCAAAATTATTCATCTAATTAAGTTTTTTTCAAAAATGTCAAAGTTTCAAAAAACAAAAAATTTCAAATATTTCGAAAATTGAAAAATTTGTAAAATATGAAAAAAATTGTAAATAAAAACTTTGCAGAAAAATAACAAAATATACGAAATTGTTTATTTATTATACCCACATCACAGCATAGTTTTTACGAATCATTTATATACGACAGCCGCAGTTAAATGGTTAAATGTACTTATTAAATCTAAAATTGTATACTGTAACCCAGTTTTCTGCAAAAATTATTAAAATAACGACATGATAAATTTTATATAATAATAAAATAACAAGTGAAAAACGACAATATTTTTGCCGTAATTTCGAGTTTTCGAAAATTTAAAGTAACGAAAATAAATTTCTATATAATGTTATACCTTATATACTACAGTATATAAGTAGCGGGAAAGTAAAAATAGGTCAAAGACTAATATTATTTTTATTTATGTGAAGTTATCCACAGATTTTCAGCCACAATTCTGGCGACAGGGATAGCCGAATGATACAAACGTTCACAGTGTTGCCATCTTTTCAACTATTTTATACTATTTTTTCTTCGCATTATCAAAGGGTGGAGAATAAAAAAGAAATATTTTTTTTGTTGAAAATATCTCTATATCTTTTCAGAATATTTCTGCAAAAAATTATATGTTTCTTATTTATTTTAATGGTTTTTATGTTTAATGTTATATTATTTTTGAACTTTTTTGGCCAATCATACTTTTTCATAAACAGGCGAAAGGGATGAAAAAGGGTGATTTTATTTTCTAGTTTCCAACTCTCTTGGTGTGCACAAAATTTGTTTTTTGAATATTGTTTTTATTTATAATTAGAATATTTCTTCATGATCAGATTTTTTGCCTCTCCTTACAAAGGGATGAAAAGGGGTGTTTTATGTTTAATTTTACACCCTCATAATTCGTTGATGTGCGTAAAATTTTGATGATGGATATTATTTGTACGTATCCATAGAATATTTCTGCCTAATCAAATTCATTTGCCTCCCCGTCAGAGAGGGTGAAAAGAGGATATTTGTCGTTTATTTTAATTATTTTAATTTTTTATTTCCAAACTGAACTCTGCAAACTTGTCTTTTTTTTTAATGTAATGTAATATATATAATTTTGAAATTCAACTATTCGGTCATATTAAGCTCAGTAAAAAGCATATTTTTTCTCTATCAAAATGTTTAATAAGAGTAATGGTTACGCTGATAATTTAAGCTAGAAAATTAATCAAGCCTTTCACTTAAGCCGCTACAATTCATCTCATTTTATATCTATTGTTAATGTTGTAAAACGATGTAAAATCTACTTCAAGTAGAAATGAAATTTGCACTATATCTAGTTTGGAAATTAAAATTTTTAATATTTAAAGTAAATAACAAACACCCCATTTTAACCCTCTTTGACGGGAGACTAATGATTTTGATTAAGCAGAAACATTCTATAGATACGTGCAAATAATATCCATCAAAAAAATTTTACCCACATCGACGAATTATGAGGGTGTAATATTAAACATAAAACACCCCTTTTCATCCCTTTCTACGGAGAGGCAAAAAAAGCAGATCATGCAGAAATATTCTAATTATAAATAAAAACAATATTCAAAAAACAATTTGTATGCACATCATCCAGAAAATTAAACATAAATCACCCTTTTTGACCACTTTCGCCTGCGTATGAAGAAAGTATGATTGGCTAAAAATGTTGTAAAATGTTGTAAACTCCACTTTAAGTAGACAAGAAATCGCACGGCATCTAGTTTGGAAATAAAAAATTTAACCAATTGTGGCGATACATTAACAAAATTAAAAGTTATATTACATAAAAATTAAAATTGAAAATTATTTACAAATTACAGGATAAATTTTGAAAATAATTAGCCGCTCCATACTGAAGGGCTGAGTGTAATGAAAAAGTGGTTAAAGTCGTAGTGCATCCTACGATGCACTTTACAAATAAACATTAGATGTTAACAAATTGCGCTTTAATTAAACACCATGCGGCAACTAAATAAATGACAAGTGACAAAAATCAATTATATTGAATATGAAACCCAACTATCAAAGTCCAAAAAGACCAAAAAAAAGAAGAAATGAATAAGAAGAAGAAGGTATCAGGTACAGTAAATTAAAGGAGCGACTAAAGATACAGTCATGCTCACTGCTTTGCGCATGAGTCAATACATTTACAACGTTGTCATGTTGCATCACATTAACATTGCCCGGGAAATTCAAAATGTTCCTATTTTATTATTTCCTCTTTCAGAAACAAAAACACACAGTTTAAATAAGATGCATTGTTGGCTGAATTTTCAACCTTTTAAGGGTGTCTTATTATCTTTTTAAAATTGTCTTGTATATTTTGAATCAAATTGCGATATCAAGATGCAGTTTTTATTAAATTTTTATTTTAATAGCCCTAGAAATTTTATTTCTATATATCAGAAATGAAATTGTAATTTCCTCTTATTTTTTGTCATAATCAGCTTTTTCTTAAATTGAATACCCTTTATATTTGTCGTTATGTACTTGAACATGGATTTTGAGCGTTCAGATCATAAGATCATAGATTGATGTGAATAAATTTTGGATTATAGAAACAAAGGCTTTTATGTACACAATTATATTACAATAAATATTAATTTAAATTCAAATAAATAATATCTATAAGTTTATACATAGTTATGTTCCTCAAAACTATTTCGTAAAATATATTCTTCAGATAGTAAAACTGACTTCATTGAGCCGATCTCACTGTTTTGCGGTGTATTACATTTTTTTTGGTATTTTTTTCTTCTGTGTTGAATAAAATCTTATTTGCTTCGGTATTTTCTTGTTTGCTGGTTCTATATTGCTTATAACATTAGTAGATTGAATTTTGTTCTTACTTAGGTACCGATTACTCTTTAATAAATTAATACTATTCCTGTGAACTTTTAAAGCATGATCTACTATACTGTCATCAACATGAGTAAGATCAAGTTCAGTAAGCTCTTGACCATATTGTTTTAATAGGTCCGTTTATCAATGCCATTGTCAACTTTGTCCGATTACTTGTACTTGGATGTGATTCAATTTCACTGACCGTAGTACAGCTCACACTGTCACCGCGAATTACATCTAGTTTATCTTCATTGACGGTATTGCAGCTAACACTGTTATGATCGTTTATAAGGTAATTGTTACCATTTTGTAATATAGCAACATAGTGAATATGTTTGCACATAATTCCCTTTATAAAATAATCAACACAAGTGCATTGATATGTGTGAATATAAATATGGCATTTAACACATTTTAATTCACAACATGATAAAATTTGCACTGGTCTTTTTGAAATAAAATATTTCTGTCCACTATTTATTATATGCCAAACATTTTCATAATCGGTAACTTGGAATGAACTTTTTAATGCACTTTCGTGCCTTTTTTCTATATTTCTTAAGTGACTTGTATCTTTTCCTTTAATTTGTTTAATCATGCGATCAATAATTTTATCTCTAATATAGAGATTTATGGCATGAATACCCTTGTCCAACCTTTTAACTATTTTCCCATCTAGCTGGAAATATTTTATGCATTTATGCATAGACTCCAAATGCATCTTATTGACAACTGCTGTTTTACGATATACGTATGCCCACTGTTCACATCTATTTACATAATGATCTACAAAATATTTTCTAAAACCAATCGTGTCTGGATGTTCTTGTAACATATTTACAAAATTTTCCAATTCTTTACAAAATCTAATTTCTTCAAGTTCTGTTTGAATAACTTTTAGTGCAATATACACTTTTTCTCGTTTTTCTTTGTCAGGGATCTTATTTTAAATTAGATTTCCAGGCTCGATCAATATGCCAGGAACAAAATATCTGGTAAGTTGCAACACCCATAATTGCAGACCATGCATTATAAAATACGTTGGTGATATCTGTCATAAAAGTTCTGGCTGTGATAATTCCAACCTTCTCTTTAATTTTATCAAAGAAGAATCTGAAAATTTCTGTATATTTTCTGTTAGTAAATAAACATGCTACAGGAAAGCCTTCACCCCATTCATCCACTACTAATATTGTGGTAAGTTCAAAATCATAGTTTTTTAAGCCATGTGTACTATCAACACATATAATACCACCACTACCACATGTTTTTAACATATGTTCTTGGGTTGAATTCATAAAAATTAAGCATAAATCATGTTTATTTAAATTATCATGTTCATCTCCTTGGTTCCTATAAAACATAGTATTAGATTTATTTTTCTTAAATTCTTCAACCCACAATCCACCTTGTTTGCAAGATCCTTGGGCCTTTAGTTTGCGTTTTCGGTTACTAGGTAACACTTTTACTTGACTAACACATAGAAATAATTATTTATATAACCCTTTATACACATGTTATTTATATCCTGAAGAACTTACCACTTCTATTGCAGTTATAATATGTTAAAATAATGTCTTCACTTATTTTGTCTGTTGTTCGTTTAGTGTTCAGCCACATATCTGTTGTAAATTTAAAATAAAATGTACAAATTTTTATATGACAGTAACATATATTTTTATTGTCAACATACATAAAAACTCATCACTATACAAAACAAAGAACTAATAACAATTTTGATTATAAATATAGGTCAGTATTTACAACATTCCCCCTTAATCAAAATTCACAAATGGTAAGCAAAATCTGTACAAAATTACATAGACAAATAAGAGGCAAATCACAGACTAAGTTAAACCCAAGCCTAAAATACACCTATTGTGTTTTAAGCGCCCTAAGGGTTTTGTTAAAATGTCGGCAGACATGTTTTCAGTTTGCAAAAACTGTATGTCAATAACTTTTTCCGAAATTTTTTCTCTTATGAAGTGGTATTTTGTATCTATGTGTTTCGTTCTGTTGTGATGAATTGGATTAAAAGCAATTTTACGTGCACTCTGACTATCACTAAAAATTACGACCTTATCAACTTTACCTATTAATTCAAAAATAAGTCTCCTGAGGAATGTGGCTTCTTTTGCAGCATTTGTTAAAGCCATATATTCTGCTTCAGTAGATGAGAGAGCAACCGTTGCTTGTTTCTTACATTCCCATGAAATAGGTCCACCAGCCATGAAAAAATAAAATCCAGTATAAGAACGTCGATCAACAAGACAATTTGCCCAATCAGCATCCGCATAACCTTGTAAATAATCACCTGTCCTTTTGTAAGTTATGGAATAATCAATAGTACCTTTTAAATACTGAAGAACCCTTTTACCTGCCTGCCAGTGGGTTTTGTCAAATTTAGTATTGAATTGACTTAAATAGCTCGTTGCATAAGCTATATCAGGTCGAGTATTAACAGCCAAAAACATTAGGCAGCCTATTAAATTCTGATAAGGATACAAAGTTGATTCAGATGATTTAGCACATTTCTCATTTGGTATTAATTTAGAATTTTCTAAAGGAGTAGAAACTGTCTTGCAATCTTGCATATTGAAACGATTCAAGGTCTCAAGTATGTAGGTTCGTTGATTTATCTTTATCGTATTACCATCACGTTTTATATTTAAATCCAAACAATATTCAAGTTTCCCCAAATCTTTTAAAGAAAAATATTCATTTAATAGATTTTTAACAGTTTCCAAAGATTTCTCTTCCTTATAAAATATAACAAGATCATCAACATAAACTGCCAGTATAAGTAGATCATTACCAAAAGTTTTAGTATAAATACATGGCTCTGAAGGAGTTTGTATAAAACCCAAGGAAGATAAAGTTTCATTTAATTTTATGTTCCAAGATCGAGCTGCCTGTTTTAGTCCATAAAGAGACCTTTTTAGTAGGCACACTTTATTTT
Organism: Neocrepidodera transversa; assembly: GCA_963243735.1. Classification (NCBI taxonomy): domain Eukaryota; kingdom Metazoa; phylum Arthropoda; class Insecta; order Coleoptera; family Chrysomelidae; genus Neocrepidodera; species Neocrepidodera transversa. Next base: position 28,307,144 of record OY725343.1, on the reverse strand, counting down.
CTTCTCCTTGTTTGACAAATCCTTCGGGTTGATCCATATAAACCTCTTCTTCCAACTCTCCATTTAAAAATGCTGTATTAACATCTAAGTGTTGCATTTCATAATTCATTTCTGCAGCAAAAGCTATAAGTGTACGGAGGGATGAATTCCGAACCACTGGAGAAAAAGTTTCGTAGTAGTCAACACCAGCGGTTTATTTAAAACCTTTCGCGACCAGTCTGGCCTTATATTTTACGACTTGACCTTCAGCATTTTTCTTTTGCTTATAAATCCACTTGCAAGGTATCACTTTTTTATTTGGTCTTTCTACAAGTGCCCAAGTTCCCTTTTTTAATAGGGAATCATACTCCTCATTCATTGCGGAATGCCAATATTCATTACATTGAGAATTAACAGCTTCTGAAAAAGTTTGGGGATCATCCATAGAATCACTTTCTATAACATTATTACAACAATAATTTGTATCAAAGCGATTATTTATTCTATTTCTTAGTGGATATCTTTCCTTTAGAATTTGATTTTCACAAACATAATTCTCAGCTTCTGAGGAGTTCTGTGAATTAATTACTGCTGTACTAGGACCTGATATTGGTTCTGGACTTGCTATTTGTTCTGAAACATTAGCATTATCTGGAGGTGAACCTGAAGATTGAATTAAAATTGAAGTAGGGATGGGCTCTGATAAATTTAGTGCTGGACTACATTCTAAAGTTTGAGTCTTTAAATCAGAAAAAGAATTTTCAAAGAAAATAACGTCCCGTGCTTTAATTCGTCTTCTAGGATAACAGGGGTCACGGAAAAAATAACTTTTTGGATCATCTGTGTATCCAACAAAAATATGTTGAATCGATTTTGGATCAAGTTTCTTTCTAAGATCAGATGGAGTCTGAACAAAAGCTCGACACCCAAAAACTTTCAAATGAGATAAATCTGGCTTCATGTTATACCACCTCTCAAAAGGAGTTTGGCCTTCGAGAGTTCGATGTGGGCACCTATTTTTTAAGTATACAGCACATTCAACTGCGTCCTGCCAATATGCTTTAGAAAGAGAACTATCTAAAAGTATAGAACGAGCGTTCTCTATGATAGATCTATTCGTCCTTTCAGATACACCGTTCTGCTGAGGACTATATGGAACTGTTGTCTGATGTTGAATACCTAATGAAGCTAAATAATTAGAGAATTCTTTATTAACATATTCAGTTCCATTATCAGATCGTAAAATTTTAATTTTCGTACCCGTCTCCCTCTCAACCATCGATTGAAAAATACAAAACTTATTTTTTACTTCAGTTTTTGAAGATATAAAATATATAAAAATCATTCTAGAATAATCATCAATAAAGATTAATGCATACTTATTGCCTTGAAAAGAATTTTGAGACATAGGACCACATAGATCCGAATGTATAAGTTCCAATTTCGAAGTTGCTTTTTGATAACTAATTTTCTTAAAAGGTTTTCTTGACTGCTTACCTTCAATACAAGAAATACAAGGTTCTTTATCAACTTCTGCATAGTCTATGCCAAGAGCGTTACCATTTTTAAGTTTATCTAACCCTATGCGACATAGATGACCTAAACGTTTATGCCATAATCTAAAATCGGAAACGTCAGAATGCACATTAAAAGCTGTCAGTGTTTGAGGTATCTTTACAGTACAATCTAAAATATACAATCCATCACAAGCAGAACCGTGTAAGGCAGCATTACCTGTATAAGAAAAATTATCAGAGTTATAAAAATTACAATCATTTTTATCAAAAACAACAATAAAACCCTTTTCGGTAGCTTTTTTAACTGATATTAAATTAGAGTTTAAGTTCGGTACATAAACAACATCTGAAATCTTATTTACACTCCCAGCAATAGAAATATCACCAATACCTTCGCATTCTAGTTGATCTCCATTTGCAATGGTCACCGTACTCTTGGGCAAATGTTTCAGGTTTTCCATCCACTCGGACCTAGAACTCATGTGGGTAGAAGCACCGGAGTCAATATACCATTTGTCACCTTTTATGTTATCACATGTATTAAAAGCACTTAACAATGTTGATTCTTTCTTACAAAATCGTTTCTTATTCTTTCTGTGAGGGCATTCTGGTCTTTTATGTCCAGGTTCCTTACAATCATAACAAAATATTATCTTCTTACTAGTATTATATGATTTCTGTTTCTGATTATAATGCGTACCCAAAGCTGTCTCACTTTCAGAAGTACTTCGTGTAAACTCATTCAATAACTTGGACTTGACTAATTCAGTACTTACGGTTACATTGGAATTCTCCATAGTCATAATTAGAGGATTATAGTGAGAAGTTAGACCTCCTAATAATATAGCAGCCAGAGAAACATCTTCAATTATTTTTCCAATATCGGCCAAATCTTGTGCGGTAGACATTACGGCATTTATATAACTTTCAACACTATCGAAGTCTGCAAGGGAGTAACGATAAAGCCTACGTTCTAAAGCTAGTCTGCGACCCATTCCTTTATCTTCGTATGCAGAAGATAAGGCTTCCCAAGCTTCTTTTGGAGATGTACAAGCTCTTACATGAGTAATTGCTGAACCATTTAATGTTAGGCATATTTTTGATAAAGCCAATTCTTTTTCTCGTTCTGTACCTATACCTTCAACGGTCTTCCAAAGATTTTCATGTTTTAGATACATTTTAATTTTAAACTTCCATGTTGAATAACCATCGCGGCCGTTGAGTGGACTGATCGATCCTAAAGCAGGTAATGAAGATGAACTCCTAGAATTGCCATTATCGCCTTGCATATCGGACCTCGTTCTTTTTAAATTCACTGCTCTCCTTTTAAATTAGAGCTTCGTGCTGATAACGTGTTGTAAATTTAAAATAAAATGTACAAATTTTTCTCCACGACCATTACTGAATGTATGAATTCTGAAATCATTTTTAATAATAGAATGTAAACATTCACACTCTAGAGTCTGAATATTTATTCTATAATACTTGCCTCTTATGCATTTTGCATGTATTTTCATTCTTTATCAAGGTAAAGAATGGATTTTCTGTAATCGAAATAAACAATATGGATTGCCCTGGATTTCAAAAGTGTCACTGTCAGATATAAAATGGCGACGGTAATAATTATTTTCAAACAAGTTTTAATTTAAACAAAATAATGAGTGAAAAATCAAGTGAAGTAGATATAGAATTTAATAATATCTGAAATTGTAAATTATGAAAAAACACCAATGCACCAGATTTTAATTTCGGTAAGTGTACCACAGCACTATAAATATTAATACAATGTAATACAAATATGTCAACAAATAACTTGTGTTCAGATTTAATTTAATTTTGATTTATACTTTTTGATCGTGGAGAAAATATAGTCTGTTACTCGGTCAGAATGAAAAAATTCGACACTCGTGGTTCCTCACACTCGCATTCGCTCGCGTTCGGAATTTTCCACTCGTTTCGAATTTTTCATTCTAACCTTGTTACAGAATCTACTATTATATGACAGTAACATATATTTTTATTGTCAACATACATAAAAACTCATCACTATACAAAACAAAGAACTAATAACAATTTTGATTATAAATATAGGTCAGTATTTACAACATGAGTTCCAGGTCCGAGTGGATGGAAAACCTGAAACATTTGCCCAAGAGTACGGTGACCATTGCAAATGGAGATCAACTAGAATGCGAAGGTATTGGTGATATTTCTATTGCTAGTGGAAGTGTAAATAAGATTTCAGATGTTGTTTATGTACCGAACTTAAACTTTAATTTAATATCAGTTAAAAAAGCTACCGAAAAGGGTTTTATTGTTGTTTTTGATAAAAATGGTTGTAATTTTTATAACTCTGATAATTTTTCTTATACAGGTAATGCTGCAAGAAACCCATTAATGCGAATAAGTAGTTTATTCATTATTAAGTTTATAATTTTACCTTCTACATTATTAAAATGTAAAATTTCTTCAGAAAAAATGTTATTATGAACTTGAGTTAAATGTTGTCTCAATTGCACAATATTAATAAATGACAGATTACATCCATCTGAACATTCGTTTATATGAACATCATATTTGTAAGCAATAATGTTTTTTTTACATCACCATGTATTGTTCTAAGGTGCCTGTTTAAATTTCTTTGCAACGTAAATATTTTTTGCCAATATTTGCACATTACCGCCATGGCGAAAAAGTTTAAATTTATTAAAAATAACAATCACAAAACACATAAAATACACTAAAATAAACACAAAGTAAAAACTCAAAAACAGCTATATCATTAGAAAAAAAGTCAACCCCAACTGTCAACTGATCAACTTGAACTAATAAAGTAAATAAATATAACGTGGGTCGGAAGAAACGACAACATTGGAAAACGCTCATGCGCAAAACAGGGAGCATCCCTGTAACTCTAGGTGCTCCTGTAAATTAAGAGAAATGAATAGATAAATGAAAAGGAAGAATATAACCTATATTAGAAAGCTACGAAGCAAAATATAAACATTAAAAAAGTAAATTTAAGAATAAATAATTTTGGGTGGGATGAAGCTGTTCGTTGAGATACTAAAAATTGTTATTCGACGGGGCTTTTTTAATTTCAAACATCTCTAATAGACTCAATTTAGTACTTTTGGTACAAGGGTGTAGTAAAGAAACATTAAGATCAGAATAAGAATGTCTAGACTCTAAAATATGGTTAGCAAATAACAAGGGAAATTTGCAATGTCAGTATTTCAAAAACCATCTATAAACTTTATATGTTCCTTGATACAAGTTTCCAATCTTCTTCCAATCTCACCTATATAAATAGCATTATAATCTGAGCAAGAAATGCGGTAGACACCAGGTTTATGCAACTTAGGAACTATATCTTTGCAATTAACTAGGAGACTGGCAGAAGAGAAAGAAAGTTTGAAGACGATGTGAATATCAAATCTACGGAAAGTTCTTGCCCCACTATGTAAAACAGGGCCCATGAAAGGAATTGAGCCACTAAAGTTGATTACAAAAGGACTAACAGATAAATTAAAAGTTAATTTATGTTTAATGAAAAATTTGTAATAAATCTTCCGAATGAGATATAAACGGAAATTATTATTAAGGGCTAACTGTTTAATAATATTAATTTCTTTATTAAAAGCAGAATCTGTTAAAGGTAAAGAAAAAAAATGAAAGAATGAATTAAAGGAAGCTATTTTATGGCTGTGCAGATGATTTGAGTAGTGGTGGTGGGTTTCCTATATATTTCAAAATTTTTAGGTAAAGATTGTGGGTGATCTTATAAATTAGGATACCTAAGAAAGGTAGTTTAAATTCAAATTCGATAGTAAATTTCACACTAGTATGTAAAGTATTGATGTAATGTAGAAATAAGTGGATGTTTTCTTTAGAATCTTGAAACAATACAATACAGTCATCTACATATCTATAATAGAAAACGATTTTATCTTTAAATTTAAGATGTGCCAAAAATGATTTCTCTAGATTGTTCATAAAAATTTCAGCTAGGAAAGCGGATAAATTTGAACCCATAGCTAATCCGGAGTTTTGTTGGAAAATTTGTTATTAAATTTAAAGAAATTTTGGTCTAAGGTAATGCCTAGAAGAGAACAAAGATCTAAGGTAGTATGAGTGTCGATGTTGTTACGGAAAAGTAAGTGCATTCCTGGAGTGGTATGATAGGGAATAAATTAGTTACATCCAGTGAAAATAAGTGAGAATTATGCGGGATCTTGATGTTAGAAATTTTATTTGATAAATGAACTGAATTTTTGATTTAATATTCATTTACAAAATTAGTGGTATCTCTCTTAAGACTGAATTTAAAAAGTAAGAGAGTTTAGAAACGGGAGAATTACAGAAATTCACTACTGGTCTGATTGGAATATTAGTTTTGTGCATTTTAGGTAGGCGATATAATAGGGGGGTTGTAGGGTTCATCTGGCAAAGAGAGAAGTCAGAAATATTATATAGGGATATCGTAGTAGAAAAAATATTTAATAACGGTTTGAGTTTACGGTGATAGGCTAACGTGGGGTTTTTATTGATGTTAGTGAATGGAGGGTCATCCTCAACGAACAGCTTCATCCCACCCAAAATTATTTATTTTTAAATTTACTTTTTTAATGTTTATATTTTTCTTCGTGGCTTTCTTATATCTACTTATTTCTCTTAATTTGCTGTGTCTGATACCTTCTTCTTTTTATTCTTTTCTTCTTCTTTTTGGTCTTTTTGGACTTTGATAGTTGGGTTTCATATTCAATATAATTGATATTTGTCACTTGTCATTCAATTAGTTGCTGCATGGTGTTTAATTAAAGCGCAATTTGTTAATATCTAATGTTTACTTGTAAAGTGCATCGTAGCATGCACTACGACTTTAACCACTTGTTCATTACACTCAGTCCTCCAGTATAGAGCAGCTAATTAATTTTCTTAATTTATCCTGTAATTTGTAAATAATTTTTAATTTTAATTTTGATGTAATATCACTTTGAATTTTGTTTTTGTATCGCCACAATTGGTTAAAGTTTTCTTCTATATTCTTACTATTGTCATCGTACAATTAAGATGTTATACTTATTTAACAAAATTTATGTAAGTAACTACTAAACTTTGTCCTTTTACGTATCTGTAATGTACCACTTTGTATCATAGGCCTGATGATGGCCATCGAATGGCCGAAACATGTTGCCTCCTGCTGTTAAATTTTCAACATTATATTATTATGGTATGACTACGAGTTTTTTTATTATTCTTTTAATGAAAATAAATAACAAACATCCCCTTTTCACCCTCTTTGACGGCAAATGATTTTGATTAGTCAGAAATATTCTATGGATACGTACAAATAGTATCCATCATCAAAATTTTACGCACATCAACAAATTATGAAGGTGTAATATTAAAAATAAAACACCCCATTTCATCCCTTTCTATCGAGAGGCAAAAAAAATATGATCATACAGAAATATTCTAATTTTTAGTAAAAACAATATTCAAGAAATAAATTTTGTGCACACCAACATAGTTGAAAACTATTAAATTTAAAATAAATAACCCTTTTTCATCCCTTTCGCCTGTATATTAAAAAAATCGGCTGTGTCACCCCAGAACTTTCCCGGCTCGACCGTAGAGAATAGGATTATTTTAATTACAAAATACTGAGCATTACATTAATTTGTGGAACACATTAGAAATAGCGAGCCGATGGTGATTGATATTTCAATGTTGCTAATGTTGTAGGGAGTTTTATGCTTTAGAACATTGCACTGAAACATTTTGCACTGAAGAGCATAATTTACCTCCAATTTTAAAAAATGGAAAATCCTAAATGTGTATTTTTCTCGCCTTCTAGCGGCGAAACTATGAGGAATTCGATAAAAAGTTAAAGACAAAATTTAAAGAAAATTTTATGCTTTACAACTATGCATAAGAAAATTTAGCACTAGAATGCATTGTTTGTCCTCAAAATTAAGAAAAACTATAGAAAACCTACATGCACATTTTTTACGAGTCCTCTGGTGGCGCAACTATCGGAAATTCTGGAAAAAGTTTGAAACAGAAGTTATAGGGAATTTTATGCTGTAAAAATTTGTACTACAGTATTTTGCACTAAAGCGTATTGTTTGTCCTCAAAATCAAGAAAAACTAGAGAAAACATACATGCACATTTTTTACGCGCCCTCTAGTGGCACAACTATTGGAAATTCTGGAAAAAGCTTGAGACAAAATATGTGGGAAATTTTATGCTCTAAAACTTTGTACTATAGTATTTTGCACCAATGTGTATTTTTTGTCTCCAAAATCAAGAAAAACTAGAGAAAACATATATGCACATTTTTTACGCACCCTCTAGTGGCGCAACTATTGGAAATTCTGGAAAAAGTTTGAAACAAAAGTTATAGGTAATTTTATGCTCTAAAACTTTGTACTACAACATTTTGCACTAAACTGTATTGTTTGTACTTAAAATTTAAAAAAAGTGAAAAATTGTTACATGCATATTTAATCAATATTGGTCTTGAGGACCTTCTACTGTACCAATTTAAACCAAAACTAATGGTCGCATTCCAGGCACACCGAACCTGCATACCAAATTTCAGCTTCATTGGTCAAACGGTTCGGCAGTTATCGTGGAAGATTACACACAGACACACAGACACACAGACAGACCATACGCTGAAAATGGTTTCAATCTTCTTGGGGTAACTCAAAATGGATATTTCCATCGATATCTCAATTTTTTTTTTGCTCGTTCACCTTACTTTCCCTTTGATGGGTCCGGGAAAGTATGTATGATTGGCCAAAAATGTTCAAACATGATACAAAAACTACTTTAAGTAGAAAAGAAATTTGCACGGCATCTAGTTTGGAAATAAAAAATTTAAATAATTAAAATAAATCACAAACATCCCCTTTTCACCCTCTTTGACGGGGAGGCAAATGATTTTGATCAGGCAGAAATATTCTATGGACACGTACAAATAATATCCATTATTAAAATTTTAAGCACATCAACGAATTTTGTGGGTGTAACATTAAATATAAAAACAATTAAAATAAATAAGAAACATATAATTTTTTTGCAGAAATATTCTGAAAAGATATAGAGATATTTTCCACAAAAAAAATATTTGTCTTTTTTACTCTCTACCCTTTGATAATGCGAAGAAAAAATAGTATAAAATAGTTGAAAACATGGCAAAATTGTGAACATTTGTGTCATTCGGCTATCCCTGTCGCCGGAATTGTGACTGGAAATCTGTGGATACCCTCACATAAATTAAAATTACCGCAGCTCTCAACAACAGAAGGTCATGCCATTTTATATTTACTGACCTCTCCAAGACTTTTGACACTGTCAGTCATTATTTGTTAACAGAAGTAATAAGTGATATTGGAATCAGAAATAATTATCTACAATTATTTAACAGTTATCTAAGTGGCAGAAACAGTAGTTTGTACAACAAGTGCACAAAGCATGACGTTTCCCACGAGCTCAGAAGTTTGTGGCACGAGCCGAAAGGCGAGTGTCGCAAATCTAGCCAGTGCAAAATCTCAGACTCCTCCATTCGCGCAATACGATTAGAAAGGTTTCCGAAGTTTTTTTTTTTAATTTTACTTTTTACTATTAATTCAACCTAATATTTTTGTCGAGAGTTACATAACAAAATAACATAATTTACATGCCTTTTCTTTGTCCAACAAAAGTTAGTAAATATAAGGGTTGCATGAAATTCTTGACTTTAACGCTTCCGACAACAAGCACCCCTCCAAAAATTTGTCCGACAAGGTTACTAGTTAGTTTTCAATATTTAATTAAACGATTCTGCAGCAATCAACTGTGAGGCACTAAATTTTATGACTTTACCATGTTCGGAGTGTCAGACGCGCCAAAAACCTCAATATATTTGTCCGACAATAGGTATGTTTTTCGTATTTAAATTAAAAAAAAATTTCAGATTAAAAGAAAAACTATTCTTGTGAATTAAAGCCCTCCAGAATTTCCCAAATAAAACAATTGACCGAGTCCACATAAAGAACATATTGTTATGATAAAATCGGATCTCAACATTTTATAAAAAAAAAAATAAACATTACAAAAATTATAAAAAAATATATAAAATGTATGTCCTGCAACACTTCCTCTTGTGTGCCTTTTCTTATCTATAATTAGTTCCACTCTAATCTCCCTCTATTCTTCCAAATAATTCCTTATTCCATTATTCTCAATTTATTATTCTTGCAATTTCACCAACACCAGCATTTGATTTCTTCATATTCGTTTACAAAAGTACCATTTTATCAGTTTTTCTAAATAAATTTTTCGACAAATTTTTTTAAAAATTTTTGTCAACAAAAAAAAATGATTTTTTTATTATTTTTCTTTCAATGTCTTTTTTTTAATTCAATTTTTTTGTTCCTTGATTAATGAATAAAATTTTTTTTATCAAATTTGACAAATTTGCCATTTACTTTTTAATTATACAGCAAAATTTTACTTTAATATTTTTTCCAAAATTTAACTTTTTCTATTAAATTATTATACAAATAATAATCATTTATACTATAATAATGATATGATAATAAAAATAAGACTTTTTTTTATACTCCACAATTTTAAATATTTTATACACCAATTATTCTCAATAACGGTTAGGTTATCACATTTTTTTAGGTGTGAGCCCGAGGCCTATTATATCTTTAAAAAATGTAGTGGAATATTAAGAATATCTTCACCCTGATATGGTTCACCAGAGCACAATAAATAAAAGCTGTTATTCTTAATTCTGACCTTGATGTAATCAACCGTACTTAACGGTTATTTTTTTGGTGTTTATTTTAGAAGTATAATCAATTTTTTCAACAATGCCTTCTCGAGTGTCTAGAGCGAAGAAAAATAAGTTAGACATATTTTTGTTTCACTGAATGGTGCCTGATTTGGATATGAATTTTAATTCATTTCAATAGAAATGTAATCACAGCTTACTTGTTAATCGTAGGAAGAATGACTCGCAGAGTCAGAGGCGTAGCCGTTAAATTTTACTTTCTCGGCCCCATAGAAGTAAAAGTATAGTAAACGAGCAAAAAAAATTCAAGATATCGATGGAAATATTCATTTTGAGGTCTGTCTGTGTATCTGTGTGTAATCTTCCACGATAGCTACCAAACCGTTTGACTAAGCAAGCTGAAATTTGGTATAAAGGGTTGGTGTGTGCCTCGAATGCGACCATTTGTTTTTGGTTTAAATTGGTGCAGGAGAAGGTCCTCAAGTACGGCATAGATCGAATACACATGTAAGATATTTTGACTTTTTTAAATTTTAAGGACAAAAATTACACTTTAGTGCAAAGTGATAGAGTATAAATTCACTACAATTTTTGTATGAAACCTTTTCCAGAATTTCCAATAGTTGCGCCACTAAAAAGCGCGAAAAAAATATATATGTTTTTCCAGATTTTGAGGACAAACAATGCACTTTAGTGCGAAGTCTTCTGGCACAAAGTTGTAAAGCATCAAATTTCCTTTAACTTTTGTATTTAACTTTTTTCGAATTCTCATAATTTCGCCATTAGTGGGTGAAAAATATACTCATGTAGGTTTTTTCTTTTTTTAAAATTTGAGGACAAACAATATACTTTAGTACAAAATATTTTAGTGCAAAGTTATAGAGCATAAAATTCATACACTGCAAACACTACAATTTTTTCCTCAAACTTAAGTCGTATAATAGGCTTGCAATTTTAAATTTGTTCCATAAATGAATGTAATGCTTAGTATTTTGTAATTAAAATAATCCTATTCTCTACAGACAAGCCGGGAAAGTTCTAGGGTTACACAGTCGATTTTTATAGAAGAATAATATCCACAAATGTAGAAAAAATAATTTATTTGTAAACCCATATAAAAAGGAGCTTCAAAATAGGTATTTAAACATAATCAACTCATCAAACTTTTTAGTAAATGTTAAAATTTCGTCAGTTTCATTTCTATTTGTTTTTTTTTTAATTTTGCTCGAAATCTATCATGACTTATTTGATCTGACTCTCAATATATTTTAAATGTTCCCTGAATATTCGTTCCGGGTGATTTTATTAAATTTCATCGATTTTTTTTTATTCTACCGCATTCTATAATTTTTTTAAATCCCGTCAGTTACTTTAGGTGGTGTCGACATTTTATATTTTCATTAGGTTCATTTCGGTAATTTCCATTATGAGTCTGTTTCTAATTTTTTTTACTTGACTTCGGTTCGTACTAATGCCCTCAGAAAGATTTTTTCTTTTTGAATTACCTCCACTTATCTTGAATTTTCTCACATTTACTTAAGTTTTTTTTTTTAATATTTTTGAGTTCTTTAGAACTATCACGAGTTCTCTCAACTTATACCGAGTTCACTTTGAGTTCTATCGAATTCTTTCAAGTCTTTTATAATTTAATCTGAATTATCACTGCTGTAAAGTTATTTACAATTATTTCGAGTTCTTCTTGATAAGTTCTTTTAATATCTTTAACATTCTTTTGCATTATCCTGATGTTATTTAAGTGCCCTCAAATTGACCAGTTTTTATTAATTGTTTGTCGCATTTTATCGATCTTTATAAAATTGTAGCAAGTTTTTTTGAGCTCTTTTGAACTAGTTATAAAGTTGTCTTACAATCTCCAGAATTCCCTCTACTTTTCTCGATTTTCATATCGGTGTATCAGCTTATCTAATAATTATATATTTTTCAATAAAAATATATAAATAAAATTTATTGGAAAATTGAATTGTAGTAATAATAAATTATTAGCAAATTTTATAAAATTTATTTAAGATGTTTCTGTGAGTGGTAACATAACCCTTTTACGCCCTTGGTAAAAGACATACCTCTTCTTTGATTGCGTATTATTTCATACTGTCAAGTTGAAAAGTATTAAACTTCTTTAACAGTCTATTAATTTCATCGTTTAAATGAAGAACGCTGCCTTATGTACCTTTTGTGCCGTGCTTTAGAGCGAAAATATGTAAGTACGTTTACACGACAATATAAAATCAGCTTCAGACATAATATAACAATAATATTAATGTAATCTAGATAATTATGTAATCATAATGTAATATTTTTGTACTTTGGGTTTGCTTTCTATTTAAACACTCCCCCGAATTATAACTAATTTATTTCAGTAATACAATGCCTAATCTATATTAAATAAGACTAACAAAATATACTAATATACAAAATTCAACTTCTGTTCTCCGTCCCTTCGCAGTATTTATATTTATTCCGCTTGATCCGGAACGTTTTCCTCGCCGTTGACCTAATTTTCGATAGATCTCTCGCGGTAGAGGTGTGTCACACGTACATTCCATCAGACATAGGGCCTGCCTCGTTACATTGCCCCCTACTGAAGATCATTTCGTCTGGAAATGTTCCAGGACCAACTATGGTATGGCGGTATCTGCAGGACTCCCCCCATTCCAGCACAGGGACGTTCGGTGGAAGTAACAGTCGATGGTCTTCAAGTCTGAACTGCGAGTATTGAGACAGCATAAAAGTATGTTGATGCCGCTGAATCGACAGATAGTTTTCACCATACTCCTCACAACCCTCCAATTCAAGTCATATGCTCCACAGGCTAATTTTGGGACCGCCAAGTTCCTTAGGTTCTTGGCCATCATCAAGTTCCCCAATTCTACAAAAGCCTTCCAAAGGTCGCGATAGGTTGACTTATCATGCGAGAACGTTTTTGTTAAAAAATAAAAGATGTTTATTTTGCCTAATGGTTGCTCATCTTCGAGTTGAACGACCTATTCCGCGTGGTTCCTCTCTGGTCACACCGTGTTACACTTTTTGTCCATTTGAGCATAATTTGAGTACAGTATCATGAAATTATCGAAGATCATTTCGTCATCGGGTGGTTGGATGCTACGAACTTGGGCTTGGTTATCTGTCATAGCTTTCTGCATAAGGGGTTGGTCTATTGAAATGTACAAATCTTCTTAGTCTTCTTAATTCTATAAACGACATCGTTAATCTTCTTTAAAATCTTGTAAATACCCTCGTAAGAACTCTGCAATTTGGGTGAACATTCATGACGATGTTTCGAGTTATACAGCCACCAAGATCACCTAACTGGAATTCTCCATCTTCGGCTTTAACGTCATATGCTTTCCTCATCCCGGCACACGCACTTTCGGTATTTGACTTGACGATGGATATTATTTATTCTTTGGCGTAACTTGCTGACATATAATCTTCGCCTACGGCCTTTTCTCCTAGGGGAGACCCAAACTTCATTCACATGGTAGCCGCAGCTCTCGCCCCATAATAATGCTGGCAGGGGTTTGACCCGTTAACTCCTGTACAGATGAACAATATGTCCTCAGAAATAGGTGAAGATACTGGTCTCAATCTCTTTGGTGGTCTGAGACTACTTTTGATAAATGCCTATTAATGTTCCCATTCATTCGTTCCACCATTCCATCGGAATGCAGATATAATGCTGTAGTTCCTGTTTTATTAATCTTCAGAAGTTGGAAGACGTCTAGGAATACGTTAGACTCGAAATTTGTTCCGTGGTCTGAATGTAATTCCAAGGGAACACCAAAACGGCTAATCCATTCCTTGACAAGAGCATCAACAACGGCCAAAGCTTCTTGGTTCGACAAGGCATAAGCTTCAGCTCATTTACTATTAATAATATCAGGTTCTCTAATGACGTTAATTTCTTAAATAAAGGTGGTTTGAGTTAAAGGAATCAAGAAAGCTCTATAAAAAAGACTGTGAAAATCAGCTAATTTATGAGAAGAGGGGTGATTAGAGAAAAAATGAATTAACGTATCTATAGTAGTTGGTTTTCTGTAGATTTCACACTCTAGACGAGAAAAGGAAAGCTTTTTAGATATGAAAAGGTCGAGAACGTGAAGTTTCTTATAAGATTCGAACTCGATGGTAAGGAAAGAAATAAAATCTAAGGCTTCTATTTGAAGACCTTGGAAAATAACTAAACAATCGGGAATAGAAAATGAGTTTATGTTTAAAAGGTGGGTGATTGATATAGAAATGTTCTAGTTGATTCATGAAGATCTCAGCTAGAAGTGGTGAAAGATTGTCCATTGCTAGGCCTGAGAGTTAAACTGATAGAAATTTTGGTCAATGACTAGTGAAAGTAAAGAGCATCGATCTTGAGAGATAGTGGGGTTAATGTTGTTATTACGTTATTATTACGTAGAAGGATATTGACTAGATGAATACATTCTTTAGGAGGGATGCTGAGAAATAAATTAGAAACACAAGATAGAATAAATGAATGTGGGATTATCTATTAGTTAGTTCTAGTCAGTTTTTGACTCAAAATTCATTATCAAATTTGGTAACATCTTTTATAATAAGATTCAGAAATGATGATAGTTTAGACATACTGGGAAATTTATGAAACTAACTTCTGGTTTAATAGGGTCGTTAATTTTATGGATTTTAGGTAGTCCGTATAATAATGCCATTGGACATAAAGAGAAATGGCTGGTATTAAAAAAGGAGATGGTGTTTTTATGTACTTTGTATTTGTATTTAAAGGTATTAAAGAAGGGGGAAATATGGTTCTATGGTAGAAGTGTAGTAAAAGAAGGGTCTTCAGAGACCTCATTTGGGTGGTTAAGATTGTCAAGCACAACTAAACAATTACCTTTATCAACTTTGGTAAATATCAAGTTGTTTCTGGCAATCTTGCTTCATAGACTTTTAATGTCCTTCTAATGAAATTGATGATGGACGGATGAGGGGCGAGGGGCCTGGAGGCGGAGGAGAAATGAAGTTTTTGTGTAGAGTATTAGTGATGTTGGTTCTACTAATATCTTTGTTCCGGATATTGGGATTACTAAGGATGTTTTCAACGTCAGTGGATAATGTTCTAACATTGTTTTTAATATTGCAGGAAACTAAATTATGTTTTAAACCGGAGTTGAGGATAGTTATATCTTTGTGATGAAACGAAGATTGGTTAAGATTTAAGAAACGAGGATGAAATTTGAAAGCTGAGTAAATGAATTTATCATGAGGGATAAGACTGTCAGAATTAGTTATAAAATTTTGAAGTTTGTTATTTAAAGTATAGAATAAATCGTTACCTATTTTTTTAGTTTTTTAAAAACAAGACCGAACTGCGTCAAAAGAAATCCAGTTATTAAAACAAGGACTATATTGTAATAAACGCAAACCAATCACTATCTTTTAGTCATAAAAAAGACTAGAACGTATTTTCTCCAGGGCCCATAACTTGGCAACAGCGCATTTCCTCAAAGTTCAGATGTCATTGCAAGATTCACCTGACTGAATAGTATCGACCCATCCCCATGTTAGATTTCTATTGGCACCATTAGAATCGGCTTCGAGCCCATAATCGCAATGCACAATTGTTTTTACATTTCACATTTCAAGTAAACCAAAGTTCAGCCACTCGGCGTTTTTCGATTTTACATCTTGGACCATAACTTTTTATAGCGTTAAGAGCGACTTTTGTTTTACATATTCTTGCTCAGGTTGTTATTGCGAAAATTTGACATATTATTCTGGAACCCCGAAAATCTTATAAACGACCATTCCCATTTGTACCTAAGGAAATTCATGAGAATTCACATTTTCGGCCATAACTTTTTAAAGAGTTGAAAGCAACTTTATTATTTGCCTGTTTTGACCTATATTTGAGGTCGAAACTCGAAAATCTCAATACTGCAAAATAGCCCATAGATGTTATCGGGACTAATAGTAATTTAGTACATAGCTTTATAATTTTCAAAAGTGGTAAATATTAACCAACTCAAACTAATAGAATTATTAAGTTTTAGACTTCTAAACCCTAAAGTTTAGAAAGAAGTCTTATAATACTGCTCTGTGTGTCTGTCCGTCTGTCCGCATTTATAACTTAAAAGCGAAAAGATACAGGTAAACGGTCAACGGTAGTAAATTCAGCATAGCTTGAATAGCTCCCAAATAGATTTTCAGATTTGTATGACTTCCGGTTTAAAAACTGGTTTATCAAACCAGAACCGGAAGTGATACTACCGATATCAAAAATATCGATTAGACGTGAAATTTAACGCTGAATCGATATTTGAAAACATATTTCAGATATCTTTTATGGTTCATGAGATAATGCGTATTTAGAAGTCACCACGTGCATGTTACGCGCAGGCGCTTTTGACTTTTTTTACTTTTCAGTTTATTTCCATATATTTTACAGTTTATTATCAACTCCTGATAATGCTAACGTAGTTAGCGAAACGTAAGTAGTGTTAAAAAACTGTAGTTTTGATTAGTTGATGGTGACGATATTCTTCAACATTGTTAAAAAACAAAGGTTCTAAATTCCCAATTTAAATTATTATTATAATCAAATTTTGTATACAGAATTACTAACGGGTTAGGCTCCTTAATCAAACCTATAGAAATGTGGTAATGAAACGCCAAGTCCAGTACCTCAAATTGTATATTTAATTGTAAATTTTTTTTTTTAATAATAATATAATAATATTTATTTGCTTTCCGTATACATATATCTATACAATAATTTACAATAATAATTTTGTTTTTTTTTGTCTATATGTAGATCGGTCGCCCATTTATGGCCAATTGGTTGCGCATGGGCTGCCAAGTTACTTAATTTAAATATATGTATGATTTGTACAATACTAAATAATAAGAGACATAGAATACACTTTTCTCAGTAAAAACTAAAATAAGCAAAATTTTTAAAACAAGTAAATTAATACAAACTATAATTCACACTACATGCATTTGAAATTACAATTATAAAATTTTTACAGAAATTCTTCAGGAATTTTACGACAGTTCTGTTTTCATTGTATTGTTAATCGATTAGCTCTCTCACAGCTTTTCTGTCACTGTTTTAATGATTTTTTTTATTATTGATTTAAATAATTTAGGAGAATTTATTGTGTACAAATAAGTCTTATACATATCTGGAAGAAAATTAAAGATTTTTCCACTTAAATATGAGTAAAATCTTTGTGAAATTGATTTATTGACAAGGTGAGTGTATACAAAATCTTTATTTCTGGTATCGTAAGAATGGGTTTTTTTCTGTAGGGTTTGTTTATTTTTGTATGTATATCTAGTAGCGCTATATACGTATAGCTGTCTAACATCCATAATTTTTACTTCATTAAATAGAGAGTCAGAGGGATATCTTACCTTTTTGTTATGTATTATTTTTAGTATTCGTTTTTGCAATATTTCTAATTTGTTTATATGGTTTCTTGTTGCACCACCCCAACAGATAATAGCATACTGAAGCCTGCTTTGAAACAACGCGTAATAAATTATTCTTAGATACGTAGTATGTATTATATTTTTAAGATATCTAAATTTAAATAATAACATTCTTAGAGTATTCGTTAAACTATTTATTTGTTTATCCCATCGTAAGTGGCAATCCAATGTAACGCCTTAATATTTTATTTCGTTTTTTCTTTGTAGTGCAATTTTGTTATAAAACTAAGTTCACTAAAGGGTGGTAGATGATTAATGTAACTTGCAAAAGGCAAAAAAATGATTTCGCGTAATTTATTGTTAATTTTTTGTGCGTACACCAATCTACTATTCCTTTTATATCATTTTCCGACTTCTCTTTTAATTCTTCCCATGTGTCCGCTTCATAATAGATGGCTGTGTCATCGGCAAAACTCACAATTTGTCCTGTGGTCTGTTGAATATATAAATTGTTAACGTAGATAGAAAATAAGGTGGGTCCTAGGATAGTAACTTGGGGGACCCCGGTTTGTATTACTCTCTCACCGCTGAGTTCATTATTAATTTTAACTTTCTGGTACCTATCGTCAAGGTAACTTTTGAATAGATTTAAGGCCAGTCCTCGTATTCCTGAGTCCTCCAAGGCCTCTAATAATATTCCGTGATGTACGGTATAAAAGGCCTTGGCTAAGTCCAGAAATACAGTTAATGATGGTTTGTTGGTATCTACGGATTGATAAGTTTTTTTCAATAGTTCCATGATTGCATCAGTTGTAGACAGTCCATCTCGGAACCCAAATTGTTTATTGGAAATTATTTCGTTTTTGTTCATATAGTCCTTTAATCTGGTGTTAAGTGCTTTTTCTACAATTTTTGCGAAGGTTGCGATTAAATTTATCGGTCTATAATTTGTGATCATTTTCTTGTTGCCTTTTTTATATATCGGTATTACTAATGATTTTTTAAGTTCAGTAGGAAATTCTCCATTTATAAATATTTGATTAGTTAAATCTGTTAACAGATGTGTAAATATTTCAATATTTTCTTTGACAATTTCAGTAGTGATGTTGTCTATTCCTGGCGATTTTTATTTGGAAGAGAACTGATTATATTTTTCATTTCTGATTTAGTCATTGGTAATAGAACCATCGAGTTTTTTTGTGCATTTCTAATTGGAAGATCCGTATGTGGAATTCCCACTTTATCTGCTAGTGTCACGCCTATTTCAGCAAAAAAGGTATTGAATTCTTCTGCCAGTAACTTTGTTAAACAAATGTTGAAGGTTGGCAGAGCTGGCAACTAGTTTCGACTTCTGCCAACATCAGGCCAACAAATAGCTCGTTTAGAAAGAAAAAATTATATGAAATAGAGATAACCATGTCGTGGGGTTCTGCTAAAACTGAGTCAGTTTTGATGCCCTCCTTCCTTTCTTGGGCGTGAAATTCAAATTAGAGAGGATTTTGGTATGGTTGTGTTTTTTGTAAACATGGTACTTGTACTTCTTTAGATATCTGCATCATCGAACAGCTAGTAATGTGTTTTATTGAAAGGACCATTCACTTTTCTTATGGCGGTTGAGTCCCAAGCCAATTTTTTAAAAATTTGGTACACATATTTCTTGAGTCATATGGATCATTTTTGCTCATGGAACCGTGAGCCTTAAGAGACTAATTCTTCATACTCGAGAATTCTGAACACGATGGCGTTGGTTTGAACACTCTCCGAGTTAATCGCAAAAGGCAAAAAGCTGGCCGAAAGGGGTAGAACGCGAATACGCCCTTTCATACCAACACATCTGCGTCACCCCCAGTTTTCGACGATACTGAACACGATAGCAACGGTTAAAATTTTTTTAGAGTTAACCGCACCTCCTAAACAGAGCAAAAACTGTCCCTTTATGGAATTAGTGCGGATACGTCTCATACCAACACAACCTGCATCACCACACCCCCCGTTTTCGAGGATGCTGAACACGATGGGAATACTGGAACGTCTCCCCGAAACAAACTACCCTCTCAAATGGCCAAAAGCTCTTTTCTTATCCAGTGACCTTCATAAAACCGCGTAATAAAGGGGTAGTTTTTAACCGTTTGAGAACTTAGTTTGCTTCGGGGTGGAGATCCAGGACCAAGATCCTGTTCAGCATCCTCGAAAACTGGGGTTGACGCAGGTTTTGTCGGTATGAGACGGGCGTATCGGCATAAACCTCTTTGGGGGTGGTTTTTGACCGTTTTGGAGATGGGGTTGACTCTAAAAAAGTTTAAATATAAAGGTGGTTACAATAGAATTACTTTGAGTCAATTTTATAATTATTTATTTTCATAATTTTTTTTATACATTGTATATTTATTAAAATTAAATTATCAAAAATTGACAATTTAGGGCTAAAGGAAAGGAAGTTTAAATAAAATTGATTAAAATAAAATAAGCATAAGAGTAACGACTTCTATTTTTAAGACAACCTGTATGTTTATTTTAACGTATCGTTTAGTATATTTCAAAATAATAATAAAAATATTAATATTAACATTTATTAATGGAAAATTACTAATTTAAAGCATATTAAAGCATATGGCTAAAGATACACAGGGTGTTGAAAATTTCCATATGCACTATTGGGATTTCGTTAACCGTTATAGATACAAAGTTGGTTAAATGGGAAAAAAGTTTCATATTATCAAGAAAAATTTACCGGACTTTGAAAAATTTCAATATTAGGTCCGGTTTCAGAGATATTTGTTTAAAACCAAAATTGACGATGTTCGTTTTATTTCATTATCACCTTTATTTTTAAAGATAGAAGAAAATTTTTTGTTGAAGACCAAATGCCGTTTAACATGGCGTAGTCAGTTTTTCGATACGACGTTTCGTCTTTAAAGAGCATTCCTCAATTTATTTTTTTTTAATACGGACCTGCACTTTTTATTTTATTTTTGAAATCTACATTTTGTTCTCTATCCAACCATGTATCATAATTAATTTTTTTTGTTAAATTTCGACAATGCATTGTACTTTGAGAAATTTTGTAAGTACGGCCCTGATCATTTTCGTCTTAAATGTCTATAAATCTTTTTGAATAAAATTAATTAAACATAAAGTTATTGAGCACTATTAAATATTTGAATTACATTTTTTTACATAACAGTAATTTAGGAATAAAAGCAGGAACATAATAAAATAAAAATAAATGTAAAATAAAAACTTTTATCTCATTTAAACGACCTCATATTTATTTGTTGTAATTGTAGATTTGTGTATGCATTTTTGTGATTAAATTGGGCTTTTTCCAACTTTTTGAAAAAAAATTTCGAAAACATGTTCACAAACTAAGTTATTCAAGATTGTTTAAAAATATTCTGGAATAAAATAAACAGGACAGTACAAAATTTCCTAAAGTACAGTTCATTGTCGAAATTTAATTAAGTGCGAATCATGGTTGGATTGAGAACAAAATGGAGATTTCAAAAATAAAATAAAAAGTACAGGTCCGTATTAAAAATTAAATTGAAGAATGCTCTTTAAAGACGAAAAACTGGTTACGCTATTTTAAACGACATATGGTCATCACAAAAAAGATTAAAAAAGTTGTCTTCTATTTTTAAAAATAAATGTAATTATTAAATAAAACGAAAATCGTCAATTTTGGTTTTAAGCAAATATCTCTGAAAGCGGACCTGATATTAATTTTTTTTAAATTCCGGTAAATTTGTCTTGATAATATGCAACTTTTTTCCCATTTAACCAACTTTGTATCTATAACAGTTAACGAAATCCCAATACTGTACATTGAAATTTTCAACACCCTGTATGTGTACCAAATTTTAAAAAAATCGGCCCGGGACCCAACCGACGTAATAAAAGTGTATGGTTCTTTAGAACAAAATAGTTTGCAGTGATTGTAATAAATCAATAATTGAAAATTTAATGAAAACGTGTTATTTTAAAAATTTAATCATTTTTCTTCTCAAAAATCCTATGTGGTCACTAATATGCAATTAAATTTTGCTTAAAGTATCGTATACCTACATGTGATTTTTAGTCAAATAAAATATTTTTTTCTTACGAAGTTAATATGAATTAACACTATTTGCTGCTGCCATAAGTACGACTTCAAAGCCTATAAAAAAAGCAATCAAAGAATTAAATCAGGTGCCGCTCGTTGATCACGTTAATCATATTCTCAATTCATGATGTCTAATAGGCGCAATTGTTTTGTGTCACAACACATTTTAATTAAAAGAAAAAAGGGCAGCAATGAGAAGGTAAAAATAGCGTGCGAACCGGTGTTTGCTCCATAATGGTTCCATAATGTTAGATTAATAACGATGTTGCTAAATATAGTAGGTCTCGTCGAACAGTCGCGTATTAGCAACATTTCAAAAATGCAAAGTTAGATATCTTTGTAATGGACCTTTTCATTTACGAAAAATAATTTCTAAAGCATATATAAGTTGACTGTATTTTATATTTCACTTAGACTTCCACAAAGTTAACATGACGTCACGTTCATCGTAAACACCCCCCTCTATTATTTACGATCCAAAAGATGCATTATTGTTCTTCCAAAAAATACAAAGCTCACTGCTTGATATACACATTTGATATATAATTGTTGAAATCTGTCAACTGTTCGACTCATCCAAAAAAAATTACATTTTAGCTACTTTTTTCGTTACTTAAAACATTCAAAGTTTCTGATCGGGCCTTCCTTTTGACAAAGAGCGATCATTGGCAACGCTGCAAATCCTAAAGGCAGTTCCTTAAACAAAATTATGACGTAATGTACTCAAAAAGCATTTTTTAGATATTTTCACGGTTCTTAAGATCGTAAAATAATTTCGGGGAATCGATTGACAAGTACTGAATTTTGGTTTGGAAAAAGAGATAAAGAGAGAAAAACGATTGATAATATTCTAATCCGTGATGCAAATGAAACGAGTCTATTAAATATTAAATGACAAATCTCATACGTCACAATTTAGATATAACGGCAAATTGAGGTTACATGGTGCGCACCTTACACAACGATGCCAAATTTAATTTTAGTGAATGTGACATCACGAACCCTCTTTTTTCCTGTTTATAGCAAAATTTGCTATCAAAAAATTCCAAAAAAATCCCAAGTGATATTAGCACTTATACCTTCTAATTACAGTGTTCCCACATGGTTCGTAAAAATATGCATTATCATTAGTCAGCACTTTATAATGGGTAACGAATCTTTTAATATCTAAATTATTAATTTAATGATAAATTTTCTAACAGCATTGGTTATTTTTTAAAAGTATTTTCAATTCTTTTTCTTTCGGGAGAATGTACAGTCTCATAATTAGCTTCTTAATCAGGGTCCTTAGCTTCAATACCAGATAATATCCCCTCAGTACTCCTACAAAAATGTAGATTATTCTTAGCTAAGCCCATTTACGACCTGTTTAATATATCGTTGCAAACGGGCACTTATCCGACATCTTGGAAAAGTAGCTTTATCACACCTGTGCATAAAAATGGCGCAAAGAATAATGTAAAATTTTTTCGACCTATTAGTATAATGAGTTCAATACCTAAATTATTTGAGCATATTATTTATGGTAAAATTAGTAATATAATAGCACAAATTATTATTCCTCAGCAACATGGGTTCTGCCAACGAAAATCAGCATCTACTAATTTGCTTCTTTTTACACAGCATGTGTTAGTGACTTTGGACACTAAACATCAAATTGTTGGAGTATACACCGATCTTTCTAAAGCGTTCGACAGTGTCAACCATAAAATTATGTGTAATAAATTACGGGCGGTTGGAATCCATGGAAAATTGTTGGAATGGTTGTCATCATATATAACAGACAGGTCGCAAGTAGCAAAAATTAATGGTAATAAGTCCAAACAAATTCAAGTCTCTTCTGGAGTACCTCAAGGAAGCCACTTAGGCCCTTTGTTATTTAACATATTTATCAATGATATTGCCAAAGTGTTTGCTAATTGTGAATTTTTATTATTTGCAGATGACCTTAGACTCCACTTTCCTGTCAGCGATCTCCAAGATTTTCATAAAATTCAAAACGATCTTGATAAATTACATGACTGGTGTCAGGTTAATCAGTTAGTTCTCAATATCAATAAGTGTAAATATAGAGTGTTTTCTAGAGTTGAAACAAATCCAGATTTAAATCCACAGCTACATATTGTAGGCATACCTTTAGAAAAAATAAACAGTATACGTGATCTTGGTGTGATCGTTGACAGTAAAATAGATTTTAAGAATCATTATAAATCTATTCAAAATAGAGGATTTAAGATGGTAGGATTTATCCGCAGGCATACCAACGAATTCACCAACTTGACTTCCTTAAAATATTTATATTTCACTCTAGTTCAGCCAGTTCTTGAATATGCAGCAGTTGTTTGGTGTCCAATTTATCAAAATCATATTACTTCCTTAAAAAAAGTGCAAAACAGATTTTTGAAATATATTTCTTTTAAATTACATATCCCATCAGAACAGTTCTCAGCTATACAAATGAGACAACATATACAAATTCAAGAATTCGATAAACGAAGATATTCAACTGATAGACCAAGAGCTGGGGGTAAAAACAACTGCCTCATAAGTTACCAAAGGTTTGATGTGGCAAGTCGCTAATATTGCTCTATATGAATTAAAAACCACCCGTCTGCCGGTCATAGGCGGTCGCTCAAACTTTTTATAAATTTTCAAAAAGTGAAAAAAATCACCAACAATTACCCAATTATTACCAGTTTCAAATCTTAATTAATGTGAAGGAAAATGTGATCTAAATCAATAATATACGCGTCTGCCGCAATAAGAGGTCGCATTTTCGAAACAGACGGCGTTAAAAGAGTTCAAAAAACGCCGCCAACCTCCTCATAAGTTACCAACAGAATTTTTTTGTCAGAATATTAGTTAGTATCTAACTAATCAAACCACATAAAAAACCATTGACAGACGGTCGCCTTAAGAGAGCAGACGAGCTCAAAGTTTTTTAAAATAAGTTCTTTTGTGTTAGACAGTACGCCACTTCAAAATCTTATTCGTCTGTTGCTTACAAGTGGTCGCCATTTCAAAGCAGACAGCTTTAAAGATTTCAAAAAATATAAAATTCGCGAATCTCTCTCATTCATAACATAGGTAGGTACTTTTATATTTCTGTAAGAGGTCAAATTTACTTTATTTTTGATTTTAATTTTTTGATTGATGTATAAATATAATTGAAGCATAGATTTAAAAATGAATAATAGTGAAGGAAAAATAAAAGATTGATTAATCTTCTTTATCACTGGATGGATGGTAAACCCCATCTTCATCATCCACGTCAGATATAGGCTGATCAGCTGAAGTTTGTGAAATTTCTTCAAGAGTCCTAGGAGATTGTGGCCCTACAAACCATTCAACTTGATATTTCTCATCTATCAAAATCCAACCGTTTTCTTCAGGTTTAAAAAACTTTCGTCGATGCTCTGTTTCAAAAAATATAAAATATGTCAATTTCCTTCATTCATAATATAGGTAAGTGCCAAAATATGTTGTTCATATCTTATTTTGTAAAACAATTTTTGACAATTTTCGAGATAAATGGAAACAGAATATATGTGACTTACAAGTTTATGAGTAGTGGCTCACACGTTAAATGTAGCTCAAAATATCGCTTTGGGTTGTAAACAATCATATATCTCTGTTACCTATAATCCAGCAATTGCAAAGCTAGCTATGCAAATCAAAAATGAAGAACGTCCGAAATATAATAATGTATTCGTATCCAGATGTCATATTTTCAAGCCGTAGAAAAATATATTGAAGAATCCGGATGTCCTTATATTCTTACAGAATCTGGAATATTAGCAGCTGGTTCATTAAAGGGATTTCTTAGAGGCACCAATTATAAGCGATGCAAGCGCGTTCATCCCATGTTTGCTGCAGCATTGCAGGTGTTACATTTTCTAGTGTTCCTTCAAAAAACTGATGTTAATGACATAATAAATGAACTAATAATAATTCAAAAACAACACGTTAGTGAACACCAACTATCTGATAGACTTAGAAAAGTTTTAGATGATTATGGCAGATATTACCAAGAGACAGAAAATGGCGCACACGAAATGACGGCAAAATATTGAATTATTTACATAAACTTTATAAAATTATTTCAAGAATTTTTAAGAAGCATAAGGACGGGAAATTTTGACTTATGAGTCATGTCTACCCCAAATAGCCACACTTATGTTCTCGATTAATCATCCAAACTATGCAAGGTGGATTGTCAGGTTCTGCAATAATTTAATAAATGTAGAAAATACGCATTCTGGCCTTATAGACACTTTAGTCCAGGGTCGCCTTTCTATAAGACGCACAGAGAAATCATTTTCCAGCTCACCAATCGATCTCACTTTGGAGCAAACGATCAACGCGGATGCAGCAAATAAATTAACAGGTAATATTATTGTTACACATGTAAATACATAAATATTGTTTTTTGTCTTGTAGGGATCAGCTCCTTCACTAATTCAATTTCAGCTAGAAGACGATGGGCCGCAAGTCATTCTCTTCGCACATCTACAGTAACTCATTTACTGCACACATTAAATCTAAATTATTTAAAAGATGTAACAAATGATATGCATAGTAGTGAAATTAAGAAGGATAGTATTTCATTGCAGCAGCTTATTACCCAGATTTGCAGCACTTTCAACCCTTTTTCATCTGATATTTTAGAAAACGATGAACTTGTCAACCTTGCTACTGGAAAAAGTGCAAGACAAGAAACTAAAAATTTTCTTCTAAATATTATTACCAAAGGACAATCATTAAGAGATGGGATTATTGAAGAATGTAATAAGGATCCAAGCAAATTTCAAATCGCTATTAGAAGGCAAGTCATTCCATTATCTCTAAGTCACATTGACGGAAGTATGAATAAAACGGATAAAGCAAAGCTACTAAAGGTATTGGAAAATCAGGTACCTCCTTCTTTAGATGCTAGTCCAATAGATTGTATAATATTTGATGTAATCTTTCTTTTGTATATATTGGGTGATTTTCCTCTCACTTATGGTAGGTTAGCTATTCACATACTTAAAAAGTTATGCAAAACTTCAAGTAAAAGAATAGAAGTGCGGTTTAATTAGTTCTCAGAAATCATGGCCGATCTGAACCTAAACATAAACCACTAGAAAAGATAAAAAATCTTGATGGTAGTTTGATATATAAAATAAAGAGAGTTAACCAGATTTGTGCAATCTGGAATTATGCAACAGAGCCTCAACCAAAGTTTTTTAAACCTGAAGAAAACGGTTGGATTTTGATAGATGAGAAATATCAAGTTGAATGGTTTGAAGGGCCACAATCTCCTAGGACTCTTGAAGAAATTTCACAAACTTCAGCTGATCAGCCTATATGTGACGTGGATGATGAAGATGGGGTTTACCATCCATCCAGTGATAAAGAAGATTAATCAATCTTTTATTTTGACTTCACTATTGTTCATTTTTAAATATCTGCTTCAAAAAAATGAGATACTAAGTTGTTAGTTCCGCATAATGTTCTAACGCAGAAAGTTCAGTTTCTCTCAATAAACTTTTTTTTAATATATTATAAGTATTTCTTAAACCTGCTACCATTTACTATCTGTCTCACAATAATGGAATGATACATATTATTTATACATTAATCAAAAAATTAAAATCAAAAATAAAGTAAATTTGACCTCTTACAGAAATTAAAAGTACCTACCTATGTTATGAATGAGAGAGATTCGCGGATTTTATATTTTTTGAAATCTTTAAAGCTGTCTGCTTTGAAATGGCGACCACTTGTAAGCAACAGACGAATAAGATTTTGAAGTTATGACTATAATAATTAATATCATCCAAACGATTGCTTGGTAATTATAGGGCAGTGGCGTACTGTCTATCACAAATGTACTTATTTTAAAAAACTTTGAGCACGTCTGCTCTCTTAAGGCGACCGTCTGTCGATAGTTTTTTTATGTGGTTTGATTAGTTAGATACTAACTAATATTCTGACAAAAAAATTCTGTTGGTAACTTATGAGGAGGTTGGCGGCGTTTTTTGAACTCTTTTAACGCCGTCTGTTTCGAAAATGCGACCTCTTATTGCGGCAGACGCGTATATTATTGATTTAGATCACATTTTCCTTCACATTAATTAAGATTTGAAACTGGTAATAATTGGACAATTGTTGGTGATTTTTTTCACTTTTTTAAAATTTATAAAAAGTTTGAGCGACCGCCTATGACCGGCAGACGGGTGGTTTTTAATTCATATAGAGCAATATTAGCGACCTGCCACATCAAACCTTTGGTAACTTATGAGGCAGTTGTTTTTACCCCCAGCTCTTAGTCTATGATATACTGTTCGTATATAAGATACTTAATAATTTAATCAAATGTCCTGAATTACTATCCATGATTTCTTTTCGAATACCAACCCGTAATTTAAGAAATACAGATTTATTTGCTATACCATTTCACAGAACTAATTATGTAAGATTCTCCCCAATGTACCGTTTAATGAATAACGGAAACAAAGACACTGTCGATTTCTTTAATGACCACAATGATAGATAGTCACGACATCTATCGTATTGGTTGATGAGTACCCACCGGGCAGTGCGTTTAGCAGAATACAATTCTGTAAACGCGTCTCCAAGTACAACTTGGATTGCCGTCAGATGGAGGAACCCATCAACCATCATAATGTCTAGGGGGGAGCGGGCACCTCGCAATAAAATCAAAAACAAATAGAATAAGTTTTCGAAACCTATACATTCCGACCATTACCATACATGTTTCATCCTTATAGGAATCTTCAGTGGCTAAACGCACTGGCTAAACGCACTGCCCGGTAGGTACCCATCAACCAATACGATAGATGTCGTGACTATCTATCATTGTGGTCTTACATAAAAATAGTTGGGGTATATAGAATAAATTTTTGGAACTATGCATTCCGACAAAGTGCAACTGAAGATTCCTATAAGGATTAAACATGTATGGTAATGGTCGGAATGTATAGTTTCGAAAACTTATTCTATTTGTTTTTGATGGTCTTTAATATATCGCTATACTCTCTTAAAAGCAAATTGCAATATATGTAAATACTACTGCTAATGTATATATTCTGTTTATAACTTATTCTTAATCATTGTAAAAACATTAAATGGGTATTACCCTTATATAATTATAAATAAAAAAAAATAAAAAATAATAGCAAGCTGAGAATTCATAAAATCATCTAAAAGTTCTTCAGCTTTGTCTAAGCGTCTCTGTGATTCAAGTAAATCTATCTTCACCTTTAATTGCATCATAATTTTTAGTGAATAGCGTTAGAGAACTTTTAGCTGATATACGTTTAATTTTGTTTTTATTTGCCATTTTTTCAAGTAACAAAAATAACGATTGTATATATAGAAACTGACTTGAAGTTAGTATTTTAGTAAAAGAGGTCAATTTTCCACAAAACTCTGAAATAAATTGAAACGTTTAATATACACAAAAATTGTAATTATCTCAAATACATTTTTGTTATGTGAATAAGGTAAACTAGGAAGCGCACTAATCTTTTTTACTCCAAGCGAACTGCAACGTAGTATGTTGTAGGTGAAGTTGTTTTTATTTAGGTACAAACTAATAAATTTCTTCTTATCTGGATTGAAGGACCATTTATGTTGTATATTTTAATACATTTAGAGAATTTCATGTAATAAACAAAATTATTTTTTAAGGAACAGCTACGAATAAAATAAAATAAGGGTTGTGTGTTATCTCGAGGCGTATCATCGAATGACTTGAGCAGCAGTTAGAGCCAATGTTGTTATGGAGGAACTTTTGACTGTGCTGAAGTTGGTCACAAAATGGTGTTTCTCGACTCGTTTGATGGTTTCATCTTCATCGAAGTGTGTTTTATGAAGTCATAAAATAGCAGAAGTGGTGACGTGCAATTTTTGTTGGACCCACTTCAATTATGCTTAATTTCAAACATTTCTGAGATTTTCTGACGAATACATTTCTGGCCATATTTGGACCAATAAATATATTCAATAATAAACTCATTGCAGGTGAAAAACCGTATAGAACGAAATAGTGCTAGTTTTTGTCTATTTTTCAATAGTGCGTGCTATAGTGCCACTCCAGATGTGAAAGTGCACATTTGACAACACTGATTAGAGCTGTTGCATCTCATGCGCTATTCGTCGTCTGCCTTGGTTATGTGGTCAGGACTGTTTCGGTCACAACAGCGGTGCCTTGTATACCAATTTGAAATTTTGGTTCTTGGTTCCTTCGTTTTCTGTAAACTAGTTTAAAAATTGCGAGCAAAATAAAAATTACAATTATAATGTAAATAATAATAGGACAGACGCTAATTCCTTTTAAAACAAGTGGAATTGAAATTTCGCTAATTTTATATTTTTTAATTTCTAAAGCACTTTAGAGGTATTTAAATGTATCTATATTGTCTAATTTAATTGGTTCAAATTCGGCCGTTAAGTCTAATAGTTTCGAGTTTTTATTGTTTACATTTAGAAGATTAATTGACTTAAGCTCTTTTCGACTGTTTTGCTAGTTTCGAATTTGTAAAGCACTTCACACTCGGGACTAAGTTCTAAAATAAATGTTCCTCGAATGGGGATACTGTCTTTGTTAATTCTCCATTTCCATTTTTGAGTAACAAAAGTCTCTTCAGAGGCGATGATTATCCAATGATTTTTTTCCAGTCTCTGAATTTTTAATTTGAACATAATAACGGGTAGCTACTGCAATTTCTTAAAGTATTTTAGCATTTGAATTTCACATGGGACTTCTTTGATAATTGTGAAAGGACCGTACTACTGGCACATTTAATTTTCTATAGTAACTTCTTCACATTTTTTGTCGAAAAATAAATAGGATAGGTCATTTAGGATAAAATATTTAGATTGTTGTATAATTACATTAAAAGATTCTCGTGTCGGAGTAGGCAAAAGGTACATATGAAAATATCTGCAAATTTCACTTTCTACCATGGGAATTTCTAGAATAAAACCTATTTGGTATTCTTTACTGTAACTTTTTATTTCCATTATTTTCAGTGACCATTTTTCACCTCTTCTTTCAGCTGCTTCTGATATTTGTTTGAATTCATTGTCATCTTCTCCACAGTGTGCACAGTATTTCTTTTTTCTAGTCGACATTTATTTTGAGCTTCAATGAATTTTACTGTGATGATTTCACTACACATAAAACAATAATCCTTGAAGCTGAAGTGCTGTGAGATAGCTCTTGTCGATGTTTTTTTCATGTTTGTTTCTCCACGTTGAACAGCTGCTTTTATTAACATTTGATTGTTATACCGCTTCTGACATGCTGTATGTACAAATCGGTCTCGGTGGCACAGATCGTTGGCTATTGGTCATATTCATTTATGGCTGTTTATATTCTAGAGCCACCGTGGTTTTGTGCCTCGTATCTGGCAGTGAAATTTTAATTTAAAAATTTCAGTGTTGGATACTTTGCTCGAATAGGCAAACCGCATAGATTTTCAAGTAAGTCGCCCCGGAACGCCACGGCAAATACTAATAATAGCCGTCCCTTCCCCACACAAGTAATTGGCTTCTGGAGTTCACTCGTAAATGAGTAAAATGTAGGGCGAGTATTATTATTATTATATCTGATTCAAATGCTTCAGTAATCTTTCATTTTCTACGTTTTTTAATGCAATACGAGATGCGCGAAGGGTTTGAACTCCTTTTTCTTTCACCACTACAGTTTCACCTTCCACCAAAACAAAACTACATATGAAATATGTAGAAAACTTGGAAGTTCCTGTCTCCGACATAATTAGTATTCTTGATTCTTAATACTTAATTCTTCAATATTAATTCTCATTTAGAATCTGAAACAAAAAAATAAGGATTTTAGTAGTTTTATCAAGGTTTTTTCAACAAACTTTAAAATCGGTATTTCTGGAACTGTTAGGCCCACAGTAATTATATTTAGCTCAATATTAAGGAAATTTTACGTACTTTAAAATATGAATAGAATTGTCTTTGTTGTTCATGGTCAAAAATCTGAAAAAAGTGCAAATTTTTAGCCATTTAAACGTTATATGGTGGTGATCCGCAAGTTCGCCGAGGTCGAAAAAGTGGATTTGGTATCCCAAACAATATAAAAAAGAAACCTGCTACCCAAACCATGTAAGGTGGACCCATTTTGGATCACAAAATTACTCGACTACTATGTAAAGGTCTGATTTAGTACTTCATTCAGTCACCAGTTTAGTGGAAATTTAAGTCAAGTAAATGGGATATAATTATATTTACTTTAGCAAATCGGTACCCCCCACTACGTGATTTGTTTACTCAGTTTCACGCCAAACACGTATAGACAAATCTTTTTTAGTATAGTAGTTTAGTTGTGGTGTATTTTGTTTTATTCAATAAGAGAAAAATGGCTGTGTCCCATTGTAATGAAGATACAACATTAAAATTTGTGCAGGATTATCGCTTAAGGGAATGTTTGTGAAACACAAAGGGTGTTATTTATAAAAACAGGAATAGCAGGTTTTCAAGAAATAATGGTCATCGAAGGATTTGCAGTATCTGTATTCCTCCAGGTCTTCATTAGACAGTTAGTTCACCAACATAGAAGAAAATCCATGATTATTTCTACGAGCTAACTATTTTGTGACCCATATACGGTTCTTTTTGTTCTGTTCATGTTCTATATACAGGGTGGCCCACCCTGTATAAAACTGCACACTCTAATATGCTGCCATGTGAACAGCTAAATGCTAAGTAACTAAATTTTAGTAACTTGCTATAGTTACCTGCTTTAACTAATATCCACATGTAAATTCGCCTTAAGTTGCATAATCGTAGAGAAAGTACAGGATAGCTTGACTATTATTCACTTAGATGATTCCAAAACTCGCTCGTTGCACTTGCTGGTGTCGGAAACTTCATCTACGTCATTCCACGCTCGTTGAAGAATATACTATGATTTGTATTTTTTAAAAGTGATGTCTTCCGGACAATTTTGTATGGAAATTTAAAAAAAATACATCATTTTAATGGTAATTGAATGAACGATTTTTACTACCGGGCGGCCAATCTACGTTTCATTTAAAAAAAATTGGTATTAGTTAATAAACATTATTTGCTGAATTAAATGTTTAATACAAGAATCTAAAATAAATGATTGATAAAAATAAGACTTTTCAGGTAATTCTAGTTTAATTATAAGTTATTTAGACCAAATCATGACTACATAGGATGAATCCAAAAAAATCAATATTAAAAAAATATGTGAGTCACAAATGACATTTCAAAGTCGATGTGTACGTCGTAGAATCCAAATATGTACCAGTGCTCCATTTGAATTTTCAATTTTCATGTAATTTCCGGTCAAACCGGATATCTGGATCTTTATGTAAAAAAATTCAAAAATAGCTCTATTATAATCGATGAATATTTCTTATAAATATTAACACGTTTAAAAGTTATACGGGTGGCCCATGACCTATTTACATCCGGTATACAATCACTCAAAAAAAATTTAACCTTTTCGTAGTAAAATTAACCATTTAATTATGGTATCAATAAATTTAAATATTTTTTAAATTTAAATTTTATTTGGAATGATAATTTTATTTTGTCTATATAATTTTAATTTAAAGATCAATTATATATCATTACTTATATAAAATTTATAATTGTATTATACGAAAATATAGAAATAAAATATTATCGCAATATATGAATGTTAATTATTTGATTATATATTCGTACTACATAGAATTTTTTCTCTTTGCTTACACATAGCATCTGCTTATCTTGGACTTGCTTATATATTTTATAAACGTCTAAATAGGTTAATAAAGTATATAGTTTTTTTTATTATAACAAAATATAATTTCAATATTAATTATTTCCCACTTTAGAGATAACCTCAACTGTTTGATAGGCTGATTTTCGAGGCGTACTATAAGTGGATACTGCTACACGGTACTGCTGGTAGTCCTGAACGATTAGATAAATTGTTTTATAGTGTAGTCACGGTGCGAACTTACGTGAGAAAATCAATGAATGCCCCTGTTCGAATACGCAGAAGGTACATTGTTTCTGTAAAGATTTGCTGATTTTCGAATGTGTCTTGACTTCGAAAATATCGGCTTTTAAAGAAAGAGCCGAGAACTGAATTTTTCTTTGTTGGTGTATCATTTTCAAATAGGAAGTGTACACAATATTTTACATTTGTTTAAAACAATCTGGTTAAACATATAAGAAAACTCGAGAGAACTTTGAAGAAAAAAAAAGAAATTTGGAAACAAAATCATAAAATAATAATGATAACAAAAAATAACAAATATATGAGAAATAAAACGAACTGAAGACAATACAAAAGAATTCATTTTTGATTGCACTAGTGCAAAGATTCAAGAAAGGTATCAAAATAATTGCAGGGCCAAATAAGAAAAGTTTTAGGTGTAATAGGTAAAGTGTCCAAGTAAGATGTCTCCAACTAAGAAGACACCATTCGTATATGCCAACCGTGGGATTTGCGAACATATAACCGACATACCCTCGGTCAGTTTACGGGGACCGGTTTGCGAACACTGCAGGTAATTTTTTGTCTAAGTTAAATTTGTGTCGGCTTTTTTGTATTTTATTAAAACAGCAAAATAGTTCTTAAAAATGTGCTGAAGTTAATAAAATAACTCAAGAATTTGTAAATATTTATTAAAAAAGATAATTTTCTCCACTTTAACAAAAAACTAAATTCTCAACAATCATTTTATTTATTACCGTTTTAACCCTTCAATAATTGATTATTAATGATATTTATAAATCCAATAAGTTACCCATATCTCAAATGTGGTCAAGTGTTAATCATAAATGAAAACAACCTAAAATCATGTACAACAATAACATCATGTTATTGTGGTACATGATTTTGGGTTGTTTTCATTTATGATTAATAATATTTATGTTTGGGACTTTAACATTTTTAAATAATAATTTAATAATGTTATATATTATTAGTTTTATATCTTAAGCGAATTCGCAAATCCCACCGATGGTCAGCGTTTAGATTATTCCAGGTATATATGTTCGAAAAGTCCATGAAAAAGGTTCTGTTCGCAAAGCCCACGTTAGTAATTCCCACGGAGCTTGATTAACAGTTATCATATCATATAATTTACGTTGTCGATTTTTCGTGCACGTTTATCCCCACGCTAGAGACGCGTATACGGCAAATGGAATAATGTTTGCATTTATGAGTCTTGTTTAGTTTTATTTATAATTTACTCCTCCGGCCTATAAGAGGTTGGAGGTGAGCTCTCGCTTGCTTGGTTTTACTGACAATTGTCTTCGTATGTTCGGTGAACGTTAGACCTTTATCGAGAATAATCCCCAAATATTTTACTTTATCCTGACATTGGATGATTGTGCCTAAAATTTCCAGTCTCCCGTCTGGATTTTCTAGTCGTTTTTTGAAGTAGATGGCTTAGGATTTGTCTGCGTTGATCGCAATTTTCCATTTTATAAACTAATCTTCTACTTCATCGAGGTGGTCTTGCAGGTGTTCTTTGTCTAGGTGAGCCCTAAGGCTGCGTGCTTACCATATGCATTGTTGGAAAAATCTACATTAAAATGTCTCAGTTGACTATGAAAAGGGTATATAAATAGCCATTTGTATTACTAGGGAGGAAAGTGCCACTTTTCCTCTAGCAAGATGTGTAGTTTACTGACCGACGCGTAACGGAGGGCAATAAACATGCAAGGGAGGAAAAGGCACTTTACTCCCGTATAATACATATGATTTTTCCTCCTACCCAATTATTAAACCTTTTTTTTGAAAATTTATTTATGGCACAAATAACGAATTTATCAATAAATGCGATATAATTAAGTAAACAAGTATTTTTTATTAAACGATTGTTCCTTAATATTAGGTTACGTATTTGGAAATTATTCAAAATCACTTGAATCGCTTTCCATTTTTAAAAAATGCAATTGCGGTCAATAAACGTAGCGACTTTGCACTCTAAAAGTCAATCGTAATGTTTACTGTCAGTGAGCAACGGCATATTATGATTTTCTTAGTTTTAGATCAAAAAACGTATCTAAGAATCCTGACCTTGAAATTTTTATTTAAATATTTAAAGTTGAAGTAACATTCATGTTTAATTTTTACCCAAATACATGACATATAAGATATAAGATGTTCTAGAAATTACGGAAACAATTTGAATATAATAGATTTACAAGTTTCATCATTTAAAACATACTTAAAATGAGAGGGAGCGAAAGTACTTTCCTCCCTAGGGAGGGAAGTATGACTTTCCTCCCTAATGTGAGGGAGGAAAGTGTGTACTTTCTATAGGGGTAGGAGGAAAAATATATTGTAGATGGAAGCTCTAGCTCTGGTAGCGCTTCAACATTCGAACTCTGTAGAGGAGCAGTCAAAATGGCAACCGCATATACATTCCATGAAAGACCTGATTTATTGAAATAATTACACAATAAATTATTGTGTTATCAGATACGGAAATGAAATTGGAGACATACAATGTACCTCATTGATCTATCAAGAACAGTTAAGAAAGAGCAGTTTTGTATTATAGCCGTAGAAAAAATATATTGTAGGTGGAAGCTCTAGCTCTGGTAGCGCTTCAACATTCGAACTCTGTAGAGGAGCAGTCAAAATGGCAACCGCATATTTAATAGTGAACGCCACCAAACAAGGGGGAGCTATTGGGAGACAAATACTCACATTTTGGAGAAAAATACTCCATAAAATTTTTAGTTTTTGGGGAAATAAATGCAAAAATAAATGTAATTTTTTATTAATGATTAACACCGGTTTGATCTTTGTTTTTTTTATTTTTATTCTAAATTATCAGAAAAACCTATTCTAAAATTAACAACGCATGCGCACAATGGTGAGTATTTGTTTAGCAATATCTCCATCTAACCAAAAGTGACTCCGATCATAGAAATTATTGAAGTCTGTAAGACAGTTGGGGACATGTATACAGAGTGGACCGGATTTAATAAGGGTAAACCGCAATAAATTCAGTATGGGTTAAATGAGGAAAAAGACGTGTATTTTTAAGATGAATTGATTGGTTTGTTCAAAATTAAAATATTAGGTCCGGTTTCCGGGATATTAGGTAAAAACCGAAATTTACAATTATCATTATATTTAATTAACACCTTAATTTTTGAAACCTTATAAAAAAATCAAGTACTCTACATGATTGGATAGAGAAAAAAATGGGGATTTAAAAATGAAATAAAAAGTACAGATCCGTATTTAAAAAAATAGTTCAGGGTGGCATTTCAAAGACGAAATGGATGTTTTAAGAAAATGAATATGCTAAACGAGATTTGACCTTCAATAAAAGAACCTTATAGAGTTTTTTTATCCCTAAAAATAAAGGTGTAAATTATATAAAATGAAAATCGTCGATTTCGGTTTTTCCCAAATATCTCTGAAATCGGACCTGATATTTTAATTTCCAAAAAATCAATCAATTCATCTTGAAAATACACACATTTTATATAAGGTGTTCTAAATTTCTGGTGTCGGACGATTGCGTAGTTAAGGTAGAAGAATTTTCAAAATTTGGTGAAAGTTGTACCATAAACGAACACATATTCTGAAAATATTATTGACACTATAGAGTATTCCAGAAATGTGTAACTTATATTTTTGGAACCAAGTTTCTTAACGCGGCTTGCCGTAGGATTTAACAATCGCAAATTGTAACGTAACGAAAAGTAGAGATGTTGAAAAAGTATTCTTTATTATTAATTATTAATTTAAAATGTGAATAGTTACTTTGATTACTATGGTTATTTTTTCATGGTCGCCAGAATCGTAGATTGGATAGATTGAATGAGGAAGAGTGGGAGAGGATAGTTAAAAAAGTGAAAAATAGGGAGAAATAAAGTGAAATATGGAAAAATAAAATGAAATAGGGAAAATCATGCAAAATATTGACAAATAGAAAAAAATAGAAAGAAATAAAGACAAATAGGGAAAAATAAACAAATGAAGCAAACAACACGAAAGAAAAATAGTGAAAAAATTAAAAAACTAGGAAACAATTATTAAAAATAGGAAAAAATCATATAGAATTGGAAAAAATGGGAAAAAATACAGAAAATAGGGAAAAATATGTATAAATAAGGGAAATAGGGAAAAATAGAAGAAAATAGGATAAAAATGGAGAACTAGGCAAAATTATGGAAACTTGGAAAAATGAGGAAAAATTGGGAAATATAGGCAAAATAGGGGAAAATATGGAAAAAATAGGGAAAATTAGGAAAGGGTAAGGAAAAATAGAGAAAATAGGGAAAAATAGATATAAATAGGGAAAAATGGGGGAAAATAGGAAAAATAATGAAAACTAGAACAAAATAAGTAAAAATAGAAGAAATAGAGAAAATAGGCAAAAATAGAGAAATATAGGGAACGATGGAGAAAAATTGGGAAATATAGAATAGGAACAAATAGAGACAAGTAAGGAATAATAGGAAAAAGTATAAAAAGATTGGGACAATAGTGAACAATAGATAGAACTAGGGATATATATGGGAAAATAGGATGAAAAACTAATGAATACTAAGGAAAAAATTGGAAAGAATGAGGAGAGGCAAAAATAGAGAAATATATAGTCAAATAGGAAGTAATAGAAAAAATAAGGAAATTTTGGAGAAATATTGGGAAAAATAGGGACAAATAGAGAAGAATTGGGAAATGTATGGAAAATAACGACAAATTTGGAAAAATAGGGAATATTTGGAACGAGTAGGGAAAAATAGTAAAAAATAGATAAAAATAGGGACAAATAAGGAAAAATAGGGAAAAATAGGAGAAAATAATGAAAACTAGAGCAAAAAAAGAGAAAAGAGAAGAAATAGAGAAAATAGGCAAAAATAGGGAAATATATGAAAAATTTGGAAAATTGGGAAATTTTGGAAATATAGGGATAAAATAGGAACGATAGGAAAAATAGTAAAAAATAGATACAAATAGGGACAAATAAGGAATAATAGGGGAAAATAGAAAAAAATAAGGAAAACTAGGACAAAATAGGAAAAAATGAGGAAAGAGCCAAGAAACAGAGAAAAATGGAGAAATATAGGAAAAATAGGGTCACATATGGAATAATCCAAAAAAATGGGGAAAATAGGAAAAAATAGGAAAAAGTAGGTAAAATAGGGGCGAATAGGGACAAATAGTGAAGAATAGGAAAAAATAAAAAACAATTACGAAAAACAGGAAAAATAGAAAGATATAGTAAAAAAGGAGAAAAGAGGGAAAGAGAGATATTAAAGTACGTTGAGTGTTGGAAAAAAATAATGTAAGGAACTCAGTTCCTGAAGGGGTCCACCGACCGCTCAAACTTTCTTAAATGGAACACCTTGTATTTTATTACAAATGGATTCCCACGTTCAAAAATATATGGTCTTACTAGGTTATAGAGGGTATTTTGTATCAAATAAAGTTAGAAATTCATATTTTAAATGAACAAACAAGTGCTTAGAAGCAAACGATAGGCATTTTGAATTTAAGTTAAAATGAAAAAAAAAAAAAATTATATTATTACAAATTTTCAAATTCATGATCGAGTTCGTAAATTAACCACACAAACTCTATATCGTTTGAATGCTTAGTACAGTCGCTAAGAAATAACAATACAATAATTAAAATATTTAGCTATTATTTAATTGGAGTTTTGCTTCACCCTGTATTACAAGAGATACGAGATTCCAGTCGAACATATTTTCTAAAAACCTAATAATCTCATAATATTACCCAAATGAAAAAATCTTTATACATTATTAAATTTAATAACTGGCGGGGCGACA
Organism: Neocrepidodera transversa; assembly: GCA_963243735.1. Lineage (NCBI taxonomy): Eukaryota > Metazoa > Arthropoda > Insecta > Coleoptera > Chrysomelidae > Neocrepidodera > Neocrepidodera transversa. The sequence goes on along the minus strand of OY725343.1, from coordinate 28,267,494 downwards.
TATTAGCGGTAATTTTTGTACACTATTGGCCATATCTTACAAAATACCTTGTATAACCTAGTAAATTTGTAATAAAATACAGGGTGTTTTAAGTTATATAAGTTAATATAACCACACACATAGTTAAGAATATTTTCAACATATGTGTTCGTTTTAAGGTACAACTTTCACGAAATTTTGAAAATTTCATCTACCATAACTGCGCAACCGTGCGACACCAGAACTTTAGGACACCCTGTGTAATTATATAATGAAATACATAAATGTGTAATAGAGTGCAAAACATTAAAAGATAAAAATTAAACATGAAACTCGAATTAATTACACAAATAAATTTTACCTAATTTAACCTAACAATAATAATAATAATAATAATAATAATAATAATAATAACATCTTAATTATTTCCATACAAATTTAAGATAAAGTATTTAACATGTAATATTCAGAAGGGCGAATTGCATTCTCTGTAAATATCATCTATAGAGCATGTTCTACCACTTAACCCTCAACAAATTATAAATGATAGTGATATAAGTTTTCCAAACATTTTTGTGAGCATAATTGTACATTTTGGTAACAACAAATAGAAAAAAAATTACGAAACGCCTTAGTATCTATTTTTATTTTTGAAGACAAGAAATTCAGGTATTTTAGACCTTTATCTTTAACTTAAGTCTGAGAATTAAATAAGTAGTCTTTTAAAACAGTTTTAAAGTTATTAATATTTAAATTTTTATTTTGACATGGTAATGAATTGTATAATTTAAATATTTGATATTTAAAGGACCGCAAGGACCGCATATACATTTCAGTTCTAAATCTGGGTTCGATATGTTATCTTCCTATGAAGGTACCATGGTTTTTTTATAGTAATAATTTTATGATAAAGACATAATGCATGATGAGCCCTTCTATTGTTCATATTCAACCATACAATTTGTCGAAGTTTATATGATATTCTTTGTCTTATGCGGATACCATATATTATTGCGCGCCGTTTCGGTATTTAATAACATCGTTTAAAAATCAAGAAAAAAAAATTATCTTTCCTTCAAAAATTTTAATTCCGTAATTATTCTGTTAATGAATTAAAATTATGTATTTCATAATTTTAATACACGTATTTCCATTATGAAAAACATAATAGAAATTCAAGAATTAAAATTATGAAATAAATAATAGAGAAAATTAGAGATACTAAATGGTCTTGAAAATTAAGCAAGTAACAACATTTAAGATACAAAATAAAATTTGGACGAAAGCCAAGGAAACAAATGAACTTTAATATTAAATGAATTTTTTCTAAAAATACATGTTGACAAATTAGAAATTAAGAGAATTATAAAACAAAAAGTTAATCTCTTCCAACAGGATAGCAAAGAATTTGTGAATATTTGTTCTGGTTATACAAAGGTAATTACCTATATGAAAGCGAAGCAAAAATGTTAATAAATTTGCATTTTACGAGAGAGTTGGATGAAGACACGAAAATTAGGGTTGATTTTAAAATTATAATTGCAGCACCTTTAATGATTTGTTTTTAAAATATTTTAATTTGATATTAAGAGGGGGTTAACCTTTTATAAAAGATCAGAGTATATTTGCGGGGTGAAAGACGAGGTAAAAATACAGAGCTATAAAGGCGGGGCCTGATGATAAAGAAATATATATTTAGTGTCTCTGTCATGCGGCTTTGCGTAAAATTATCGTAAACATCTGATCGTCTGAGCGAAATAAAATCATAACACATTTCGAGTAGTCCTTTGTAAGTGACCGCCTATCGCTCCGGCTGACAATGATATGGTATTTTAGTTCGGTTTCTTATATTTTACATTTTACTTGGCTCCGTAGCTTTTCTTTAATTTATAATCATTTACATCAGGGTAGAGTTTACATGAGATTTTTACTCTCTCGACCCACCATCCGAGAAGGGAAAGTATTGTGAACGAGCTAAAAATTTTTGTCTGTCTGTGTGTGTGTCTGTTTGTCTGTGTGTCTCTGTGTCTGTCTTTCTGTGTTTGTCTGTGTGTATTCTTCCACGATAGAAGCGCTTGAATCAGTGATGAAAAATGCTCCAAAATTCGCTGCAGTGGTTCCAAAAATCATTTTTGAGGGTCTAATTTTAGATAGATCTTAACAATTTTTTTATCAATAAAGGCAAATGTATAAGTGAGGCATCTCTCAGAGTACTTTTTTGAAATAAACTTTTTTTTGTGAGATACAAAATAATGAATCTGGTCCATTTTGTCAATTTTTTTTCTTCAATTGTTTCTCAAAAATTAAGAAAATCTTCGAGATAAATACGGAAATATCCATTTTGAGGTCCTCTGAGACGATTATGGCCATTTCCAGATGGTGTGTATTCTTCCACGATATAAGAAACACGCTTAATCCGATTAAGCTCAAATTTGGTATATGGGTTTCGGTTATCCATGGGAAGAACCCATCAGTTTTTATTCGACATCTGTTAAACGCAACTGTAACTGTCAAAAAATAACAGAAGCAATATGTCACAGAATTTCCCTTGTAATACGTCATTTGAACGCCTTTGAAACTCTGTTCAGAATAGTCAAAACCAGTCCAACTATCTCGTATCAAAAATAAAAAAATGTCAAAGTTTGAAACATAAAATATCTGAAAAAGTGTGCATCTCTGAATACTCGTTGGGAAAGTTTTGGGGCGACACAACCAATTTTTTTTACCCTGTTGGATGTTACAATGTTTATTACTTATAAGAAGAATAGGTAAATAGGAAATATTTTGATAACAAAGTTTTTGAATAATAATAGTATTTAAATATTCGAAATATTCATAATTGGTTCATTAAAAAATACCTAAAATATTAAAATATACTCCAATCTTATTTAGTTCAATAAAACAACCTTTTATAATTTTCACAACAAATATAACAAAAGTTGTTTAATTATGTTACATGTTACGTTGTATAACAACTTCATCAGATTAAATATTATTAACAAAATTACCCTAAAATATATACTTTGTAATTTTTATTATACGAGCATGTCTGCGTTACTTTTTTCAAATTTATCTAGAAAAAAACAGTTGCTAATAGAATCACTATTATTAAAAATAATTTAAAAAAAAGTACAAAGACGCGCTCTAAAGAATTACATACATAAACGATTATAGTATACCGGGTGCAAATGGGTCATTGGCCACCCCTATAACACTTTAACGAGTAAACAGATTTATATCAAATTTGGGTTGATTAGAGCTATTTTTAGATTTTTTTACATAGAAATCCAATATGGCCGATATCCGGTTCGACTGGAAATCACATATAAATTGTAAATTCAAATGGAAGACCCGCTACATTTCTACATATTTGGATTCTACGACTTCAAATAGGTACACGTCGAATATCAAATGCCACTTAAGACGCCATTTTTATTTTATTTTTGATTTTTTTTTATCAATCGTAGGTGGTCATGATTTGGTGTAAATTACTTATAATTAAACTAGAATTAGTTGAAAACTCTCAATTTTGTCAATTATTTATTTTTGTTACTTTTATTAAACATTTAAATCGGAAAATCCAGTTTTTTTAACTAAAACTCAGTTTTTTTAAATGAAACAGATGGGCCACCCAGTATTAAAAATTGTTTGTTCAATTACCATTAAAATGATGTACATAACAACTTTTTTTCTCAAATAAAGAAGAAATGTTATTTTTTTTTAATTTCGATACAAAATTCTTCTGAAGACATCCCTGTTCAAAAAAGGATATTTACAACATCATATTTCAAATTTAAATAATTATTAAGAATAAACAATAAATAATTGAAAAAATTGAGACTTTTAGTTAATTTTAGTTTGATTATAAGCAATTTAGACTAACTCATGACCATATAGGATGGATAAAAAAAATTCAAAAATAGAATAAAAAATGGCGTCTTACGACACATTTGACAGTCGACCTGTACGTGTTTGAAGTCGTAGAATCCAAATATCTAGAAATATACCGGGTGTTTCATTTTAATTTCTAATTTTCATGTCATTTCCGGTCAAACCGGATGTCGGCCAAATTGGATTTTTATTTAAAAAAATCCAAAAATAGCTCAATTATAATCCACCAAAATTTGGTATAAATCTATTAACCCTTGTAAACGTTATAGGGGTGGCCCATTTACACCCGGTATATGGTATAACAAGTAGGATAGTAATGAAAAATGGTAACTCTTGATTACTGACACAATTTTGTAATAATTTTAATCATACATAACAATAATTTTTCAATATTTATTCCGTTTCTGTAATAGCCTCAATTTATTTTTATTAATTCTTCTTTTATTTCATAATTTCTTTCCTTTTGTACTGACCGCCCACCGCCGCATTAGCAAAAAATGTTTTTTATTAATATCGTGTCAAAGAAAATGCCGAACAAAGAATCGCCGTCAAAATAATGCACTTGTTCTAGGTGCAAAAATCCCTTTCAATCACTTCACAGTCCACGCTGACTAGAAAACGATAACAGCGGTTTTTCTAATAATAATAGCTAAATCTTTTTTATTGGATATCGGTGTTTCATTTTCAATTTCACAAATGAATTCACTATCCATAATAAAGACGTAACTCAGGTATACGTAACTTAAAAATTGAAAGTTTGAAAATGTCAAAAATAAGATTTTTTTTTTTAAATATTGGATTGTTTTCCAATTAACGCATTTAAGACAATGATTATGCTCATCATATATACATATAACTTAATAATATGTCATAGGTATTCGAAAAGGCAATCAACCCATTTGCAACTTTTATTGATTTCATCTCCTGTGCTATTTTTAGTATTTTTATTTGAACACTTCTATTAATTTTATCTCCTGTGCTATTGTTATGTTTAAGAATGAAATTGCGATTCATTCAGCAATTCATAGTATTCATATAAAAGTGAAAATTTGTGCGAGGGCGCTTGGATCAGTGATGAAAAATGCTCCAAAATTCACCCTGCAGGGGTTCGGCAAAAATCACTTTTGAGGGTCTAATTTTCGATTGACCTTAACAATTTTTTTTATCAACAAAGGCAAATGTATAATTGAGGCATCTCTCAGAGTACTTTTTTGAAATAAACTTTTTTATGTGAGATAAAAAATAATGAATCTGGCCCATTTTGTCAATTTTTTTTCTTCAATTTTTCTCAAAAATTAAAAAAAGTACTTCGAGAGATGCCTATATCCAACCTTTCTTAATCCAAAAGTAAAAAAATATTTTGAATTTTTTAACCACAATCCGAGTAGTTTGATTTTTGCGGTACAGTGTTTTACTTACAATCACATTAGGGTTAAACCCCTCTTAAATTTAAAACCTACAAATTTACATTTTATTGTGCGTGCGTGTTTTATGATTTTGAAAACATCTTAAATTCACCTATTAATTATGAAGTTCAAGATGATTTAAAGATTTAATGTAGCCACAGAATTAGAATTTACAGAACATGAGGAATCTGATACTAGAATGCTATTATTGATCATTTTAAAAACCAGTATAAACGATTTTTAATCTATTCTTATTCAATTCAATCACTATAGCCAATATCTATCAGAAGTATGCTAAAAACTTGGCTGGAATTTTATTAGCAGTAGGTATATTGCTTAAGTGGGTGCGATTCGGTGAGTTTCCCATTCCGAAAGCGCAAAAAAAAGCTCTAAAAATTGCTATTTTTAATGAAGCACGTTTAGAGCTGACTTATTTTGGATCTTCAAGTATGAATGGGTACCAAGTATGGGAAACTCTATGGACAAGTTTTAGAGCCTTTTTTAAACATTTGTACGGCCCGCCAAATTTTATGAGAAATACGGACGAATTATGAGGGTATATTCCCAAATTGTAAAACTGACATTAGGTGGGTAACATTAATTTCGATGTTTGTCTATGTTCTATAGATATATTAAATTTGAAACTTCTTGATCACGGAAGTGTATTCTTCATTATAATCGTTGAAATTTAATTTTAGAGATTTGTCTCCAATTAACAGAAGATGCATTTTTATTGCATGTGAAAATGGCGTTTTTACAATAAACGATCTATAAGAGCGCTAGTAAAATTCATCAACAAGATCCAAAACCTACCGATTGCGACTATTACATCGAAAGCAATGTTGTTGTACCAAAAATGACACTAAAAGAAGCAAAGCCAAGCTTTTTAGAAATTACAGCCAACTGCAAGTGCAAGTTTTTACTTGTACAAATAAATGTAAATGCCTTAAAGCGAATGTGCCTTGCAACAATTGTTGTTCGTGCCAAGGGAAATGTGGAACTCAATAGTAGTAGATAAGCACCTTATAAATATAAAGTATCCTCCCTTTTTACAAATGTGTTAACTATCTCTTAGATATTGTTGCTTCTATACGAGTAGAAGTTAAAAAATTTGAAAATGAAATGAGTATGTCTAAATTGCCTATATCAAAATTGAAATCTTTATTTTATATAATTTTCTCCTTTTTGAAAATTAAAATTTAATGAATAGACTTCGAAATAAACTCACGAATCGTAAATAGGTTTTAATTAATACAATACAAATCCTGGCGTTCTCACCGGCCGCGACCGGCATAGTTTTTTCTATATTTGTCGCTTACTATATACATTTATCTTTAAAAACAAAAAAGTTTTCTCGATCGAGTATTTGTTGCTGCATTTTTACCAAATTTCTTGTCACCAACTTTTTAAAAACAAATTACTTATGACACGTAATTTTTTTTGCATTTCTGTCATGAAAGTCGTGATAACAGAGGTCTAGATTGGTTCTCCTAAAAATTTCAATTCAATCGGACTTAAACTAAGACAGATATAGGATGATAATTAAAAAATTTAAAAAAAATCCCTAAAATATGAGATTTTTTGGAAATTGTCGATTTTTGCCAATTTGGCGATTCCAAATCGTCTGGCGAACTCCAAAATCGGATCCGCCAGGTCGATTTACATAAGAATATATTTTTTTAGGTGGTTGTTCGCGAGTAAGTGAATCTTAGTAAATAAATAACAGTAAATACATGTTTTTTTTTTCTAAACATCTAAGCTCTCGCGAAGTAGATATCGGTTAGCCGTATTGCCAGTTATACACCCAGTTTCGCCCTTTCGGGTAAATGCACGCCAGCAGTATAGGCAACCTCAATACATAATGGGAATTGAATTTTTATTATGTATTTCATAATTTTAATTCTTGAATTTCTATTATGTATTTCATAATTTTAAATCGGCAATTTCTATTATGTTTTTCATAATAGAAATACGTGTATTAAAATTATGAAATACATAATAGAAATTCAAGAATTAAAATTATGAAAAACCTAATAGAAATTCAAGAATTAAAATTATGAAATAGATAATTGAAATTCAATTTTCATTAAGTATTTCGTAATTTTAATTCGTGAATTTCTATAATGTTTTTCATAATTTTAATTCTTGAATTTCTATTACGTATTTCATAATGGAAATACGTGTATTAAAATTATGAAATATATACTTTTAATTCTTTAATAGAATAATTACGCAATTAAAATTTTTGAACGAAAGATTATTTTTTTTCTTGCTTTTTAAACGATGTTAATAAATACCAAAACGGCACGCCATAATATATAAAATGCAGACACGAATTTTGCAATTTTTGAATTTTTCTTTTATAAACTGTAGTTATATTTGGACTGTACAGAACATCAGTGTAATTAAAAACCGATAAAATAAGAGATTCACATAAGGTCTTTTTTACATGGATCGGCAAAAAATGTCTATTGCAATAAATAATTTTGAGTGTAAAATAGGCTCGTTTTATTAATTTGTTTATATATTTTTTGCTTCATTTACAATTGCTAAGGACTCACCTTTAACGGTTAATTTTATGGAATGACTAAGAACTTCCCGACAGTTTTTTGGACCAAATATAATTACGTTAGATTTATTTGAATTTATCCAAAGCTGCATTAACAAATTTAATTACATGCATTTTTACAAATTTCTGATGGAAAGCTATAATAAATTTGAGTGTCGTCAGCATATAAATGTGCATGGCATGCTTCAAGTTTGAATACTAATGGAGATGTATAAATAGAGAATAATAAAGGGCCAAGGATAGAACCTTGTGGAACGCCTGATTTAAGATTTAGGAAATCCGAATCATAGTCTCCTATACAGGCTTTTTGCTGTCTACTATTTAAATACTTACCCATCAACTCTAATGTGCTATGAGAGAATCCAATATATTTCAAAATACTAACGAAACATTAAGTAAACAGGCAAAAAAAGCATTCTGTGGTTTAATCTGACAATGATCAAGGTGCACTGCTTTTGTGACAAAACAAACAAAAATAGATATAGAGCATTTAAAAGTTTTACAGCTGAAATGGGCCTGCATAATCAATACCAATAATATTAAATGTAACTTGTTCATCAGGTCTAGGTTTGTGTTTAAAACAGGTTATACATTTATGCACAATCTGTTTTGCTAATCTGGGATCTTGCCACCAAAGGTTACATGTCACTGGTAAAACACCTCTGGAAGCAATGTCTGTAGGGTTATGTTTTGTATTAACATAATGCCACTGATGTGGGTCAGTAATGTTTTGTATTTTACCTACTTTGTTGTTTACAAACATTTCTAAAGTGTTAGGCAGTAATTTTAACGACGCCAAGACAACTCGAGAGTCAGTCCAAAAATAATAGGGAATTTTAAGGTTAAGACAGTCTAAGGCTTGTTTTGATACTTGTGATGACAATATAGCTGCACACAACTACAATCGTGAAATAGGCAGCGTTTTAATAGGAGCTACCTTTGTTTTTAAACAGATTAGATGAACTGTTATTTTGCTATTACCGTCTTGGCTTCTGACATCGCAATAAGCTGCGTATGCATGTTGGCCAGCATCGGAGAAAAAATAAATATTAAATATCAATAGGTTCGCAATTTTTCCCAAAGACGAGATTTTGAAATGGAATAATTTAATTGATCGACTCGGCTAAACCACTTGATGCTAAGGATTTTGTAGCTTTCACCTTCACTAAGATTTAAAATAAGTCATCATCTATGTGTAGAAGGGTGAGTAATTGATCGTTGTTGGATATCCATTTTCTTAGCTGAGGATAGGTGCTGATAGATAGATTTGCAAATTTTCTGTAGAGTCTGTCAATAAGTCATCTATATAGAAATCGTTGATTATCGCTTTTGAAACTAATGGATCGATGCAAGTAGTCGCTAATTATTTTAAACACTTTATTGCTAAATAGGGAGATAATGTGGTACCATATGTAACCGTGTTTAATTGGAAAGGTAGTTTTTATTGGGATCTTCTCTTCAAAGAATAAGTTGCAAGGGTCTGTGATCAGAATGGATGAGTACTTGACGGCACATCTTCATGATGTCCGCAGGCACAACATATGTGTATATCCGAAATCGAAGCATTATAGGAAGGATATCATTTTGTATTTTAGGACCAATAAACTGGAGGTAGGGCTTGATTGTTAAACTGTCTTGTTTAAATACCCCATGGTGATGTAGAAAATAGGAAAATTGTGAATGTAGCAATGGATAATCTATTTTGGACATGTGTCCCACAGTAAGGTATTCCCGAATAAACTTGGAATATTACTATGGCCCGCCCACACTTCACCTTTGGTGAAGTTGGGCAAACCGTAGTATTGAAATCGTGCAAATGACTTAAAATGTCATGAAATTGATTTTCCGCGAAAAAAGTCTGTGTGGATGTCGGAAAATTCTTTTGGCCATCGGTTTTTATTCAAAAAAGGAAGGCTCGTCAGAAGATGAGCTATTTCGGGTCCGAGGATCCTGGGCCCGCCTACTAAGTGAAACTTCTATTCGAGATATATCGATAAGGAAAGCACATTTGTCAATACAGATTTCTTTTAAGGCGTTGTGGCGTAGCCTTGAAAAATCGCGCAGAGATTAGTCCTTTTACTTGTTTTGTTTTAAGTTTTTGATCTTTAGCAAATCTGCGTCCTAATGATAAGATTTGTTTTTGGCAGATGACAATGAATCACCTAATAAAATAGATGAATGTTTTAAGGGTATACAGATTTGGCCAGAATTTTGCGGAACATAAGGTATTTCATGCAACAGACAAGAAGCCCAGTAAATGATATGCGAGGAATGAAAACAAAATATTTCGGGATACCCTTTTTTTAAAAACATTCGTAATTTATCGTAGCGCATCGGATCTACGTCGGCGTTTGGGGAAATACACGGACGGTCTGAGCACAAGTCTGATCAACGTTGCAACATCGAGTAATTTCTACTTTTTTGCTAGATTTTCACCTTTTTCCAAAAATTTTAGTAGGCAGATTTTCCTTAGTGAATTTTGGTTGATTTTAATAATGTAAAAATCACATTAATAATAGAATTATTGTAAAAATTATTTTAATCAAACATTTACTTTAATTTCTATGTTGCTAGACGTGTAACTAATTTGGTATTTTTATTGATTAGATTGCTTCACCTGCCTTTTTGTCTGTTATGCCTTATGGGATTCACCGTTGTATTTCTCCGACAACTGACGATTGAATTTAATCTGTGAAACTTTGTATAAAAATGTATAAAGATGGAACAAGAAATATATTCAATAACAAACTCATTGCAGGCGAAAAATGTCATAGAACTAAATAGTTCCAGTTTTATCTATTTTTCAATAGTACGTGCTCTAGTATCACCCCTGAGCTGAAAGTGCCACTTTTGGCACAATTGTGCTACATTTGAGAATACTGCCAGCAACGAGCACATCTCTCTCATCCACACGTTACCTAAGAGTGGTGGAAATAGATCGTTTGCATTAATACACTCTTCTTCTCTCATTACAAATTCCCCATATTCCGTAAAGATTTTGCCAGATCTGTATAGACACCACAAATCTATCTGTTTCACTGCGAAAGATACTTGAATGAAAACTGTTTTCACAATCTGTATCATCTTAGGATAGCTTAGGTGCTAAGGCCCAGGGATTGTCTTAGTAAAATTTCATAAAATATTGGCGGAGACTATAAGGGTAGGTCCAGCTATAATCCAACCTAGCTTGTACTATGGGAAGATTTTTACTTAAGGTGCATTTACCTTCAATGATAAGATTCCAAAATATTGTAGAACCAATAATACCATCTATTTCTGTTGATATGTAAAATTCTTCATCTGATTGGATGTTGGCGGAAATATTATAATTATCTATTGCTGCATTGTGTAAGGGTGTATTATTGAAAATTATAGGCACAATGTAGCATGTAGTCGAAATGTTAAAGTCAGAGAACTTAGAGAAAATATTAATTATGCATTAAAACTCTCTTAAATTTCTTTTAAATTTTTTCCTAAAATTTGTGATCCTTTAACGGCTCTAATGAATATTATTTAGAATATTTTAAGTCATTGTAATGTTATTCAAATACTTTTTAGTCTCAGTTGTTGTAGTATATATTTTTGATTTAATATTAGTCTGATAAAGTTGTTTTACAACGAAACATGTCAATAATCATTTAATTAATAACTTTTTCTGATATATTTTTTGTGAAAATCATAAAACGTTGTTTTATTTATCTAAATATTATAATGGCTTTTCATCAAATAAAAGCCGACATAGTTAAACAGTTAGTTTTTTGCATGGCATTCTATTTAAAACATCTAAATTAATATTTGAACACGAAAAAATAACCTATTTTTAACATTAATAGTAGATCAAGGTCTCTATTAAAACTAATTAAAATTAACCAAAAGAGCACGGTCACGAGACCATTTCAAAAAAAACAATCAAGAATCAATGTTCTTTTATAATCCAGTATGCAAATTTTTCGGGTCCCGCCCTGTACGATGATTATCTGTGGTGTTGTACAGAGCGTTGATTCCGGTCGGGTCGTAAGGGACTCGAACAAATGACGACGTTTGTTTCCTAGTCAGAGCTGTCACTTTTTAAAATCCACCTTGACCGACCTGTGCGCATAAAATGCATGAATAATATTTCGGAATATTTTGTGAGAGGCAGGTACCTGGCAGGTCGACATCAGAGGCGGCCAAACGCATTTTTTTCATGGGACTGAAAAACATTTAATAAAATTATTCAAATTCCGTTAAAAAATGAACTTGAATTTGTTCTTTAACAGAATTGTAGATTGAGTAAAGTACCCAGAAGTTTTTTATTTCTCTGAGAAATTTTAATAATTTTGATATTAAAGAAATGTTAAAAGTGTTAAATTCAGAGGTAACAAAAAAACATTTGTTTCTTGTGTTTTATCAATATTTAAAAATTAATATAAATGTATTAATTTAAATAAAAACTGCGTTTTTCAGGTGAGAGAAGCGTCGATGAAATTAAAAAAAGGTTCCATGACTCTTGTGATATTTCTGTTCTGATCTTAATGGTTTTAAAAAAATTTCCATTTTTGATTAGATAAATTTTCTAATAAACAAAACTGAAATGTGTGTTGATTGGTAGAGTGAAGAGGTGATTTTCAAAACGCAGTTTTTGACAAACGTTCAGAAAATGAGTTAGAGCGGGCGGTAACTATCTCAATAGTAGTTTGTACAACAAGTGCACAAAGCGTCACTTTTCCCACGAGTGCAGAAGCAAATCTACCACATTTATTAATAAAAGAAAAACAGTAACTTATATAGGTATTTTACTTAAACTTTGAAAAAATATAATTAAAAAATGACTATTGAATACTGAAAAATTAATTTGTTTATAATTTATAAGTTAAAATAAATAATCAAATAAATAGTTTACTTACTTTTAGTTTCAATTTCAAATTTGAACTCCCAGAAATTCACTATAATGTTAAACTGTTAAAAAAAGTTGACAGGTCATAGCTGTCTGTGTTTGAGATTTCCGTGGGGAAAAGTGACACAGCGCGTACTTTTCGCACGCTAAATTATTACGTTTCCCACGGATATCAAAGAACTTAAGAAAAGGCCTGCTTTGCGCATAAAAATTTGTGTAGAAAAGCGTGTTTTGCATAGTGGTTGTAGAAAAAATATGTTTAATTAATGATAAAATTTGTTCAATATGTATTATTTCTTATTGATACTACTTCAGTCATACAATAATTGAAAAAGGAAAATTATAAACTACAATTTCGTTGCATTTCATAATTATGTCATTGTGAGGTATAGTTTGGTTCATTTGCAACTGGGCACTCGGGGTAAAAATTTCGCATCCGGAACACCGGAAATTTTTACCTGTTTAGAATTCCCAACTGGTGACTGGTTTATATACCTACTCAATTAAATATAATATTTTCTAATGAAATTATGGGGATTTGTTTATAAGTAAGGCAATAAAAATAGGTTTTTAAAAATTATTTTGATTACATACCGGGTGGCCACGAGTCAATGTACGGCCCCAATATTTTGGTTGTTTTTGAATTTGAAAATTAAGTTTTTGGCACACATCAATTAGACAATAATGGACCACTTTTAGACTAACAGGAATGAAGGGCGCACTCGAAATGCACAAAAATTAAGAAGGGTCAATTTTATTTCACAGGTATCCCTTACCCGAATTGCACGACTTTCGATTCTCCGCACTTAATCCCTCACCTGAACTGCACAAGTTTATATTCTTCCAAATTATGGAATTGTATTATTTAATTTTTATAGTTCTTAACTTCTTAAATAATTAAATTTAAATACTACGAGTCAGTTCAATTTAAAAAAAAAATATTTTATTTAAGCTAGATATTTAGGAACATCAAAAAATAAATACCATTACTTAATTCATTCATTAACCCTTCAACTACGGGAAAAATACAGACGAAAAAAATTTGAAAAATATGGTAAAAATTTTGCGTTAATTTAAATAATACACCAATAAACATTAATATCCAAAAATTAAAAAAAACCTAAATTTTAAGAAATTTAAAATTTCGACAATTTCAAAATTATATCAAAAAATTCGAAAATTTCAAAATATAAAAATGTCTGGAAATTAAAAAAATTTTAAGAATTTCAAAAATATTTAAAAAAAACCTAAATTTTATGAAATTTAAAATTTTAAAAACATATCAAAAAATTCAAAAATTTAAAAAATAAAAATGTCTAGAAATTAAAAAATTCGAAAATATATTAAAAAATTCCAAATATATTAAAAATTTCGAAAGTTTTGAAAATTGCAAAATTAAAATTTCAACTCATAATTTTTAAGAATTTGAAAAATATTTTTAAAAAATTCAAAAATTTAAAAAAAAACTGAATTTTAAGAAATTCAAAAATTTCAGAAGTACATCAAAAATTTCAATAAAAATATCAAATTTATCGAAAATTACAAAAACATCGAAAATTTGAAATAATCGAAAATTTAAAAAAATAAAAATTTCGAAAATTTATAAAATATATCAAAAATTTCCAAATACATTAAAAATTTCAAAAGTTCTGAAAATTGCAAATTAAAAATTTCAAAACTTCATAAATTTGGATGAAAGGAGGGTATCGTTTCAAATGGGTGTTTTGGGTTTCTCATGAAAAAAATTTTTATCTTTTAAAAACTTGAAAATCCAAGAGAGGAAAACGAAAAAATTTGTTTTGTATTAAAACTCTAAGCTTAAAATGAATTTCCATTGCGAGAAATTCTAAATTACCTGATTTTTAGGGTGTATACGGACGGCTAAAATTATTAATAAATAAAACATATTTAATGGAAGAAATCTCTTTGAAATGAAAAAAAAAATACGTAGAATGAATCACTAATATTTTTAAAACTATAACATCTGTCTAAAAAAGCCCAAATATTTAACAATTGTTAACTGAAAAATCTAAGAACTGGAAAAGTTTGACATTTATTACTAATATCCAAGTTGTTAAACCAATTTTTAAATATGGCAACATCGCATGTCTTAACACAGAACCACAGTAGCTCCTATATGAGGTGGAGCTTTTGGGAGACAAATACTCATGATTGTGCGCAGGCGTCGTTAATGTTAGATTAGGTTTTTTCTGATTATTTAGAATACAAATAAAAAAAAACTTTTATTTGGATTTAACGGGGGTTAATCAGTAATACAAAATTGCATTTATTTTGCATTTCACAAAAAAAAAAAAAAAAAAATGTGGAATATTTGTCTCCCAATAGCTCCCCCTACTATGAACCTTATACTGTGACAGAAATAGCTCCTCCTACTATAAGCTGTGACAGAACTAGGACTTTTATGTTTTTTTTAACTTTAATATATTTATTACCCGTATTGATAAGCAAAGACCAGGATTTAGCAGATTTTTTTACGATCAAACGTTTAATTTCATATATTTAATATTTTTGAGACGTCTTAAGGTAGATAAGTTTAAGAAATAAGCGAAAGATGGCGCCAGTCGTCAATTTAAGTTTGAATTATCTATTTGCTACAAAATTCCCTATAATTATTGTGTCGCAATGTTCAAGAATAGTATTTTTAATAGTGATTCAAAAACTAGAATAAAAACGTAATTTCGACGCTAACTCCCCCTTGGTTATTTATAGTATTGAGGTGTAGTATTGCCGGTACTACAGAGAAAACTGTCGACTGTAAACCGAATTTAAATAAATCCGAGTGGCACCATCTTTCTCATATTTGTTTAACTGATCTACCTTCAGTGACAGATTTTTTTTTAATTATAGGTGGAATATAGGTTTAAAAAATAATAAAAAATAAGGGTTAAATTTTTATTACTCAGGTTTTTAATGGCCCATTAGCCTAAAATCAAGCAAACACCCTTCGTGTAAGAAGTTTAAATGTTAATCTTTTTATTGATCTAAATAGGATTACACTATAACGTCAAATAAAATATTACTAACACATTTTTTAAAAGCTTTATTCAAATATTTATCAATCTTAATTTTTTTAAATTAACGTGAAAAGTATAGTTAGTATTGTTTGAAATATTGAAACTTCGATATTTTAAATCAGATGAAATGCCATTTAAATTAATACCTTTTGCTCTTCCATCCATTTGATGAACTTGTCATAATCTTTAGTGTCTTCTGATTTTTGCTGTATTAACCGCGATTCTGCTTTATTATTTTAGGTATCAATGTTAGAACTTATTTTTAAGTAATATACAACCTGTAACAACTGTGGTGACAACAATAAATCTTATGTGATAGATTGCAAATTAATTTTTGTATTTGTCATTTCGATGACAGCTGATGACATCACTAATTCAACCATTTTACATTATTATTTCTTATTTCCATTTTTACCTCTCGCCCTTCAGATAAGAGAGGTATAGGAATCATGCTAAAAATTGGGTAGTGAGTTTTCAATGGATAAACACGTTTTAGGGTCCCTAGAATACGATTTTTATATTTTCGCGATGATGTCTGTGTGTGTGTTAGTGTGTGTGTGTTAGTGTGTGTGTGTGTGTGTGTTAGTGTGTGTGTGTGTGTTAGTGTGTGTGTGTGTTTGGATGGATGTTGTAGTAACGATAACTCAAAAACTACTGAATTAAAAAACTTGAAATTTTGCATACACGATTATTATACCCTAGATTAGATCTGATTAGATTTTGGTGTCAATCGGACAACCGGAAGAGGCACTTGCTATGGGTGATGACGCCATTATTATACAAAACGGCAATAAAGTTTTACACATATATTTTGTATACCCTATAGTTTATTTTCATCGCATTAAAATTTTAGAAACTTTTGCCATTGTTGCCAGATTTACAAAAAAGTAAATTTTTTTCATACTTTTTTGTGCCACCGTGTAAATTTTTGATTCAAACATGGCGAGAGGTCATGTGGTGGCCACATCAGATTTTTTGTAGTAATAATACCAGTATTTATGATTTTAAAGTGTACCAATAAAAAAATAGCGGAAAGTATTCGTGGATAACTTGTCTTTAAAACACTTGACCTATTTCGAGAAAAATCGCGCGTGTTCTATTAAATGACAGCTGGCCGCCATGTTGCCAAATCCTCCTTGTCAGTCCTTGTGATTTCAAAATTTCGAAATTAAAAAAAAGTATGTTCCGGGGCGTTTTAAAGAAAAAAATTTTGGGAAATCCATTTTTTTTTTAATATCTTTTAGTGAGAAAAATTTCGTACGGGGTCGCAAAAAACCCAAAAAACGATACCCTCCTTTGCCGCCAAAAGAAAATAAAACATGATAAAAGAAAAGTAAAAAGTTTAATATTTACTTATATTACGTTTCATAATTATGCGCTAAGCCTCTAAGAAAATTTAAATATTATTGTTAAAGTATAATTAGGAGAAAATGCGTTTTAAAGTTTAGATGTCGACAATTCTAAACTATTAGCTTTCTGAAATGTGAGTTTTAGCTTTTCTAATTGTTTTAATGACAATATCTGAAAAATTAACGCTTATTCTAAAATTTTTAAATAAAATATTTAAAACTAAATTCCTATAACTGATTTTTACAATTTTTTTTTCGTTATTTTCGAGTTGTGCCACTATAACATGATCAATTTTCAAGTAAATATAAAAAGGCATCTTTGCAATCTGTTTGGTATATTCCGCGAACTTTATTGGATTGATTTTGTAGCCCAATGATAAGGCTTCTAGGATAACCTTAAGCTTTTGTATAAAAACTTTCTCAATTCCTGTAATTTCATTATGCGCAGTTTAACTATTTTTTAGTTGCAGTGATGCCAATACATATGAATTTGGTATTGTTGTTGAAGACTTCCTGATTGTATTAAAATCTTAAAATCAGGAAATCTACTTACATTTCAAGTGGCAACACTGTAAACTTCATGTTGATTTCAATGTCAAGCGTCCAGATCCGTATTCCGTATTCATATTCCCGCTCTTCTTTGTGATTATTAAGTTTTAAGTATGGATTTCTTAGTGCAAATTTGATTTATTAAGCACAGTTGTTAGTTTGGTTTACTATTTGGACAAATAACTAGTGTAATAATAGCAAATAAAAAGACTATGAGTGCTTTTATGGTAATTTCTTGCCCCAACAAAGGGAAAATGCCGGGTATTATAGCTACTTCAAGTAAACAATCCTATAAAATGATTTTGGAAAACAATAATACTGGTATTAAGACTGCATTCATAATAGAAAATAATAATTTACTGTTTCATTATATTTGTTCATGGTTTTATCCATCTATAACATGTACTGATTAAAAATGTAAGCTTAATCCGCCCCTGTCCTACGTAAATTTAAACTGCGAACACACGCTTGTTCGAAAATGCAATCAGCTAGGGACAATACTGCGCAACTGAGAAGGTTCAAATTCGTCGCGTGCTGTTTCATTTTAAGATTTAGCATTAGCATGTAATATAATTCTGTGGGTAGGCCCAGGTCATTAAAAAACCTTATTAAAGTATTGGGCGAATTGGAGTTTCCAAAACCTGCTTTTGGCATATCTATTATTAATCCAATCTTTTCTCTGTAAACTTTCCTTGTTTTTTGAACCGCCTTTTAATCTTCAATTGTCTGGGCTTTCCATTTTTAAAGAGGTAGTTTGTATGCAAGGTGTAATATAGTTTCAAAGAAACGGATCCTGGCATAAATAATTGACAAGCCAAATCTTAATGATTGGAATTCTTTTCATAATCATTTTAGAAGTTTTTCCACATATGTAGCATCTCATGGTGTAGTTTTTGCTCGTTGCCGAATTGCACACCTTACCATTAACCATTGTCGCAAGCAATGTATGCCGTACATATCTCACTCCCTTTAAATTATATATTTCTGTCTTGCGCAATTGCTTAGCTTGGTCCTCTACATATTTTATTTCCTCCTTTGTTATGTCGACTGTTTCATCACAAACCGAATGCGAATTGGTCGACAAAAACGCGTGGAAGATGGCGTGGAGTTTTGCCACAAAATTTTCTTTACGCCTCTCAAAGTATTTGAACAAGTTCAAACGGTTAGGGGCTCTACAGACAGTTAACAATAACACAGCCCCACAAAAAAAAGTTCATACACAAGAGAGTGACATTTGTATTCCCATGCATTTTTCGACACTGAATCTGATCCCGAGCTCAGAATTGGGAATACACGTCTGAAATTGGCCACAGGGGCCGAAAATGGCCTGAAATTCGGTTCCCGGGATAAGGCGAAGTCCAGGTTTGGGTCCGGGAAAATGACCCCTTGGGGCGGGAAAATCCTGTTTTGGACGTCCCGGTCGCGACTGTGGTATTTTCATGGACTTTCCAATTCTGGAGATGAGACTGGGTGTGAAAAGTGTTTGGTCAGCTGAAATTCCCAGTTTAGGTCCGGGAAAATGGCCCATTGGGGCCGGAAAATCATATTTCGGACGTACCAGTCACAACATGGGATTTTCATGTATTTTTCAATCCTGGTCCTTGGAGTATGCTCAAAAAGTTTTTTGGACAGCTGAACTTCCCAGTTTGGGTCCGGGAAAATAGCCCATTGGGGCAGGAAAATCATATTTCGGACATACCAGTCGCAACGGTGGTATTTTCGTGTATTTTCAATTCTGGATCTGAGACTGTGCACATATAGACATGCAGATATAGGCAGGTGAATCAAAATTCTCTCGAAAGATGTCGTGTCACCCAAAAAGAGAAAGTCGTTAGAAGAATTTGTTAATGAGAAGTTAAGAGAACATGTGGTTTCGGAACTAGTCAGTGGTATTTTTGTTTGTATATGATTTCCTTCTATTTTATTGCACGATATTCTTTTGTTTCGTTTTTGTATTTGATTTTGTCCTGTTTTGTTGCATGAACATATTTTTTCTTGTTCTTGATTTTTCTTGGTTGAACCTTGTGGTTCACTTTTTTGTTACAATGTACCCTTTTTTAAATGCAAGTTTTGTCAATATTAATTTTCTTATCGCATGTATTTTTTGCAAGTTTTCTTGTTTTTTTACAAATTTTGTTATTGTTTTATTGATATTTTTGATATCGGTTTTGCATATTTTGTTATTGTTATTTGGTTGCATGTTTTGATATTGGTTTTGCATATTTTGTTATTGCTGTTTGGTTGCTTGTTTTATTATCATTTTTTGCACATATTGTGTTGTTGTTTTTTGGTTGCATTTTTTGATATAGTTTTTGCATGTTTTGTTATTGTTTTTTTGTTGCATGTTCCGCTATTGTTTTCTCGGACCCAAACCCGGAATTTCAGTTGGCCATAAACTTTTCGAGCACAAATCCGACTTTAGCTCCAAAATTCAGCGTCGACTTCGCTTTAACCAGGGAACCGCATTTCAGGCCATTTTCGGCCACTGGGGCCAATTCCAGACGTGTAGGCTCAATTCTGAGCTTGGGATCGGATTCAGGGTCGAAAAGTACATGGGAATACATATGTCACTCTCTTGTGTATGAACTTTTTTTTGTGGGGCTGTGTAATATATCTGAATGGAGTCTCTAAAATAAACCTTATTTGTCCACGACTGTTTTATAATGAAGCCATTTTTGAAGAATTTTCTAACTTAAAATGGTATATATTATACACTAATAGCAGTGAATAATCATTATTCATTACTTTTTATCACCGCTCTTCCTATGCTTAGCCATTGTGATATAACGATTATGAATTTTATCCATTTTATTAGTAAGCCGCGACTGTCATCTAAATGTCAAATTAATAATTTAAATTGAAATGTCAAACTTTTGACTGCAGAATATTTTATTAAAATTTTTACTAAATTGTAATAAATTAATGGATTCAGAAAGTGAAAATGAAATATGCTTAACACCTTCACCGCCAGAAGTAAATATCAACCTCCATACAAGTAAATGATTCTAATTCTTATGCAAGCAGTCAAAAATTTCAACAAATAATCAAAATATTAATGTTGACGTTAATCCTATTCCTGCAATTAACTTAACAAATTTTTCAAATGTAACTATTAACATAAATAATTGATGTTAAATTATAGTTATATTATATTAATATTATATCTAGTTATGTTATAAACATTAATAATAATGTTCCATCAATGTTTGAATCAATAAAAGTTTGTTAATAAATACCTAATAGTCGTGGACAAAGTACAGTATTCTACTCGCATATAATGGCTATTATTCACACGGGTGATTTACGAAACTCGCCTGCGGCTCGTGTCGTAAACTACACCCTTGTGAATAATAGCCATCATTATATGCTTGTTGAATAATATACTATTTAATATTGGCAAATGCTGAATAATGAGAATAACTCGTCAAAAAAGTAAAAAAACGTCAGTTATTTTTGAATATAGTATGGAAACAAATTGTACTACAACGAAATTTAAAAGGACTGCAATGAAATATAGAAATTAACGATCTGGGCGTTACTTATAATAGTATATTATCTTTTCAAAGTCACATAAAAAATCTCGCAAAATCAACTAATCGAATGTTAGGGTTTATCATAAGAAATACATCTAGTTTTAACAATCTAAATACACTTAAATCGGGTTTAGTTAGATATAAATTGGAATTTGCGTCTACATATAATTTCGCAATTTCGCAAGGTTAATACCTAAGCACAATAAAAGAACTTGAAAAAATTCAAAAAAAATTTCTCACACATCTTAAAAATATCATAATTGGCCTATTTATGTTACAATAATAAGAATAATAATAATAATATATGTGTTTATTCATTTATGACATAAATATTGCAATACGTTTTTAAAATCTTCAAGAACAAATAAAAAAGCAGAAATGCACTGAAATAACTTATAGTTATTTGTGTGTGGTAAAATGAGATTGAATAAATGAGATTAAATAATAAGAAATAATAATAAGAAGTTAGTGATGGAGCTTCTTTTACAGTTTCCGGGAGGGAGTTAAATGTTTTTGGGCCTAAATATTCAAAGCTTCTTTGCTTCTTTGACCAATTTTATTGCTTCTAAATGGTAGTACAAATTGATTATTTTGTCTGCTTTGGTGTTGATGAAAAGTTGTTTTTAAATCAGACTTGTTATTATATTGTGTAATAGCTAATTGTCTGTAATATAATTGGTTTATATCATAAATTTTTGTTTCTGAAAATAGTGACATACTCGAATGTCAAAGGTGTACATTTAATATTAATTTTAAAAATTTCTTTTGAGACACTTCCAGCATATTTAGATACGTTTTTGATATTCCTCCCCAGCCTATGATTCCATAGTTTAGGTGAGATTGTATTAAACTTTGATAGATTATTCGCTTTTGTTGGTAATCAAGGTAGGGGATAACTTGTTTAAATCTAAATAGCAGGAATCCCAGTTTCTTGATAAGATAATAGATATGCTCGTTCCACCTTAAGTGAGGGTCTATCATAATACCAAGATATTTCACTTTTTTGCAAGATTTATTGTAATATTATCATTAATTTTTAAATGAAACTCTGGTAGAGATGTTACCAAACTACTAAACGGTAAGTATTCTGTTTTATCTATATTTAATGATAAGGCTCTGTGGTCAACCCATTTTTTAATTCTTATTAAGTCACTTTCTACTTTCATAAAAAATTACAGTGTCATCTGCAAAACTAATGATTGTCGCCGATTTATTAAATAACTTTCATAATACTTATGTGCTGTGCCTTTTACACCCAAGTCTTCGAGTTTTTCCAATAATATTTTATGATCTACTGTATCAAATGCTTTACGGAGGTCTATAAAAACTGCTAAAGATGGTATATTTTTATCCAAGCAATCATAAATATTTTTTGTCAAATTTAATATTGAGCAGACGATAATAATTTAAACTTATGCACTTCATATTTCGAAATTGATTCCTCTTAACGTGCCGTCAAGGCGTAACCTAACCTTCCCTATGTTCAGAGTACCTTTGGTGATAACTACATATCGAGCTCCTTTAGTAACCATGCTTAGATTAGCAAACAACTTACAGCAGTATTAGAGCTATATTGGACGATAAATTTGAACAGTAAACGAAAAAAAAATTTAACACATATAATAAACACGTCAATTTAAGTATATAATTTATATTTTTTTTATTCTCTACAATTCTCGTATTGTTTTGGTTTTTATTTATTATTTTTCTTCTTGAAAATTTATTAAAATCTTTGCTTTTGTAAGTGCTAATTATATTGTAAAAAATATGTATCCACGTAATTAGGCGAATACGCCTGTTTATATACAAATAAATAAATAAATTAAAATACGTTTTCTGTCAATTCTATGATGATTTCTTTATTTTTTTAATCAACAGGATACTTTACAAACGAAACACAAACACATTGACTAATATAATTAGGTTCAGGTTTAAATTTAAATTCAAATGAGTTTCATACTCCAGCAAGTTCTTTGATCGCGGTTTCAAAATGTTTCCACGTTCTTTAATAGTCTCAAGTTTTTACTCTACTTGGTATCATCTTAAATATATTACTTTTAAATTATGTACTTTTTAGTTCTTACGTGAAATTGATGATTCAAATTTGCATAAAATCACGGATTAGTTTATAGACATAGGTAAGATGATTCTTCAATAAAGGGTAAACTTAAAGTAGAAAGAAAAAACAGTTTACAAAATGTTTCTATTTGTCTTATCTCGTACGGAGTACTATTATTCATATTAAAATAACCTGATCATTGTATTTTTATGTTCGAAATACACTATTTTAATGGTAAAAACTCGATTTTCCAATTTAACTACATTTTCAAGTCATACTAAATCTGACAAAGCATTTTAATTACCGTTCCTTGAATTTAAAATGTGTACCAATCCCAAATAAAAAGTAATAATAGGGTAGAATGGTGGCTAATATTCACGTAGGTAAAATTTCCGACACTAGAGAGTGCAGCGAGCGAGTGTGGGAATCATCTAAGTGAATAATAGCCATTCTACGTAAGCAGAAGACTAATATACTTTTTCTACGACTATGCGACTTATGCAAGAAATTATGTACCTAAATAATAGTTTCAATTGAAATGGAGATTAGGAGATTGCTAATGCGATTGGTTAGTTATTTTCAAAGCACTGTGATTTGTTGATATTATTGTGAATTCTTAAAAATAAGAGGATGTGATTGGCTAATTTAGAATGAATTCTTAGTAAAAATCCAAGGCGTAGAAGAATATTTGCTTTTATTTTTTCGAAAAAAAAATCTGTTATAAAACGGTTTTGTCCGTCCGTCCGTCTGTTAAGCCGGAGTCTCATGCTTCCGTTTTCCGATCGTCCGATGGTACGACGGCGATCCTATTGGTTGAAAAATTTCCCGCCTTTTTTAATCCGAATATTTTTAACTTTTTTCCGACGTCGGACAAAGTTAAACTAATTTTAACTTTTTCCGTTTTCGGATCGTTTTTAACCTCACTTTAGGCTGTCTGACTGATGAAAAGTAAACAAAATAAAACAATAAACTAATAAAAATAATTATTCGGTTTGTATTTTAACATTCATCGATGGTTTGAACTAAATTTATTAATTTATTTAGTTGCATTTCAGCAAGCATTGCAGAATTTTGGTAAAATGTTAAAACTCACATGCGTTTCGGCATTGTATGTTTCGGGTACGTATTTCTACATCATTCTCATTCGGATCAAAACTTTGACTTTGCCAATAATAGGAATTAGACTTGGACATGTTGATCGCAAATAGCAAATAATCGAAATTTAAAACAATACAATATTGAATCAAATCACAGAACACAATCAAATGATATTGAATACAATACAACCAAATAAGTAAATTATAACCTCAAATACAACTGTCAATTGTCATGATGGGACCTTTTTCGGATACGATTTACGGATAAATGAGACTTGGATTTTATTTTTATCCGAATTTCAATTTTTATCGGATATCGGATCGACGGAAAACGGACGCATGAGACTCCGGCTTTAGCCTGATTAAAGTCGACAATGGTTAGAGATAGATACAAACTGACAACGGCAATCGATTCAGCATCGTTAAAAACCCCTAAATGATATTAATTTTTGACGTATTTTTACTTTCACGCTACTTATACCATATAGACTGTAATATATAAGGTATATAATATAGAAATTTATTTTCGTAATTTTAAATTGTCTAAAACTCGAAATTACGGCAAATATATTGCCGTTTTCACTTAAATATGCAATAAGAATGAGCGTATTATTTTATAGTCGTAGAGAAAAGTAATTATGATTTCACAAAACAAAAAACTGTTAACTATACTGATAAAAAACCTGTGGCTAATTCAAATATTCAATGTGTCTAACAAGCCTGTGTATAATATATGAAACTTAATTTTCTTGGTAAAATGTATTTATTAAAATCAAAATTTGTTGTGCGACGACGCTTCGGTCGTTACGGGTCACTTTGGCGCCTTAGTCCAGGTTTCGGATTGCCTCGGGCGCCACCTTCCGTTTAGAGTGTGAAGGCCACTGCACGGGCAGCGTCAGTGGAGAAAGAAATACTCCGGGGGTCGTTATGGTATCGACCAAAATCATTTGCCCTACTTGGTTGCGTAACCTGGGTATTAGCTGCTAGGATGTTAAAACAGAAACAAATAATAATAAATAAAACTTTTATTTATTACCCATAAAATCCGGCGGAGAAAAGGTGTCTAACGGACGATTGGCTTGGCGGCGTGGTGTAGTCGGACTGACGGTTCTAGACTCCGGTACAACTTGAACTTGGCTTCAGCTTGACCTATCTCTAAAGGTCGACGGACTGCACTGCTGTTCCAATTGGGACGGCCACAGCAAGTCTGGCTTCTCGCTGCCTCTGCAGCTGCCGACAACGGTATGAATTGCCCTACTCGATACGAACTTAAGCGTCTAAGAAGCAGAGACGAGAGTGTCTCCATCTGCCTGGCGACGGTTGAACTGGTACGACTGGCCTTTTATTCACAATTTTAAGTTAATTTTAATCCAGTGCCGTGCGCGATTTAATTTATATATTTTAAATAATACGGAAAAAAGTAACTTTGTTACAGTTGAGTGAAATATGTTTAAAAATGAATAAAAGTTTCGGCATGAAGAACGAATTTTTTTTTAATTTTTTAGGGAACAACATTTTTTTTATTGATCGAAATGAGCTATGAAACACTTTTATCAGATTTGTAGTTTACGAGATATTACGGTTGGAGTAAATTCACAAAAGTGGGCGTGTGCTTTTACTATGGCGAAATGATGACTTTAACTTATACTTGTTATGGCAACACTGAATGTCTTATGTCAGATTGTCAGTAGAGCTATGTTTGTCAATTGTCTTATGTTGAGGAATAAAGATATAAAAGTTATAAGTTATAAGTTATCTTACTCAATTAATATCCTAGTGTATAAATACATAACATTTGGCGACGAGGATAGTCGAATCTATGTGTCCTTAAGAGGTAATATATGGTTAGAAACCGATAATTAATAATTACAATCAAAAGTGAGGTTAACCACAAACACGTGGAAGTAAAAGCAAAAATAAGTCTTGCCGAAGTCTAATCAGAAAAGTATGGCTCTCATAGGAAGTATAGAACCGTTTGATCCAAAACAATCAGATATTTCGTCTTATATGGAACGTATGGCGCAGTTGTTCCTGTGTAATGAAATAGTGGCGACAAGGAAGGTTCCAATGTTTCTTACCCTGTTAGGGGGGGGGGGACAAGCGTATGAAGTTTTAAAAGATTTAATAACCCCGGACCCACCTAATAGTAAAACCTTTGAGGAGTTGAAAAATGTTTTAGTAACACACTATAGTCCTAAAAGATTGATTATATTAGAGCGTTATAATTTCTACAGTTGTAAACAGGATCCAAGTGAACTACTTAGAGATTTTGCACAAAAGCTGAAACACCTTGCCAAGTCTTGTCAATTTGGTTCTTTTTTAGACGAGGCTCTACGAGACAAGTTTGTATGTGGGTTAAAGTCAGAATCTGTCAGGAGAAGAAAATTACTAACTGAAAGTAACTTAACATTTGAAAAAGCTTTGCAAGATGCTGTAAATATGGAGGTAGCAGAAAGTCATTCCAAAGTCATGGATTCGGAAGGTTTAGTTACTAAACTAAACAGAAAAGTGAGCGTTAAAAATAGTAAACAAGGGAATCAGCCATGTCATCGTTGTGCAAGACGGCACAATCCAAATGTGTGTCCAGCTAAAGACTGGGAGTGCTACTCATGTAAAAAAAGAGGTCACACTAGTCGTGTATGCAAGAGTAAGTCATCAGTTCACAATATAGAAGAATGGCATGAAGACCAAGACAACATAGTACAGGAAGAGGAAGAGGATTCTCTAGAATTCCCAGGGAACACAAAGACTGCCTAAAGATAGCTCGGAGAGCTGTTTTTAGGAAATTGTGACAACTTTTGTTACTTCTCTAAGATGTTATCGAGAGCTCTATATCTCCTCCAAATGTCCGCCACCTGAATATTCTAAGCGAGGTCTTAGCGATAGCTCACATGGAAATTCTCGAACAATATACTCTGGCGAGTTCTCTGCGAAATATTGTGGCGAGTTCTCTGTGAAATTTTGTGACGAGTACTTTGGGAAATTCTTATTTATCGTTCATTTCGAGGTCTTTGTGAGCTCACATGAAAGCTAACTGTGTGATCATCGCAGTCAGTTGCTTTGGCGAGTTCAGTGGGAAATTCGCATATATAGCCTTTTGGCGAGTTCTTTAGGAAATTCACGTCAACTGCTTTTGTTGACATCTATGTGAGATTCGTATGCAGTGCTTCTGGCGTGGTCATTTGCATTGCGAGTTGTACAACATTTATATAATATACACTGTTGTACCTGACCGTCGTCGACATAAGTATCGCCATCTATCCAATCAACATACTACTCTACGTCTACTAACCTGACTATCCTGACTAATATTTTATTTGAGCATCTATTGTTAGAAAAAATAATGTTAGTTCATTTTTAATTTTGAACAATTGACGTTATTTTAATTTTTTGAAATTTTGATTAGATGTAGATTATTGAACGCGATTGTCGCTTTCTTTACAATTTAATTATTAACATATTCAAGAGCCTATTTGATTTCAACATTAATTTGAAAAGAAACATAAAAACAAAGTAAGAAATGAATTATTAAATTTTGTTTGCGATTAAAAAAAGAAAATAGTAAACATTTTTTTTTTGATCATTATACATTTTTTAATGTCAATTTGGAAGATTTGTAAAAGGTTTAATAAATGAGATATTGTATAAAGATGGAATTGAAGGTATACAGTTACATACCAGTGAAACAAATCTATATATTTTTATTAAAATTATTAAATAAAATGGAAATTAAAAAATGTTATAATACAGAAGAAGACGAAATGGTCATAGACAGGTAAAATATTAAGGAAGTCTTTTAGGGCATTAAAGAAAGCAAGGTGGGAAGATCTAAGAAGTGAAATATCAAGTGGTGAAGAAGTTAGATTTGAATAGGGCTGAGAGAGGAAGAAGCACTAGCAGGATATTTATAAATTCATAATTTTTTTATTTATATGTAACATATATTAGTTTTTTCTTTTATAAACCTCCTCAAATGAGATTTTGGTTACAATAATATTTCAAATTCTCACAATATTGTGCTCTGGTTATTGAATTTCTCTGTGTTAAGGTTTAAGATACATTCGAGATAACTTTACGAACTCGCAATAAGAATTTCAATGATACGTTCGGGATAAATTTAGGAACTCGCAAAAAGATGGAACATGGCAAATTAAATGTGAGGTTTCCAAGATTTCTCCTGAGGACACCAGTGAGAATTTCGTTAAGTTACAGCACATAGCGGTCACCGAGACCTCGCAATAAGAGTTCGCATAAGATCCTAATTATATCCTCTCAGAGATATCGTGGAGAAATCTGTGTTACCTGGGTTAGGATTCATTGGAAATGTAAAATTCGAGCAAGAAAAACCATTTAAAGTAAAATTATATGTAGAAGGTAAGCTAATAGAATTCGAAGTCGATTCTGGCGCTTGTAAAAGTGATATTCATATAAATAGTTATAAAAAACTTCTATCCTTTTTAGAAAATCTTCCTGTAAATTATAAATTGAAAGTTGTAACAGGTCAAAATGTTGAAATTGTTGGTGAAATAGATGTAGTAAAAGTTATTGATACGGAGTATTGTTTACCATTAGTCATTGTCAATTGTAATAATAACTTTGTACCCCTACTTGGACGTAATTGGTTAAATGTTCTGTATCCAAATTGGACAAAAATGTT
Source organism: Neocrepidodera transversa (assembly GCA_963243735.1). Taxonomy (NCBI): domain Eukaryota; kingdom Metazoa; phylum Arthropoda; class Insecta; order Coleoptera; family Chrysomelidae; genus Neocrepidodera; species Neocrepidodera transversa. The sequence goes on along the minus strand of OY725343.1, from coordinate 28,238,494 downwards.
TAATGTAGTGAATCCAATTAAAGACGACAAATTGTCAGTAAATAGCCAATGTCAAGCTAAAAGTCAAGTCAGTCCAGTCAATAAAGAAAATAAGTTCTTAAATAGTCAATGTCAAGTTAAAAGTCAAGTCAGTCCAGTCAAAGAAAATAAGTTATTAAATAAATCTCAAAAAATGATAATAGGTGATCAAATAGAAAATTTAAACAATTAAAGTCAAATTTTAACAATATCTTCAAAGAAGTTTTAGCCTTATTTCATGACCAACACTTAGGAATAGTACGAACTAAAATGTTAATTCGATCTTATTGCTGGTGGCCAGGTATAACTTGTGACATTGAAAAATTTATTAGTTGTTGCAGTGTATGCCAAGAAACGCAAACATTTTGAAACAGCAGTACCTTGTTACCATGGCCCAGTGCACCTAGTAATTTTTATCGTGTAAATATAGATTTCTTCCATAAAAATAACCATACATTTTTAATTATTGTAGATAATAAATCTAAATTGATTGAGGTTAAATTGATGGATAGAGGTACAAATGCATCTGATACTATTAATAAATTAAAAGAGGTATTTGCGGTATTTGGGTTACATGTTGAGATGGTGTCAGATAACCATTTAATTCAATCGAATTTACTCAATTCTGTCAAGCCAATGGTATTATACCCATAAAATCTCCACCATATCACCCAGAAAGCAACGGTATTGCAGAAAGAGCGGTCCAAACTGTTAATAAAGGGCTAGATAGAGCATTATTTTTTGACAAAGGGAAGGTAATAACAAAATATATGATAGTAACTCGTTTATTAAACTTTCTATTTACATACAGGAATGCGCCCTCAACCGTTACAGGTATTTCCCCATCAGAGAGTTTATTTAAAATAAGACCTAGAACACGTTTTAATTTAATTAAACCAACTTATAAATCTAAATTAACTGGACAAAATATTTCGAATAATTTAAAACTTTATGCTGTCAATCAAATTGTCTATGTAAAGAATAAATTAACCAAATCATGGTCCAAGGGTAAAATAGTAAGGGTGGTTAGTGCTTCAACATATTTAGTGCAAGTTGGAGAAAATATCCGATTTGTTCATGCAAATGACATTCGTTTATGTAGTTATAATTTATCAACTGAAAATACTGATTCTAATGTACTACTAGAAATTCCAAAAATTCCTTAAAAAGAGCTGCAGATACCGCATGGAGTGGTAGAATTATCTACTAGTAGGAATAAAAATTATGAACAAAATACAAAATTGTACCTACTAGTGTTAGTACTACAACTTCAACAGATCATGTTACAGTTGTACCTACTACTGTTTGTACTACAACTCCAACAGATCATGTAACGGTAACGCGTTCTGGAAGAGTTATAAAAACTCCGATTAAGTTAAATTTATAGATTATGAATTCTTTAATTAAGAAGGAGAGGATTGTTATGAACCTACCTTAAGATTATATTGTTATGGCAACACTGAATGTCTTATGTCAGATTGTCAGTAGAGCTACCTTTGTCAATTGTCTTATGTCGAGGAATAAAGATATAAAAGTTATAAGTTATCTTACTCAATTAATATCCTAGTGTATAAATACATAACACTTTTTTGAGTTCTTTAGCTAACCATTGACAGTGTTACGCTAACGCTATATGGTAAAAATAAGAAAAAAGTTCATACCAAACTAGAAACTTGATTGCAGAATTTAATATTTTAAATCAGTTATTAGAAAAGAACAGAATATTATCCATACTCAAATTTGATAAAAATTTTTCAACGAATAATAAAACTCCAAGTCATACCACAATAGTTTATTACAAGTTGTAAAAGATTAACAAAGGACAGCAACATGTTTCGGCCAAACGGTGACCATCATCGGGTCTCAAGTACAACATAAATACTGAACTGTTAAATAATGGTATGAAAATTGATAAAATACATTAAAGTTACGAATGATAAAAAAAAACAATGAAAATTTGAAAAGAGACTAAATATGAAGTTTCACACTCCATAATGGAGATTCTTATAAAATTTGCATCAAGGTGCATCCTACGATGCACTATTAATAAAATTAGAAAATAATTAACTGCGTAGCAAACTTTTTTCACAAATGGCTGAAGAGAAAGAATGACAAATTTTGTTGACAAGCGATAGATTTAATTTGACATATTTAACTGAAGAACTACCAAGGACAAAGTACCAGACAACTAATAGAATGTATCAAAAAGAAGAGAAGTAAACTGAAATTAATGGGAAGAATTATAACCTAAAAATTGTAACGTAGATATAAGCAAAACATTAGAAAAGTAAATTTAAGAATAAATAATTTTGGGTGGGTTAAAGTTCTTCGTTAAGATAACTAACATTATTATTCGAAAGAGCTTTCTTGATTTCAAACATCTCAATTATATTTAACTTCGTACCTTTCTTGCAGTGGGGTGGTGAAGAGAAGCGTTAAAGTTGCAGTGTGAATGTCTAGATTCTAAAATGTGATTTGCAAAAGCATATGGAGAATTTACGACATTGGTATGCCAAAAATTATCTGTGTTTTTTATGTTCGTTAATACGAGTTTCTACTCTTCTTCAAGTTTCACCAATATAAATAGCATTACAATCTAGACAAGAGAGACGATATACACCAGGCTTATATAAGAACGGAACAATATCTTTAGAATTTACTAAAATACTTGCAGAAGAAAAGGAAGGTTTGAAAGGTTTCAAATGTACGGAAAGTCCCGGCTAAATTATAAGACAATTTTTTTTGTAATTTGAACTAATAGGTAGGTAGACTTAGAAACATTTTTATCAAATGTTAGTCTAGACGTCTTGTTGATGTTAATAGAAAAGTATGGAAGCGAACGTGGTAAAAAACTACTAGTTATTAAAAATAACAAATTTTATAAACACCGCAATTTAACAAAAACCTGGAGGTGTACTAATCGAAAAAGTAATGTTAAGTTGTTGACTATAGGAGAAGAATAGATGGTGAGCATCAATATGATGCTATTAGTGACAAAAGTAACAGTTTAAAAAGAAAAGCCAGTAAGGAAATCTTTTCAGAAAAGCCTTCAAAATTGATCCATTTAGAACAAAATTCCAAAAGCACTTCAAATCTTACTTCTAAAGATATAAAGTTTATAAAAAACAATTTAATCTGCAACAAACTTAAAACGATTCGTAAATTACCGAAGAGTTTGATGGATGTATGTACATCAATATCTGAATTCGGTTGAAATTTATATGTGAACAAACTACGATTTATCTAGATGGAAAATTCTATTATTACACAAAGATTTTTCTACAATTATTCACCATTCATGCGTTGAAGAATGAGACTTACGTTCCTGTGGCATACTATTTGCTAAAAAATAAACAGAAAGACACATACAGTAATTTGTTTCGTCTGTTAAAGCTGAAGTGCTAAGAAAATAAGCTACATTTTCAACCGAAATATATTGTTATGGATTTTGTTAAATTGCGATACACACAAATGCAAGACAAAATTTTCCTCTAGCCAATATTATCGGATGTCGTTTCCATCTCACACAGTGTTGGTAAGATATAATAATAAATTATTTCATTCTTTTGGACCAAGTACGTGGTAATCACTTAATAAATATGTAAAAATGTATGTTGAAAAGTTTTAAATTCAATCAAAAATTTAATTCAATTAATATTGGAGACCTCATATCTCATCGTCAATTATATACTTGGTGATGTTGGATATTTATAAAAATTTTAGTGTGGAAAAGTAAAACTAAAAAAAAAACATTAGGTAAATATATATTTTTTTGGTAGGTGGGCGAAAATACAACAATTAGGCTTGTCTAAAGAATATAAAGAAAAGGATCCTGAAATAGGAAAGTTTCTTAGATATCTTTTTGGTATAATTTTTCTTAAACCGGAAGTAGTTGCTAACGCGTTGATTTTTATTGCGGACAACCAGAAGACCCGCTAGTGTTGCAGTACACCGATTATCTTGTTAAAATTTAGTCTCACAATTCCGCATAAAAGTGAATTCTGTAGATTTAAATAAAAAATAAGCTATCAGTCTTGCAGAAGCAAAAATGTATTGAAAATGAAATAGAGGACTATAGGTTAGGTAGAATAAGTAGAAAAATGTTTGTTAAGTGCGTATCATATAAATTTAATGAATCAATTAAGTAATAGTGTTTTATCTTTTGATGTTACTAAACATATAGCTTAAATAAAATATTTTTTTTAAATTAAACTGATTTGTGGCATTTAAATTTAATTATTTAAGAAATATTTAATAATAAAATTCCATAATTTGGAAGCATATAAACTTGTACAGTTCGGGTGAGGGATTTACTACCGAGAATCGAAAGTTGTGCAATTCGGTTAGGGGACATGAAATAAAATTGATCCTTCTTAATTTGTGTGCAATTCGAGTACGCCCAAAATTAAGTACCTCTCAGCTGATTTTTGCAGAATCGTTTAATAAAAATATTAAAAATAAACTGGTAACCTTGTCCGACAAATTTTTGGAGGGGTATAAGAATTTCATGCAGAAGAAAACGCCCCCTACCCAGAATTTTCCAAATAAAACATTTGCCCGACTCGACATAAAGAACTTATGTAAGAAGTAACTTTTAGGTTGTCACATTCCTCTGGAATAAGCAGTAAAAAGAAGTCACGACTAAGGCTACGAAAGCCTTAGTGGTATGCAGAAACTTTGCGGGGAAAAACTGGGGATGCAACACAAAAATCCTGCAGTGGGTGTACACAGCTATTGTGAAGCCAATCATCAGTTATGGAGCTGTTACTTGGAACAGAAGAACTAACCTTGCTACCTAGAAAAGCAACCTTTCAAAGGCACAGAGATTAGCTTGCATATACATAACAGGAGCAATGAGAACGTGTCCAACGGCAGCTATAGAGGTAATCCTAAACCTGACACATCGGCACATATAAGTGGAGAATGTGGAAAAAAGGACAATACGCAGGATCGTCCGAGATGGAATCACCATAAGTAAATCCGATTTCCGTATCGGAGACGGACACATCTGGGACACGCCTCAGGATAAGATATTAAAAAGTTTTCAGCACAAAGCTCGGTGGAAAATGTGAATGGGACGAGGACACGTTTGCTAGCCTCAACAGAAATGCCATTAAGGGCCGGTTGTATAGGTGCATGTTAAATCTTCAAGGTAATTCCTAAATTTATCATAAGGTTTAATCTTCAAGTTAACCGAGGTAGACGGTAATAACTGGATAGCTCTGTCATCTGGGCTCAATATTATGTTATTTGTTATTAAAAAAGAAGAGATCAAATGAATCATACCAGAACATATTTCATGTTTTTAAATTTGATGCTGCTCTGTTAGCAGTGCACGTGTAGTTTCAGTAGTTTGTCAGAGTTTTTAAATTATTATTTTAAATAAAGTTATGGATAAAAACAATCAAAAACGTAGTTCTAATTATAGTGAAACTGAAGTGGAATGTCTCTTATCTTTGGTTGAACATTTTAAAGATATTCTTGAAAATAAGGAGACTGATATGATCACATGGAAAAGTAAAGAAAAAGCATGAGTTGCTCTAGGTGAGAACTTTAATTCAATGGGATTTCCAAACAGAACTCCTGGACAACTTAGAGAAAAGTGGAGTGATATTAAAAAGGAAACAAAAACTCCATGGAGAAAAATGAAATTTACAAAACTGGATGTGGTAATGCACAAGTTTGTATTATTTCTAAAAAAGATGAGAGAGTAAAGGATTTAATTGGTGTAGCAGTAACTGGTCTGGAAAATGAATATGATGGTGATAGACAAGTACATGATCCAGAGCAGTTGATATTAGGCAAGTAAATGAAAATAACTAACTTTTGAGTCATACAGGTGGTTTCAAGAACAATCCGTTAACATACATGGATCCGATAAATTTTATTAATTGTTCTTGCAACCTGCTATTAGACCTTGTCAAGTAATGGGCTTGGGCTAAATGGAATCCTCGAGCACTTAGAAAACCAGTAAGTGAAGAGCTCTCGGTTCTTGAAACAGAACCTGATAATCTAAAAAAATCTATTCCAACTGGGTCTGCAATGCACTTAAGTCCAGGCAGCATAGAAAAAATAATGGAAAAACAAAAAAGCGAATTTAAAAGTGAAAAAAAAAATTTTAAAAGTTATTCCAAACCAATTAGGTGTTCCTGGAACAAATGGAAATTTGAATCCTATAATGTTGAGACTGGTACATCCTAAAATGGCCAACAATCAAATTGACCAAATGGATAATGGTATGTACATGTGTAAAACATGGGATAAATCTTATTAGAATCTTGTAACAATATTCATATTTAAAAATAGTATTAGTTATAAACATACAATTTTTTATTTTACAGATACAAACATGGCAGCACTCCCAGAGACAGAGACTTCCCTTGAATCTAGCAAATGCCTCAAAAGTAATATAAATATACCTGCCACCCCTCGTAAACAGCCGCTCACACCTCATCCACAGTCAGCTATTAAAAAGACAGCCATCTATGCTGGTATTTGGTAAAGGGTTTTTAAAAATCTGTACAAAATTTGATTATATTTTTAAATAATATATTTAAATAACAAGCCTAAAAGAACAAATTTGTTTTATGTATTTATAAAAAAACTACGTATACAAGGGCTATTTTTTTCAAGGCCTGATCAGTAGCAAAATGAAAACCACAGTGACAATCAAAACAATCGGACTGATGACTATATAGAGAAGCTGGAGGGTGTATCTAAACGTTCAGAATAAAACAGTTTTATTTGATGTGGTTTTGATTTCACGACAATCGGACACCTTATAAAAATAGCCCTCGTATTACTAACAAAGTGAGTATAAATAATTAATATTAATTACTCCTACTCGTCTTAAATTAAATTTTGGAAATAAATTTGTATTAGGGCTTGTTGTACATATAGCCCATTCACATTATTATTTTCATGAATATAGTTTAAATTTGCATCTTCAACTTGTATGTGGATTTCATCTTCAGGCACCCTATCACCCATGTTAATAACAATATTATGTAAAACTGCTGTTGCAATGATCACAGTCATTGTTATGGGTAATTTCAGTCGTAGTGTTAATTTTAAGATAGGAAACCTCCGTTTCCACACACCATATTGTCTTTCGACTACATTTCTACGATCTAATGGAATCATTAAATATCTACTTAGTGTATACCCACTATCACCCACTAAATAGCTATCACCAAATCGTTCTTCTTCCAAATCAGCCTTAAGTCGTGAGTTATTAAAAATTGTTCTGTCAGCAGAGGCACCTGGCCATCTGGTTACAATATTGCATATTTTCAAATTAGCATCTGACACCGTCTGGACATTTAAAGAAAAATATCCTTTTCTGTTCCGGAATTGTTCAGCATTGTGACCACCTAGAGTAAATATTTTTTATGAATATAATAATTATTAAACAGTAAATGTACCTGCTGATTGAATCTTATCATGGGTACAATCAATGGCTCCAATAGAATTTGGAAATCTAGCAAATCCATACATAGCAGTTTTTGTAGATATTATTTCTTGTTCTATTGTAGGCATTTTAATAAAAATAGGTGCCCATGAAGCAATTGACCGACTTACATCTCTTATAACTCTACTGGCTGTTGATTTATGGATACCCCAAAAATCACCAGCTACCATAAGAAAACTTCCAGTAGCGTAAAATCTTAGTGTTACTAACAATTGAGTTAATGTGCTCAAAGCATGGTTTCTAAAAAAAATAGTCGTATAAATGTGAAGTTTGAAAATATGCCTCGAGTTTACTTACTGCTCAGAAATCCTCCCTAAATCATTATCAATATAGTTCAACAGGAACCTTGTTGATTCTTTTGATATTCTAAATCTATTTATATATTCTTCATCAGACCATAAATTAATATGATCAGGCTTCTCTCTAAAAACTCAATAATATTTATTAGGTCCTCTTCATCGCCACTTAAAATATCTTCAAAGATATATTGTATATCATCAAACATCTTTTAAATAATAATTATTTAATATTAGGAATTTCAGAATCAAAAATAAAAGCCTCAAATTACTCAAATTACTACCAAAAAGATCAACTGTTATTATAGAGATAGGATAAAGTTAGAGAGACCTACATCTACCCTGCCATATGTCTGATTGTTACCAATCACAAATGTCATTCTTCAGGGTAACTGGTGGCCGATCCATCCGGTAAGTTAACTTGTAAAATTGGAGGTTAACTGCCACCTATAATACTCGGCTAGAAGTAAAAGTAAAAGGCAAGTCAAGGTCACAGGTAACTGGAACCTATACAACCGGCCGTAAATGGTACATTCAAGCAGAAATATACGCTATTCCAAAGTTTGTACAGCTCAACGTTGAAAAGAAATTCCATAGGCAAGAAATTGTTATTATGTCCCATAGTCAAGCAACCATAAAAGCGCTGAGCTCCCACGTAATCAGCTCCAAGATGGCCAATGCTTAGAAAAACGATATGAGCTAGGAAAGAATAATACAGTCACCATCCCAGGATATACCGAGGTGGAGGGAAACGAAATAGCAGATAAAGCCGTCAAAAAAGGGTCTGAAACACCATTTCTGTGGCCTGACCTGAACCCTGTTGTGGGATCAGTAACAGCATGATACTGGAGCAATTAAAAAGAGAAGTGGAAATAAAAATATCCAACCACTGGAGCAATCTACAAGGAATGAGACAAACGAAAGTCCTTCTGGGAATCTATAACCAGAAGAGGTCCACAGAATGTATCAACCTGAGTAAAAACAAGCTTCGCATATTAACAGGAGTCCTAACAGGGCATTGCCGGTTGAGAGGACATCTTAAGAAGCTTGGACTACCCGAACAAGAAGAATGCAGATTTTGTGACTTTGAGGTTGAAAACTCAATCCACATATTCTCTAAATGCACTGCTTTGTAAAACCTAAGTACACAATACCTAGGAGTATATCAGATAGCAGTGAGCGATTTACCGAATCTAAAACATCCTAAATCTCCTGAGGAGAATAAGTCTGAATAGGGTGCTTTAATCATTAAGATACCCTGAAGCACTAGAATTGGACACAATAGATATTATAGGTAGCGGTGTAATTAGCCCCCATAACAACAACAACATAGGTTATCACAAACTTTTTTAGATGTGTGCCCGATGCCTATTACTTATTAATAAAAAACTTTTATTTCGTAAAAAAAAAATTAAAAAGATTTATTTTCGTACTTGAGTTTAAACCCAGGATCTCTTGTATGCAAGGCAGTTCTCTAATGCATTATGTTGTTAAGTGTAATCAAATTCTTATATTATGGTTATCTCTATTTGTCCTATTCTATCAAAAATAATATCAAACTATTTAATTGAATAAACGGCTATATCCCAAAATTTAATCAATTCTTCTTTGACCTGGTAGAAACTAAATGCACCAGTTATGGTACTTACTATCTTGCATGATTGCTTAACAGAAAGTGTTTTTTGGACATTTCTCGGAAATGGAACAACCGATTTGCATGCTGTTTTTTACAAATGATAGGTAATTACCGGCGCAAACTTTAAAACTTAACATGTATTGGGTAAAATTAAGTAGTTTTCTCGGAAAATGTAAAAGTGTGGTTTCTCTACAAGACTGAAAGCAATATATCCACAAGTTGTTAATTTAAAAAATCCTATTTTCACTTTAATAATTATAATTTTTTATTAACGAAATTATTTCGTATATCGCTTGGACTAGTTATGCAAAAAAATACGACCGATTCTCCGCGAGCTTTGTAGCACTTCAAGTGAGATTATGCGATTTTAGAATGAGATAGGGGTACTATCGGTTAGCATCAAACCAAAAGAATATATTTTTAGATTGAATCAGTCAGGAGCAAGTTATTTCTGATCTCTGTTTTCGTTTTAGGCACACATCACTCGTACCGCTAAACTAAATAAGCTTTATCTACACTATTTCATTTTACCTCTTAACGTCCCATGTTCCCAGTTAGGAACATTGGATTCAAATAACTAAAATAAAAGAAAACTGTAAAATAACTTAATTTACTAAATGTACACCACTGGTATGGTGATATAGAAGTAAATAAATACACTTTATATTCATTGAGTTGTCAAGTGTGATTTTCCTTTCGCTGTTTTTATATTACTTTCCGGGTCCCATCAAAGGGAGAGTATAGTGAACGAGATATCGATGGAAATATCCATTTTGAGGTCCCCCAAGAAGATTGAAAATATTTCCTGAGTAAGGTCTGTCTGTGTGTCTGCGTGTAATATTCTACGATAACTGCCGACCAATCAAGCTGAAATATAGGATGAAGGGTCGGTGTTTGCCTCTAATGCGACCATTTGTTTTTGGTTTAAATTGGTAAGTTTAGTAGAAGGTCCTCTAGATCGATATTGATTGAATACGGATGATAGATTTTTTGCCTTTTTTAAATTTTAAGGACAAACAATACACTTTAGAGCAAAATGTTCTGGTACAAAGTTTTAGAGCATAAAATTTCCTACAATTTTTGTATCAACATTTTTCCAGAATTACCAATAGTTGGGCCACTATAGGGCGGGTAAAAAATATGCATGTAGGTTTTCCGCAGTTTCTCCAAATTCTGAGAACAAACAATGCCATTTAGTGCAAAATTTATGCCGCTAGATGGCGAAAAATATATACATTTTTGCTTTTTCCCTTTTGTTTTTATTTTGAAGGCAAACAATGGATTTTAGTGCAAATGTTCTAGTTCAAAGTTGAGAGCATAAAATTTACTACAACTTTTGATATCAAAATATTTTCCCGAGTTTCCAATAGTTTTCACCCATGATTTTAGCAGTGTGCTATATAATGTGAGCATGCGCCAGGTTATGTCATCAGACGTATTCATTCTCGACTTGCTATTTATAATTTGTTCCATAAATTAATGTAATCTTTTGTAATTAAAATAAACCTATTCTCTAAAGCCGATCCGGTAAAGTTCTGGGGTGACACAGCCGAATTTTTTTGTGATTATCTACCGATAACAAAAATACTGGTAAGTCTAGTAGGTAGTATAATAGTCTATAAACTTGTTTGTTTTGTTTTTCTTTTCTTTTATTTGTTCGTAACGTAATATTTTGTCAAAATTCAAAATCTGGAACAACGGGCATTTGGTGCAAAATATATACAGAAGTTATTTTTTGTAGATTATTGTTCATATATCAATGAAAGTAAGGATGAAAATCTCAGCGATTCGGATGGCGATTTTGAACCAACGATGTCAAACAGTGAACAGTTTTCAACCTCTGGATGAAACCTTAGCAGATGAAATCTAAGAATGTGAATTACCACCTATTGGTGCGACTAAAAATATGGAACAAATTAACTGGACCGAAGTAACGGGTGGTACAGATTTTGTTCAACCTCAATTTAGGGTAGAAGACTTAGAGGAGAAACTAGAAGCAGAAAGACCGATACATTATTTTCAACTATTTTTCACTGATGAGCTGTTGAGTATTATAACAGAACAAAGCAACTTGCATAGTTGCCAGACTAACCCGAATAAACTGCAGAACTGGAAATTTAGTATATGTCAATTTTTGGCTGTATAAAAGAAAAACCTTCATTTCAATAATAATGCAAATTTGACTAGGTATCGTGATGATGTCAACAGAGACAAGTTATTCAAGATAAGACCTCTTTTAGATTATTTGCAAAATAAATTTACAAACCAAGTAAAACCACAGATGATATGCATAGACGAGCAAATTGTGCCCTTCGAGGCTAAATCATCACTCAAACAATACAACCCAAAGAAGACGTATGTGGGGTTACAAGGTATTTGTATTATGCGATAGAGATGGCTTGATTTATAACTTTAGGGTCTATACTGGAAAGATATTTGCAGCTTCAGAAAAACCAGACATAGGAGCGAGCGGCAACATAGTACTTCGCCTAGCCTCTGTTATTCCTCGTTATCAAAATTATTTACTCTTTTTTGATAACTGGTTTACATCCATATCGCTTCTCAACTTACTTTAAACCCACAGAATTCACTTTTTTTGCACGGTGTGAAAAGAGACACTACCTGGTTTAGCTTTTTCATCGGACAAAGTTATGAAAAAGAAGGGCAGAGGCACATATGAAGAGTATGAGGCTAAGATTGATGATATGAAGGTCACTGTGCTAAAATGGTTTGATAACAAAAGTGTCCATTTAGTAAGTACTTTCTGTGGATCACAACCTATGGACACCGTTGAACGTTTTGTACGGAAGACAAAATCAAAAATTAAAGTTTGCCGTCCAGCTATAGTAAAACAGTACAATACATGTATGGGAGGAGTCGTCCTCTTAGATGCCATATTATCGAATAGGGCTAAGAAGCCAAAAATGGTCGAAAATGGTACTTAAAAATTTTCTTTTGCTTTATGGACTCGGTTTTAGTCACCGCCTGGTTACGTTATAAAATTGATATGATAAAAGCAAATTTTCCAAAAAACGATATTCTGGATTCTCTCGTTTTTCGTGCTGAGGTAGCAGAAGGATTATGTCTCTTGCGAAAAGGTGAAAATCCAAAAGAGGAAGACCAAGTTCCTCAGTTGACAGGGACTTCGAAATAAAAAAGAAAAGAAGCCAAACAAAACTAATTCCACAGTTCAACGTACGTACTGACAAGGTCACCCATTTTCCATGTGAGATAAAAGAAAGGCAGATATGCAAAAAGCCTCACTGCGGTCTTAAAACTTTTATTGCATGAAATGCAATATATATTTAACATTGACTTGTTTTTTTTAATAATTAAAAAAATAAATTTTAAAATATAGACGTTATTTCTATCCTCATCTAAAGATATTTTTGCTCAAAATTAACTTTTTATTTCAATTTAAAAACAAGAGGACATTAAGAGGTTAAAATCCGTTTTAATCAAATATTTTTGGAGAACATTATTATGCTCGGTTAAAAATTTAGAATTAACCTGAAAAACAAATAAAATACAAGGTAATTTTAATTTTACATTAATTAGCATTTATTTTTCTATTAATGCCAATTAATTTAAATATAGTATAAATAAATCAGTCGATGATTAGAATAATTAAATGAGTTTCTAACGTCTAATATGAAATATCAAATCAAATTGGTAGTTTGGTATGAACTTTTAACCTTTTTTTTCTTCCATGCACATTTTTGATTTTTGGAATTTATAATTACTTTAACTACTTTCCATTGCCGAGAATCAATTGGAGAGCAAGTCTGGTGCCATCAGCCGTGGTTATTCCATCTCCATTTGAAGTGTAATTTGAAAGAAGCATAAATAAAAATTCTTTGTCAATTTTTCTATTGCTTTTCTAGTATTGTTAAATTATTTGCTTACTGATTTCATTATAATGGATTTATTATATTTACTTTTTTTACTTTTGGTTAAATTTTAAGTAAAATGTGGAAAAATTGTAATGTCCTCAACACATACAAATAAAACATATTGTAAAAATCGGGGTTAGGTACTAGAATTTTATTAACAAAGCCGATCGACCGATTTTTTAAAGTAATTATTTTTGTTCAAGTTATCAGTCTCTAAAATAAAAAGGGAGAGAACTTCCAGCCAACTTTCCGAATAATTTTGGGAACGTAATGGTTTAATCAATTATTCTTCTAAAAAAAAAAAGTTATTTTAATTAAGAAGCATATAATAATAATAGATTTTATTCATCTTTATTGACATTACAAAAATGTATGGGATAAGTCAAAATAGAGATGGAAAAAGATAAAAACTCAAATAATAAAAAACGAAATAATTGTCCGAAATATTGAAAGTAATATAACAACAGCACACATGTACAAATTCAACATTTTAATACATTTTTTGTATACAGAGTGTTCTTAATTCGACTGACAATACTCTAGGGTAAATTATTTAATCAAAATAAGCCAATTGAGGTACGGAACTTATGTCCGTAAATGCACCCTTTCAAAAATACAGGGTGTTAAAGTTTAAAAAATAAAAGTGTTTATTATATACTAGCTTTTGCCTGTGACTGTCCGCGTTCATGTCAGAATAAATAAATGTTTATTTTCTGTACCCGCTTCCATTCCCGATTTTTCAAACTTACATCTTCATTTTTACTCCTCAAAGTGGAGTTACTATATCAAGTGTTATATCAAATGAAAGGTCATTGTTTGAAAATTTCAAAACAATATTTTTATTATCTTATTTCTTTTTATAGTAATTAATTTATACCGATATATATTTATCTATATTTCACAGGAAAAATAAAATTAGGTATCCAAATTTAATAAAAAAAAAATCTGAAATAATTTATACTGATAGCAATCATCTATATTTTACAGAAATAATGAAATTAAGTATTCAAATTTAAATAAAATTGTTTTTGTAAATATCAAAAACTGAAGTACGCATGTTTGTTTATTTATCAAATGAAATCTACGTATCAATTTTTAAGTGGATATTTTTGTGTGGTTTTCTTGAACTCCTCCCCTTCATTTTTAAAAATACATTTCTTTAAGCAAATCTACGTACCAGTTTTCAAGCGCTTATCACGATTTATGGTTTTAGAAATATTCAACATTCAATCCAATATTCATCGCAGAGTTTGAAAAGTAGGGGAAGGAAACCGATCTATGAAAAAAAATTTTTATTTATTTCAACATCAACGATGGAAAATCCGGACAGTTTAGTAAGTAGTAAAGCCGATAAAAATATTACTGCAGCTGTTGAGTCAAATTTAATGCTTCAAAAAAAATAGTTGATACATCATGTCAAAGGGAAAAAAAAAAAATCACTCCAGAAATCATATTGTTAAAATAAACCCTTTGTGGACATTACGTGTACAAATTTTTATTAAGGCTGTTTTCGCGGTACACTATTTTAGCTCTTCCCTCATATCTTAGTTATTTATCATCGGTAACATTTCATTTTTTGCTGAGAGATTCAAAATAAAAACCCTAACAATCTCTAGTTTTTCAATTTTTTTTTGCATCCAAGTTTTTTAAACCCACTGATGTATCAGTCAGTAATGCACATATTTTCTGCTCCTGTTAAATAAATATATTTTATAAACCCCCATTTGTCTTAACATTTCAGCAAAATGTGCAGAAATACGCACTGTATTTAGAGCTAAAGTAACCTCAGTACTATAGTCCATTTAAAACGTGGATGTGACTCTCGGAACACCCCACGCAACGAGACTGCTTTTACTATATGCTTTTTGAGACACTGATAATGAAAATCGGGGTACCGTGGCTCTAAAATGGTTGTGTCACCCCTAAAATCGCCAAAAACCACCTTTTTTGAGGGTTTGTCGCAACAATTTTTATGAGACTTTCATATATTGTAATACTGACGTACCTACAATTGAAAAATGCTGAAATTTTTTTTTAACTTTTTATGTAAGTTCAATTGAATGGAGTCGCAAAATTACCAAAAATGGTTTTCATCCCTTCGGGTGTTTAAACCAACCCTTAATCGTTTTAAAACGCGATTAACGCGTAGACATTTAGTTAAGATAAATAATTTATACTTTCCTTCCTATTTCTAACTAAATTACTTGGAGACACATAATAAAAAATATATGCACCCCCTCAGGGCGAGAGCCACCCCTAGATGTATGCCAAATCGTAAAAACATAAAAAATATTGAATTATAGCTAAGAACAGTATCGGTCAAGTTACCTTTCAAACGAAAACTAAATCAAAATTGGTGTATCCGTTTAGGAGCTACGATACTACAGATAGATACACATGTTAAGCTTATAACCCTTCTGTTTGTGGCTGGGGTAAAAAATACAAAAAAAATCTGAGCTTATTTCTTTAGGAGAATCTACGTACCAATTTTCAAGCGCCTATCATTTATAGTTTTCGAGTTATTCAATATTTGTTGCTGATCTTTGACCCCAATTTTGAAACCCTTAAAGTGCGAATTTTCTTAGTATTATCCTTTACTACCAAAGGAAGCTACCCTGAAAATTTCACGTCCCTATCTCCTCTGGTTTAGGCTGTGTGTTGATAGTCCATCAGTCAATCAGCGACACGACAATTTTTTATATATATAGATAAATGTCAAACGGTGCAATCGGTTTAATAAAACTTTAGGGTTATCAGATTCGTGAACTACTTCTTTTAAAGTAAATATATAATTTCCAGATTCTTCCAGAGACGTGCAATAGGGGTTAAGGACCCTTTTCCACCCCCTGAATCTCTTGCCACTAGTTAAAATGTATAGGACATTCAACTTAGTCTAATTAGCAAAGTAAATACATTACATTTTAGAAGTATTGGATATTATTCTATTAATGTTGCACCGATTATTAAATGATTCAATGCTGATTTATTTGATGAGACTAAGTCCTAATATGTGGTAGCTATTATACCAACGAAGTATCATCATCTGCGAAGTGTAATAAAAATTCTGAGTTCAAATATTGGGGCATATCATTTACATACGATAAAAATAGTAAATATCCCAGTAATGTGCCTTGGGAAACCCCAATATTTAAAGATTGCTTGGTAGAAAAACATAAATTTATCTGTACCAAAGATAATCATGTAGCTATTCCAAAAAGACTCCTCTGAATCTCAGGTTAAACATTAGCAAAAAAAATTAGGTTTATGGAATCAATCTCTCGGGAAAATTAAATAAGAAAAGTCCTGAAACGTATTTTATCATGTCTAAACTTGTATAAACATATGCAGTTAAGTTACATGCATCTGTTCATATTCAAAAACCGTGCTGGTATCATAAAAAATCATACATTTTATTATATCGTACTTTTTCAGTTACTTTGGAAAATACACTCAAAGATAGAAATTTGTTACGTCTTTTGAATTTTTTTTGTGAATTGGCATGATTGTTGTTGCTTTAAACATTAAAGCACCTCTAGTTATCGAGAGGTTGATTAAATGGGCTAAATGGTCGGAAACATATATTACGACCTTCGACCTACATTGATACTACATAGACGCGCCTTGTGTATATTATAGCTACACAATTGTTTGTGCCCGACATTATTTAGGCAATGAAGGAGGACGGGAAGACAAAGTCATAGAAGTACCTTACGGGGTAACGAAGATATTTTAAACCCTGTAGTATAAAAACTACAAATGTAAATACCGATTTTATTAGAAAGTGCTACGCCTATGTCGGAATAACCTATAATCTTACCTATGAAATGATCGATATACCGCTTTATTCCATGATTTTTTACAGGCTACACAATTCACTGACAATGACAAACATAAATCACGTTGCTGGCAAATGGTCTAATCCAGGTTATGTAAACGGAATTCGCATTTAAAATATTTATAAATACTCTGAAAATTCTGACAATCTGGCAACATTGAATCTTCGACAAATAATGTTGGGCACAACTTAAACATACTAGTAGAAGATCCGAATTGGCACGTCCTTCACCCATCTGCTTACGGGGTAAAAAGTATTTTATATCAAATTTAATATATTAAAAAACATATTACGTATTGGTTGTCTGAAACGTTCTTGATAAGACTATGTTTAATTAAAAATTCAAAACGACTTTTTTTATAAAATTGCAACTATTTGCAAAAAAGTGTATGTTGATAATGATGTTGAGAAAAAAATTTCTGAAATTATAAAATATAAAAAGTACTCCGAAATGATTCTCAACATTTACGAGTATTCTTCTCACTTTCACATACAAAAAGCATGCGCACTCTCTTTCATCCAAAGGCTGAGTTACGTACAGCTGTCATTCTGCATTCTGTTCTATCGCACCGGATAGTACGCTCGGACCTCTTTGTCCCACACTTATTTGCACTGATATTTTCCTTTTTAAAACGCAGCTACTAGAATTAAAATCAGATTTTTCGCAAGTAACCTCATATCACCGTGTTCGCACTGAAATTATCTTTATTTTGTTATAAGGTTTAAGTCAGGAAAAAATAGACAACTAAACGTTTGCATATTCTACAGCCCTTGAAAAAATATGATTAAGAATCGATATAAGTTTTTAATAAATATTCTAGGTGTTATATTTGTAATATAACTTTATCAAACCGAAGGACCAACCTTAATACAGGATTTAGTATATTAACACAAATAAATCATTTAACTTTAAAGGCTATTAGAGAGTTATTGCACGACACCAAATTTTTATACCATATACCTTATACCTTAGCACTATTTGGCTTAGTGCATGCATATAAATATGGGTTATTGCAAGGATCTTTACCTTAAACAGTATGTTAGGTTAGACGCTAGACTTGTCCTTTATCAAATATTTTCGTTTGTGTCACGTTGGCTACGTTTTTTGTTAAAAGTTAAAAGTAACTCGAGTTTTTAGATTTTTTTATTTTTTTTCGCGATACATGGTAGAATTTTAGATGTGCTGATTATTGGTGAACATATGAAGATGTGGAACAAATCCTGTTAATTGCATCAAACCCTGTTAATCGGTTTTTAAATATACCTGAATTTTAAATGGTTAGGTTAAATGTCAGTTATTAACCATAAAACATTTTATTTATCAGCAAAACACATCGACAGAACAAAAAATTTCCATAACGTATAAGGTTTAACGTTTAACCTTATCCTTAAGAAATAGTGCATGACCTTATACATTATAAAAAATTGTTTAGGTTTGCGCATGCTTAGATGTCAACGTAAGGTATACGGTATATTTCAAATGTCGTGCAATAACTCCTATTTACTCACCCATTTATTAGAACACCATAATTATTAATTATTACATTTTATTGCAATTTATTATTATTATTATTATAGAGCAACTGCTCTCACTTATTCAAAGCATATTTACAATTTATTACATTTTAAGAATCTCAGAAAATTATTAGTTATTAGGCTGCCGTCAACCGCTTTTTATAATGCCGAAATATTTTATGTAAACTGATGCTAGATATGATGAGCTACTTGATGGATACTTTTTAGATACTCATTTTAGTAGATAATAATTAGATAATCTTCTTTCTAATATGAAACAAACCTGTTCAGCGATCAGAGGAATTTCTGCGCTTGTCGCTCTTAACAATATTATATCGCTTATAGGGAGAAGGAGATAGGGTGAATTATTTTTCACAAACTAGATTTTTGCACACGGTACTAAAGCTAATGACGTATGAATCGAATAACATAATCTATTTTTAGGTTATGGAATAGTAAAATATACAGTACTAGCCAAAGGTATATTTTAAAATGAATCTTACTAAATTTAAAGGAAATATTAGTTTATTTTGTGAATTCTGGATAATATTCCAGTAAAATTTATCCAGCCTCTCTAGTTTTTTCATAAGTAAAAGTTGCAATTTTTAAAAAGTAGTCATTTTTTACCTCTCGCCCTTCAGATAAGAGAGGTATAGGAATCATGCTAAAAATTGGGTAGTGAGTTTTCAATTGA
The DNA here is from genome assembly GCA_963243735.1 of Neocrepidodera transversa. Lineage (NCBI taxonomy): Eukaryota > Metazoa > Arthropoda > Insecta > Coleoptera > Chrysomelidae > Neocrepidodera > Neocrepidodera transversa. Next base: position 28,219,136 of record OY725343.1, on the reverse strand, counting down.
TAAACACGTTTTGGGGTCCCTAGAATACGATTTTAATATTTTCGCGATGATGTCTGTGTGTGTGTGTGTTAGTGTGTGTGTGTGTTAGTGTGTGTGTGTGTGTGTGTTTGGATGGATGTTGTAGTAACGATAACTCAAAAACTACTGAATAAAAAAATTTGAAATTTTGCATACATAATTCTTATACCCTAGATTAGATCTGATTAGATTTTGGTGCCAATCGCACAACCGGAAGTGGCAGTTGCTATGGGTGATGACGCCATTATTATACAAAACGGCAATTAAGTTTTACACATATATTTTGTATACCCTATAGTTTATTTTCATCTCATTAAAATTTTCTAAACTTTTGCCATTGTTGCCATATTTACAAAAATATAATTTTTTTTCATACTTTTTTGTGTCAACCTGTAAATTTTTGATTCAAAAATGGCGAGAGGTCATGTGCTGGCCACATCAGATTTTTTATTTTTAATTAAACACAGTCTTATTAAGAATCTTTCAGGCAACCAATCAGCGTAGATTAAATTTTATATAAAATACTTTTTATCCCGTAAGCAATGCAGATCTTATAGACTACAAGCAAGGCGTGTTTACGTAAATATGGTTGAAGGGTACGTTGAAATATTGTTAGTATCAGTACTGTTGTTATTTTTATGACCAATAATAACAGACAAAACTTCGTCTGGCATGACCGGCGTAAAAAAAAAAGTTTTGTTTTTTACCTCTCGCACTTCAGATAAGAGAGGTATAGGAATCATGCTAAAAATTGGGTAGTGAGTTTTCAATGGATAAATACGTTTTAAGGTCCCTAGAATACGATTTTAATATTTTCGCGATGATGTCTGTGTGTGTGTGTGTGTGTTAGTGTGTGTGTGTGTGTGTGTTAGTGTGTGTGTGTGTTAGTGTGTGTGTGTGTGTATGTGTGTGTGTGTTAGTGTGTGTGTGTGTGTTAGTGTGTGTGTGTTTGGATGGATGTTGTAGTAACGATAACTCAAAAACTACTTAATAAAAAAATTTAAAATTTTGCATACAGCATTCTGATACCCTAGATTAGATCTGATTAGATTTTGGTGCCAATCGCACAACCGGAAGTGGCAGTTGCTATGGGTAATGACGCCATTATTATACAAAACGGCAATAAAGTTTTACATATATATTTTGTATACCCCATAGTTTATTTTCATCTCATTAAAATTTTCGAAACTTTTGCCATTGTTGAAAGATTTACAAAAAAATAATTTTTTTTCATACTTTTTTGTGTCAACCTGTAAATTTTTGATTCAAAAATGGCGAGAGGTCATGTGCTGGCCACATCAGATTTTTTAAATCTAATAAGTTATCCATATCTCAAATGTGATCAGGTGTTAATTATAAATTAAAAACAACTCGAAATCATGTACCACAATAAATTTTATTATACAAATTGACAGGCAACTAGTTTCCGCTAACAAGCCATCTTCAGGACTATAATAGCTACAAACACTGTAGGGATAAAATTTGGTAAGTTATTATTATTCTAATCTTTGTAATTTTTCCTACAGTATTTGTATCTATTATAGAAACTAGTTGCCTGTCAATTTGTATAATTAAATTTATTGTGGTACATGATTTCGAGTTGTTTTTATTTATGATATGGTTTTTTTGTTAATTATTAGATTCAGTAACTAACTTTTTGTTGAAATTAAACTTTGCATTAGAAAGCATTTTATTACAGTTACGTTTAGCCTCTATAGTTCTCTTTAGTGTTATTATTGCCACTAATTCAGCTGTTTCAACATTTTCTTTAAAATCCGTGTCGCGCATATGGTAATTTACAGTATGTTTAGTTGACAATGTAGGGCAAATACTCTATGATCATTAAAACCTGCTGAATATACATTAGTTGTATAGTTTTCTACATCAATATTTGTTAGGATATACTCAATTTTTGTTACTCAAGCCACTCCATTTTTGTTAATAAAAACCCTTGTCGGTATGACAGAAGTTATATGTAGATTATACTCTGACAAAATTAAATGATTTATTACTGACCATAGTTATTCGCTGGGTGAAGAGTGCATGGTGGGGACAACTGAAACGATCCTCATCGAGGTCAAAATTTCGTGAAATCTGGCTCTTGTCACAAATAAACACGTCAAGAGCTAGTTGGAAATTAGAGAAAACAAAGAACTGGATAAATACAGTTAGGAGAAAAAAGTAAGTAATGTATAACCTACTTCTGTAGCATGCTTACTTAGACGAATGTGTGTTTTATTCTACAATTATTCGATGTGATTAAATAACTTTTGCCACTATGTCTCAATTCTTTTACATCTCTAACGTGACCAGCCGCGACAAGTTGCTTCCCTTTATCAATCGTTTGGGGTTAAAACGAGATTTGATGAGTAATTGACTCAAATACGGTTGGTTGAATAGACTCAAATCCGGTTTGATTGAATAATTACATCCATCATCGCCTAAAAATTATTAAAAAATAAGGTATGAAACATTCTTGTTACTGAAAATCTAGCAGATATTCATAAATTTTTATTATTCTAGCAATCATGTATTATTTGTTTCGATGTCACTGATTAACCAAACCTAAGAATCATAGTTTTTGATATTTATTTACGTGTTTTATACTTACTTTGTTCATCACAACACGTTTTACTGACTTTTTTCGTTCAAAAATATACTCACATTTTTTACATGCTTATAAATTCTAATGAGATTTTTTTAGAACAAATTTTTATTTTTTATATACAACTTACATACTTCTTACAATTGTAGAGCCAGATTTTATGCAACCATCAGATGGCGTTTTCGTCGCGCTCCCTGCCAATATCTAGTGCATTCTTAAATGTAAAATTTAACGGAAAAATTACCTTTGATGCAGAATCATGAATCATGAAATGTAATTATTTGTAGATTTTTTTGGGAATACCATCTCGACTAATACTTTTATAAAATATTCTCTAGTTTCAAGTTGATTAAGAAATAAAATTTTCTGTTTTCACGACGGGAAAGACAACACTTCACGTTTTTTACATAAATGAATTTCGAGGAAATAATTTCCCAAAAATAGTTGTTTGGACGTCATCTTCCTACGTACTACTCTGCGTATACCATATTCTTTATGCATATTGCAAAAACAGGGATGTACTATATATTAAAGCGACAAAAATATTAATGCATTAATTTCAAATACTATTAAATTATTTTTTTATTTTATTTCCCCGCTCACACTTTGCCCTTGAATATTATTTAAAATTAGAATTTTATTTCACGACCAACAAGTATATTTTCTCTATAAATATTCCTTTTGTTTTAGTATAAAGTATATGACGAAATTATAGTGGCAAATCTGGATCTGTAAAGCATCTTTAAAAATATTAGGTAGGTGGCGTGATTTGTGCTACTGTTCACCAATAAATGGTGGTTTTAATTCACTGCAGATACTGTCCTGGAGCAGATATGATGTAAAAAGGTACACATACAACAAAGGCCTGTTAAAAAATGTGAATTTTTTATTTTTAATATATGCAGACATGCAAGGAAGGACCCTTGTCGGCTTCCCAACGTTATTCAACTTTTTATTCTCCACTTCATTCGACCCACGCACCCAGTCGTTCTTCACAGCTTTCAAACGATGCTTCTGCACTTCACTTGCATTCTTTTGGTCCCTTCCTTGTTTTCTTGTGTTTATACAACTGCCAAAATTGAGGAATTTTTTAGTACTAATTTTTAATTTATTTTTTTATATCTGAAATAACATTAGCAGATTTGAAAGTGTGGAAGAAAAATTACAATAAAATTGAAGTCCAACGTTATTTTTATTTAAGAAAACTAACTTTGCTTTTATCCAATAAAAGTATTTTGAATCTTATAAAAAATATTTAAAATAATGTTTTGAGAATTCAGTTAAGTAAATCTAAAATTGCATATTATATCCATTACATTTACGATTTTTGGCAAGTAAATATCAGATAAGTAAGAAATTATTGTTTACACAAACCGTACCGAAAGTTTTACTTCGTAACGATTTTTGTACTTTTATACGATTTTTAATATCTACATAGGCGACTTTGGGAACAAATTTGACTGGATTTTTGTTTTCACAACACAAAAAGTTGTATAGTACTAATATTCTTCTAAAATTCTAATAAGCGGTTGCAGAAAAAATATTGTACATAACACGATCCGAAAGTGTTCCGTGAAATGTTTCTTTCGGAATTTGTTACGTTAATAACTAGTATACAATAAATGAGTAAAGTACAACTTTTTTGAAGTACTACTACTAAAATTACTACTTGTATTAGAATTATTAATGAGTTTGAAGAAATAATATCGTCTAGATTTGAATTAGTCGTGCTACCTAGTGCTTTGCTAGTAGGGACATATAAGCCGTTTTATCCGTCTTTATGTCGTATAAGAGAGACGTCAAAGAATATAAATTTTACCCAAGAGTACCCTTATTTTAAAAAATATGGAAAAATGTTATTTGGAAAACTTGTTTAGAAACAATATGTACGTACCAATATGAAATCCCAGCCTCCTATCTCAAGAAAAATGTTTTTTCCAATTTTTTTCTTGGAGCAAAGATCAAAGTGAACGTATAAAATGAGTTTCCACACATTATTTTAAGTGAAAACCGTTAATTGGGCTTAAAAAAATTGTCAGTACCCTATAGATCATGGGCGGGGTAAAATAAGTCAAAAGAGTAACCAAGCCGAACTCACCTAGACAGTAACAGTTTTGACAGATTATTGACAGAATTTGTACAGATTTAGTGACTTTTTTTCGCCAACTCAACTAAGGATTGTCAAAACTTACTACTTTTTGTTGTTTTAATTTTTAAGGATACAGAACACACAAAATAGAATATTCTTTAAGTCGCTTTAAGAGCGGGGCGTACCTGAAAATGGTAATTCACGTTGGATTTGAATCTTTGAAGACTACAAGAGTGAGAAATACGGTTTCAAGAAGGCCATGCCAGAGTGATGTTTTTGTCCAGATAAAGGAGTTCTTAAATATGCTGTTCAAACGTTGGGCTTCGTATAAATGAGTCAGACTAACTCTACAGGTATTCTTTGCATGCAATGTTGCCCAAACACCTACCATGAATGTATCTGTAAAAAAGAGTCAGATCACTAACCTGTCTACGATATTACAAACTATCATTATTCATAATCAGTTCTAAGTCTCCAATAATGTGAACTGCTCTCTTCTAGATAGAATCGAGCAACCTCAGAGCCCTAGATGTGGGAGCAGTATTCCAGTGATGGTTCAATTTGAGAAAAGCTTGTAAAGCTGTTGCGATGACTAAGCTGTCTCATTTTTCAAAAGCGATGTTCCAGGGATGGTGACATACGTGAGGAGGTTCCCTATCTGTCTTCTTTTGCGAAAACCATAATGATGGTCACTAAGGATGTTAAAGCTTACCAACTATTTTCAAACGTTTTGGTTGATAGTTTTTTCCATAACTTTTGATATTACTGAAAGCAGTAGAACTGGTTGATAGTTGCTTTAAAAGGTCTTTTTACCAATGTTGTATTGGCTGCACTAGAAGGCGTATTCAGCTGTAAGAAAATATTCCTTTTATATTACAGGTTGAAATGCTTACAAAAGACAGATATCAGCTATCTGGTACCATAATCAGACAGATATATTATATAGAAGATTTTATACATAAAATATACAAGATTGTAAGAAAAATAAATTAACAATTATTTCTAAAAATAAAATAAATATACATTCTTTCCAAAAATAAAATAAAAAAACATTCTTTAAAAACAAAACATATCACTGTTTGTTCACATTTAAAAACATAAGTTGTCTAACTTTTTGTGGAGCTAATATAGATCTCCGTTCGCTAATTGTTTGTCCAATTTTAGAGAAAACTCTTTCACAAGGCACTGATGTAGCAATTGTTCAAAATTTTCAATAAAAACTTTAGACAAAAATGGGTAGTTATATGCACGTTGACGCCACCACAAAAGTGGATCTTCATGTCTATCCAGTGGGTCATCTTCCAAATATCTTTGAACGTCTATAATTGCTCTTGATGATGAAGTGCCGCTAGGCTTGAAAGATGCTGCCTTTTGATCGAAATGAGCCCACGGCGAAAAGTCAACCTTGGCTTTTTTCTGTTGTGGGCCAGAGGCAATGTTTTCGACAGATTTAATTGTGTTATTATATTTTTCTTTAATTTTTTGTGGGTTCTTATAAATTAATTCTGTAACTAAACCTACCACTAACTTTTTTGCCCTATCAGCCACACCGTCACTGGAAAAACCAATATTTTTAAATCTTGGATCCAAAATCCAAAAATGTACTGGTAAGAACCGTTTTGCTGTTCTCCAGATCTCCTAATCGGTTTTGGATCCCAAATAAAATTTTCTGTACTACCGTTTGTGTTAATGCAAAGGTGCAAAAATTTTGTTTATTTTCATTTATCTTATTGTAATTCTCTTCAAGGCCTTTTGTAAGAACAATTACACTTGACAATGTATAATTTTGCCCACTCATTATTTTGGTCAACTTTTCCATAGGCTCCAATACTGTTCTGAGTTCTACCAAAAGTTGCCACTCTTCTACACTCATAAAGGGTAATGTATCTGTATTTAATAAAGCCATTGTAGTTATAACTGCTTCTTTTATTTCTAAAAATCTATTCAACATATAGAAAGTGGAATTCCACCTGGTTGACACATCTTGTAATAATTTTTTGGGGAACTTTCCTTGCTGTGTTTGTACTTCAGCCAGTTTTGCTGTAGCTGTAGTACTACGTTTGAAATGTGCAATAAGTTTTCTTATTTTTTTTTAAATTTCATCAACTACACTAAGACCGTCCTCCGCTATTAAATTTAAAATATGAGCGTAGCAGCCAAAGTGTTTCCATTTCAAAAGATCTTGTAAGGCCTTTTTAATATTTGAGGCGTTATCCGAAATAGATAACAAAATTTCATTTTCTAATCCCCAAGAAACAACTATTTGCCTCAGATATTTCTCTAAATTTTCGCTGGTATGTGCTTGCGGAAAGCTAATACAGTCCAATAAAATAGATTTAGAACGAAAATCGTCACTTATAAAATGCACGATAACAGCCATAAAACTATCTGTACTAGTGGACGTCCAACAATCTGTAGAAAGTGTAACAGATTTGATTTCCATCTGGTCATTCTTTAGTGTTTCCTCGTATGATGCTGGAAAATGAGTATGTGTGATTGTTTTTCTATTTGGTAATTCATAGGACGGATTCAAACACTTTGTAAAGTTTCGGAAACCCTCATCTTCAACTAGAGTAAAAGGTTGAACATCTTTAATAAATAGATCCATTAAAGTTCTATCTATTTTAGTTTTTTGTTGAAACCCCATTTTTTTGGAAAGTTTGGGATCTTAGTTTGAAGTGTTTGAACTGGAACTACAGATTTTGACAAAACGGTAGTACTCGTAGATGACTGAGCAAATGAATTTTCTTCAATATTAGTATCATTTTTTGACGATAACACGCCGGAATCATTTTTGCATTCGTTGTTGTCTGGAGAAATACTTACCAAAGGATGCTTTCTTTGAAGATGTCGTTTTAAATTATCTATTGAAGTTTTATAACTAATGATTTGTTTACACATATTACAGGTTGCTTTTTGGTCTGTTGTAGGTTGAAAAAATGACCATAATGTTGATTTTTTTCTATTCGTTTTATTATTACCGATTATTACAACACACGAATCACTATATTCCGCTTCAGTCTAGCCAGATTGAGATACTGTGATAGCGACACGACAGCACATGAATGACTCTAAGCACGTAAGCAGTGACTGCGCAGTCACAGTTAGGCCAGTAGTGTCGCTGGTCTGGTCGCGTATTTTTGCTATCTACCCCACCCATATCCCTTTACTAGAACGAGAAGGAACAATAGGAACAGGAACACTGATTTTATTTGGAACAGAAATGAATACGACCAAAGGTGTCACTGATCCGAAATAGAGCTGTGATTAGACACTGTTCTTTTTCCGGAGCAGTCACAGAGCTAAAGTTCCTCTAAAATGCTGCCACGACACACCTTTAACCGCAACTGCAAAGTTCAATAGTACAAAATCAGTATTCACATTTATAAACATCCGCAGAGGATGAAGCTGAAGTTGCCGTCACACAAAGATAAAATACTTTTAACTTTGCAGTTGAGGTTGACGTTAACGTTGAGGTTGCAGTTGCCGTTCAAGAGTTTATAAATCCAGCTTTAAGAACTGTTTTTTTTATATGCAATAGAATTTTTTCCAAATATTAACGCAAAGAACATTAAAAAGTAGTTAAATCTATTGGAGACTACCTTTTATTTTAAACTTGAGAAATTATTTTATTTTCTAATCAAATCTGAGAAATCATCTAAACAACACGTATCTATCAACATATAAATATTTAATTTTTTTATAGATTTCCATGTCATTTATATGAAGCTAAAATATTAATACAATGATCCTATTCCACTTACTACCTGTTGAATGCCTTTCGGCTGAATATTCTTGCATATTCAAAATCTCGTATAAAACTGCAAAACATAACCTTAGATATTTTCTCCAGTGACATAACCCTTTTTTTCTTCCTCTCACCATGCTCTAGATGACTGAGAGATAAGTCACAAGCACTATATCTCGTTGTACTCAGAAGATAAGGAAAATGATAATTCAGAAACAAACATCAAAGTATATTAAAAATTAAATATGACTTATTAATGTATAATAAAAATTAAATAAAACAACATCAAAACATTCTAAAAATTAAACAATATGCAACAAAGTATTGTAAGTTACAAATTAGTAACCTGGGGAAATTGAAAAAAAGTAATGAATAAGTCATGTTTAACAAATATTAAAAACTATTTTTTTTTGATGCAATAGAATTAAGAACATTAAAAAGTAGTATGGCATTCCATATATCTTATTTCTCAAAAAATTCATAAAAAGCGTAATTGGTTTGCATTGAACACACTTGGCAACACTTCCACATAATTCACGTCAGATGTCAAAGTCTATAGAAAATGGCCCCGACAGCTGAAGCCTCAAAAAGGAAAAAGAAGAAGAAAATTATTTATTCTCAATTGAAGCTCTTGTTTGTGTTGCTTTTGCAATGTTGCAATTTGTGTTGTATTCTGTTGTATACATTTAAAAAAACGTTATAACTAATTGACAAACACTTCAAATTGTAAGTGGGTAAAATACGGGTATTTTGGAATTCCACGCGTGTAAAATCGGCTATTTTGCAGCAAAGTTGCGGGTATTTTGGTGATTTATCATTGGCAACACTAATAAAAAGGCAAAAATGGAAGAAAACCCCATAATTAATTCCTCAAATGGCTACTTATTTTTGTATCTTTTATTTAAATTATTTCCAATTAAATAAAACCGTCTGAAGACTTTGAGCTTTACTCATAAGGATGAGATAATGTCGAAAATAAGTGAAAAGTAAATAACTATAAAAAATAAACCACAGAATTTGGATACTTGTCTACTCATCCAATAAATGTTGTCGTAACGGTCCTGACCGAAGTCCACGTCCAAAACGGGTTCGAGGTTGAATCAAATTGAAGAAAAAAATATTGATATCAGCTTATTAGTACATGCCTTAAAACAAGGGGCATTCATTTATTTCACTTACTTTATTTCAATGGCCAGCCAGCCGGTTAATATATTTAGCGCTTCGGGAGTTACCCAGTGTCGTCCTTCAATCTAGGTTCAGAAATTGCAAAAATTGATAAAAACAAACCAAGATTTAAATAATAATTAATACATTATTGACGTAGCATAGCTGTAGCAACTTTTCAGAACACGATTTCCCAAGTATTCCCGGTCTGAAAATTGAATACTTTTTGTTTTAATATTTTTATTAATTAGCGATCTCTGTATACATGTTAAACAGCTAATGAATGAGATCACGATTCCGTCTCTGTGTTTGTGTATCTGTGTGTCTGTGTCTACGTTTTCGCAGGCGTCTTGGGTTAAGGGCTGTCTCACCCCCAGGGGGTCAAAGTTCACATTAAACAATGATTATTTTTTTTTAAATTCTTATAATCGATTTTTTGATCGATTTTTTAATAGATTTTTGTAATCGATTTTTTAAATCAATTTTTATACCACTCTAGATATACTGAGTAATAAAATGCACCAAGTCCAGTACCACAAGAAAATTTTATTTTAATAGTAAAACATAGATGGGTTTGGCAACTAGTTTCGACTTTTACGTCATCATGAGAATATTGTACTGTTGGAAATCAACAATTAAGTTGTCATCAAATGAAATTATTTAAAAAATTGTTAAAAATTATACTTAGTTAAAAATGGACCATTTCATTTACGAAAAATAAATTCTAAAATGTATACAAGTTGATTGTATTTTATACGAAACGTCCATTTCACTTAGACTTCCACAATATATTTTTCTTCTCCCGAAAGTCTAATTCATGTAAAGTTTTCCACAATTTGTCTCCTTTAACGTTTGGCAAAGTTTTGCCTCCATTAGTGTCTACTAAAAGTTTATCCAAAGTAGGTATTGTTTTTGCAAATAAAATGAATGCATTTTTCTTCGGATCAGTTGTTTCATACTACCGACTATTTGAATGGGTTTTCTCTCAGTTGATATTTTAGGTGTTACTGTAATACTTACATTCTTTCGTTGCTTCAAAAGTCTATAAATGATTGCTTCTCCAACACCGGTCATATTTAAATACTTAAAAACTATACTCCGAACAGTACTATTGAAATGTTCATCTACAAGAGCGTCATATACATTTAATACTAAAGTTTTCATATGCAAGGTTAAATTGCACTTTAAATTCACAGGAGTATAATTCACTTGATCAATATCGCTTTTTATGGCCCATTATTACAGAACTAACAATTCTGCGTATTACAATCACAAGACTATACAAACAGAAATGTAAATCTTAACTAAAATAATATTACGATATTATCAAAGTTCCAGTACCAAAATGTAAATCCACCCTGTATAAATATTTGGTATTTAATATTATAATTTAATTTCATAACTTTATTAAAAATTTAAAAACAAATGGAAACTTTTTTAATTATTAAACAAATTAATCTGGGTCGAAGTAAAATGACTCAATGTGCAAAATCATCAAATTTTGAAGTTGGTCACTGGTAGCTAGAGATAGTTTTTATTCGGGGAGTTGATTTTACGATACGATCATAGAAAGACCTTTAATTAGATAAGAAGAAATTAAAATTAAACCCAGGAGCGGAGCTTCTTGCTCCGACTCCTGGGAATTTAAAGTTTTACATGTGCCTATCCTCAAAAGATCTGTCGCCAATGATCTGAAAATAATTAAGAGTAAGTACATTGTTAACATTTTATTGTTAGGATACTAATCAATAAATAATTGTTATGTTTTCTAACAAACCTTAGCAAATAAACCATTACACCCTCATAAAACATATGGTGGAGGCGCTCGTTTCGGTCACGGCGGCTAATTCTTCATAATTACCCTAATAAATAAACCTCGAGCAGTCAAGTTGATTCTAAAAATACATTTTTATTACGTTTTTTCATGTTTTAAAAAGTTTTTACTTTAAAATAATGTTAATTGGTAAATTATAACTATTATCTATATATTTTTAAATAATTTTGCTGAATTTGCTTTAGCCTTGAACTAGTAAGAATCTGATATATTATACAGGGTGTTTCATTATATTCTGACTGTTCTTAAAAGCTCATATCTTCCAAACGGTTCTACTTCCGGTTTACCTGCTTTAAAAGTGGCGTGTTTTCGATATTCCAGTTAAAGTTCTGAAACGTCGCTTTCTGTGTACCGAATTTAAACTTTAAGGTACCGTTATAAAGTAAAAATATGTATCTTTTAGAATATTACTTAATATACAGGGTGACCCATTTAAAAAATAACATCTATGTTTCTGAAAACACTTCGAGTAAACCGGAAGTAGGCCATTTATATCAATATGTCACAACAAAACTTAAAGTAATTTTAAACCGAACTATGAAAACCGGATATCATTCTCTAGATCCGTTTGGAAGATATATTGTCAGTAGATAGAACGTCCTTTAACTTTAAAGATTCAATAACTAAAGGCGATGACGTTTAGAATAAAATTTAACAAGTTGATTTCTTATACAATTGTCACAATCTAAACGTCATTGTCGTTAGTTACAGAACCGTTAAAGTTAAAGGACGTTCTATCTACTGACAGATAACCTTTTAAAAACACTCAGAATATAATGAAACACCCTGTATTTTGCATAATTAGTTGTGGATTTATGTATTTACAAGAGATTTTTTTTAAAATATGCGAATTAACAGATATTATTTCTTTAAGGAGTAAAATGAAAAGTGAAATAATATTCCAAGAGAATTTTCAATATCATAGAAGAATAAAGTAGAAAGCTTTGGTTTGCTAGAAATTAACGAGAAATTACCAAAATAAATAAAATTAGATTTTTTTTTTAAATAGGACAAGTTAGTTAATTAATGTGGTAATTTTTATTTTGGTTATATATAAAAGTGTGATTTGGGACTTTCTGGAAAATTATGACAATTGATTTTAGTAAAAATTATTATATTTTTTTACATAAATGTATGAGGTGAAAAATTGAGTTAGTTTAATCAAATCGATGCTTAATTATTTGTCTCAATTTTAAATTTTGATTTTCAAACATTTTTTTTTCTTTTTTGGTGTGAAAAATTTTTTTGAGTGAAACTGTTTTATGGAATTACAGATGTTTTAAATATAATATATATAGTTATCCCCTAACTAAATTTAATTCAAATTTTAATTATAAAAAAAAAAAAATTATAATAAAAAAGGGTTGAGATTTTCATTAATACAAAATAATTTTGAAGTGAAAAAATAAACAATAATAGAGAATGAGTAAATAAGGGTTGAAAGGAAAAATCATAAGTAAAGACAATTTTGATTACAAATCGTAAAATATAGAATGTGCTTGCACAAGTATTTATAAACATTAGTTGTTGTGAACAATTTGATAAATATTGTAATAAGTAGTTTTGTGAGCAATTTTTGAGAAGATTTTGCTGCAATAAGTTTTTAAGTATTTTAGGGATGTTTTTACGTTCAAAAGGTTGTAAGAAGTTCAATTTGTTAATGATATATATAGGGTTAACTATATGCAGTTAGTTAGATGAAACTTGATATTAGGATAATTAATGTGTGATAAATGACAAATATGTTACGTTTTATGAGGGTGTAGTGGTTTATTTGCTAAGGTTTGTTAGAAAAAAGAATGATACTGCTTAAAACATAACAATTATTTATTGATTAGTACCCTAACAATAAAATGTTAACAATTTACTTACTCTTAATTATTTTCAGATCAATGGTGACAGACCTTTTGACGGTAGGCACAGGTTAAACTTTTAAATTCCCAGGATTCAGAGCAAGAAGCTCCGCTCCTGTGTTTAATTTTAATTTTTTCTTATCGTCTCAAATTTAATTTAAGGTCTTTCTTCGATCGTATGGTACAATCAACTCCCGAATAAAAACTTCTTTTAGCTAGCTACCAGTGACCCACTTCAAATTTTGATGATTTTACACATTGAATCATTTTACTTCGACCCAAATTAAATTGTTTAATAATTAAAAAAGTTTCCATTTGTTTTTAATTTTTGAATGAAAAAAATTAAATTGTAATATTAAATACCAAATATTTATACAGGGGGATTTACATTTTGGTACCGGAGCTTTGATAATAACAATAACAATAATTTTAACTCTGCATAACACTTTCTGCCGATTAGAAATTTTAATCCTTTCTAAGAAAGCTCCTGAAATTGATTTCGAATTGTAAATATTTTCTACCTGTAGAGATTACATGCTCACCTTATTTTTGTTGATTAAAATGACTAGAAAATTTAAGATAAGAATTGAAATGAATTTTAGGAACAAAATCAAAGATTTTATTTTAGAACAAATAATGCTAAACATTTTATTTTAGAAATTCTCCGTCACTGATTTATGATTATATATTGGGTTTACCTACTGGTTCATAAAAATTGTGCTAATTATCATTTACAAATAAACTGTAGGGGTTGCTAGGGACTTTGTTGAAAAACTTTTTTTTAGAGACCGATGTAAAAAAAAATTCATCCAAAGAAAGAAAGAAACATAAAGTAATAAAATAGAGTAATAAAAAAAAACAAATAATCACTACAGTAAGATTTGTAAATATTTGTAAATAATTTTGTGTTAAATCCAGAGAATAACCATATTGGAAGCAAAAGTAAAATTAAAATTTCTAAAGTTTGTTATTTGATAAAAACTCTTCGCGCAAAGATTTTTATAACGCAGTATATACCTTAGATACTACAGTATATATGGTATAAATAGCGGGAAAGTAAAAATAGGTCAAAGATTAATTTTATTTTTGGTATTTTTAACTATGCTGAATCGATTGCCGTTGGCCATTTGTCTCTCACCGTTCTCGAGTTGAACAGACGGACAAAACTGATTTATAAGTTTTTTTTTTGGAAAACTCTAATAATAAAAATAAGCTATAGTATTATTTGAAAATTTTGTCTGCAATGAAATATGTTAAGGAAGATTGAACATTTACTTTATTATATTGTTTTGTTTTTAAATATTTTTAGTGCAGTAAAAGTACAGCCATCTGTTAAATAACCTATGCAACATCACAAAGAAATAAAAGATAACTGTAGGCATACGCCTGTTGTATAGGCAACTTCTAATACACTCTAAAATTTTACTGGTTGCATAATGTTGGACTATGTAAAGGTAAATGCAAATGGTAATTTGTTTCTATTAAGAGGGGGTTAACCTTTTATAAAAGATCAGAGTATATTTGCGGGGTGAAAGACGAGGTAAAAATACAGAGCTATAAAGGCGTGGCCGGATGATAAAGAAATATATTGTAATGATATTTACAATTTATCTCAGAAATTTGGCTGGGTCCTAGTACAAAAAATAATAAACATTACAAAAGGAAATCACATGAAATAATAAATTTTAAACCCTGTTCAACTTCTCTTCTTTATACCACTCCAACAAATCCAACTTCAATACACTCTTTCTTCTTGGAATCAGCTTCGTCTATTTATTTCTTCACTATATCTTCCTTCTTCAAAATCCTCCTTGAATTGCTTCTTTTGACCTTTTAAACTATCTCCATCATATTAACAGCTTTACTTATCTTTTCCAAAATAAACTTCTCTTAAACTTTTGACAAAATTTTTTATTTTTTAAACTCTTTTCTCGTACTTTAACATTAACAATAGTTGTTTTTATTGGTGTATCTTGGTTTTTTTGCTAAATTATTGTGCCATATCTCTTTTTTATAAAAAATTTTCTGACATTTCAAAAAAATTATATCTCAATAATCTTTTTTTTTGTTTATTATTTTCTTTACCACTAGATTTTTTTTTAAAAACTACCTCAGCCTTATTTTAGATTATTAACCTTATATTCCCTTTTTACTATCTGACTTAAATTTCATGTATTACAATTCCAAAATTTCGATTTTATTATAACATCTTTCATTATTTTAATAACTTTTAAGATTCTTTCACTTTTCTTCAATTTATTGCCAATCTATCTATAATACCTTTCTTTTCCTATTCTTCACCTGCATATCAACTCTCCTATCTTATTTAATAAACATAACATTTAACTTTGAATAATCTTTTAATAAATTAATTTATCAGCTCAAACAAAAAAATATTAATTTCAAAAATTCCCTATACAGGGTGAACAATTTCATAACAATATATTTAGTGTCTCTGTCATGCGGCTTTGCGTAAAATTATCGTAAACATCTGATCGTCTGAGCGAAATAAAATCATAACACATTTCGAGTAGTCCTTTGTAAGTGACCGCCTATCGCTCCGGCTGACAAAGATATGGTATTTTAGTTCGGTTTCTTATGTTTTACATTTTACTTGGCTCCGTAGCTTTTCTTTAATTTTTAATCATTTACATTAGGGTAGAGTTTACATGAGATTTTTAGTCTGTCGACCCACCATCCGAGAAGGGAAAGTATTGTGAACGAGCTAAAAAATTTTGTCTGTCTGTCTGTGTGTGTCTGTTTGTCTGTGTGTCTGTCTTTCTGTGTTTGTCTGTGTGTATTCTTCCACGATAGAAGCGCTTGAATCAGTGATGAAAAATGCTCCAAAATTCGCTTGCAGTGGTTCCAAAAATCATTTTTGAGGGTCTAATTTTAGATGGATCTTAACAATTTTTTTTATCAATAAAGGCAAATGTATAAGTGAGGCATCTCTCAGAGTACTTTTTTGAAATTAACTTTTTTTTGTGAGATAAAAAATAATGAATCTGGTCCATTTTGTCAATTTTTTTTCTTCAATTGTTTCTCAAAAATTAAGAAAATCTTCGAGATAAATACGGAAATATCCATTTTGAGGTCCACTGAGACGATTATGGCCATTTCCAGATGGTGTGTATTCTTCCACGATATACGAAACACGCTTAATCCGATTAAGCTCAAATTTGGTATATGGGTTTCGGTTATCCCTGTGAAGAATCAGTTTTTATTCGACATCTGTTAAACGGAACTGTAACTGTCAAAAACTAACAGAAGCAATATGTCACAGAATTTAACTTGTAATACGTCATTTGAAAGCCCTTGAAACTCTGTTCAGAATAGTCAAAACCAGTCCAACTGTCACGTGTCAAAAATAAAAAAATGTCAAAGTTTGAAACATAAAATATCTGAAAAAGTGTGCATCTCTGAATAGTCGTTGGGAAAGTTTTGGGGCGACACAACCAATTTTTTTTACCCTGTTGGATGTTACAATGTTTATTACTTATAAGAAGAATAGGTAAATAGGAAATATTTTGATAACAAAGTTTTTGAATAATAATAGTATTTAAATATTTGAAATATTCATAATTGTTTCATTAAAAAATACCTAAAATATTAAAATATACTATAGTATAGATCTTATTTAGTTCAATAAAACAACCTTTTATAATTTTCACAACAAATATAACAAAAGTTGTTTAATTATGTTACATGTTACGTTGTATAACAACTTTATCAGATTAAATATTATTAACAAAATTACCCTAAAATATATACTGCAACTAATAGTAACTAAAAATATAGTAACTGCAAATATGATATTTGTAATTTTTATTATACGAGCATGTCTGTGTTACTTTTTTCAAATTTATCTAGAAAAAACCAGTTGCTAATAGAATCACTATTATTAAAAATAATTAAAAAAAAGTACAAAGACGCGCTCTAAAGAATTACATACATAATCGATTATAGTATACCGGGTGCAAATGGGTCATTGGCCACCCCTATAACACTTTAACGAGTAAACAGATTTATATCAAATTTGGGTTGATTAGAGCTATTTTTAGATTTTTTTACATAGAAATCCAATATGGCCGATATCCGGTTCGACTGGAAATCACATATAAATTGTAAATTCAAATTGAAGACCCGCTACATTTCTACATATTTGGATTCTACGACTTCAAACACGTACACGTCGAATATCAAATGTCACTTAAGACTCCATTTTTATTTTATTTTTGATTTTTTTTATCTATCGTAGGTGGTCATGATTTGGTGTAAATTACTTATAATTAAACTAGAATTAGTTGAAAACTCTCAATTTTGTCAATTATTTATTTTTGTTACTTTTATTAAACATTTAAATCAGCAAATCCAGTTTTTTTAACTAAAACTCAATTTTTTTAAATGAAACAGATGGGCCACCCAGTTTTAAAAATTGTTTATTCAATTAACATTAAAATGATGTACATAACAACTTTTTTTTCTCAAATAAAGAAGAAATGTTATTTATTTTTAATTTCGATACAAAATTCTTCTGAAGACATCCCTGTTCAAAAAAGGATATTTACAACATCATATTTTAAATATAAATAATTATTAAGAATAAACAATAAATAATTGAAAAAATTGAGACTTTTAGTTAATTTTAGTTTGATTATATAAGCAATTTAGACTAACTCATGACCATATAGGATGGATAAAAAAAATTCACAAATAGAATAAAAAATGGCGTCTTACGACAAATTTGACAGTAGACCTGTACGTGTTTGAAGTCGTAGAATCCAAATATCTAGAAATATACCGGGTGTTTCATTGTAATTTCTAATTTTCATGTCATTTCCGGTCAAACCGGATGTCGGCCAAATTGGATTTTTATTTAAAAAAATCCAAAAATAGCTCTATTATGATCCACCAAAATTTGGTATAAATCTATTAACCCGTGTAAAAGTTATAGGGGTGGCCCAAGACCCATTTACACCCGGTATGTGGTATAACAAGCCTCAATTTATTTTTATTCATTCTTCTTTTATTTCATAATTTCTTTCCTTTTGTACTGACCGCCCACCGCCGCATTAGCAAAAAATGTTTTTTATTAATATCGTGTCAAAGAAAATGCCGAATAAAGAGTCGCCGTCAAAATAATGCACTTGTTCTAGGTGCAAAAATCCCTTAGTTCAATCACTTCACAGTCCACGCTGACTAGAAAACGATAACAGCGGTTTTTCTAATAATAATAGCTAAATCTTTTTTATTGGATATCGGTGTTTCATTTTCAATTTCACAAATGAATTCACCATCCATAATAAAGTCGTAACCCAGGTATACGCAACTTAAAAATTGAAAGTTTGAAAATGTCAAAAATAAGATTTTTTTTAAATATTGGATTGTTTTCCAATTAACGCATTTAAGACAATGATTATGCTCATCATATATACATATAACTTAATAATATGTCATAGGTATTCGAAAAGGCAATCAACCCATTTGCAACTTTTATTGATTTCATCTCCTGTGCTATTTTTAGTATTTTTATTTGAACACTTCTATTAATTTTATCTCCTGTGCTATTGTTATGTTTAAGAATGAAATTGCGATTCATTCAGCAATTCATAGTATTCATATAAAAGTGCAAATTTGTGCGAGGGCGCTTGGATCAGTGATGAAAAATGCTCCAAAATTCACCTTGCAGGGGTTCGGCAAAAATCACTTTTGAGGGTCTAATTTTCGATTGATCTTAACAATTTTTTTTATCAACAAAGGCAAATGTATAATTGAGGCATCTCTCAGAGTACTTTTTTGAAATAAACTTTTTTTTGTGAGATAAAAAATAATGAATCTGGCCCATTTTGTCAATTATTTTTCTTCAATTTTTTCTCAAAAATTAAAAAAAGTACTTCGAGAGATGCCTATATCCAACCTTTCTTAATCCAAAAGTAAAAAAATTTTTGAATTTTTTAACCACAATCCGAGTAGTTTGATTTTTGCGGTACAGTGTTTTACTTACAATCACATTAGGGTTAAACCCCTCTTAAGATAATTATAAATGATTAAAAAATAATAAAGGGTACTTATAAAACGTTTTATTTTAACTAATCTATAAACAATATGTAATTTAAAACAATACAAAAACTAATTAATGTTGAATAAACTGTACATTATTTGGGATAATGGCAAGCTGCTGTTTTGTTTAGCAACATACACAGGATATCTCATAATAACCTGGTCGAAATTATATTACTAAGTAGTCCAAATCTGGAACAAATGGAAGCTGACATCCAATAACTCATGTATATAATTCAAAAATAGTATAAATAAACAATAATGTTTATAAAAAAGTGAATATTTTTTTAAAAATCCTCCAGAAAACAAACAATAATATCAATTGTTTAAATCCGTTGTACTGCCAGGTAGTGAAATTCTCTCGATTTCTGATTTAATAGTCGCAATTAACGATACAGCTGGATCGTTGGCTCTAAAGCTACCTTCAGCTAATACGTGGTCAACATTAACTCTCGGATAAGGGTTAATTATTCCCGCGCTTAAGGGCCTCACCAAAGGAGAAGGTGCTGTACTGGCCCAAGCACCTTTTGGAGCACCACCAGGATGCTGTTCAACTTTCCGCAGATCTGTGGTCCTCGGACGTGGCTTTGGAGTTGGAGCTTTCAAATTATCTGACGATCTAGAAAAAATAATTTCTGATCATTTTATAATAATGTTGGCAGCTCTACATCAAAATCTATATTTTAATTATTCTTATCATTTTATTTATTTGAGTAACACGCTTTTATTAGATTGACCTGTGTGTTTGTATGTATATACCGGAATTTTTATCCCACTTCCAAGCCGTCCGATAAACTTGAAATATAGCAGGTATTTATAGTTTCGGTGACAATGCATTATGAGATTTTTGTGCGAGATTTGTGATTATGATTAGATTCTATTCAAAATTGGCATATTGGGGTTTTCGGGGTCAGAAATAATGATTGGTTTTGCACAGTTACAAGAATCGACGACGAATCATCAAATAACATTCATGAACGAGTCGGCTTCTGTCCTATTTTGTTAACTTCCGAATAGTTTAAAAAACTAAAAAGGACGCTTAACGTTCAACATGGACTAAAAAGTAAAAAATAATTTTTAATGTAATTAATTTCTCATGTAAAAAAAGCGTGTTGTGCCACACTTCTTGAACCCTTAAGTAAAGTTTTTTTTTATTACAAATTATTTGCATTAGTTTTAAACATGGTTGATAGAAAGAGTAATAAACTTATCTTTCACCATTAGCTTGAGAAATGTGTTTAATAATATAGAAATTTTTCTAACAATAAATGAATAAATTGAAACTCTTAGAATATCATGAAAATGGAAAATAGCAAACATTATAGCGGAATAAAAAAATAGTAATTATGCTTGATCTAGAATGCCGGTTATTAGACTATTTAAAGTACATGGGGAGACAGCATTAAAAAAAATGGAACGAGGTATGGTGGATTTTTTAAGAAAGTATCTGAAGAATAGAATCGGCACAAAGATCAGATGGTTCCCTTCATTTTAAGTCGCACATCGGCAATTAGAGAGTTTTAGCACGTCACCCGCTAACGCTAACGTAACGCTAAATTTGCTGAGCGTATAGATTAACGGATTGTAAAAAATAGTTTTAGCAAAACAATTGAACTTTTCTGCATTTTATGTTGTAACGCTATTTTTATTTTTTCTTGAGCATGCGCAGTCAGAAATGTAGGTAAGAGGTCTACAATTCATAACAGCATCATATTCGTGTAAAGTCGTGCAAAGCTCATTAAACGACAATGAAGTAGTATCCAGAGTTTTTCGTAAAAGCTGTTTTAATAATCAATTTAAGCGCTCCCACCAACCACTCCGCCAGGCTGCAGTTAGTAGTGAAAATATTAAACTAATTCGTTATGTAGTATTGTACTCCAAATTTTTTATCAAAATCAATATGTTTAATAGATATTTACGATATAAGTGCGGTATGAACATTATTAATATACGCACTCGTTGGGCAATCACATAAGTATATTAATAATGTGTTACTGCACGAATATTGTACAATATTTTATCTACAACTCCGAAAATTCAAAATTATATTGAATAAAATTATGTCGGCATATCGTTAAAATTGACTATTTGAGGATACAAGTAATCTGTGAGTATTTTGTAACAATAGCAACCGAATTAATAATCAACTTCTGTCAAAGTGGCGTCTAAAATCTTAAAAATTCTGACTTAATCAATTATAATGTCTTCAAGTGAAGATGATCTTCCACAAGATATTTACAATGCAGCAACCGGCGTTATAGAAAATTTAGTACCACAGAAATCACGTGAGAGATATCTATCTATAACAAATAATTTTTTTATATTGTTTATTATTAATGTTATATTTGTTCCGTTTTGTTAAATAAATGATTAATTTTGATTCACTATTAGTTCCGCATCATTAGCGCACTAGTACGGTAATAATTTCAGTAACGCACTAGTGCGGTAATATACGTCATTACAAAATTCAAATAAGTGTCAAATCAGTGTCGTTACATGACAGTTGTAAATAAAAGCATTTACGGCTCCAACAAAATCGACCCATTATCACTATTTGAAGTAATAGGTCTTCTACTAATAAATTTTTTAAAAGCCCGAAGGAAACTATCCGTCGATAAACTTGAGACTAGTTATAGATGCACAGCTCTATACACTGCACAAGTAAAAATACTCACCCATACCTTGTTCATATTCTTAATGAATAACGGTCCAGCCAAACCTACACCATTTTTTTTAAAAATAGATATGTCTTTCACACGATTTTCAGGCAAAGTCACAGGAACAATTTCACAACCTTTGGACTTATACATACCACATCTAATACATTTTGAAAAGATATTTTTAATTTATTTATTTATCTATGAATCCAGCCCATCAAATTTACAATTTACCAAGAAAAATCACATTGAAGATTTATAGAGGAGATAGTAGAACGATTAGTTTTTTCTTTAGTAACTATTGATTCGTCAACAGCATAAAGTCCAGTAGACCAAAACTGGTTTTCCTGCAGTATCCAAAAATGACCCTCCCACCATCGAGACTGCAATAACTGGTTAGAAGAACAACCTCGCGAAGGCAAATCTGCAGGGTTTAATTGACCAGTAATGAAATACCTACATTCTTACTTAGTTAAAGTCTGGATCTCTTTAATCCTCTTCCATACAAAAGGCTTCCATTTGTCCTCGCGATAAATCCAAGCTAATAATGTACTCAAATCTGACAGTTAACAGGAATTTCTACTTCGAGAGTAGATAATAGTGAAGATAAAAGCCTAGCACCAATGGTAACTGCTAAGAACTCTAGTCATGGAATATACATCTTATACCGAATTCGAGCTAACGTACTTTTCGCTTGCACTGAAGAACTGTTTTTGGAATGCAGCGCCATCAAGTTTGTGCTTCATGGCAAAAGTGTTTGTGTTTTAAGTGAAAAAGTGAGCAAATTTGATTTTCTATTCCTTTGTGGAGACCTAAATGTTAATTACCTTTTAGAGTCTGCTCATAAACAGCTGTTATTTGATCTTCTGTCAGGTTATAATCTACATACAGCTTCTGTCATACCAACAAGGGTTTTTACCAACAAAAATGGAGTGACTTCAGCAACAAAAGTTGATTATATCCTGACAAATATTGATGCAAAAAACTATATAACTAATGTTTATGAAACGTGGTTTTGATAAACTAAATTCTCTAATGCGTGTCTCGGATTTTACAGAAATTTATCTTGAAACATACTGCTTTGACTCTTTTCTAAATATTTTTATTTTCTATATAGACAAATGCTGTCCACTAAAACAACTAAACCGTAAATCCCGAAACACTCCTCACTGGATTACACATGATATTAAAATAGCTAGTCAAAATTTAAAAAATGTTTATAGATTAAGCAGAATGAGCAATGTCATTAACACTATAGATAACTATAATAAAATGCTTTCTGATGCCAAGTTTAATTTTAATAAAAAGTTAATAAGTAAATCTAATAATAAACAAAAAACCATATGGAATCAAGATCTTGATAGAAATAAAACTTACAAAATAATAAAGTAAGTTGACAAAAATAAAATACATACTGCCCCTAATGCCATCGCAAATATATTTGGAAAATATTTTGCTAAGTATTACGGAAGAAACTTTAGCAACTCATTTCGATTGCTCTAGATCAAAAAGTTGTACTGTAACTAATATAGAAAATAAAACCTTCTTTTTTTCTCCATTCATGCCAGACGAACTTTTGTCTGTTATTATTGGTCTTAAAATAACAGTTGTACGGGTACTGACAATATTTCCTATCTAAAACTTCTGGTAAATTTCCTTTAATTTTAACAGCAGCTACAAACATACCAATTCAAAAAAAAATGATCCAAAAGACATAACGAATTACCGACTGATTTCTATCTTGAGCGTATTATCTAAAGTAATTGAAAAAGTATTATATAATAAAATGTATGATTTTTTAAATACATTTTGTATACTTACTAGCTGTCAACACGGTTTTGGAAAAAGTTAATCAACACAAACAGCTGTATGCAGCTTAATTGAATACATTTATACAAATTTAGACAAAGGTCAACACGTTTCAGGACTTTTCTTTGACCTGTCCCGAGCTTTTGATTCTTTCAGGACTTTTATTTGACTTGTCCCAAGCTTTTGATTGTATAAACCTAAACTGTATTCAAAGCAAACTCTACAACGTGGGATTCAGAGGAGTCTTCTTGGAATGGATACACGATTATCTCAGCTACAGACAATTGTATGTAAAAGTTGTTTTTCTACAAAGCAATCTTTAAATATTCGGATTAACCAAGGGTCAACACTTGGGCCTTTACTATTTTTATTATATGTAAATGATATGCCCCAATATCTAAACACTGAATTGTTAGCACTCTTCGCAGATGATACTTCGTTGGCAGTAACAGCATCCACCTATGAGGACTTAGTCTCATCAACTAAATCAATCATTGAATCTTTTATTAATTGGTGCAACATTAATAGTCTAATATCCAATACTTCTAAAATGGAATGCATTTACTTTACTAATCAGAATAACTTGATATTAACGGTACTAATATAGTTTCAACCACATGTACTAAATTTCTAGGCGTTTATGTAGACCATCATCTAAGATGGACTGACCATATCAATTCATTAATCAAAAAACTTACTGAGTCGAGATTTGCAATTTCACGTATTAAATCATCGATGGCGATAGATTCTAGATTAATGGTTTACTATATTACTATAGTCTTGTCTAGATCCAAATGTCTTACAACTGTATTCTTGGGGCAATTCAGTAAATAGTATCAGAATATTCACATGCCATAAACGTATAATACGTACCATGTTTAATCTCCCTCCAAGAGAATCTTGCAGACAATATTTTATTTTTTATAGTATATTAACATTTCCTTGTATATATCTGCTTAAATGCCTCACATATGCCAAGGAAAATATATGTAAAGTAAAAATGAATGGACAATACCATAACTGTCCTACTAGAAAAGGTAATCTTTTAAGTATTCCAGCTCACAAAAGGACTAAATTTGAAGGCAGTCCAACTTTTCAAGGCATTAAACTATATAACCATTTAAAGGAAAGTATTCGAAACTTGCCTACTACACTCTTTAAAACCAGGGTAAAAGCTCTGTTGTTATCTACATGTTACTGTAAGATAGAGGATTTTTTAAAGGATACAGACTTAGGCTAGGTGACTATTTTAATTTTAGTATATAAAATATATGTTAAATTGTTAGTTTATTTTGTATATGTGTGCTGTTTGTTTGTTTGTTTTGTTTTATTATTTTTACTCCATCACTTTTAATGTATCTTCATTGTATTATTTTAATATCTTAATTGTATTATTTAAAATTTTTAATTTTTTATCTTTTTTCTCTCCATTGTGACTTATTCCATACATTCTTGTAATGTCAAAAAGGATCAATAAAAATTATTATTATTATGATTATAATGAGTTGAATAACACAAGAGAAGTCTTATCTTGAGTTCTCAAAAAAAACTATAGCGGCATAAGAATATTGGCTGGCATCTGTGAAAAAATAAAGACTTTTTGAATCTAACTCAGACAACAATGGATGTGAAAGATATCTAGCGATTTTAAAATTAACCAATACACCAATTTTGTGACTCCCATCGACAAATATCGTCTTAATATCAATAGGTACTTCGGCGTACCATTCTATCTGTCTAACAAGACATAACAAACCAATAGAATCAAAAAAATTGTTAGCAAGAGATAGAATGGTTCATTTGGTAAAAGTAGTTTGCAAATCAGCAATCTTGAACCAATCAAAATTTCTAAAGCATCCTCTAGACGAGTCCACTTTAACCCCGAAAGATCGGACACGAATGTATCAGGTATATTATTATTTAAAACAGAATAATGTCCCCATAGATGTACTCAAAGACTTCATTCATAATTTTGGTTAATTCAACCACTTCTTTTTAAAAATCAAAACAAGATACACAGTTCTCTACATAAAAACTTTTAGGAAGTTTATCAACAATAGATAAGGAATACTGAGAATTACCCTCAAGACAATCTTCCAAAATGCAATTCAACAAGAACAAGTCTGCAAAAACAACTCTTGCGTGTCGAAAATAAATAATATGTCGATCTATATCATACCATAAAAAACGCAAGAAGTCAAGATCAGCCGCTATGTGTTAATTTGAAGAAAAGCCTTTCTTAGATCAGATATTACTCTAATTTTAAAAGTTAAAGCGATATCGGCACTTATTAAAACATCAATTGGATCATTTTTATATGTATCAAATTCCTAAATCTCCAGTTCGCCCATCTAGGGACCTTCAGGAATAGAATGGGTATTCGTATATATTATGGCTTGGAAGTTACATTCATTTCTTTTATTTAAACGATCTAATCTAATTTTATATACATTATGAGTCACAACTTCAGACTGAACATAAAAAAGTGCATGTATCCAAGACTTTCTTTCAAGTGGCCGCAATTTCATTTCCAGATGCAAGAAATTTATTAATATATGAACGTTGATAATCTGTGTCCATGACGTTTTCAATTAATTGGCAATCTCAAGATTTCGATATTGTAGCTTGAAGCAAGTATTGAAATTTGTCTTCGTTTTGAATACTCTCATTTCGTGAATGCGCTTGAACTGACTCTAAAATGGAATCCACTGCTTTAAATCTCCACCATATTTTGTAAATTCTACACGTGGGAGCTACAACTTAGATTTGCAATTACTGGAGTGGCTTACGTAACTACCGCAAATAGTTTGTGAAGAATTTTTGGAACTTAGTTCCCTAACGCGGCTTGAAAAATTAACTAGGTAGTCATATGTTGGCTTGAGCTACCTGGGGACACAGGTACTGCGCATGAGAGAAAGGTGTAAAAAAACATGACCGAAAAAAAGTGCTTGATTCAGAAGCTACCAAACACTAATTGAAAGTTAAGGTAATTTAAAGCACAGAAATAAATAAGGCAGACACTTTTGAGGGGGTTAACATTAAACAGAAACGCCCCAAAGTTGTTTTTTTTAAAACCACGAAATGAAGTGTTTTATTCACGCTGAAATTTTAACAACAGCTTAATTACATAAATGAAAAAATAATTACAAAAAGCCAGAAACTCTTTTTGGGGTTTACTTATTGGCCGACAACCTTTTTCCCAAAAATATTGGAATTGCACAACCCTTTTTAATAAATCACAACTTTTTCAGATTTAACGGTAAAGCTTTAAAATCACCCATATACAAAGACAATAGAATGAAGATTTTTCTACAGTTTGAAATTTTTATTTTTACAGGGTGGTCTAAAATAAATTTTACATGGGAAAAACTTCCATTAAAGTTTTTTCGGTGTTTTCAAATGGAACACCCTGTATAAGTATTCATCAATGGATACTGAAGTTCATGCCCTTTAATTTTATCATTTAACATAGAACAAAAACACACCAAAGTTGTTTTTTTAATACGGAATGAAGTGTTTTAGTCAAGCTGAAATTTTAACAGCGTCTTAATTACATATGGTAAAAAATAATTACAAAAAGGCAGACATTTTTTCTGGGGGTTTCTTATTGACAAACATGAAAATAAATGTTATTTATAATAAAAAGAGATAAGCTGCGCGTAGTGGTAAACGTAAATGAGACCACCAATCATCAGCGTAGCTAAGGTCATTCTCTGCGCTGCCATTGGCTGTTCTTGTACAGCTGTACCGGCTATACATTTTCAGTTGGTATTTTGGAGTAGAATAAAAAGAATATGTTTACTTTCATTCATAACTTATTTCTGAATTTTTCCAACTTTTTTCTTGTTGAAAGAGACGGTTGAACTATAAAACACGATAAATATGAGTTTAAATGGTTTGAGGGTGATTGTATGCCACAAACCGTTTTGGAGGCTATTAAAACTGGCCAAACTACCGGAAACAATGATAACAACGAAGGTTTGTATTTTCTAATTACTACATTTTATCCACATACTTTATCATAGTGTTAATTATGTTTGTTTTTTTTTCTGATGATGAACAGACAATGTTCTGAACAACTAGAACAATCTTTAACAACAGAAATAAAATCGAAAAGAAAAATAATGGGGGACTAGCTCTAAATGGTTTTAATTGATATTGAGTTTGAACTAATTTTTTAAGACATGAAAATTTGAAACAATGCTACTAGAACAATCTAGTAAAATAAAAAAAAATGAAAAAAAATAATGGGTGTCTAATTATTTACAAAAAATTGAAACCTTTTATATTAGATAGTTTTGTAAAGCGTTTTATTTTATCAACAAAACATAAAATATTACAAATATTTTTTATTTGGATTTCTTTGTTTTCATTCTTAAATTGGCTATAAATAATTTTCTGTTCGTATGACCGTTTAGAGGAAATATTTTAAATTACTGGTCCGAATTTAAAATATATTCCATTCAAACCTTTAAATAATATTTTTAAGATATGAACATTTGGAACAATGCCAAGAACAACTAGAAAAATCTAGTACAAAAAAAAAGTTTTCGAAAAAAGAAATAATGGGGGGCCAGCTCTAAATGGTTTTAATTGATTTTGAACTTGAAATAATTTTTTTAGGACCTGAAAATTTGGAATAATGCCAAGAACAACTAGAACAATCTGGTACAACAAAAAAAATAATAATGGGGAGTAGCTCTAAAAGGTTTTAATTGTTTTTGGGCTTGAAATAATTTTTTCAAGACATGAATATTTGGAACAATGCTAAGAATAATTAGAACAATCTAGTACAACAAAAAAAATTTCGAAAGAAAAATAATCAGGGGGATCCAAATGGTTTTTATTGATGTTGGGCTTGAAATAATTTTTTTAAGGCATGAAAATTTGGAACAACGTTCAGAACAACTAGAACAATCTGGTGCAACAGAAAAAAATCGAAATAAAAATAATGGGGCGCTAGCTCTAAAATAGTTATTTGTATGCCTAGGCCGCGAAATACCTTTTTGGCGGACCGAAAGAAAGATTATCGCCGAGGCCGCTTGCGGCCGAGGCAAGATAATCTTGAGGTCGCCAAAAAGTTTCGCGGCCGTGGTATACACACTATTTTTCGTGCAATCATTAAAATTATGAAATTAGATTGCCAATAAATATATTATTGCTTTAAAATCAACAGCAGCTTCTATGGAAATGACAGAGTTTGAATATACAAAATATTTTTTCTACGGCTATAATACAAAACTGCTCTTTCTTAACTGTTCTTGATAAATCAATGAGGTACATTGTATGTCTTCAATTTTATTTCCGTATCCGATAACACAATAATTTATTGTCTAATTATTTCAATAAATCAGGTCTTTCATGGAATGTCAATTTCAAGTAATGACAGTTCTATTTTCGTATATTTATATAGCTGAACGTTTAAAATCAGGCATGTTTAAGTTTAATTCCAGAATTATCTAAGGAAAAATATGAAAAGTCCTACAAATCATTTTTCAAGACTTCTCATTTATACTAGGTGTAATTGATATTTTAATTGTACCTAAATAGAAATTTTGAATGACGTTAAATTTGAAATTCATGTTATTTGTTAAATGATTTCGCTATTATCTATTACAGCCGTAGAAAAAGTATAGTGTTTAACTCGCATGGAATGCTAATTTCCCACTCGTATGATTTGCAGCATTCGCCTGCGGCTCATGCTGCAAACTTCATACTCGTGGGAAATAACTATCATTCCTTGCTCGTTAAACAATATACTATTGACAGTTCTTGACAAAACGCAAATATGTCTGACATTGATAGCGATATTTCAGTATCTTGTTGCTTCAACTTCTAGAATAAATACAAGTAATAATACAAACTGTACAATTACAATTAATATTTATATGGATAATATAAGTATGTTGTTGTTGTTGAAAGGAGGGTTGGCATTGGAGAATCCGTTTGCCACAGAATGTTGGTATATTATAAACTTAAATTTATTATTCAGATGTCAAGTTTGATATTTCTTAAAAAGTTTACTAGTGCATCTAAGATGCTTTTAGAGTTAAGGCATAATAGGTGTGTGAGGTTTATAGGCATCATTATGTTGTTATCAGAGAGGGTTTTAAAAAGTGTTTGACGGCTTTGATGGTAATTTCTACATGAGAAGAAAATGTGGTTCAGGGGGTCTATTCTCAAACAGTGACAAATTGTGTCGCATGCGAGATTTTTATATTGTCGAACGAAAAACGCAATTTGTTATTCTCAAAAGTCGCATTCGACAATTTTCGATCGACAAATTGTAGAGTGGTCTAGAGCAGTCGACAATTTTATGTCGAATGCAAGATAATATATTTGACAGATTTTTTACCTGTTTTATATGGTTAGAAATGGCAATGGCAGCGTTATTTATAGCAGTGGAAAACTTGGAAAATCAAGAAAATTATGAATGGCCTCGAGACAGACGAGTCATTTATAGGAGTGCCTTCAGGGTTTTGTCGGATAAAAAATTTATAAAAACATTTAGGTTGACTAAGGAATTGACTAGAGAGTTAATTAATATTCTGGAACCAGTAGTGGAACAGGGATATCGGGCATCCTCAATACCTCTTGAAGAAAAGGTGAGTTATCAAAACCTATCATAAGTACCTACCAACCGAGTTCAATTCAAGTCCTACAATAATAATTTTTGTTTATTTTCTCTAGGTTCTTGTAGCACTACATTTCTATGCTACTGGTTCGTACCAGGGAACTGTGGGAGATAATAAAAGTTTTGCACTGTCACAATCCTCAGTAATCAGATGTATAAATGACATTACAGTAGCTCTTAATTCTATAGAGATTTTTTCAAGATTTGTTAAATTTCCAAGAAATGTGAATGAACTCAATGCTGTAAGACAAAGGTTTACCGAAATATTAAAAATTATTATTTGAATACTTAGCTACAATTAAAATCGTTTTAGGTTCCACAACAGATTTGAAATGCCAGGAGTTCTTGGCTGTATTGATTGCACACATGTGGCAATTGTACCTCCAAATACACATGATCCATTAGCACCTGAACATATCTTTGTGAATCGGAAACAATATCATTCCATAAATGTTCAGTTGGTATGTTATATAGGTATAATAAGTTATTATTTTTAGACTGAAATTTATTTTCAGATATGTGATGAGAATATGAAAATACTTCATGTCAATGCTAAATATCCTGGTAGCACGCATGATTCCTACATATGGAATAATAGCAATGTGAAGGAATTTTTAGAACAGTTATACGGAAGAGGATTTGAAGGATACTTCCTTCTGGGTAAAAATAAGTTAATATGTTCAACACAATAGACATTACTTCCCATATAAAAGATTGCTATATTCTAATACTATGCTGTATTTTTCAGGAGATTCTGGATATCCTCTTCGCCCATGGCTAATTACACCTTTGGTTGACCCCATTACAGAGGAAGAAGAAAGGTTCAATGATGCCCAAAAAAAAGCAAGATGCACAATTGAACGGTGTAATGGATTATTAAAAATGAGGTTTAGGTGCCTACTTAAACATAGAACATTACATTATTCACCTAATAAATCATCTTCCATCATAAACGCCTGTATAGTGCTTCATAATATGTGCGTAGAAAATAATGTACCTTTAATATTGAATCAAGATGAACAGTTTGAAGAAGATTTTGGTCTTATTCCTCAGATTCATGAGAATGAAAACCAGGATGCCCAAAGAAATCCATTACTGGCAGAGGGTATGAGGCTACAGAGAAGGCTTATAAATTACTACAGATGAATACAATGAAATGTTATTTTAATTTTAATATATTACATTTGTTTACAACTCAAATGATTTTTTTTCAGAATTTTCCCCAATGAAATATGGTAAGACATTATACAAATTAAAGTAACTAAAAAAATAAAATAATATTTAAATGCTTCTTGCAAGTACACAAACTAAAGAAATAATTGAATGCTTGTTGCAAGTAAACTTTGTAAGAAACAAAAAAAGGAATTTACTTGTTACAGGTACAAAAACTAAATAACACAGTCCATCATTTAGATTGACTTGATAGTAAATTCAACTATTCAATGTTCCGTCCTTTCAAAAATTCCACCAAATTTTCAATAGCGACTACTTGTCTCTCAAGTAACTGGAGTTTTTTTTCATAGTACTGCTTTTGTACATCCAGTGTATCTCTACTAACTTCAGCAAGAGTAGTTGCTGCAACAGCACTGGTATGCAAACGTTGGCTAGCCACTGTCCTTTTCTTTTTTGAAGCAGCGGTTAATATCTTCTTTATAGTATATATGGTCATTCAAAAAAACTTCGTTTCCTACATCTGAAGTGACATAATCTACACTTTGTACTGCATCTGGCTTAAGCTCCATTATATTATTGAGCGTAAAGTCAAAGTCTATGGGGGTTGCACTTACATTGATATCACCTGTGATTGCTGTAGGGGCTATAGTGCTCAATATAAGCTCATCTGTAATGTCAAGTTTAGGTGATAGTGGAGGACCACCACCAGTACCTCTAGCATATTTAATTTGTTCCGACTTTTTCTTTTTTGTTTTCGATCTTAGATCTTGCCAGGACTGTAAAAGAGAAAAAATAACTAATCTATCAACGTTCAAGAGTTTTTTTACTACCTTTTTCCACTGCTTCCAATCTTTGGAAGCTCCTGGGGCCGAATTCAGAATTGAAGCTATACTCTGCCACTTACTTTTTGCAGCTTGGAATGTAAAGTTTTTAGAAAATTTTCCTGATAGAAGTGGCTCATTTTCCTTTTCCTTCATCAAGTTTATTAACATTTGTTTCTGTGACTGAGTACAATAACTTAGTTTTTTTTCTTCGTCTGCCATTACTCAATTGCTCTTAAATGTATACGTAGCGTAGGTATGTATTATAAACTAACTATAAAAAGCGAGAGTGATATAGCTGTGAAACACATAGTCTAGACAAGAGACAAGACAAGACAGCACAAAACAAAACACATTCTTCGAGACTCGTTATCGTTAGTTCGGTGTTGCCAGCTCATTCTATTCGACAATATTTGTCTCATTCGACATTGAAGTCGAAACCAATCGAGAATACCACAATTTTGACTTGTGCGACAATTTCCGTCGACAAATGTCGAATTCGTCAAATTTTGATCGACATTCGAGAATAGACCCCCAGATCGGCTAAGGATTCATTGTCACATGTGCAGAGGTCAGTCTGAACAAGACCAATTCTGTGCATGTGTGCGGGAAATCTGCCATGATTTAATTTTAATCGTGTGATGGTGACGGAGTATGTCCTGCTTACTTTGTAGTCACTAATATGTGGAACGCGACTTGGCAAAGTGGGATGAATTAAAGTGTAGTGATTTTTAGACATTTCTACAAATTTTTTCCAATTACTTTCCCATTTTTTAGTGTACTCTTTTTTACCAGTATTAATAATGTCATTCAAGTTATTATGTTTTCTAAAAACTGATAGAGTTGTGGCTTCTTTTGCTAGGCCATCGACTATGTCATTTCCGGTGATGCCGCTGTGGCATTTTACCCATATAAAGGTGACTTTTTGATTTCGATTAAATAGAGTGTAGAGTAATTTCTTAATGTTGCATATGTCTGAGGAGGTAGAAAAGCTGTTAAAGGAAGGGTTGATCATTGATTCAAGAACAGATCTGGAATCTGACAGAATTAAAGCATTGTGGTTATAGTCTTGCTTTAATAACCAATTTAAAGCACTTACAATTGCCAACATTTCAGCAGTGAATATGGAACAGAGGTCTGGTATTCTATGCTGAATGTGTGTGTTAGTGTCTGCTTTGAAAAAGGCAAAACCTGTTCCATCTGAAGTTTTCGAACCGTCAGTGTAGATCTTTAAGAAATTAGCGTAATTGGATAAGAGTAAATTAAGGTGAGCCTGGTTAGCAGTATGGATTTCGTTATATGTTGGTAGTATAACAGTTGGTCTGAACATTGCTTCTGAAAATTCAAGTTCGAAAATAGGTAGTTTTTCATGGGGAGATATCAAGTGGGTATAATTGTTGAAAATAGTGTATGCATCAGCCAAGGGTGGGCTATTATTTTTAATCCAAAAATTGTTAGTAAGATTTTCTATGAATATTTGGTAAATTGATTTATGAATCGGATTCATAGAATGAAAACTTTTTAATTGACAAATCTTCTTAAAGGCTAGAAAACCACGTCTAATATCAAGAGAAGGCTCATGTGCTTCTGCTAAAATTGCTTGGGTTGGTGATGATTGTAATGCACCAATATATATTCTCACAGCATTATATTGTATTCTGTCGATTTTTTTTAGATGAACATTAGCGGCGGAGCCATACAAGATGCAGCCATAATCAAGTATTGATCGAATGTATGCCCGGTAGAACAGGAGGCCGATATTGGGATCGGCACCCCATTTAGTTTTTGAGACACATTTTAACATATTGATACCCTTTTCGCATTTACTCCTGAGATGGTTAATATGACTGCTCCATAGCAGCTTACAATCTAAAACTATACCCAAATATTTGTATTCTTTTTTTACAGGTATTTCTAAACCACTCAGAGTAATTTTATGAGGATTACGGAGTCTGTGTCTTGTAAAGAAGACAACTGCTGATTTTTCGGGAGATATTGTCAATGAGTGCTCATAAAACCAACTCTTAAGACAATAGGCAATATATTTTAAAACACTAGCACATTATTTATAGCTATCCTGTATTGTGTAAAAGCAAAAATCATCCACGTACTGTATGCATTTAACTTCTGAGTCGAGAATACAATGTAAGCCGTGAGTGTATGCATTAAAAAGAAGTGGGCTTAATACAGCACCTTGAGGTAGGCCGTCATCTACCATCCTGGGACCATGCAAGACATTATTTTGATCCTTGATGTAAATTTTTCGGTTTCTAAACAAGTTAACGAGGTTTTGAGAAATTTGCGGATTTATATCTAAAGAGATTAATTTTTAAGTTAGCATGTTCAGATCAACTGAGTCATAAGCACCTTTAAGATCAACAAATAAAGCTGCTACGTATGAATTTTTAGAGAATGAGCACTGAATATCTGTTACCAATTGTGATACAGCTTCAATGGTACCAGTACCGCGTCGACACCCATACTGAGAGATTGGTAGCTTGGAGTTATATTCCAAGTACCATTCCAGTCTAGCCTTAATCATTCTTTCAAAAGTTTTCAAGATGCAAGACGTGAGTGGACGGTAAGAAGATGTCAGATTTGGATCCTTTTTTGGTTTTAAAATTAAGATTATGATAATTTCCTTAAGCTCTTCAAAGGTTTCACTTTTGTTCCACCACTTATTAAAAGTCGCTAGCAATATTTTTTTAGCAGTTAGAGGTAGATTGTTTATCATATTATATGTTAGACTATCATTTCCTGGGGCAGTGCCCCGATGAGTTTTAAGTGCAGATTCCAGTTCAGTTGTAGAAAAAATGTTAGTTGGAAAGTTGTTGCTGGTAGGGTGGTTTGGAATTTGAAACGGCAAGTTGGTAACGGTTGGTGGAGCGAGAATGTCTAGGAGCTTTTCTATCATTTCAGAAGATATGTTAGGTTTTGAATGGTGAAAATATTTATTGGATATTTTTTTGATGAAGTTCCAAATTTTAGGTGTGTTTTTATTTAAATTGTTAAGAAAATTTCTCCAGCTATTTGTGGCCTTTGTTTTAAAAACGAGTTTGGCTTGAGCTTCAACATGTTTATAGTTAATGTAATTTTCCCAGTTAGATAAATGTTTATATTTTAGTGAAGCAGATTTTCTTTTTGAAACGATTTGTGTGCAGTCAGTATCCCACCAAATAGGGTGGGAAGTTTTAATGTGGAATGGTTGATTATGTTTCATTGATGGACGTGCTGCGTCTTCTATAATATTAATTAAGTCGGAGAGGGACATGCTATCTACAGGTTCATTTGTTAGTCGACTATTGATGATATTGGAATACAATGACCAGTCTGCTGTAGAGTCTTTGTATTTTCTGGAGGGTGTTATGTATTGGGGGGTATATTTCGTATTATACTCTATGTAAATGGGATAGTGATCTGATCCCATGAGGTCAGGGGATACGGACCAAGTAAGTTTACTGACTAAATTGGGCGATGCGATTGAGAGATCAACGGCGGATTTATTTTCATTGGGCTTGGTGAATTTTGTGGGAGATCCATCATTTAGTATGTTTAGATTGGTATTGTTTAGAGCATCGACAAGTCTTATACCACTGGTTTGATCATTAACAGAACCCCATAGTGTATGGTGGCAGTTGTAGTCGCCACACAGAATTGTATCGGTGCTAAACTGGGTCTCTTGTACGAACAGTCTTATTAGATGGTTTATAGATCGAGACTAAAGTTAAGTTGTATTGTTCTAAAAACACAGCACATGAAATAATATAAGTATGTATTTGTTAATTTAAAAATTACTACAGTTTTTAATAAAAAAAATAATGACATTGTTAGTTTCGTATTGTAGAAATGTGAAATTTGAAAGTGACCTTTGCTTTTTTGGCCGTTACCATGGGCAACGGCTGCGAAATTGAATTTCGCGGCCGCTGTGGAGAACGCGAAGTACTCACTTCGCGTACGATTGCACGAAAATGTTTTTTTATTAAAACGTTCCTTAAAAATTTTTTTTTAATCATAATTTATCTTGCTCTTTGAAGACTAAAAAAAAATTGTTTTTATTTAAATTTTCATTGTTTATTTAATAAACAATTTGTTATAAACAATTAAAATTTTTCTACATATTTTTTTCTTTTTCTACATAATGAAATAAAAACAACCATGTGTTATATTTTGAGAAAAATTATTTATATGGTAGAAAAAAATTGTTACTTAACAAATACGGTTTTAAATAATAAAAAAAATTTTTTTTAAGGAACGACTTTTTTTTAAATCATAATTTGCATCAAAGATTATGTTTCCAAAAAAAAATTTAAATTATCTTATAAACAACGCATTTGTTTTTAACAAGTTTGTAAACAATAGAAAATAAAAGTTTTTAAAAATAATTTTCATATGACTTCTGATAATAAAAAAACGGATTGATTAATCAAGCTCTTTAATTTTTAACCTAAGTAAATTGTTAATAACAAAGTGAAAACAATTTTTTAATTTTTCCAATTGGAATCTCTTCTGAGAACTTTGAAAAGAGGTCAAAAAAAAGAAAAAAATTCAGATTTGTTATTTAACAATTACCGCACTTACAATGTTCATGTTCAAGTAAGAAAAAATTGTTAATTAACTAATGTATAATTAATAGAAAAATCACGATAAAATTTTTTGACCGCGGATTATTGTTCATAAATCTATCCAGTAGATGCCTGAATTTTTTCAATTTTTAATTTTCATATTTAATAAATTCAAATAATATTTACTCATTAGAGGTCCAAAGTGGGCAGCGCTTACGCCTCATTCATATTTTTCCGAGGCGGAGGAAAATGTTTGACCCAAAAAGCACTTGCTGACTAGTCTATAGTTGTTTAAAAAACATTGAAAAATAACAGGGCCATACTGAGAAAAATTGTACGGTTCTACATAATTAGATAGAGACAAACATAGGAATTTCAAAATAAAATAAAAGGTACAGGTCTGTATTTTAAAAAAATAGTTGAGAGTTTTATTTCCTTCTAACATACTCGAATATATCCTCTAAGGAAAATTGCTATTTTCATAAAACGTTAAAAAATCTTGTAAACTATGCCACTATGAAAAATTATTCTCTAAGTAACGAAATTTTCAATTTAAGCTTAAAAATAATTGTTAACAATTATTTATAAAAAAAATAAGACTAAAGTACTTTCAGCCGGGCCATTTCACGGGTTCACAGAATTGTAGTTAAATCGTCAATTTCAATTTCGGTTTTGTCAAAATATTTGATATTTTTATTTTAAAGAAATTATTTGAAGAAATTTTCGCTACCCTGTATAATTAATAAAATAAGTACTATTGACTGACCTATTTATGGCTGAATGACTCTTAACCTCAGTAGGAATCATTCTAGTTTGTGGCTCAGGCCTTCGTTTATCTACTGGACTAGTTCTTCGGCTGCCAAAAAGGCTGAAGGTATCGTCTAGGAGATCGTGAAACCTTTTTCTCATTTTCGTCAGATTTGTAGAAACATTTAGATCGTTAATACCTTCATCTACACTTACACCTAAAGATTAAAAAGGTGTTAATAGAAATAATCTTTCTTTTATTAAATATTACCATGCTGCATCCTGTCCTTATGTAAGTTCCAGACAATGGGACCAATAACTCCAGGATCTTCCACTGCTCCAAGACTACCATGCCTTGCTAATCCAAGTCTTTTGTAAATTTCGCTTCTGTCGACTTCATGCCCCATTTCATCTTCTGGTATATCCAAATGATGGATACTTACAGGTTCTAAAACCTTATTAAGAGGCTCAGGAATGCTTCCCCTTAAATACAAAATTGATAATCTTGAAATAAATAATTCCTTATATATTTACCTAGGAAACGACTTTACTGAAGGCATTGACAGATAAGATTTAGGACTAATAACTCCTGGGTCGAAATTTCCTTCATAGGTTGTATCTGGTGAATCTTTTCTGCTACTATCCGAATCGAATACTTCAGGAGGAAATCTCTGAACTTCTAAAGGTACTGTTCTGTTTAAAGCTGCTCTTGGTCTAGGAGGTTTCTTTGGAGGGGTTCGACGATGTTTTTTAATGGCCATAAGAGGAGAGATATCTAAACTGCCAGAACTATAAAATAATTAGTAAGTATAAAAATAATAGCATTTAAACGTACGATTTCCGGGTATTTAAACTCTATCTACTTTGAAGAATATTATAATTTATAAAATGGAGATGCGTGTCCTAAATAAGTTGAATAAACGTAAAACATATAACTGGTTTGATTCAAATTAGCCCTAATGTTAAAATCGATATTCAGAACTAATCAAAACACGTATGACACACTTTTATATCTATTTCTATTATTTTATGTACTTATAGTAACCTGCAGGACATTGAACTAATACAAGTCATTATAAACACATTTCAATACATTTTTAAATTTCGGAAAAAACTATAAAATTAAATAAATAAAAAGGAGATAATTCCACCCTACTTTCCGAGCACTTCTGGTAAAGTAATTGTTAAATCAATTACTCTTCTATATACATGCTAAAAATGGTCAAAATCCATTAAAATCTGGGTATAGCCAAGAAATCGTGATCGCAATAATTTTCTTCCATTCATCTTTGTTGGCTGCGGAAAGTAATAATGAAATTACTAATCCACAAAAATTTTGAATTATGTAATTCAAGAAAAAACTGGATTTGTCACTTACTAAAACTTAATAGCAAACATTTTTTAGGATGTTTTAGAAACTACTTCAAACAAATAATTACTACATACCTAGTAGAAACGGAACTTATAGAACTCTCAGGTCTAGCAACAGTAGTAACAGTTCTGGGGAAGCTTGAACCGCCTTCATATTTAATATAAGTAGGCGAATCTCTCCTATCCCCATCTTTGTTAAATCCTTTATTATCATGACCAACTCCTCTTTCAAAAATATGTTGTCTATTCTCTATACCAACATTTGTAGGACTACCAACTTTCCTCTTCTTCGTGCAACCCAAAATAAACGCCAAGATTAAGAGGAAGACAATGAAGGCTACAATTGACACTCCAATAAAGAGCCATGTGTTCTTTGCATTGGATAGGCTTTGGGGTTCACTTGGCTTCCAATATGCTAAGAAAATCAAAATTGTAGAATTTAAAGCAAATGTAGACTTTGTACTTACGCTCCGCTTTGATTGAAAATGGATACCCCAATTCATTTCTTACTTCTTCATCATTAACCAAATTCATATCTTTAGCTGCTACAATCGCCGATACTGGTTTACCATCAACAGAAACATGGTAAATTACTTCGAGTTGTTCTCCCCCATAGATTTTTGTCTTGTTAACTTTGTGGATGTAGACATTAACTGTTTTTTCCTCTATGTCTCGTTTAGCCCTGGAATTTGTTATCCCTAAATGTTTCTCTTGCTGCCTAAAGGAAAACAAAGTAGAAAAATAATAAATCAAATATTGAATTTTAACCTTTCAAATGCGGTTTTGTATAATTTTGCTAAACTATTTTTGAGATCAATAATCACAGGATCCTTGCCATCACTTTTTAATACTGTTAGTAACCAGAACTGTCTATCTGCATCAAAAAAATCTTCATCACTATCAGTTGAGTCATTGCTGTAAGTTGGACTAGGTCTAATTTCACCATCAGGTATTCTCGGAGTTGTTGCACAGTTTATTGAACATTTTGTAGTGTTCTTTGAAGTCTATAAATACAAGCATTAATAAAGATAACTGATTTAATAATAATACTTGCCTCATTGGTAGGAGAATTCGGTGATTCGATGAATACAGTAGTAACAACAGTTTTGGTTTTATAAATTGTTGGATTTTCTTCTGACCCCCAACTCTCGTCATCAGGGCCATCGCCGGATCCTGTCCAGAAAAAGTCTTCAAACTTATAAGGTCCCTGCTCCTTGTAATTGTTTTCCAAGAGAAAGAGTTCTAAAAAAAGATGAATTTTTCATAAAGTGCAAACAAATGAGGAAGAAATATGTGAAACTTATAATTGTGGGCAAGAATAATAATAATTAAATAAGGCAACGCAACGAATAACAAAATCAGACAGAGATAAAAATTCTATAAATATTTTTTGAAAGAATCCAAATTTAAAATGAAAGAAATTGACATTTGAAATGAAAAAAAATGAAATCAATAGATAAATAATGATTGACGATATTGACTCAGTGTACAAGATATAGACAAAATATTTGTTTTCAATAAATATAAGTCTGGAAATAAACGACCCTCTTTAATTAATTTTAAACACTTCCTGTGAAAATGTTTTTTTATTCAATATCTTGAAGGCAAAGGTGGTAAAGGCATGCGATATGTTTAAAACTGTATGAATTTTACTATAGACATTAATTACACTTTCTATTTACATTTCAACCTTGAATTAGAAATGTTGAAGCGTGGAAAACGGTGTTTTGACAGTAATTACGCAATTGTTTTCGTTATCATGAAAATTCTTAAATCTCTTTTGGTTGCAGGGACGTACTTAAATAAAATTAAATAACTTGAAATTTAATTTTCCGTTTTTAATCAACATACAGACATGATATCCAATCTCTGTTTAACTATTATTTGTATTTACCCTTATTATAGTAGGTAATAGTTTGAACTAATGTTTAAAGAAATTGTAAGAGATCACCTGAATTTGGAATTTGGAACAATGTTGAAAAATATCGCCACCACTAACCAATACTATACAGTTTAAAAAAATTGCTTGATGTATGTTTCGCTAACTATGTTAGCATCGTAAGAATCTAAACTTTCACGGCAAAATGTTTATTTCCAGGATGTTATGCTGTGGTCTTCTGTGTTTATTATTTCCAAACGTTTGGACAGCAACTATTACTGTTCACAAGGTATCAACTGGAACCGAAACCTCCTTCGCTTCGAGTGTACCATTTATATGCATGCTTGAGCGCGCTTTTTTAGCGCGACTGGTATCTGGCGGTTTTATTTTCGCACTACTCAGTGCGGAGTGCCAGATCCTAGCTAATGTTATTGTTTCTTCCTTTATATTGAAGTTCTCTTTGTGTTCCAAGTTCAATCTAGTAGAGTAATGTCTTGATGTTGATGGTAGGTATTCGGTGACTGCAGACTTTTGGGGTTGTCCTAAACGACAACTTCGTCGTCAATATACCTCAGTCAATGTTTCGGCTCTTTTTCAGCAGTACGGATGGCTCTTTCTTCAAATTTTTCCATGTAAAAAATTGACAACAACTGGACTTAATGGGCTTCCCAGGGCGACTCCGTCAGTTTGTGAGCGAGTATCGGAAAAGGTTAATGTGCTCTGGAAAAATCTCCCCTGTATAGCTGACTAATTCTTCGAGTGGCACATTTGGAAATACTGAGATGACGTCGAAGCTGACTAGTATATCATAAAGTGCGTAGAATCTCGGACGTATGATGTTGTATTTGCAGAATTTCCGCCAAATGCCTGTCCAGGTTATAAGTTGGTGATCATATGACACTTGATATTGGTCTTAACGGTACATTATCTTTGTGAATTTTTGGCAGTCCATATAATCTAGGTGGTAGAACTTCAGTAATGCATATTTTCTTCTTTTCCTCCTGTGATAATAACGATTGTTTTATCAGTTTGGTAGTTTTTTTTTAAGATGTTCGATCTTTCAGTAATTTTCTATAAGTGTCTTCATTGACCATATCATTAAGCTTGCTCTTGTAGTCAGAGGTGTTTATGACGACTGTTGCATTTCCTTTGTTTGCTGGAATAATTATGGTATTTTAACTCATTAAGACTTATCATCAACTCCTGATGATGCTAAAATAGTTAGCGAAACGTCAAGTGTTTTTTTTTAAGTGTAGTTATCGTTAGTGATGATGACATTCTTTAATACTCACGGATTATTTCACTTAAGTTGGCTGAAGAATGAGTATCTTCGCGATTAAATGCAACAACATTTTGAATATCCTTCAGGATCTTATCAACTGCTACTGGAATTGGCATTTTCGATTCACATTTATGAAGTAGAAAATAAACTTATCATAACTCAAATATGCTTCTAATAAATGTTGTTCATTTTGTTAATAATTCTATATGTTTATGTTTTAATTGTATTTATTTTTATGCTTATTTTGTAACTTCCGTTTTTGCTTTCATCTTTATAAATATTTAACCCTAGCAAGTAAATTAATTCGTGTTCAGTAAATGAAATTAAACTCGAAATCAAAAAAAATTATTTCTTTTTTATTCAACGGCAACTAGTTTTGGCTAAAGAGCGATCTTCAGGCCAAATATAAATTTTGTGGTACATGATTTCAAGTTTCATTTCATTTATTAATAAAAATAATAATTAACTTTAATAATTAATAATCAGTGACAAGGTGTTTGTTTCCCATTCCATGGCGACTGATCTGTAATTTTATTATAATTATGTCAATAATCATCATTTTACCAGAACTCAAGCGCAGTCTTCGTTTGGCCTAAAGTAAAGTTAATAGTAAAATATAATATAATACTTAATATTTAAAGTTAAGTAGACGAGGAAGAGACCATTTTGTTGCATTAGATAATATAAAAATTGAAGGTTTTTTGCAATTTTAAGCTTTCTTGATGTATTTTAAGATTATGAATGGGATATGTAATACTTTTTATTTCATTCTGTCCAGTAAATCTACTTACCCTGTACTCATTTCCGTTCGGTAAATGGAACATTACAGTATCAGATAAAGATAACCGAATGGTATATTTAATATTAAAGTTTAAAACTTTGACATTTTTTTATTTTTGACAGGTGATAGTTGGAGAAATAATCTTGACTGTTGTAACGCACTTCGGTCGTTATTTTTCACTTTGGCGCCTTGGTCCAGGTTTCGGATTGCCTCGGGCGCCACCTTTCGGCTAGGTATGCGAAACAAACACGCGAGTGACTCACTCCATCTTTCGGCGGGGGTTTAAAACTGGTACGACTAACCTTATACTCGAAGCATCTCACATTTTCATAATTTTAAGTTAATTCTACTCCAGTGCCGTGAGCGATTTTATTTATATATTTTAATTATTACGGAAAAAAGTAACTTTGTAACACTGGTCTGTGCACCTATTCTTGAAAATCAGGGAGTAGAAATTAAAATAGAAATAGGCGTGGCTCCCTGAAATGTATCGTAACCCTATTCTTGAAATTTTTTGATGGAAATATGTGGGACTTTTATTCTCCCAGGGAGTATAAAATTTCTATTGGTCATTAGCGAGTGAAATTTGTAGGGAGTAGAAATTTATTTGAAACATTAACCTAACTATTAAATCTGTCTGTCCGATTTATTTTGTTTGTATTTCGTGTCTTTATTTTTACGAGTTTTGCTGCGAAGTTTACTAATATAAAGGACAGTATTAATAAATTATTGATATGAAATAATTTCATGAATGACGATGTGGAGGAAGCTCTGGAGGAGGTTGAAATAGGAAGAGTTCATAATACTTTCCTCCAAGCTTGCCAGGTTTTATTGGCTCCCTCAGGTATACAATTTAAAATTGTGGCCAGCTCAGAACAAAGGGCTTGGCGCTGAGCCCGGTGAATGTGGAGGTAAATTTGCTCGAATACATCTGTGGTCGTTGCGAAATGTAATCAACCAGCATTTCATTTTCTGTTTTGTTAATGTTTTTTTTTAATACGACACCGGTCCATATCTAATACATTACAGTTATGTCAAAGAATACGATAGGTATTCTTTGGTTATGTCTTATGTCACATGGCTATCAGAAATTTAACTGTTGCGATTGGATAAAATTGAATTTCAGCACTTGGCAACTATGTGTGTATTTTCACTCACTCCTTTTTTCAAGAATAAGGTATTTATGTACCGAGAGAAAAAGCTGGGAGTAGAAAAAGTAGGGAGCTACTTTGAGAGTAACTTTTCTCTTGATTTCAAGAATAGGTACACTAGATACAGTTTTTCAAGTGCTTTCAAAAGACATATTGCAAGACAAATTACTTGACATATAGCTACTGTCATTATTTCATAGTGACACTTCCGTTTTACAGATGCCGGACAAACACTAACGATTTTTTCCGACGTTTAACCGAAATCCAATTTACTGAAATTGGTTCAAA
The DNA here is from genome assembly GCA_963243735.1 of Neocrepidodera transversa. Lineage (NCBI taxonomy): Eukaryota > Metazoa > Arthropoda > Insecta > Coleoptera > Chrysomelidae > Neocrepidodera > Neocrepidodera transversa. The sequence goes on along the minus strand of OY725343.1, from coordinate 28,174,610 downwards.
CACGGTTTTGGATTTTTCTAAAAAAAGCCCATATCTCGAGATTCCGGCAACCCCAGAAAGAAAATGCAAAAAGTTGAACTTTTCTGATTCCTTAGAATCTCGTATTTCTAGAAATGGTATGTCTGTCTCCTTGAGTTCAGGTTTTACTCAATTGGAGGCAACTAGGTGCAAGTAGTATTTTCCTACTTCCTTGCTAAGCAGGATCACACATTAGCGACATTCTGCAAGACAAAGAGTCTGCAGCTCACAATTGAATGCGACGCCTACGTACACTATACAGCATGGAGAAGCACCAACATCAATTCACGAGGTATGTTTTTATTAAATTTTATCTTATGTCAAGGAATATTTCCAACAAAGCTAATTTTATCAAAAAGTCTCAAAGAAATCTTGGATGTCACACTTTGCAGTAATAAATGGCCAAAATAAATTGGCACGTGTCAGACGAACCTTCCTGTTTAGATTATGGGCAAATTTGGTTTAATAACACTTCCTGGTCCAAAATAAGTACAGAAACTCCAACTGGCAAGGGTATAATAAAGATTTCCTTACAGACCCTCTCAAGAGCAGTACAATACCGATTACGTGTTCATAAAAATCAGAGAAATCAGAGAAATCAGTATAACAAAGGGGTGACAAAACAATGTAGTTGAACAAGAACTTAAAAATCATGAGTGCTGAAGTTCGCAGGTTATTTAATAAGGCTAAAACAAAATAGTTCTCAAGTAAGATAACGATACTTGTATACTAGGTACGTTACAAAAGATGAAAGTAACAGGGAAATTCCAAAGTCCATTTTCCAGCCTCATGTACACTAAGAAAAAAGTATATAGTTACCTCAACTAAGACGTCACAAGTCTCAACCAAAAAATTTTCAAATATGGTAATGGGTAGATGTAGAAGAATGTAGGGAACAAATTGGGACGCCCTAGTCCAAAAATGACCGTGTGGTAATCTACTATTAAATAATGTTGTTGTTAAGGACACAGCTATTGAGTGATATTCAAAGGCAAGCATTAAGTATCTCAGAGGCCACGAAAACAACTTCAAGGCATTTTAAGTCCTAAACCTGCCACTACTACATTTATGCATACAAGGTTGTATATAGACTGGCATAAAACCAACCTTTCATAACTAACTTTCATGGGGTTGAGTACCACAGGCTGATTAACGAAATGATGACAAATCATATTACATGTGTTCTGACCGACGCCATGATAACGAAATATAATTTTATAAAAATGATAGAGAGTCACGACATCTATCGTAGGTTGATGGGTACCAATCGGACATAATCGCTTAATAGGATAAAATCCTCTGTAAAAGCGACTTACCAAGTACACATTGGTGCCGGTAGATGATGGAACCCCATCCGCCATCATAATGCCTCATACGGGGATAGTGATTCCTATAAGGATGAAACATGTATGGTAATGGTCGGAGTGTATAGTTTTAAAAACTTACTCTCTCTGTTTTTAATTTAATTGCGGCATTATGATGGCGGATGGGTTCCATCATCTACCGGCACCCAGTTGTACTTGGTTAGTCGCTTTTACAGAGGATTTTATCCTATTAAGCGGTTAGGTCCGGTTGGTACCAATCAACCTACGATAGATGTCATGACTATCTATCATTTTTATAGAACATAGAAATACTTGGGGCATACAGAGTGGGTTTTTGAAACTATGCATTCCTACAAGTCACCACTGATGATTCCTATAAGGATGAAACATGTATGGCAATGGTGGGATACTTTTGAAAAAACGTACTTTCTCTGTTTTTGAAATATAATTTTGATAAAAATTATAATACCGCTAAATCGAACACCTGGTTTACAAACGGTTAAAAGGCAGAAATAGTATAATATAAATGATTCTTTCTAATTTTGACAAAACTTTTCGCAAACAGTTACGTAAAGTAACGTCAAAATTAGAAAAAAATATTTAAGTGCATACTTATTCTTGATTACGAGATCTTCTATAAACATGATGACTAGTAAATAGTTTAGCCCTATTTTATTTATAAAACAATTCTCTCTGTCAAGGTTATAAATCCGATTTTCTAGACTGCCCAGGTGTGGTAATTATAAAAAGTTCGGTCCTGAACTTTTTATGAATTCGATTAAAATTATTAATGCATTGAATACCAAAAAGAATGCATGATGTGTGTACTGGTCCAAGAAAATAGGTCACCGCTTATTCCCACAATATCTAGCAACACGTTCTAAGTTTAAACTAGGGCAGGTTCAAATTATCGAATTTTGTGAAAATGGAATTAATTTACACAGTTTAATTAGTTTTAAAGGATCGTTAATGTAATTTTTTGATAATAGTTTTGTAAACATAAATTATTCTAGAATAAAAGTAATTTTGTAATTGAGCATATAGGCTCTGGAGAGTGAATCCTTACTGTCCTAATTCATACTTTTATTACTTTAATATAAACCCAAAAATCTTAATTTTTCTAAAAATATATAATTTGTCCGGTTTTATACTATTAAAACATATTCCAAATAATTTAACTAATAAAACTCTTATGCGATGCATAAGAAAAAAAATTTTTTTTCGTTAAAGGGGGTTTTATTCTTGTTGAGTTTGCTTTTTTGTTCGTTCGTTCGTTCGTTCGTTCGTTCGTTCGTTCGTTCGTTCGTTCGTTCGTTCGTTCGTTCGTTCGTTCGTTCGTTCGTTCGTTCGTTCGTTCGTTCGTTCGTTCGTTCGTTCGTTCGTTCGTTCGTTCGTTCGTTCGTTCGTTCGTTCGTTCGTTCGTTCGTTCGTTCGTTCGTTCGTTCGTTCGTTCGTTCGTTCGTTCGTTCGTTCGTTCGTTCGTTCGTTCGTTCGTTCGTTCGTTCGTTCGTTCGTTCGTTCGTTCGTTCGTTCGTTCGTTCGTTCGTTCGTTCGGGCCTTTTAAATATTAATTTTAATTGAACTATCAGTTCAGCATATTTTAATTTAAAAATGTATAAGATAATTGTGTAATAATTTGAGCGGAAACGCAGTCAATTGTAGGGATGCACAGGAGAGTTAAGCAAACGTTTAACAAATAGTAGAAGATTGACAAGTTTTGTGAAACTAGTATTACTGGTAATAGAGTGTAATTATCTAAATCAATCCGTTAAATATAGTTCTTCACTAAATTATCTGGATATAGAACTGGACTGTCATTGTATTTTTAACATTAACTTAATGTAAATTGGCACAACACAAAAATAATATTTGGATAAATCCATTAAATCAGGTTTTCTATATGGTTTTGCTAGGATTCAACTTTCATTGAATCCTGTGCAATTTCAGTTATTACCGCATCAGACTAAACTAATTTAAATGAAATAATTATTAAAATGTATTGACTCTGCAATATTAAAATAAATATTACAAGATATAAATGTCCACATAAATGATATTTTAAAGGTTGCTAAGGTAAAAAGTTAAATCAATCGGAGGTCTTCGCCTCCATCTGCCCTCTTTGATAGAGTCTTCAGTGCCTTGTACGAGAATGATCGGATCGCGGAAATTCACGCATTTCTTTGTCAGAAATAAATTTATTCAAAACATGCCATCGCCGGTGTAGGTTTTTCCTACCCTTTATATCGACAACGGTTAAATTGATTAGGTTTTTATTATTTGTTGATGTTAATATCCTGTTTGAAGTATATTGATAATTAAAGAATAGTATTAAAAGGTTTCTTTTTAAAAAAATAATATACCGAGATCGTTGCCCTCTAAATACTTGGTACTGGTGATGTTTGTAAAATGTAAGGGAAATAATTTTTTCATTTTACTTTGTTTGTGTTATTGTTTTCATGTTATCCTATTTTATGATTATTATTTAATTTTTTTCGTATCATCAATATTTTAAACAGTACGATTTAAAATATTTACTATAACCGCCACTTCACCACAATCATTACTTTAAAATCTTTAAATAACATAAAAGATCGACTTATTTTTTCGATGTATACTAATATATTATACTTCAGGTTTTTTTAATTAATTCAAGTCTCATATGCCATATTAATTATTTTAATTTTGACAAAAAATTCATAATTTTTGATACCAAAAACCCCAACACTTCAATTTTGAACAGAATCTGACCAGTTAAAAGATATGGTGAATTTAAGAATTTTACCTGTGCCGCCCGGTTTTGTGTATGATAACAATAGGCTACCCTTATTTTAATCCCTTTTAAGACTATGATGAGCGCACGGTTGGGTAAATTAGGGGGTAATTGTTTGTATTATTTTTTTTTGTTACTATTTTAAACTTAAATAATTGTAATATAACCGCCGAGTTGCTTGTTTTAGGTGAGTCCCCTAACATTTTGTAAGTTACACACCGAAATAATACATATTTAAACAAATATGTTTTTAAATGATGATTTTATGGACCCCGTAAATAATAATATGGGCACCTGAAATTTCCTGATCTGACAGATATATTACACCGGCTCGATCACGATTAGAGTATAGCAATGTAGGCAAAACTAGATGGAGCTTGTTCTATTTTGTCTCTCACCTTAGATGGACCTTATTTTGTCTCTTCTTTTACCTAAACATTTCAGTCATATTTGCACCTTTCGGTCTTTATTTTTCCGATGTGATAAAGAACAAAATTTTCCAATATATCATTTCACAAAACAATTACGACTGGAAAAGGAAGATTTAAGATTGTTTCCATATACGCTATAGATGTTCAGATATGTTCTTCTTAGTGTTCCCATTGTTACCAAACATGCTAATCTTTGATGACTTGTAAGATGGGTTTTCGCTGTTAATTGTTTAAATTTTTTTCACCACACCACAGCTTCAGATGTAAATATGATCCAAACTGCCGTAATGTATAGGCAGCAGTTGGTTATTTTGGATTTTATTCCCCTCCTTCACCTAATGATCGACTCGCCAACATAATTATACACATAGTTTAGTGGGCAACTAGTTTCGGCTTATGAGCCTTCCTCAGGCCTAGAAACAAATTATCTGCTTTGTAACAGGGTACTTGATAGGAGGGACAAAAGAGAGGGAATTTAAAAGTTAAGTATTTTAAAAAATATGACCGATCTGAAAAATAACCGAAAAAAGAGTGCAAGTATGTAAATATTTAAACATTATTTATTGAATTTTAATTCTTTTTAATACATAATATGGTAAATTAAAAATGCTATGATTGAATTGTATAAAAATTATTTTTGTTACAAACTGGGTAATTTGTTTTTAAGCCTGAGGATGGTTCATAAGCCAAAACTAGTTGGCCACTAGACTATTTGTTTAATTATTTTGTGGTTTTATTTCTACTGAATAATTTGACCACATTTGAGATATGGATAGAATTAGAGCGGGTTGTAACACAAGTGGTTAATCTCTGGTTTTCTTTAACCATTGGTCAGAATTAGCTAGGTCGTTGTATCATTTAATTATTAAGTTTTACCAACTGGTTAACTCTCTCATAATGTTACCAACCAATTTCGGCAGGTTAACTAGAGTTTAGTATTGTTCTGATCACAGAATAATAAATACATATTTGTTTTATGCCCTCGCTTAGGAGTTTTGACAGCATAACAAATAACAACCTATAGGAATATGAGCTAACCTAAAAAAAAAATTTTTTTTGAGAAATATTTTACAATAATTACTTTAAAGATGAATTTAGGATGAGGGGTTCTTCAAGAATTAGAATTAACTGACGATGAAGATTTTATGGAACTTGTTGACTTGGTGCTGTTTCCAAGAGCACAGCGAAATTTTAGATTGAGGGAAAATCATTTTGTCAAATGGAATGATGAGCTTGCAGCTTTTAATTTCCCGGACCCATCAAAGGGAAAGTAAGGTGAACGAGCAAAAAAATAAATCGAGATATCGATGGAAATATCCATTTTGAGGTCCCCCAAGAAGATTGACACCATTTCCAGCGTATGGTCTATCTGTGTGTCTGTGGGTCTGTGTGTCTGTGTGTCTGTGTGTCTGTGTGTCTGTGTGTCTGTGTGTGTGTCTGTGTGTCTGTGTGTAATCTTCCACAATAACTGCCGAACCGTTTGACCAATCAAGCTGAAATTTGGTATGGAGGGTCGGTGTGTGCCTAGAATGCGACCATTAGTTTTTGGTTTAAATTGGTACAGTGGAGGGTCCTCAAGACCGACATAGGTTAAATATACCTGTAAAAATTTTTTGCTTTATTTAAATTTTAAGGACAAACAATACATTTTAGTGCAAAATGTTTTAGTACAAAGTTTTAGAGCATAAAATTACCTAGAATTTTTGTCTTAAGCCTTTTTCAAAATTTCCAATATTTGCGCCACTAGAGGGCGCGTAAAAAATGTGCATGTATGTTTTCTATAGTTTTTCTTGATTTTGAGGACAAACGATACATTTTAGTGCAAAGTATTGTAGTACAAAGTTTTAGAGCATAAAATTACCTACAATTTTTGTCTTAAGCCTTTTTCAAAATTTCCAATATTTGCGCCACTAGAGGGCGCGTAAAAAATGTGCATGTATGTTTTCTATAGTTTTTCTTGATTTTGAGGACAAACGATACATTTTAGTGCAAAGTATTGTAGTACAAAGTTTTAGAGCATAAAATTACCTACAATTTTTGTCTTAAGCCTTTTTCAAAATTTCCAATATTTGCGCCACTAGAGGGCGCGTAAAAAATGGGCATGTATGTTTTCTATAGTTTTTCTTGATTTTGAGGACAAACAATACATTTTAGTGCAATATATTGAAGTACAAAGTTTTAGAGAATAAAATTCTCTATAACTTTTGTTTTAAACTTTTTCCAGAATTTCCAATAGTTACGCCACTAGAGGGCGCGTAAAAAATGTGCATGTAGGTTTTCTCTAGTTTTTCTTGATTTTGAGGACAAACAATGTATTTAGTGCAAAATTTTCTTGTGCAAAGTTGTAAAGCATCAAATTTCGCCGATAGATGGCGAGAAAAATACACATTTAAAATTCCCTACAACTATTGTATGAAAATTTTTTCCGAATTCTCAATCATTTTCACACATGATTTTAGGAGATCCTAATTGTAGCAGTATGATATATAACGTGCGCATGCGCAGCTTATGTCATTACCAACATTGAAATATTAATTCACCATCAGCTCGCTGTTTTTAATGTGTTCCTTAAATCAATGTAATGCTTAGTATTTTGTAATAAAAATAATAATAATAAATAACATATTCTCTACGGTCGAGCCGGGAAAGTCCTGGGGTGACACAGCCGATTTTTTTTTGGTTCATACAGCTTCTTTTTTTTATTTTCAATTTTCAACGCGCACAAACAAGCAAATTTCCTTTGATGTACCGACATTGCATGGAAAACATTTTGCGCTGAGCAAAACAGAGCGTGAACGAATAGGCGTGAGCGCGCTCCCGTCCAAACCGAGATGTTTTGCAACGTACGCGAACGTTTTGCGCAGTTTGTTGCACCGGTCTGGATGCACCTTAAAGTGACAGATATCACTTCCCACCCGTGGGCAGGAAGTAAAGTTTGTAATAGCTTATTTTCCGACCTTTAAAAAGTGTGTAATTCAGCTATTACATATACGATTGTGAATAAAATACATTCTTGCTCCTGTTTATTCAAGTATGCATTGGTACTTTGGTTTTTAAAATCACGTTAAAAAAATTCATTGTTTTTTTGTTTACCTAAACCGGGTGAAAAAATGCACTATTGATCTTTTTCTTTACTCAAGCTCTTAAATTTTCATTTTTTTCGAAGTCGAGTATACAAAAATTTGTAATTCGATTGAGAAAATTGGAATTAATTTTAAATTCGAGAGTGGAAAAACGTATCGGTGATTTTTTTAACAATTTTACTGAGGTTGTTGGTTATTTTCCAAATTGGAAAGTGAAACAATGCATTAGTGTCTTGTTTTTCAAATTCGTGGTAAAAACAATGCATTGTTAAATTTTTTTTTAATTTCTGTATGGAAATATCTACTCTTGCTTTATTTTTCAAAAATGTAGAAATGCATAGATGCTTTGTTTTCCTAATCCGCGTGGAAAAAATGCATTCGTGATTTGTTTTTATATTTTTGCATGGAAAAATGCACTCTTGCTTTCGGTTTCAAAGTTCTATTTGAACAAAATCCATAGTTTCAATTTACTGTGTGGAAAAATTCATTGTTCGTTTATTTTCCAAATACGAGTAAAGAAATAGTATATTGTTTAACGAGCAAGGAATGATAGTTATTTCCCACGAGTATGAAGTTTGCAGCATGAGCCGCAGGCGAATGCTGCAAATCATACGAGTGGGAAATTAGCATTCCATGCGAGTTAAACACTATACTTTTTCTACGGCTGTAATAGATAATAGCGAAATGATTTAACAAATAACATGAATTTCAAATTTAAAGTCATTCAAAATTTCTATTTAGGTACAATTAAAATATCAATTACACTTAGTATAAATGAGAAGTTTTGAAAAATGAATTGTAGGACTTTTCATATTTTTCCTTAGATAATTCTGGAATTAAACTTAAACATGCCTGATTTGCGGCAGCAGCTATTTCTGGAGGAGTAAGTTCTAATTCACTTTCGCTGCTCATCGTAGGATTTTATACGTTTCACAGCTATATAAATATACGAAAATAGAACTGTCATTACTTGAAATTGACATTCCATGAAAGACCTGATTTATTGAAATAATTACACAATGAATTATTGTGTTATCAGATACGGAAATGAAATTGGAGACATACAATGTACCTCATTGATCTATCAAGAACAGTTAAGAAAGAGCAGTTTTGTATTATAGCCGTAGAAAAAATACGTTATTGGTTTGTTTTTAAATTTGTGTATTTTTTCTTATTTCTTCCTGTTTTTCTTTATTTTTCACCATTTCTTTATTTCTTTATTTCTTTATTTATTTACTGTTCAAACAGGTTTGCACCCAACTACAGAACAGATCTATGAACAATATAAAATACATACAGTAATACATACATATCATCAGAGTACACATTAACAGATAAAAAAAAATACAAAAAAAGAAATAACAATTAGTTTCCCAAGAAGTACGTCTTTATGGCCGAAATACTAGTATTAAAGATGTCAAGCTGGTAATTCACTGTGTTACACTTTGAGCACATTTTATGTAAGGGAGAAAATTTTAAAATATTAGTTCGTGGAGTGGGAAGGTAAAAGGTTTGACATGTTCTAGATGCTATTCTTGGAACAATAAAATCGAGTTTCTGCAGAAAATTTTTATCGTTAAGTTTGTTACTGATGATTTTGTGTAAAAAGATTACTGAATGACAGTCTCTCCTGTGGCTTAATCTATTTACTTTGTGTCGGGAAAGAAGTTCAGTGTTGCTGATAGAAAGTGGTGGATAAACATGTTCTATTCTAAATGACAGGAGTTTTAGAAACCGCCTTTGTATTGATTCCAATTTTTGAATATGAGTATCATAAAATGGGCTCCAAATTATATCCGCATACTCAGTTCTTGACCTAACATATGCATAATATAATGTTTTCATTGTTTCCGGATGTGCAAAATCTCGGGAGTTCCGCGCTATAAATCCATACATCTTGTTGGCAGCAGAATAAACAGTGTCAATGTGAGCAATAAAGGAAAGCTTTCTATCAAACGTAACACCCAGGTCGGTAAAAGTGGAAGGTCGCTCAAGGACAGAATTATTAATTTTATACTCAAAATTAATACAATCAGTCTTTAGTGTGTACGACATTACTTTACATTTACTTGCATTAACTATTTTTTCCAATTATTCCATATGTATCCCTATTTTACTCTATTTTTCTATATTTTTTCCTATTTTCCCCTTTTTTTTAAAATATTGTTCCCTATGTTCCCTAGTTTTCCCTACTCTCTAATATCATTTTTTCTATTTTTTCCGTATTTGTCCCTATTATTATCTATTTTTCCTTATTTCCCTACTTCTCCCTATTTTATCCTATTTTTTCACTAATTTCCCTTTTGTTTTCTATTTTCTGTAATTTCCCTTATTTTCCCCTATTTAACTCTATTCTCCCATATGTTTTACCGATTTTTCTCTATTTTTCTCTAATTTTCTTATTTTTAGCAAATTTTTCTATTTTTTCCTACTTTTCTATATTTTTCTCAGTTTTTTCCCATTTTTTTTCTATTTTTCCTACTTTATTCTGTTTTTCCGGTTTTCCATTATTTATTCCTATTTTCCTAGTTTTTCCCCATTTTTCTTATTTTTTCTCATGTTTTCCCGATTTATCCATTATTTTCCTAAAAAATTAAGGATATGCGATAATATCGAAGACATAACAGTCTCTACACCTTTATACCGTCATGTATATACAGGGTGGCAACTTTTTAATAGGGACACTATTGCTATCTTGTAAATGGTAGACGCTACAAAGACGGTTAAATAGGGAAAAAGATGCGAAATATAAAAATAAAAGAAACGATTTTTTGAAATCTTAAATATTCCTATTGGTTCCGTAGTAAAACGACAAAATCCGAATTTGTCGAAAATCGTTTTTTTGCCAAAGCTCTGTTATTATACAAAATTTGGGATAACTATATTGAAACTTTTTGTTGTATTCTAACATCGTTAGAAACGGCCATAGTTAAATTTTGAATCTGACGTTTTTTCTCTTCGGGGCCACCATCAACTTTATCTTTTTAAATACGGACCTGTCTATTTTATTTCATATTATTAAATCGCTTCGAATACTACATTCAACGATATATAACACTTTATTATTCCGTGACGTTTTGTCTCTTCGGGGCCACCATTAACTTTATTTTTGAAATACGGACCTGTCTATTTTATTTAAATTCATTGCTGTGGTTCAAAGTAGTTAGGTATCAGGAAATTCTATTTAATTATCTATTTATTAATTATTACAATAACAAATGCTATTGTATCTTAGTAATTCTCTAGGTCCCCCTCAGAAAATACGTAAAACCTCGTATGTCATGTATTGTTCACTTCTTGATCGGGCAAAACGTCACTAGACCAGGACTAATGGTAAAAAGTGAAAAAAAAATAATAATAGTAGGATAAAACCTATTATAAAAGGAAGAAAATACAACAAAAATGAAAGGAAAAATAATTTACGGGAGATCTGAGGTCGGGAAGTGGAAGGGGATGAGTTTTAACGGTAGAAAACTGTTTATCTCGATTTCCGGCAAAACTACAAGTCCTCTGAAAAAAAAAATGAATAGCAAAGTTGTAGATAATAAAAAGATCTACAACTTTTGTATTTACACTTTTTTACAGAAAATAGAAAACAAAAGGGAAATTAGTGAAAAAAATAGGATAAAATAGGGAGAAGTAGGGAAATAAGAAAAAATAGATAATAATAGGGACAAATACGGAAAAACAAGAAAAAATAATGAACAAGATAAATAGGAAAAAATAGATTTAATAATATTAAATAAAATAGACAGGTCCGTATTTAAAAAGATAAAGTTGATGGTGGCCCCGAAGAGACAAAACGTCAGATTCAAAATTTAACTATGGCGGTTTCTAACGATGTTAGAATACAACAAAAAGTTTTAATACAGTTATCCCAAATTTTGTATAATAACAGAGCTTTGGCAAAAAAACGATTTTCGACAAATTCGGATTTTGTCGTTTAACTCCGGAACCAATCATTTTGTCTATTTTTATTTTTCGCATATTTTTCTCCATTTAACCGTCTTTCTAGCGTCTACCGTTTACGAGATAGCAATACTGTCCCTATTAAAAAGTAGCGACCCTGTATAGATATACTTATTTTATGTAAGCCACTGTTTTTCGCCCTTTTCTACCCCTTAAAATCAAAATTTCGCTAAATCCTTTCTTAGGGAGTGTCTTTGTTATGAACAGAATATATTCTCTCTGTGTCCCTTTCTATCATTACCAAAGGAATGGAAAATGGGGAAAGATAGGGGGAAAGAAAAAAATAATTACTCAAAAAAGTGATTTTTTCGTAAAAAAAGTGGAAATTTGACAAAAACTGACAATAATGAGAAAAAATGGGTAGTTTTAGAAAAAAAAGGGGGAAAACGGGGTAATTTCAAGAAAAAAAAGTGCCAAAATTTGAAAGAAAAGAGAATTTAAGACAAAAAGTTAGAAAATTTGAAAGAAAAGAGGGGAAATTTTGGAGAAAGAGGGGGAATTTGAGAAAAAAAAACAAAAATGAAAACATAAGAATTAATTTTAAAAAAAACGGGGTAATTTCAGGAAAAAGTGACAAAAATTGAGAGAAAAGAGCGGAAATTTGAGTCAAAAAGTGACAGTATTTTAGAGAAAAGAGGGGACATTTTGAAAGAAGATGAAAAATATGACAAAAATAAGAAAATAAGGGGTAACTTTAAGAAAATGGGGGTAATTTTATAAAAAAAAGGGAGTATTTTCAGAAAAAAGTGACAAAGTGAAAAGAAGAAAAATTTCAGACAAAAAAATTAACAGCATTTGAGAGAAAAGAGGGAACATATATTTCGTAAAAAGATATATATATATATATCAGGATTCGAACCTGGAACTTTCATATTAACGTCTACACTCTACCACTAGACCAGATCGTTCACGTCAGTAATGAACAATCAAAATTTCAAGTTAACGATAAGGGTGAAACGAATAATGCGCAACAGTTTTAAATTCAAAACCAAATAATCTACTGAAATCTACTAAAATTATCAATTCTACTAAACACCCCTCATTTTTCTTAAACAATTTGTTGCAAGAAAAAGTTAAATTTAGAAAAATCGAAGAATGCAAATTTAGAAATTAAATATAAAGTCGCAATCTAAAAAAAAATGTAGAAATCAAAAAAGGTGACAGTGGAAAAAACTGATCAGTAACTAATCAGCAAAACTTGATAGATAATGATAAGAAAGGTGTGATGGTAGTGGCTACTCAGCTATCCTCCGTTTTTTTTTTTCTATTTTTTTTCGTTTTCTTATTTTTTCATATTCCTTTGATTTTTTATAATTTGCGATTTTTTTGTGATTTTCTTGTGGTTTTTTTGCGACTGTTTTGCGATATTTTGTGATATTTTACAATTTTATTTTTCATTTTCTTCCTAATATTTTCTAATTTCTCTCTTTTTTTCAAACTCTTTTGTTATTTTTATTATTTTTTCAGATTTTTTCTGATTTTATTTCAGATTTTTTTTGATTGTTTTAATTATTTCTCGTTTTTTTTCATTTTTATGGTTTCGTTTCTGTTTTTTTTTTCAATTTTTTCTAATCTCTTCTCATTTTTTCTCATTGTTCTGTTTTTCTATTCATTTTTTATTTTTTTTCTCATTTTTTTATTTCATTGATTTTTTTGCGAAATTTTTGTCATTTTTTTGTGATTTTGTTGCGGTTTTTCTGCTGTTGTTTTACGATTTTTTTTAGGCTTTTTTTTTCGTTTTTTTGCGATATTTAGCGTTAAAAACGAAAAAAACCATCAAATTTTTTGTCAAAAATTCATGGGTACCATTGATTTGTTTTAACTTTTACATTTTTTTTCTATAACTTGATTGAAAAATAGGGAAAAAATGAAATAAAAAGAGAGAAGAATTGGGAAAAAATAAGAGAAAATGAGCAAAATAGGAAAATTTGAGAAAAATATTGAAAATCTGGGAAAAATAGGTGAAAATAGGGAAACAGTAGTGAAAAATGAGGAAAATAGGACAAAATAGGAAAAAATATCTACAAATAAGGACAAATAAGAAAAAATATGCAAAAACAAAGAAAATAGACTAGTGGAAAACAAAAAACAATAGAAAGACATAGGGAAAATAGTGAAAAATATAGAAGAAAAGAGAAAAGTAGTAAAAAATTGGAAAAAACGGAAGAAATAGGGTAAAATTGTAAAAAAAAAAAAATTTGCAAAAATTAACGAAAATTACTGAAAAAATAAAGAAAAATTGGACAAAATTAAGCAAAATTAGGAAATTTGGGAAAAGTAATGAAAAGTGGGGAAAAATTGGAAAATAATAAAAAATAGGAAAAAATATCGAAAAATTGGAGAATAAATATGGGAAAAATAGTAAAATTTGCGAAAAAGAGGGAAGAATAGGAAAAATCATGGAAAAATAGGAAGAAATTTCGCAAAATCCTTTCTTAGTGAGTGTCTATGTTATGAACAGAATATATTCTCAGAATTTCAAGTCTCTGGGTTAAGTAGATTTTGCTGTGTTGATTCTATGTCAGTCAGTCAGTAAATCAGTCGCTAAATATTATAGATTTTAGGCTTTCCCTAAATTGTCTAATTTTTAACATATTTTACGTCTGTTAATTTAAAAATCGTCAATCAGTTACAAAACTTTGTAAATACTGAATAAAAACCCGGAGTATGTTATACATAGTGTCATCCAAAAAAGAAGTTATTTTTATAGGATGGCAGAATTTATTATTTTCTCGTAAATGAATAAAAATATTATTATTAAAACACTGTAATAAACTTTTATCTTTAGTTCTTATTTTGTATCTCATGATATTGTGGGGTGCTCTTAAAGCATTTAAGGTAGCGGCGTTGAAAGTTTTTGCGAATTTATTACAATATTAATTCATTTTAAGTTTTTTTATCACGTGCATTGATCCTCTTCAAGTATTGAATTATAACTCTGATTAGAACTGAGGTGTCGTATATATCATTGTTAATCTAATGTTCCTAAAAAAGTGCTGGAGATTATACCATTGATAATAAATTTATTATATTAAAATACTTTTGTTCAAATCGTGCAAAACAAAAACAAAAACCAGGTGCAGTAATACAACCACCTGTTCCATAAGTTCTAGTTGCCAACTTTCTGACATCCACCGTAGAAAAATCCACTTTTTCATTCTCCACGGCACCCCCTGCACATTCTAATACTAACAGCAACACTATCGTTCGCCATTTCCACCACATACCGACCTGGTGCACTTGTTGACCCTTCGAAGAGGGCCACCAAAACTAGCCACGACTCTTCGCTGTACGACGTTTCCGCATATTCTGTTATATTTCCTCATGGTCTCGATGGGTCTTACATTAGCATACGGACAATTGACGGCTCAATTGTGGTTATGTGAATTTTGAATTCAGAACTGGTTTGGTACAGTGGACCAAATAGTTTATGAAGATTATTTGGAATTTAAGGAAAAATTTTGTGTATGTTGCTTTTTTATTTTCTGAAAACTTTAACAAATAAACTATTTTCAAGAAATAATACTTAAAACAAATAAAATAAAATATACCTACACCAAATAAAAAAATTATGACAGTATTGTATTTTTTTTATAAATAATTAGTTTGGAACTTTGTGCATATGTATTCAGAGGATGAATCTAGAAAAATTAAGGTCGTATTACATTTGGCGTAAAGTTAAATCCATAGAATATTGTTTAACAAGTGTTGAAAATAGCACTTTTCACACGCATGTGACGGTTTGTGGATTTTTAAGAATTTTAATGATTTTAAATGGTTTTTAATGATTTTTGGGATTTTTAAGGATTTTCAAGGGCTGTTAAGGATTAATAATTGCTTAAAGTTTTTAAGTAATTTTAAGTCTTTTTAAGTATTTTACGGGAGTTTGGGGATTTTTAAGGATTTTTAGGGACTTTAATGTTTTTAAAGATTATTTTAGGATCTTTAAGAATTGCTTAAAGTTTTTAAGTAATTTTAGGCCTTTTTAAGAATTTTTAAGTGTTTTAAGGGATTTCCAAGGATTTTTAAGATTTTCGTAAGATTTTTAAGGAGTTTTAGAATTTTTTAAGATGTTAAGGGATTTTTAAAGATTTTTAAGGATTTTTTTAAAGATTTTTAAAGGATTTTTAACGTTTTCAAGGGCTTTTAAGGATTTTTAGAGATTTTTTTAGCTTGTTTAGGGTTTTTAAGGAATTTTTATGTTTAGGATCTTTAATAATTGCTTAAGGTTTTTAAGTCTTTTTAAGTATTTTTAGGAGTTTTAATGATTTCTAGTGATTTTTTAAAGATTTTTTAAGAATGTTTTAAGGATTTTAAAGTATTTTTAAGATTAGCGTAAGATCTTTAAGGATTTTTAATTTTTTTTAATAATTTTAAAGAATTTTTAAAGATTTTTAAGGATTTCTAAGAATTTTTAAGGAATTTTAAAGATTTCCAAGGACTTTTTATGATTTTTAAGGATTTTTAAGAACTTTTAAGGATTTTTAAGGATTTTTAAGGATTATTAAGGATTTTTAAGGATTTTTAAGGATTTTTAAGGATTTTTAAGGATTTTTAAGGATTTTTAAGGATTTTTAAGGATATTTAAAGATTTTTAAGGATTTTTAAGGATTTTTAAGGATTTTTAAGGATTTTTAAGGATTTTTAAGGATTTTTAAGGATTTTTAAGGATTTTTAAGGATTTTTAAGGATTTTTAAGGATTTTTAAGCATTTTTAAGGATTTTTAAGGATTTTTAAGGATTTTTAAGGATTTTTAAGGATTTTTAGGGATTTTAATATTTTTTAAGGATTATTTTATTATCTTTAAGAATTTATTAAGGTTTTTAAGCAATTTTAAGTCTTTTAAGTTTTTTATTTGTTTTTAATGACTTCTAATGATTTTTTACGAATTTTTTAAAAATTTCAAAGTATATATACTTAAGAGTTTTAGAATTTTTTAAGAATTTTAAGGGGTTTTTAAAGATTTTTAAGAAGTTTTATGGATTTTTAAGGTTGGGTTAGGATATTTAAGGATTTTTAAGTATTTTTAAGGATTTTTAAGGATTTTTAAGGATTTTTAAGGATTTTTAAAGATTTTTAAGGATTTTTAAGGATTTTTAAGGATTTTTAAGTATTTTTAAGGATTTTTAAGTATTTTTAAGTATTTTTAAGGATTTTTAAGGATTTTTAAGTATTTTTAAGGATTTTTAAATATTTTTAAGGATTTTTAAGGATTTTTAGGGATTTTTAAGGATTTTTAAGGATTTTTAAGGATTTTTAAGGATTTTTAAGGATTTTTAAGGATTTTTAAGGATTTTTAAGGATTTTTAAGGATTTTTAAGGATTTTTAAGGATTTTTAAGGATTTTTAAGGATTTTTAAGGATTTTTTAAGAAACTTTGAAAAGAAATAATTAAAAAATGACTATTGAATACAGAAAAATTAATTTGTTTATAATTTATAAATTAAAATAAATAATCAAATAAATAGTTTACTTACTTTTAGTTTTAATTTCAAATTTGAACTTCCAGAAATTCACTATAATGTTAAATTGTCAAAAAAAGTTGACAGGTCATAGCTGTCTGTGTTTGACATTTCCGTGGGGAAAAGTGCCATAGCGCGTACTTTTCGCACACTAAATTATTACTTTGTCCACGACTGTTTTATAATGAAGCCATTTTTGAAGAATTTTCTAACTTAAAATGGTATATATTATACACTAATAGCAGTGAATAATCATTATTCACTACTTTTTATCACCGCTCTTCCTATGCTTAGCCAATGAGATATAACGATTATAAATTTTATCCATTTTATTAGTAAGCCGCGACTGTCATCCAAATGTCAAATTAATAATTTAAATTGAAATGTCAAACTTTTGACTGCAGAATATTTTATTAAATTTTTACTAAATTGTAATAAAATAATGGATTTAGATAGTGAAAATGAAATGTGCTTAACACCTGCACCGCCAGAAGTAAATATCAAGCTCCATACAAGTAAATAATTCTAATTTTTATGCCAACAATCAAAAATTTCAACAAATAATCAGAATATTAATGTTAACGTTAATCCTATTCCTGCAATTAACAACAAATTTTTCAAATGTAACTATTAACATAAATAATTGATGTTAAATTGTAATTATATAATATTAATATACTATCTAATTATGTTATAAATATTAAAAATAATGTTCCATCAATGTTTGCCAATAAAAGTTTATTAATAAATACCTACAGTCGTGGACAAAGTACAGTATTCTACTCGCATATAATGGCTATTATTCACACGGGTGATTTACGAAACTCGCCTGCGGCTCGTGTCGTAAACTTCACCCTTGTGAATAATAGCCATCATTATATGCTTGTTGAATAATATACTATTTCCCACGGATATCAAAGAAATTAAGAAAAGGCCTGCTTTGCGTATAAAAATTTGTGTAGAAAAGCGTGCTTTGCATAGTGGTTATAGAAAAACAAAATTTACTGTTTCTTAAACAAGAGTGCCACGTGTTGAGGCATTTTAAATAAAAAGGGATTCAAAAGGTTTGGTATTTTTCATCCCGTTGCCATATTTCATTGGTTGTGGAAGGGGTGTGAAAATATACTTAAATGAATCGAAAGAAATGTACATTTAAGCTATGATCCTTTTTCCATAATATCTGTTCAGATTGAACACATTCTAAAATTTGCTACCTTTAATTCTGCTATCTACATTTTCAAGGACTATAATAATATTTGTAGATTTTCAAAAAGTGATAATAAAAGATTTTGACATACAATAATGGTTATTGAGTACCTTCGATACCAGAACCACCCCATTAATTTATTTGTCAACCAGGAACAATTCTTAAAATTCTTTGAAGAATTTAATCGATTTTTCTGAAAAAGAAGTATTATTTTCAAATATGAGTATCTGTATTGGGAAGAATCGTTATTTCAACTTAAATTTGTCAATATAGATGATGATGTCCATTGCTAAAATTATCAAGTATGTCTTTAAATTTGTGGTGAAGTATGTAGGTCACCAAATTTTTTTTTAAATCAAAAGCCACTAAAAAGTTTTATAACATTTCCAATTTTATCTTCAAATTATTTGAAATAAGTATTTTTTTAAACCATATTACTGGATTCTCAGATATAACACTTTATTTCTATATTTGTAAAAATTCAATTCAATTTATCTGGTCTACTAGTTCGAACTCAAGTTTTCATAGAACCAAAACATATTATGTTATTTCGATTGATCAAACTGAAGTGACGCGGGCATGCGCTTCTACGAATTTTGACTGGTTGCTATTGTCGATGAGAACAATGACAACAATGATGATATTTCATGTACAATGTGGGTATGAGCGGGATATTGCGGATATAACGTATACTCGGTGGACCAGAAATAACGGTGCTCTGATCATGAACTTATGCAAATTAGGAACACACGTTTATTTTGATCTTTAGAAACAAATTCATACTCGGTGAGTCATTTAGATTAAAATTAATAATTTTTATGAATACAAATAGCTTTACTATTTACAGAATAATTATTGCTCATATGTCATTCTAAAAATAATTTAAAAACCATAGGTATATTCCCTACAGAAAGTTATTTTTTACCGCTTAGAAAATACGATCAATTGCGGTTTATTTTTATGGTGTTGGACTACAAACTATGAGATTAATTATCATATTACTCATTATTGTGGCTTATGTAGATTTGTAAATTATAATATGAATCGATTTTGTCGTAAAAAATATTTGTCATAAACAGGTGAAAATGTATCATATGTCACGTACTATGTTAAAAAATGTGGCAAAACAAGTTTGAGTTATACAACTGACGAAAATTAAGGAAATAGCGGAGATTTTTTCTATTATCATCCAAATAAAAAAAAATAATTGAGTCCATTAGGAATTCCTTCGGAAAGATGAGTAATCTCTTGACAATTTCGAGAATTTCTACAAATATTACTTTTGTGTCTTTTATATAACAAGTTCTGTTTTAGTCACTATTTTCTTCGAAATCAATTGACGATAAAAGAATTACCTACATTTTTTTTATCTCTTAAACATCGCAAAATTGTCGGTGGAGAATCCGTGAGTTTTTCAACAAAATATTACTAACTTTTCTAGGTAAAAATTGTCTCTTCTTCGAAGAAACGGTTAAAACAAAATAAATTTAAAAACAAAAGAGAAACTATCACAATGGACATTTATTGGCCTTTACATTAAAATACTGAATACCTATTATTAACAAAATTAATTGGAAGATGGTTTAAATAAGTTATTGAACAATATGGGGATTTTTAGTTGATATAAGAGCTAAACTCAGATTTAGCAAACAATTACACTAAAATATCAAAGAAAAAGGGTTAAATTTTGATTTTGTTTTGCTAAGAAGTAAGATACAATACATAGTTGGAGCTGACCTTGAACAATTATTTAAATACCTAGTTTTCCCTTTTTGGTCAGGTCAGATCCGCATTATATTATATTTTTATTTTGTGTTTATCAATTTTACAGCATCCGTAGGTAACAATATATTTTTGAGATTTTATATACACGGTTTGGTAAACCTCTGTCGTAGTTCTATAACTTTTATAATGTGTAAAACTTACAGATTTATTTTTAATATATAATTTAAAATTTTCAAAATAGGTTTTTGAATTTTTTTATACCAAAAGTGTGTTTTAAGGATTACCGGACAACATTAAAATATAAACAAAAAAACTCCAATATGATCAAGAAAAAAAATAATTTACATGTGACCATGGGTCGGCGTTTTAAGGATTGTGAGTTTACTATTAATCTAATACAAAAAAAGTTCAAGCAGTGTGTAGATAATTGGTTTGTGTGTGTGTTTTATTTATTGGCTCTGGTTCTAAAACCAATAGGCCAGTCTAATGTTTACTCATGAAGTTACAAAATATATATTTCCGAACATGAGTTATAGGTTAACATTGATTTAATTCTAATTTTTTAATACATATATTTTTAAGGATTATTTTCTTCATATATATTAAATGGTTTTTTTTTTTTTTTTTTTTTTTTTTTATTTTCTTGATATATATTTAATTTTTTTTTTTTTTTATACATATTTTTTTAAAGATTATTTTCTTGATATATATTTAATTTTTTTTTTTTTTTTTTTTTTTTTTTTTTTTTTTTTTTTTTTTTTTTTTTTTTTTTTTTTTTTATCCAAATTGTTGTTAGTAAGTATATACATATTTATTTCATTTATGTTACAAAATCATATTAGTACGTTTTGTTAGTTTAAACAGCAGATGTTTTGTTTCTATTTTGTCGGATGATAATAAATATTGTTTGTAGATTGGCTGGTAGCGGAATTATTTTAGATAGTTTATTGTAGAATTCGCTGATTGCTTCTTCATTGTCTTTACATATCAAAAGGCAATGTTCTAGGCTTCCCAGTTCTCCACATGTGCAATTTTCGTTTTCATTTAGACCTACTCTGTATTTGTATTGTGGTGTTAAACAGTGTCCTTACCTTATTCTTGTTAGCGTTCTTATAAATGTTCTGTTACTTTCTTTATGAAACCATGGTTTAGCTTTAATTTTGGGCATGATGATTTTATATTTTTCTCCTCCTTCATAGTTACTGTAGTATTGATGCCAATTTTCCATTAATTTTTCTTTAGTTATCTTAAACATGTCAGAAGTAGGGATTTTGAAGTTGTAAATGATTTCCCCATTGTCGGTAGCCTCTTTTGCTAACTTATCAACAAATTCATTTTGATGGATCCCAGCATGTCCTCGAATCCAAATTAGATTAACTTCCTTATTCTGGCTGACCAACAGGTAATGTAGTTCTACGATTTCCATAATGATATGGTTTAGATTGGGGTTTGATAGTAATTTATCGAGTTTGGCTATGGAACTTTTACTATCGCTAAAAATAGCAAACTTATCATTGTGCTCATATTTGGTACAATATTCAAAGGCTTTTTTTATTGCCATAAGTTCAGCTGAAAATATTGAGGTATGTTGTGGTAATTTATAGATTTCAGAATAATTTTTGTTTTCATGATAAAAGGCGAAACCAGTTTTATTCTTAATATATGACCCATCTGTAAAAATTCGCTCATGGTTGTTCCAGTTTTCATGTGTTTCCTTTAAAAATTGAGCTCTATTGCTGATGTCATCTTTTCCATAGTTCAAATATTTTGTTTTTATTGGTTGAATTAAGGCATCGTAGGAAATTGAAAAATAAGTGGATATTTCATTTTCATACACGAGATCTTTATAATCAAGTAGCCAACAATAACTTTCTATTACGAGTGGCAATCTCTTTTTCTCCCAGTATTTATTTGTTAAACATGTCATAAATAACTGGTGTATGTTATTTCTAACCATAGATTTCTTGCTATTGATTTTTAAAATCAGCTTATCACTAAGTAATTGCCGTCTTAGATGTAAAGGTGGTTCTGAACATTCCGCTTCTAAAACATTTATTGGAGTGCTTTGCAATGTTCCTGTGCATAGTCTTAAACATCTATTTTTTATTTTTTCTATTTTGGATGTATGACATTTGGCAGCTGATCCGTAAAAAATACTTCCATAGTCCAATATAGATCTTACAAATGATTTATAGAATAATATACTTATATTGGGGTCAGCTCCCCATTTCTGGTGGCTAAATACCTTTATTATGTTAATGGCGGTTTCACATTTCTTTAAGATGTAGAATATTTCATCTTTCCAATTTAATTTTTTGTCCAATGTAACTCCCAAATATTTAACTGCAGATGTATATTGAAACTCTATGTTGGCGAGTGAAAGTGTATTTGGATTTCTATATCTACTTTTGGTAAAAGTACAAACTGAAGACTTTTTATGATTTATTGACGTGCCATTATTTTCAAACCAAGTTTTGGCTATAAGTGTTGCGTCATTAAGTTGAGAGTGACAATTTTCTATTTTTTTATGTCGGGACCTGATTGCGTAGTCATCTGCGAATTGATATATTTTGATGTTATGCTTTTCTACGGCAATTTCAAAGTCATAAGAGTAAATGATGTATAGCAGTGGACTTAATATACCTCCTTGGGGCAATCCCACAGAGGTTTGTCTTGGTCCTACCAGTTGATCATCTGTTCTTATATATATACTTCTATTAGTGTAGAGTTGGTGAATATGTTTGATTAAATGATTTGGAATTCCTAGTTTTTCCATTTTTATTTTTAGGATATTTAAATCAACATTATCATATGCTCCTACAATGTCTAAAAACAGTATGGTGGAAAATTCGTTGTTTGAGAAACCCTGGTAAATGTCTGTTGTTAAATCACAAATTAGTTCTTGCGTAGATCGGCCTTTCCGGAATCCATATTGGGATTTAGGTATTAATTTGTTTTTTTCCAAGTAGTGTTCTAATCTGTTTTTGATAAGACGTTCATATGTTTTTAGAATACATGAGGCTAACGCAATGGGTCGGTAGGAAGTAAAATCCTCTTCTGGTTTTCCAGGTTTTAATATCGGAACCACAATATAATCATACCATTCAGTTGGTATTTTTATTTGACCCAAGAAAATTTCATTAAAAATATCAATTAGTCGCTTTCTAAGATCTGATGGTAAATTAAATATCATTGAATAGTGAACATTATCTTTGCCAGGGCAGGAATTGTTTTTGTGTTTTAGAGCAAATTCTAATTCTTTTAAAGTAAATTTCTTGGTCAATTCGTGGTTATGATTTGAATTACTATTTTGTGTATTATTAGTAAAAAATACATAATCCGGAGCAAGTTTACAAATAAATTTTTCTACCCATTCTGCTGAAGAATCTATTAATTGTCGATTTTTAATTTTCCTATTTTTAAATAAATTAACTTGATCCCATACTTTTTTCATTGGTACATTTTTATTTAGAGATGAACAATATGATCGCCAGTTTTCTCTCTTAGCTTGTTTAGTAATTTTTTTTGATATTGCGTCTAATTTTTTATAATTTATTAAATTTCTCAAGTTTGGTTCTTGTTTATATTCCTGAAATGCTTTTTTACGTTCCGTTACTGCGCTATCGCATTGTTCATTCCACCAAGGTTTGCTTTTTACTTTATATGATTTATTTATTTTATATTTAGGAATAGATTCTTCTGCAGCTTGGTTTATGATACATTTTAAAGCCAAATAAGAGTTTTGATTTTGTTGGTTAGTATTATTAATATTAGTAGCTTTTTTTGAACATTCCAACAAATATTTGTTCCAATCCGCTTTACCTATATTCCATGTTCTGAAATTTATTTTTTGTACCGAATTTATATTTATCTGACTTTTAATTATTATTGGTAAATGATTTGATCCATATGGATCTAATAAAGTTTGCCATTGAAACATATAGTGTATGTTTGAACTGCAAATTGTTAAGTCCAGGGCACTGTTTTTTTGATTATAGTTATTTATACAGGCTATGCTTCCATCATTCAAAAACAATAAATCGTTTACTTCTAAACTTTCTAATAAATTTTTTCCATATCTGTCACTATCTGTACAACCCCAAGCAATATGATGCGAATTGAAATCTCCCCCCACCATAAATGGTTTTGGAATGTTTTCAAAAAATGTGTTCCATTCGTTTAGAGTGATTTTAGTAGCCGGTTTTACGTAAAGGGATACAAGTGTTAATTTAATATGATTGGTAAGTGTTACTTTGACAGCCACTTTTTCTATTTTGTTTGTACTGTTAATTTGAATAATAGAATAATTAATATTATTTTTTAGGAGAATGGCTACTCCTCCTTTTCCGTCTAATCTATCTTCCCGTATATTATTATATCCTGAAAAATTAACGTAGGTACCTTTTTTAAACCAAGTTTCCGAAATTAACGCGGCATTTATTGTTTCTTTACATAGTAAATTTTCTAAGTTACTTTTATTTGAAATAGCTGATCTACTATTCCACTGTAGAAGTTTAAAATTTTCCATTTCTTGTGTGTTCTTTTGAGTAAACGTTTTGTTTGATTATATTTATAATATCTGATTCTTGTATTTCTGATTGATTATTTTGTTTAAGTAAATTTACAATATATAGAACTGTTTGTGTTATAAGTTTAAACATATCTTCTTGAATTTCTTCGTTTTGCTCTCTATTAAAATGTGAATTTATTTGATAAAAAGGTGAACTTATTATACCTCCCTGTATGTGAGGTGTTCTTATTTGGGATACGATTGCTTGGTGAGCTAATATTTCCGTGTTATCGATGTTATCATGGTGACTCTTGCGGGGTCTTTTGGTTGGTTGAGGAGTTTGTTGTGGAGAGTATATTTTATTTTCTAATTGATTAGTAGGTGTGTTCGGTTGGTGAACTTGAGCTACTGTTTGAACCATAGAATTGTTAGATGGAGTTTGGGTAAAATTAAGAGGATTACGTGAAGACAAGGATGTATTTCTATTTTGATCTGAATTCGTGTATGATGTTAAATATGTACTATTATTTGGTTGACTTTTACTAGCAGCTGCCACAGTTGCATATGAGTTTAGAGGAATATTTTTGATCGCGTCTTTGTAAGAACAATTAGCGTTAGACATGTAATTTTTAATATTTTTTTGTCTAGTAAATTCCGGACACGATTTAATATCATTGGCATAATGGTTTCCTTCACATATCAGACATTTTGGATTTAGTAAATTATGTATACAGTTGTCTGCACTATGATTTTCTCCACATTTTATACATCTACTTTTGTTACGACACTGGCGCCCCATATGTCCATATCTAAAGCAGTTGTAGCATAATAGCACTTTTTGTTGATATGTTTCTACTTCATACAAAACTTTATTGATTTCTACATATTTTGGTAATTTCTGACATTTAAAGGAAACCAATATGGTTGTCGTCGGTTGTAATTCAATGATATCGTCTTTTTTAATTTTTTTGTTCATTCGTTTTACAAAATCAATTTCAAATTTGCTATGATAATCATAAGCGGAAATTCGTTCTTCTAAATATTTTTCTGTCAAATCAACGTCTATACGTTTTATTACGCCGGTGCGAAATATTAGAAATTTTGGTATGTAGGATGATAAATTAAATTTTTTTAAGTAGCTTGACTTAATTAAGATATTAGCACTTTTGTAATCTTTAAGTATCACTCTAATTCTATTTTTGCCGATTGATTGTATTTGTTTAATTTTATTATTTATTTCTTTATGATTATGAAGAATAATTTCGCCTACTTTGATTGGATTTAATTTACCTGTGAATCCTTCGCTATTGTTTTCTATATATACATGAAATGGCCCCGTATCGGTTAACAGATAAGTAAATGTTGGTCTAGTTTTTTCATTTGTTTTTTCATTGGTTGTGTTGTCTTCGATATTATTCATTTGATTTTTACTTACAATTTTTGGGTTGTGTGTATTTTCATTTTGATTACTATTTTCTTTTTCATTTTTACCACGAGTTGAACAATCCTGTATTGCTGAGTCCTCATCCATATTTAATCCTAGGGGATTTGTATTCCATGTGTAAAATGTTTTTTCTTGTGTATACTCATTGTCGGGGGGTTCGCCCCCGCTGTTATCACTCATTTACCGTACTTTACGAGGTTTTTTGATTGCACTTAACTATTTATCTTATTTAGTTTTTACCGGTTTTCTTTTCGAACTATAGTCGCTACGTTTGCGCTCCTATCCGTACGGAAGCTAAACCTGAACTGTAGATAATTGGTATCACATGAATTTCTATGGAAAAAATTTTAATTTTTTTAATTGGTTTCCAATATATATCAAGAATTAAAAAAAATAGAAAAATGGGAGAACACTAATTTTAAACAAATTTACTTTACTCAATATTGAGCAAAAATTAAAGTAAATTTGTTTAAAATTAGTGTTCTCCCATTTTTCTATTTTTTTTAAATTCTTGATATGTTTGTAATACAAATTGTATCAGTATGTATTGTTTAAAAAATAAAAAAAGAAAATTTTAAATTCATTGAACAATAAGTGCCTATAGCGTTTAAAATAAGAATCACGAAATCATCATTTTTAAAACCAAATAATTTTTTTTCTGGACCATGTTGAGGTTATTTGTTCATATTTTTAATGTTGTCAGGTAGTACTTAAAACACACTTTTAGTGTAAAAAAATCAAAGACCCATTTTAAAAATTGTGAATTTTATATTAAAAAATATCGCAGCGCACCTTTTTCGATATTTTTACTTTACTCACCGGGGCAATAGCTCTTAAAAGCAAATATTTTAAAATTATTTTCATGTATACAGGGTGAGCACGACATTTTTAAAAAAATCACAAGTTTTAAAATTACCAATGTACAAAGACAATAAACTGTAGATTTTTTTAAACTCAGTTTTAAATTTTTCATTTTTATTTTTGACCTAAAATACATTTGACATTTCAAAAACTTTCATTACAGTTTTTTCAAATGAGACACTTTGTGTAAGTATTCATCAATGGATACTGAATTTTTTGCCCTTCAACTCTGCAATTTACTCTCCGTAAATTAGAATTGTTTATTATGATAAGGATACTTGATTGATTATCTACTTTTGATCCAAAGCGAGAACACCCTACTTAGATTTTTACCAAAAATGTGTTTTTTCACATTTGCCTAGGTTACTAATGGACCACCCTATATACATGAAAATCATTTTAAAATATTTGCTTTTAACCACCATTAATACCTTTCAAATAAATCTGTAAGTTTTACACAATGAGAGTTGTAGAACTATGAAAAATATATAAGTATAATGCAAATCTTTATTTTGAGACGCCCTATATAAATCGAAACAAATTTAAATTGTACTCATAGACCCTGCATATATCTACATAAAAAACTTTTTATAAAGTGTTTCATATATCTGTTGAGCTACCCTATATATATTTAATATAAGAAAATACATTAATGTCCGGTTTCTCCAGTGGAACTTAATATAAATATTATGAAATATCGACTTAAAAGTACTATGAGCTTAAATCAAAATTCTGTTGCACCACGTTAAAAATTGGAAATATTAGCCAATATCAAAATTAAGTTCGATAAACTTGGCAACGCTGGCACCATTCAATCGTAAGCTCAAAATTTCTTTTTGTAACATTTTCCACCCTGACTAGTTTTCGGTGGTAATTTAAATGAATGTATTTGATTGGATGCTAAAAGGTGATAAAAAAAGAGTAAATTATAAATTATACCAAACCTGGCAAAAAACTTTTGTCACATAAAGTCTCAAAATAATTGTTGCGATTATAAATGTGACGAGTAATTTGTATCGCATTATCATCCACTACATTTACAATGTCTACAGCATCTACATCTTCAATTTCAAACATGTTGATATAAAAAAAACGGTAAAAATGTAGCTGTGATTATTTATATACACGAATTTTATATGAAAGATGACACACAAACGTCAAATTTTCGTCTTAAGTCGAAAAAATCGGTGACTGGAATTTAAAGTCGGCGTTAAGCCATTTTCGACTTAAAATACAGTGGTGCAACATTATTTTATTCTAATATCGACTTAAGTTCAATATTGATATTAAGTTTCACTGGAGAAACCGGACATAAATGATAAAAACGCAATAAATGTTTTAATTAAAATAAAAGAAAATTTAGAATTCAAAGTTCCAAAATTCATGTTTCGAATTTAAAAATTTAATTTTATATGTTATGCTTTTAATTTTTACTTTCCGATTTCACATGAATAAACTTTCTCTATCAATCTATCAAAAAGTTATTGTTTTCAAACTTTTGTAAATTGCCAAAATTATCCATTTTAATGAAAAATTACAGATTTTCAAAGTTGTAGAACATAAAATTTTCTACACATTTTATCGTAATTGTTTTTTCGAATTCCGCATAGTTTCGCCGCTAGAGGGCGTGAAACAAATATATACATACTTTAGGGCATTTTGTTAGATTTTAAGCCAAAATTATGCATTTTAATGAAAAATAATAAGATTCCAAAGTTGTAGAACATAAAATTATTAACTTGAAAAAAAAATTTTAAAAGCCATGAATTTTTAATGAAAAAATTGATTTTGTTTAACTAATTTTATTAATTCATCTTAATCCAGAAAACCTAAAAAAGGCATATTTCTCATTTTGAATAAAATTGAATGAAATATTAATTATTTATTGATTTTAAAGTTATTAAAAAAAATGTTTTAAATTTTTTTAATGGTAAATACTAAAATTAAAAAATTGAAAAAAATACCATTAATTTTAAGCCAAAAATATGCATTTTTATGAAAAATTAGAATAAGTAAAAATTGTAGAACATAAAATTTCCTACAAAAGTAAATTATTAATTTTACTTGGCCTGTTTATTATTTTTTATTAATATAAATGTAAGAATCGACCCCTAAATACGTTTCTGGCACTTTATATTGCCATACTCATTAGTTAGAATTTCCTCCTCCCAGAGAGCGTATCTGTACAGGCTAAAATAGTGTCAAGTTAACAAAATGTATGATAGATGTCGCTCGCAAGTGGCTCCAACAATAATTACAACGTAGGGTATCCTACTAGGAAGTCTATATACAATGACCAAGGTTTTTAGACATCTTATTTTAGTTTTATTTGAATATTCCTTATGTCAACTACACCTCACTGAGGTCCAAAAGTACTGCTACTGACCGAGCGGTGTCGCTTCCGGCGCTACGGACATGGCCTATTACCATGGCTATTTATATCTGACACTGACAGTTTTGACGTCCAAAAATGATCGGCATAAATCACGTCATTTATTGGTAAAATGACGTCTCGGACCAAAAATGACGAAAAAACAACGTTAAATTGACGACATCTTGCTGCTTGGGAGACAAGATGAGGTCTCTTAAGGAACTTTAGACTAAATACAGACCTCAATTCTGTGATCAATAGTAAATAAATAATCTTAAACTAGTAAAAGGACTAATCTCTGCGCGATTTTTCAAGACTACGGCCCGTTTCCGTCAGCGGAAGAAAATCCGATTCGAAAAAATCGGAATTTATCCAATAATTTTTTTTCAAAGTTTTAAATTTTTTTAACGAGCCCCATGCGATATGGATATCAATCGACGCGTCTTGACTTGCACACACCTTAAAAGAAATCAGTATCGACAATAGCTATTTGTGTATTAAGAGCGGAAAGTGATACTTTGCTGCTTGAGGCAGAGAGTTGCCCGCGCGACGCGTAGCGGAGCGCGGGCAATCTGCCGAAAGCGGCAAAGCACTTTCTGCTCGAATTGCACACAAGATTTTTTCTACGATCACATTATTTTTAGACAAATAATTAAAAAAAACATGAAAATACACTTCATAACCTAAAAATGAAATAATGACATTTCATTAATTTCATAGTCTACTATTTGCACAAAACAGTAAGTAGATACTTAAATATGCAATCACTATTTCATATAGGTGTACCTAGGTGTATCTAGGTGTACCTTCTGACTGTTATATTTTTACTAGATAAATTTTATAAAATAAAGTTTAATTTCGTTCGAAATATCTTCAAATATTAATATTTCAACTAAAATATTCAGACTGCCCTACATTTTGTTGTAATATACCTATTATTTACTACCTTTCTTTAGTTTATTGTAAATGAAAACAGGCGAGCGGAAAAGTACGCGCTAGAGCGACAATAATGTCAAATTATTACAGATCACGGAAAACATCAAGTTTGCGGTTAGATTTGAGTGTGCAAAAGCCTACTTTGGGTAGTGATCGTAGGAAAATGTGCTTTCCTTTATATCTCGAATAGAAGTTTCACTTGGTAGGCGGGCCCAGGATCCTCCTACCCGAAAAAGCTCATCTTCTGATAGAGTCTTCCATTTTTGAATAAAAACCGATAGCCGAAAAGATTTTCCGGATCGGCCTTACCGTTCTCGAGTTATCGTGCGCACAGATATCCGCAAATCCACACATACACTTTTTTTTTAGCGGAAAATCAATTTTTTCCTCGTTTTATGATATTTTAACTCATTTGGAGCAAAAAAAAATTTGAGATTTTTGCACGATTTCAATACTACGGTTTGCCCTACTTCACCAAAGGTGAAGTATGGGCGGGCCGTAGTAATAATTATATGATTATACCCGATTGTTTTTGTCTTCGCAAAAATACAAAATTTCCAAAAAGTATTCAATTTTCATTTAAGTACAGAGGTCGCCTCAAGTTCATTACCATTCACACAGCTGAAAAGTGTCAAACCCAACCGCAATAACGCTAGTTGCTCATTCGTGGTCAGTACTTGTACGGTATCGGTCGCGGTCATGATTGAAGACTCGCTTTCAAAGGCCAACTCGATTCCGATTCTAGTCGCTAATTGTTGCTAATCTCCTTTGAGCTATTGTGCAAAAAAACAAATGACAATGTCGGGTTGGAAAATTTTTTTTCTGTGCTTAACGGCTATTAGTTTTTTAAATTATGTAGGAACTGATGAGGTGAGAAGTGGAAGTCAAGGTAATTTGTATTATTTTTTTAATTAAATCCACCTTTAATTCAACCTTGCAAAAAATGTATAATTGTTTCAAGTAAAAGTGAAAGTTTCCAAAAAAAACATATCTGTTTATTTACGCTATTTTAGAGAGAAAATATTAAATTGATGGTAATATGTTTTGCATGTTTATTCACTAATGGAGGTTTATCTTAAATTACGATATTGGTTCAAATATTTAACAAAATGTATAAGCAAATTAAAAAAACATAGAAAGTAAAATATTCATATTTTTTTTATTTTAAAATTTCTAGATTTTTTAATGTTTTTAAAAATTATTGCAATCAACAAAGTTAACCCTTTACCAGTCTCCGCACGATTTTTTGAGAATTTATGAGAAGTTTTATTCTTTTATATTTGAAAAACAAAAACAAAATCGTTTTGAGTGGATATTTACAGGGCCGCAGAAAGGCGCGACGAGCCCTGGTGTACACACAAAAATCACACGCAAACTAAATGGTGAAAAAAAAATTGGTGATAACGGTGTAAAAAGATTTACAGTCGAACTCGTTAGATAAAAAGTTTTTTTTTTAATATTTTTTCTGTTATTTAATAGTAGCAAGTATAACAAAACAAAACTAATTAAAAATACAAAACACGTTTCCGACTACTGCAAACATAAACTACTACTTCTAGATACTAGACAAATTACACGTACAAATTATTTTACGACTTATTGCAGATGCGAAATTTTCAATGATTTTAGAAAAGTCGCAGTTTCTAGCTAATTTCGACTCAATAGCTAATATACCAAGAACACTCAACCGTTCCTGAGCCATGGTAGATCTTAAAGTATTTTTAATTCAAGAAAGATGACTGAAACTTCGTTCTGCTTGGGCTACGGTTACAGGTAGGGTACAAAAAAGTCTTAATGCTATAACAGTATTTGGAAACAAGGAATCTAATTTTAATTTATGAATTTTATTTAAAAGATTAAATGGTGTAATGTCAGTGTCCTGAAAATTTGCAGAAAAGATGCTTTTATCTGCGTCGTAATGATTTTGAAGACGATTGGCTTGCTCTTCAATTTCTATATCCTCTTAACTTAGAAATATCCATAATACACTAAGTATGTTGCCAGTTTCCTCTCGTTTAAAATTTTTTGCTTGACGTATTCAGCACAATGTGTAACAAATTCATTTTGGATGTCAGCCAAAAGGTAATGAACTTGTAAACGCTTTTTATTTTCTTGTGAAAATCTAACAGCTTCTAAATGTTCTGCTAATAATTCTTCATAATTTGCTAGTAACTCTAATATGCCAAGAAAATTGCCGTTTTAATTCCCAATTAAATGAGGTTCAGGTTGAAGATAGATTATTTGTTTATAACTTTCGATAGACAACATTAATAAAATGTTTTGCTTGCGGAATAAATTTCTAATAAAAGGTTAATAAATTATCCCATAGATATTTTTAGTCCGTGCTGAAATGGCTGGAGCAGCTTCAAGGAGCCTCTTTTATTTCAGTGTTCTCGCTGTTTCTGTCTTTCCGAATATACTCGACAATTATATATGGATTGCTGCAATTATTATAGAAAATTCATTAAGGGGAAAAAGACAGTCACCCAAGCATTTTAAATAATTTCAAGCGATCTTCAAATATTACGTTTTTTATTTTTTTTTAAAAATTGCTGCGACTTACCTTCATTAAAATTATATCAAACAACGCACACTAATTAATAATTATTATGTATAAAATGTCTGTAACGAAACCACGCCAACATTAAACATGGCCTGGTGAGGTGAGATAAAGGAGAAATTAGAAGTGTAACGATAAAGGGTAAATTTCTTCGATATGGCGAAAATTAATACTTAAAATTGCAGACAATGAAAAATTAACCTCTTGCTAAAAATCAATAATAGAAACAAATTCAAATTTATTAAAAATTCGTCAAAATAGCTAACACTTAAAAAGATTTCCTAAAAAAATAGATTTTATTCATGAATATGTTATAAAATTATGTACTTGTGTATATTTTTTTTCTGAATCGGGCGTGGGAGGTCCCACCTGCACTGAGGCTAAAGGCCTATTGTGCCCCGCCAGTTTTCACATCAGTCCAATACTCTTGACAATGTCAAGAATACTCCTGATGTTTGCTTTCGCTATCTCTTCTGGTTCAGGATACTGTACCCCAAAGTGCCATTCCCTTTCCCTGTTCAGGTCCCGGCAATAGCATAATACATGAAGAGGAGTTTCGTCCTCTTCCTCACATTTCCTATATAGGGAATCTTCCGATACTCCTATGAGGTTCAGGGGTCTTCTGAGCCCGCAGTGTCCTATCAGGACACCTAGTGCGGTTTTGAGTTCCCGTCTTTTTAGGCATAGTAGCAGATTGTCTCTGCTCTTGGGTGGACCTTGTTATAAAGTTATGTATTTGTGTATGTACTTATTTTGATAAATCTTATCTTGAAATGGATTCTTGAAAAATTTGTGGTTGTAGTGGTTTTTTATTATTATCTGTCTTCAAGTATTTAAGCCCAGTACGCTTATACACAAAGTCGTCATATGTTTTAAAGAAGTGTATGTATGTGTAGGAAGCACTTTTTCACATTCAAATCCTAAAAGGGAATACTACACATTTCTCTCAATATTTACTGGAAATCTGAAAGAACATTATATATACCTAATATTCATCTACTTTTTACCAAGTTATCTTTAAATTTAAGTTAACATTATAGTTGCTGTTTCTATAAAGTATTAATTGATGAGATATTTTCAGTGAGAAATAAATAATAAAATTAAATTGTGTTCTCAAAGACATGTACGAACGCCCATGGTTCAGAAATCTAACCTTAAATAAATTTACTTGTGAAATGATAAAACTTGATATAAATAGTCCAATTTTTT
Source organism: Neocrepidodera transversa (assembly GCA_963243735.1). Taxonomy (NCBI): domain Eukaryota; kingdom Metazoa; phylum Arthropoda; class Insecta; order Coleoptera; family Chrysomelidae; genus Neocrepidodera; species Neocrepidodera transversa. The sequence goes on along the minus strand of OY725343.1, from coordinate 28,140,728 downwards.
GCTCACTTGACCTGTTTAACCATATTTATCTAACTATAAATCACTAATGAACATCAAAAACACTATTCGATTATTCCAAATGACATATAAGGCAAGATGGCCGTAATATTTACTTACAAATCCGTCAGTTGAATGAAAGCCTAGTGTTGCGCGCAGTTGCCAAATGCCAAATTAAATTATATATGAATTGACCAACTAAATGTAATGTATTACTGTTATGGAATATTAAATTTGTCACTGTTAGCATCAACTTCGAAACTAAACTGTTGTAAATTTAAAAGAATCATTTATGTAACTTAAAGTGTATTTCTTATCCTTTCTTGAACTATACTTTAGTAAATACTGAAATTTAAAAATAAGTTTGGCAACAATGAAGAATCGTGGTGACTGAGGTATTATTGCCGTCCCAAATTTTATAAACAATGATATCTCTTTTTTATTTAATCTATGGATAAGACATATCGACGGTCAGATTTCAAAACCGCTGAACTCTGTTTATCCTAATTTTACAGGGAGGGTAAGAAGGGCTTTAAATAAGTATTGATATTTCACTAGTTTAAGGATTAATTATGCACTGAAATTATACTATGAACGGTTATTCCATACACATTTTTCATTAATTAAAAGGACTTATGATGAATTAATTTCAATGAAAATAAAAAAAAATAATAAAATATTTTTCAATGTATAGTATAGGAATAGGAATACGAGGTTTTGATTTAAGGTAGATAATTTGTAGACATAGGTACTTAATTATGTTGAAAAGTCATTTTCCAAAAAAATTAGACTTACTTGGTTTTGAAATCTGACAGTCGATATCATAAAATTGAGAGAAGCTGACAAATATTTTTTTTTGATGGAGCAGCTGAAAGACAAATTTAAAGTAGAAGTATTTATACAAATTATAAAAAAACTCAATTTCAGCTGCTATCTACTACGTATAAAACAATAAATAGTAGATTTTGTTTCTTAACATCTTTGAAAACAATTAAATGTAAAGAGTTACACATCAGTCGCCAGAAATTTGTGTGTGTGAAGTTAGCCCCCATTTTTCGAATTTTGATATTTTGAAATTTGTTTCAAATTGTTCTTGGTTTGTACCAAATTTTTCCAGAAAATTATTCCTTAAATATAAATGCCGAAAAGCCCCCATTATTTTTTTTTCGATTTTATTTTGTTGCACCAGATTGTTCTAGTTGTTCTGAACATTGTTCCAAATTTTCATGTCTTAAAAAAAATAATTTCAAGGCAAAAATCAATAAAAACCATTTGGGTCCAGCCCCCCATTATTTTATTTCCAATTTTTTTTTGTACTCGATTGTTCTAGTTATTCTTAACATCGTTCCAAATTTCCGTGTCATAGGAAATTATTTCCAGCTCAAAATTAATTAAAGCCTTTTAGTGGTAGCCCCCATTTTTTCAATTTTTTTTGTTTTACTAGATTCTTCTAGTTTTTTTTAGCATAATTCCAAATTTTTATGTCATAAATAAATTATTTCAAGCTCAAAATCAATTAAAACCATTTATAGCTGGCCCCCTATTATTTTTTTTTCGATTTTTTTATTGTACTAGTTGTTATTATTCACTTCTGCCAGATTATTCCAATATTTTGAATATTGTTCCTTATAGTTTTAATCCTAAGAAAAATATTACAATAAAGATTAAGTAAAAAAAATTGATCACAATCCTCATTATGTGTTTTTGTTGACTAATTTTTTTAATATATCAATTTACCAAATTGTCAAAAATTTTAAGGCAAGACTACTATACAAAATTTCAAATAAAACAAAAAAAAACTCTTTTATTGCTTAATATAAATACATAATACTGGTTTTATTAAAATATTTTTGCTGACATTTTTTATCTTGTACTTTCCTTACTTTTTTAGAGTTTGAAATATTTTTTAAGGCATGAAAATTTGAACCAATATTAAGAACAACTTGAAAAATCTGGTATAAAAAAAAATCCGAAAAAAAATTAATGGGGGGCTAGCTCTAAATGGTTGTAATTGATTTTGAACTTGAAATATTTTTTTAAGACATGAAAAGTTAGAACAATACTAAGAATAACTGGAACAATCCAGTACAATAAAAAAAATTCGAAAAAAATAATGGGGGGCTAGCTCTAAAAGATTTTAAGTGATTTTGAGCTTGAAATTATTTTTATGATGTGAAAATTTGGAACAATGCTAAGAATAACTAGAACAATCTTGTACAACAAAAAAACCTAGAACAATTTGGAACAACTGTCAAGTTGTCAAAATTCGAAAAAGGGGGGGGCTAACTTCATACACACCAGAAATTTGCTGAATATTATTACGCTGATGTAAATGAGCACAATATTTAAACTAGTAAAAGGAATAATCTCTGCGCGAATTTTCAAGACTACGGCCCGTTTCCGTCAGCGGAAGAAAGTCCGATTCGAAAAAATTGGATTTTTTTTTTTTTTTTTTTTCAACGAGCCGGTCTTGACTTACACAACACCTTAATAGAAATCAGTATCGACAAATTTGCTTTCCTTGTCGAGATGTCTCGAATAGAAGTTTGTTTCACTTAGTAGGCGGAACCGGGATCCTCGTACCCGAAATTGCTCATCTTCTGATACAGCCTTTCTTTTTTGAATACAAACCGATTGCCGAAAGAATTTTCCGGATCGGCCGTACCGTTCTCGAGTTATCGTGCGCACAGACATCCACACAGACAGACTTTTTTTCCGCGGAAAATCATTTTTTTCCATGTTTCATAACATTTTAAGTCATTTGGAGCAAAAAAAAATTTTAAGATTTTTGCACGATTTCAATACTACGGTTTGACGTAGCTAAAGTATTGGCGGGCCGTAGTAAAACAGATAATACAAAGAAGCCGAAGAAATTGATATGTCAAAGCTGTACAGTATTTTAAGAACAGTTAACTTGGAGGACATATGTCCTAATGTTTTAATAGCTCTTAGAATTTTTTATCTTTGATGATGACCAACTGTAGTGGCGAACTTTCACTTTCAAAATTTAATAAAAAACGACATTCTCAGTATTGTGATACAGAAAATTTTAAATATTATTAATGACTTTTGAGAACTGGGTTTAGATTTCGAAGATATTATTGATGTGTTTACCCATGAGAAATCCATAAGAAAGCCGTTATTCATTAAAAAGTAAAACAAAAATATCTACTTTTTATTATGTTTATATTTACTTTATTAGAAATTTAATATTTGTTTTAATTTTTAATTTATTTAATAGAAAAAAATCATATTTCAAGTTGCTAACAATTTGAATAAAAACAAAAATAGTTTTAAATATTTTTTTCCTTTCCATAGAATATTCAATTTGATAACTAACTGAGATATTCCAATAAAAGACTTAAAGTTCACATTTTAAGGTGTAAAAAATACCATTTTTCTGCAGCCTTCATGAAAATTTACTTGATTTGTACCGTTTGTTGTTATTGTGCCTTTGGTTTTTTATTCCAATAATGAATAATAAACTGCTGCAGAAAAAATAATGTACGTAACATGATCCAAAAGTAATTTTACGCGACTAGCGGGCTTCCAGGTCTATTGGTCATCCTGGAAAGCGCCTACTTGCCCCTAAAAAGATCACGTTCGGAACTTCATACATAAATAACTACTTCCAGTTTGAATTTTCATATGCATTTTTATGTACCAAAAAGCGATGGAAACGATTAACAACTTTATGGAAATGTCAAAAATAAAACTGACACTCGACTATAATATAAACGTACTTGGTCAAATATTAAAAGGTAAAAACGTCTGTATATGGCACAGTCAGGCTTTTTTATACTATAATTTAGGAAACTTTTCTAGTTGTAAATATATAGGTACATGTAATAATATAATACTATAGTCTATTCAAAACAAAAACCACGCAAAAATTCCTTTCATGTACGAACGTCACTAATTGAGGGTTTTAGGGATATCGTTTCTAAGCATAACGTCCTACAAGGATGTTTTTTCTGATTGGAAATCATCAAATCATCGATGACGTGCAACGGTTTTTGTTTTGAATAGACTATATAACAGTAATTTACATAACAAGTCCGGAAAGTAGTGGTTTTTTGCGACAATGGACTCATCCAATGATTTTTTTTTATATTTTTATTTTATAATTTTGGCCTACCATAACCCATTGCACCGGGTCCAGCACTTCTGAGACCGATCCTGCGGCTGTAATTAATTCTTAAAATTTGAATATCGGGGCTATAGTGGCTTGTGACGTGGCCCAATTGAAACAGATTATATTTGGTCATGTTGTCATATCGATAAAACTGGCAACTATAGTTTTCATTTGTTATGATTGAAAGAAGGAAAGAAGTATGTCAAATTTGTCTACAAACGAACAAAGCTAGAATCTTGGCAATGCTGTAGAAAGTAAAACGTTAATTATTGGTCAAGAAGCGACACCACTTTCAAAATATATTAATTACTTTTTATTGATTTTTATTGATTAATGAATATTATAAGAACAATGAAAATCAACATAAGCAACTAGTTTCTTTTAGCTATTCATTCATTAATATAAAACCAATAAATTCGTTCCTACTGGATAAGTCCATTGCGACCAAAAACATGCAAACTTTCAAAAATCAAAATGTCAACTAATTTCATGTCAAATAGCTGTCAGTCGTTATTTCGCTGCTATGGTAATGATCAACTGCATTTATCAAAACCATATCTACCAAAATTTTGATATTTACAATGACAACAATGATGTGAATCCGTGATTCCCGGCTACAGCTCGTTTCGTATCCTACAACATGCTCGTATATTAAAGGCTATCATTACATGATCGTTGCACAATATACTATTATGATATACTGAAATTATAAAATTTAAAAAAAACAAGCTTTGTTACATTGTGTTATATATTTCGTTATATAAATTATTATACATGTACAGGATGATTCACGACCGACGCCACGGAATTTTATGGTGAAATTGCATATATTTGTTAACTTCTATTGCAGTGGTATTATATCAGTCAATAGTTCATTTCACTTCAAATGTAAGGTTTTAGAAAAAATTAAATATCTGCCCATAAAACCAATTACAACAAATTTACTCTTATGCTTAATTCATAGATTGTTTCCTTAGTCTATTTATTGATTCAGTAATAAACATCTCTGTACAGGATTTTTGTAATTTTTAATTCAATTAGAAGAACATTCTTACTGTAAGATTCGGCTTATTTTAAATGGAACACCCTATATCTTATAAACCTATCGTATAGCTCTTTCAATTTTTATATGGGTTTCCGATAGTTAAGTCTTCAAGTATTCAACTTATTTAGGTATTTGTGAAATTTGGGCTTTTTATACCTTTTGTGTGAGTAAATATCCGCTTTTGGATACTTTTAAAAAATGTTTCTTTTACCATTCGTCAAAAGATGTGGTTGCAATTAAATGGAACTCCTGCACATTTTACACTTAATGTTAGAGATTATCTAAATAGGAAGTTTCCTGAGAAGTGGATCGGGAGACGTGGAGTCATTAACTCCTAACATAACCTCCATGGACTTTTTCTTTTGGAGGTATATCAAAAAATTTACTTTGTAGCATACCCCACACCACTGTATATGATATGAAAAGACGAATTAGAAATACTTTTGAGACGGTCACTCCTAATATGTTGCAAAATGTAAGACGATCATTGGAAAAAAGGTTAACAATGTATATTAAACAAACATCATATATCTAGAACAGTTATTATCGTTTTTGTTATATTTTTAACCTAAATTACATTTTAGTTGTCAGTATGTAAAAATTTTGTTATAAACGTTTTAATTAAAATGACTATGATCTCAATATGAAAACTTTACTGTATTTGAGACATTATGCCATACGCATTTATTACATTAATTAGACATTTTGGGAGTATATGTACTTGTACAAATGCTATAGCAAAACCCAAATTTCAGAAATACCTAAATAAGTTGAAAACTTGAAGATTTAAGTATCGAGAACCCATATAAAAATTGAAAGGTAATTAAATGAGCTCATGAAATACAAGGTGTTCTATTTAAAATAAGCCGAATATTACAGTGAGAATGTTCTAATAATTGAACTATAAAGTATAAAGTCCTTGTAAAGACACGTTTATTAGTGATAAATATACTAAGGTAAGTCTTTTTTTTTAAACCTTGGAGTAAATTTAGTTATAGGCAACCTTTATGAAAGTATAGCTTGTACCATTTGTATGCAATTTAAAATAACATAACTTTATTATGACATTTTTTTGGAGCACCCTATAAATTGAAAAATATTTTTAAAATGTAGTACTTATTGAAGTATACAAAATACTATCGCAAGAGAAGTTAACGAATATATGCAATTTCACCGTAAAACTCCGTAGGTCGTGAATCACACTGTATAATAAAAAAGTATTATATTGCCCCATAATTTTTTATTAATACATATTTATTGTAATACAATTTTTCCTTCACGAAAAACTCAACGAATTATGCTTATGTAAATTATATTTACAAATACTATTATTATTGTTCGACTAATTTTCTTGGAATTTATAGAAATCTGAAACAAGTCAGACAACATCATTATCCATATATTTTACTATAATACAACAATTAAATAAAAAAAAATTATAAGCATAACATACGTACAATAGATAAGGAAAAATTTATGGAGATTTTCTTAGAAAAAATAACGTTTGTAAATTAAAAAAACCCAGAGCGTTTGCTATTTTTAAACGATTTACAATATACATTTACATGTTTCAAAATTAAACTATTGAAATATTTATTTACATATTATTTATTTTGCTATATTCATTTATATTGCATTATTTCAAAATTTTCGAATCACTGAAATGAACACAAAAAAAACATGGAACTACAATTTTTTTTCACTTCAAATTCATATAAAATCAGTCCTGTAGACTTGTGCCCTTGCGCTTTATCACTTCATGATATATAAGCTGATTGCGATCCGGGATTTTAGCGAAATTGGATTTGAACTATACAGGGTGTATCAAAAAGGTAGGTTATAAATTGAACCACATATTCAGGTGTCAAAAATAGCTCGATTGAACATAACTTGCCTTAATGCAAATGTGCAAATGTGCACACCAAAAAAGTTACGGCCTTTGGGAAGTAGAAAATGAAAATCGATTTTTGGAAGATCTTTGGCTTCTGACTACATCGAATCTTTCATAAAATCCCTGAAGCAAAAGACAGTAGGGTTAAGATCTGGACTTCTGTCTGGCCAAGAAATAGGTACATCACCCTTCCAATCCAACGTCTAGGATACAGAACGAAAAGATATTCTCTAACTTCGTGGTCGAAATGCGCTAGAGCTTCATCTTTTAAATACCACATATTTTGCCTTATTCCTAAACTTACCTCATCCAAGTCCTCTGGTAAATCATATTGTAAGAACTGCGTGTAATTTGCATCATTTAAATTATTTCCAAGAAATACTGGTCCTATTAAATAATTAATCACAATGCCTGCTAAAACATTGACTTTAAAAGTTCTTTGGGATGAGTCGCTTTTTTGTGTGAGGATTTTCTTCTGACCATATGTGTTCTTTATGGTAATTCGTAACGCCATTTCTATTGAAGGTAGTTTTATCGATACACAAAATATGATTAATGAAATTGATATTTCGATTGCTTTCCATCATTAACTATTCGCAAAATCCCATTCTTTTAGGATAATCTTCATCTAGTAATTCATTCTTGAACGGTTGTTAAGTGATAGGGATGAAGCTGCTGTTCCTTCAATCTTCTCCAAACCATCATGTTATAAACATCTAATTGAACAGCTATTACCCTTGTACTGCCTCCAGGGTTTTCTTCGACTACCCGTCTCCCGTAAACGACGATCAATGGAAAGAAATAATCGTCTGTCTGGTGGATTCCGATTGGGATATTTTTACGCATAACGCCTTGCAGCTGCTGCACTATTCCCTTGGCATTAACCTGTGATTACCAGAATTACAGATAATTATCTGAAACCTTGTTTTAGCCTAACGAAACTTACCTATAATTAAATACATATCTGTCATTTCTGCAAACGTGTAAACCATTGTAACAGAAAGTTTAATTTTTCTTAACACTATTAAAATGCACAATAATTAAAAGCTTCAATTGACAGTATATAATTGATAAAGCAACTGTAACTGTAATGGTAACACAATACTAATGCAATTGTAATGCATAGAAAAGTTTGGGGGGTTTTAGAAGCTTTTAAATTGTAAATTATTTTGTTTAAGATTTACATTTCTTGTTTGTATAGTCCTGTGGTTGTAACACCTAGAATTGTTAGTTCTGTAATAACAGGCTATAAAAACCGATATTGATCAAGTGAATTTGTGCAATAAAAATGGTGCAAACGTCTAATTAAACGAATGTGAAATTAAAGTGTAATTTAACCGTGCATATGAAAATTTTAGGGTTAAATGTACATGACGCTTTTGTACATGAACATTTCAATAGTATTGTTCGAAGTATAGTTTATAAGTGTTCCAATATGACCAGAGTTGGAGAGGTTTTTTCGGGGTAGTCATACTAAAATCTAGTGAAAATTCAGATAAGAAGTTATCAATAATTATTTTTTTTTGCTTTGAACAAACCTTTTCCAATAAAAAATGTGCTATCATGCATTTTCAAATAAAGTATAATACAAAAAATACATCAAACGTCAAACACATCTACTCGCAGATAGCTACGGTACTGTCATAGTAATTGTGATACCTAATGCAATTTAACATTAAATATCTGAAAAAGTATTCATCTCTGGATATTCGTCGGGAAAGTTTTGGCGCGACGCAACCGATTTTTTATTGACGTAAGTTTTGATATTCCTGTCATAACTGAACAGTGAATATTTTAATGTGGCACCACCAAATTTAGAAGACTATATCCGTTAAGGCCATCGCATTTATACTTTTATGTTTATTAATAAAATTTAATACATATTTTTCCATTTTTTAAAGGTTATAAAAAATAAAAGGCCATTGTTTAAAATTTTATTTTTCTTCAGAGGGGCTATCACAAAAAAGTATCGGTCTCCTAATTTAGTCCTACATATTTATTTTATGAAAAAATTAAAAAAATTGGAAAAAAAATGAAGATTATTTTTTTAAATCTTTCACTACTGAAATTAAGTAAAGCTATGTTCCTTTCTGACACTGCAACTTTTTTTTCTTCCACATTAAGTTTTTTTTCTTCCATTTTAAGTCTTTTTTCTTCCATAATAATTTTTTTTTCTTCTAATTCTAGTTCCTTTTTGTTTTTTTCTTTCAGGTAATCTAAACCAGTTTTTCTCATATACGTAGTTTTTTTTGTTCTTGTTTTTATAGGACCTACAAAAGTTTTACGTGCTATAACACTCTTACACAATTATAAAATTATTTAATTTTGTAGGAAGAGAACAAAGTGATCTTGTATTTAAAAATAATAAATAAAATTCTTTTACAAACCAAAGGTATACTTACCCAAAACGTTTTTGGAGATAGGGCATAATTTTTTGTTTTTTTGTTAACTGTAACACACTGGTCTGCACTTGTTCCCACATTTCACTCAGTTTAAATGGATTTCTGGAAACAACTTCCCTTAATAAAACTACATCGTCCTCATAAGTAAAACGAAGCCGCTTTTTTTCCTCTTCGACACTCATAATTTTTACCAAAATAAAAAACGACAAATAATATACAAAGAAAAGATATTAGAAATGAAAAAATATGAAATGTCGAATGTCGTGTTTTGACAATAATATGACAGATTAATAGAAAAACTGTCAGAATCAGAAAACTTTTAATTAAACGCCCCTTACTTTAATTTAAATAAAGTACAGGAAGCCTGTATTTTATTAAGAGACGACCATAAAAGTTGAACTAAATGCGCTTGCGTATATGTCAAAATAAGAGAAACTTTATTAATGACAGTTCAAAAGATACCTTTCGATAACTCTCTATTGTCAGTATCACAATTTTTATTAACGAATGTATGTATTACAAGCTTTAATTTTGTTATTAAATATGAGTCGTACGTAATATTTAGCTTTAAATTATAGTTTTATTTCTTAATATTCGAATCGAACATTAATCTTTGTAAAACAGAGCTGGCTAAAACTGTACATTATAGTAATGGTTTTGTTGTAAATTAAAGGAAATAATTATTATTCCTGGTTCCGTGATTTTATATTAAAATTATTAATTTAGCTATTAATACCAAAATTGTTTTCCTTTCTTGTTCTTTTCAATTTTCGATATAATTTTTGAAATGCAGCTCGTAGTGTCAGAATTACATCATATGGTTCATGGACTAGCTTTGGAATGAAGTTTAAACATACTCGTAAAAAAACGGACAAAATTTTCGAGACTTGATTTCCGTGATGAACAAAATATCTACATATAAATTGTCCAAAAACTTCAGAGTCTACACTATTCTAATTTTCCATTTGTACTTTCGATCCCCACTTTTCTAATTTTTAATGTAGCGGTCGATTAGTAGTTGTACAAGCCCTACAAGTTTTTACGAAACCTTTGGCGCGCGAGTCAAACTCGCACTTGTCCGATTTTTTAATCTTAAAAATTATGAAAATACGTAAATTGTTTTGATTATGCTAATGTTATTATAAATTAATTAATTACAGAGATACAAACAATAAAAAATCTGCATACATTTCATGGTTGAGTTATATCATATCAGTAATGATAACCATGAAAAAACAATAAAAATCTTTTAACACTATTATTAGTTGATACTTAAAGCATTAGTCAACTAATCGCGATTGCCAAAATTGATGGGCGGTGACAATATGATATGTTACCAAAAAATAATAATCATAACTGGAACATACGTAAAATGGTCCTCGGTTAAAATTTTTGATACTCGCCGGGGATATTATCCAAATATCGATGCTGATAAAAAGACTCCACGGTCGCGAGGTCCGAAAACGCGACCCCCATGAGTTGTAGACAAGTGAAAATCGCGTTTTTTTCAACTTTAAGTGATTGCACCAGCCAAACGACATAATGTCAGATAAAACGGCTTACATGTCCCTATCTTAATTTTTTGAGGTATACTTGGTGGCATAAGAACAAAATATATACAAGTTGATTAAAGTTTATAAAAAACATAACTCTCATATGTATCACTTTCCTGGAGTACCCTGTATAATTAAAATTACTTTTAACTTATTGTCTTTTCTGATATAAATCTGGCTGCGAAAACAGATTTAAAAGAAAATGTTTAGTTTTTGTTCTACAGACCGAAGCGTTACCAGTACCCAGTACATATGATATAGATGATAAACAGGGTGTTTTAAAACTCTCGAAACGGTTCTGCGTGTTTCAAAAGTCTGGAGACGGTCCTGGAATTCAAAAACTACTAAAGATAAATGGTCCAAATTTTGGATTTAGTAATGATATATCGTTTTTTACATTTTTATGCGCTTAACATTTAAAAACATTCATTTTTTTGCTTAAAGAGGCCATTTTGAATTTTTTTTAAAAGCAAATATGACTTTTGAGACGCTGTACATGGAGAAATCGTATATATACTCTTTTTCTGGAGGCTTTTTATCAGAATCGATATTGGGTTAATATTTCCCAGGATCAAACATTTTAACCGATGGCCAGTTTCCGCATGTTCCTTTAAATTTATCAGTTCTAATTAATATACGTCACAATAAAATATACATTACGCTGAAAATCCTATATTTACGCGTTTTATCGAAATTAAAATAGTTATTCTACCATCAATAACTTATTCATGTATGAACTATTTTTTTATTTTATTTATACAGAAACAAGTAGGTAACATTTTTCTATTTTTTTGTTTCAGAATTTAAATCCGAAAAACTAATTTTTCCAAGCGATCTACCATATCACAACGGTCCTCATTGTCGTTCCTGCAGTTTTCACAACAACGAAGGTTACCCTCCGCCAAATTTTTCCTATAACGAAAGATATCCACCTCCAAATATTCAACATAATCACCAGTTTCATCACGATAATCAATTTCCACCTGGCTTTAAACACAGTCCAGAATTTCACGAAAGAAATTCCGGTGGAAAGAGTATACGCTTTGGAGATGGAAACCATGAAGTGGTTGAATTTAAAAACAATTCTTTGAAAGAGGTTGAAAATTTATTATTTTGTTTTTAAGCGTTTCAAAAGACCAGAAAAAAATACATTAATTAACAAAGATACAGAAGAAAAATATAACCTTGTACTAATAGTTCTTTAACAGACTATTAATCAAGCTTATATATAGTCTTGTCGACAAGTGAGTTTTGTGCGAAAAATAGTTAGAAGGGTAGGAAAAATATGAGTGTTGGCTTATTCGACGCGGATTGTAATTCTGAGAAATGTGTCATTTCGATTTTTTCCTACAAATAAAAATTGTAATTGTTATTACCATGAAACGAAAAAAAGAAAGTCATTTTAGTTTTTGATGATAACTATACAAGATAGCGGAAATTGCAAAAAAGATCCTTAAAGAGGAGGAAATTTCAAAAAAAAAATGGCGAAAAAAAATTTTTTGGATTTTTTTTGAAAATCCAATAAAAAATACAGAAAAATTCTTTTTCTCAACTTTGTCGCATTGTATTTTTTAGTAGTATTAGAAAAAAATTATTGTGACACTCAAATATTGTTTATAATAAATTGTGAACTAAATAAACAATGAAATTATTAATGAAAACAAAACATTTTTTTTTATTGTATTATGAGCCATCAATAATGATTTTTAAAGACAAAATTATTTCTTAACTTATTATTTAAATAATGCAAATATGAAAAAATGATTATAAACAGTAAGAAAATTTTTTTAAGAAAAAAAATTTTTTTTTAAATCATCATCGATCCCTATCAATAGAATGGTAAAAAAAAAATTTCAAAAATATTAAAGTAAACTTTTTGTTTCTAAAGAATTTAGCGTTAAAAAATCTTACCCCCAATAATTTAATCCTTATTTCTAATATAAAAATAACTATACCAAAGTATATGAGAAAAAAAAATTTTAACACAATTTTACGATTTTCCATTTTATGTTAACTTACAAAACTCGTTATAAACAATATAAACAAATTTTAAATAATTTTATAGCATCATCTTATTGAGTACACTCATAGAAAATACTCAAAGAGGTAAAAATTTTTTTAGGGTGATTATTTAAACAATTGTCCAGCTTTCAATGAAGACAGAGGTATGAAAGAAAATATTTAATTAACAATAGGATATCTTTTTGAGAAATGCATTTAAAAATTTTTTTTAACGGAACTTTCTTTCTTCAAGTATTGAAATGACACCATAATTTTTTCAAATTTTTAATCAATATTTAGTGCTTTAAAAAAAATATTCGCGCGGAACCCTATTTTCAGCAACAAATTAAAGTTATAAATATTAGAGCTAGAGATTCGGGACTTCGAAGTTTTTTTTTTTGGAAATTTCATCCTCTTTAAGGATCTTTTTTGCAATTCCCGCTATCTTGTATAGTTTTTAAGTTATCATCAAGAACTAAAATGGCTTTTTTTGTTTTTTGTTAATAAAAAATACAATTTTTATTTGCGGGAAAAAATCGACATCAGGCATTTCTCAGAATTGCAATCCGCGTCGAATGAGCCATCGCTCATATTTTTCCTACCCTTTCAACTATTTTTCGCAGAAAACTCACTTCTAGACTAGACTAATAAAGCATAACATAAAAATACAAAATAGTTTAGGAAAATCAAAACCAATAAACTACAATGAGATACACTTACTACTATCTTCATTCATAATGAAAACATTAACGAAAATACCGTTTAAAAAAAAATGAAAAGCGAGTTTCAAATCTTTAGCGTCGATAATTCAGAAATAATTTTAATTTTAACATATTTGAGAAAAATCATCAAAATATGTCTATAAATAATAAAAAATCAAATAATTATAAGTAATACAAATAAAGCACAAAACAGCGAAAAAATAGGTAAAAAAAGAAGCGTAAGATAAATATCAAAATTTTTAGTATAGAAATTAACATTCATAGTTTTGTTTTTGCTACCAACAGTAAACTAATTTGCTGTTGTATTTTAAATTACAAATTAGATACATATTTTACTAAATATGTATTAATAATGCAGTATGGAAATAACATTTTATTTAACAGTTTAATACGTAAATTATTAAGCTATATTAAATGATGAATAATCACTTATTTGAATAATTAATAAAATAAATATTAAGTTGATTACCTTGATCAAACTCCTATATATTATCGCAGCATTATGTTGACTCAAAAAATATAATTATCCTATTTGAAAAACTGAAGTGAAATATTCAGGATATATATACAGGGTGGGGCAGCACATACGGCACGGAATTTAGTGCCAAAACCATTACAATTAAAAAAAATCTTTTTATATGCATACATGTAGCTCAATAAGAGCTACATTTTAAAAATATTTATAAATATACAGTGTGCTGCAAAAAATTTTTCATAACAAAGTTATATATGTTTAAATGGAACACCCTATATTTTTTTACATATTCGGATTGGCCCTGAGAAGCTGACTTTAAAAACCTCTTACACCTATATTATAAACTAAATAGTTTTGAAGTTATAGGCAATTGAAATTCGAGTTTTTACCTCTCGTCCTTCAGATAAGAGAGGTATAGTAATCATGCTAAAAATTGGTCAGTGAGTTTTCAATGGGTGTGTTAATGTGTGTGGATGTGTTAGTGTGCGTACGTGCGTGCGTGCGTGCGCGCGTTGTGTGTGTGGATGTTGTACTAACGATAACTCAAAAACTACTGAATTAAAAAATTTGAAATTTTGCATACAATATTTTGATACCCTAAGTTAGATCTCATTAGATTTTGGTGTCAATCGGATAACCCGAAGTGGCAGTTGCTATGAGTGATGACGCCATTAATAAACAAAATGGCAATAAAGTTTTACACATATATTTTGTGTACACTATAGTTTATTTTCGTATCATTAAAATTTTCAAAACTTTTGCCATTGTTGCCAGATTTACGAAAATAGTTATTTGTTTAACTAGGCAGAGAAGTAACAGATTTACTGCCGCTTCTAGCATTTCAATGAAACTAGCCAAGACAGTAAATCTGATTATCTGCCGTGTGAAACATATAATTTTTTCTTCTGTTTGTACAGTGTGATTAAAAAAATCAAATTAAAATGAAAACTTTTTTATAACGGATACAACTCACACCTTTTTATTTTTTTTCTAATCGTATGTTATAGGTAATAATTAAATCGTATTTTCTAATTATTATTGTCGATTAGACCTTAAATTGTATACATATTAATATCTACCGAAAAATAATTCACTACTGTTACATTCAAGTTGCTTCAATTTTCTTTATCAATTGATTGTCCACGAGATAGAGGTTAGTGGATTCCATGTGCCTGCTTAAATCAGATTACCATTGCCGTTGCTAAGTAAAGTCAGGGTTGTTATGAACCTTTTCTGAATTGTTTAGTTGAAAATCGCCATTTTTTATCAGTTTACTGCCTAGACAGTAAAAATGTTACTTCTATGATCGATAAATGTCACTAAAACTGACGTTTAATGTCAATCGGAGAAAAAGTCAATTTTTTTCTTACTTTTACCTCTCGCCCCTCAGAAGAGAGGTATAGTAATCATGCTAAAAATTGGGTAGTGAGTTTTCAATAGATTAACACGTTTTAAGGTCCCTATAATCCGATTTTGAAATTTTCGCGATGATGTGTGTGTGAGTGTATGCGTGCGTGCGTGCGTGCGTGTGTGTATTAGGATGGATGTTGTAGTAACTATAACTCAAAAACTGCTAAATTAAAAAAAATTAAATTTTGCATATAAGATTCTGATACCCTAGATTAGATCTGATTAGATTTTGGTGTCAATCGGACAACCGGAAGTGGCAGTTACTATGAGTGATGACGTCATTACTAAACAAAATGGCAAGAAAGTTTTACACATATATTGTGTATACACTATATTTTGTTTTCGTATACATAAAATTTTCAAAAATTTAGCCATTGTTGCCAGATTTACAAAAAAGTCAATTTTTTTCATACTTCTTTGTGTTAATGTGTACATTTTTGATTCAAAAAGGGGGAGAGGTCATGTGCTAGCCACATCAGATTTTTATTTTAAAAAGCTTTACTTCAAGATACTGATTTAGATTTTACAATTATTAGGTTTTTTCCACATTAATTAATTAGAACTTATTTATAACGACTTCCAGATTAAATAAACCTAGCAAGTTAAAACAGTATCCAAGTAGCTCAGCTACTTCGTTCCAAGTTTTCGATTACTAAAAACAGAATTCCAAAATTCGAAACCATTCTCGGAATTATCGCTGTGTCATACAGACATTGTAAAGTCAATAAAGTATCTTCAGTTCTCTGCTTAATAACTATAGGTACTTTTGTGTATCTTCAAGGCATACATTTCTCTGCCAAATCAAGTAAGTAGTATTAATCCGGAACCAGAATAGTTAAACCATCTCGCTTTATTTCGACATCTCGTCAACTTTTCAGTGGCAGTAATTTTAGTCATCTTACCTCAACAAATTACAGAGAGCATCTCGCATCAACAAATTACAAAGAATATCACGTCTTAACAATTTACCTGGGGCATCTCACATCAACAAATTACGGGGGGTCCACAGCTGTACTATTTCCATAAGCCAAAACATAATAAATATGATCCTTGTTAACCGCTTCATTTATATTCATTCTATTTGTATTTATCGAAATCTGTTGTATATAAACTTCTTTTCTTGGATTTCTTCATATTTAACTCAAAAACTTGTTGAAAAGTATAAACGACACGTGCAGACGATCACGCAAAACAAAGAAATGAGGTTTGTCATAAATAGAGATGGGACTCCTAGACAACTATAGAGATGGGAGACGCTTCGTAGTTATTTTAGAACTCCGTCTGGTTAATTTTAGCTTTAAAAATTGCGTGCTTACTCAAAAAAAAATTTAATAAACTTTAATGTTAGATTATAAACTGAAACTGGCAGATAACATGTATCCGTCCACGGTTATTTTGAAA
Source organism: Neocrepidodera transversa (assembly GCA_963243735.1). NCBI lineage: Eukaryota > Metazoa > Arthropoda > Insecta > Coleoptera > Chrysomelidae > Neocrepidodera > Neocrepidodera transversa. The sequence goes on along the minus strand of OY725343.1, from coordinate 28,123,696 downwards.
GAAACCTAATTTTTCAAAACTTCTATACAAGCGGGGTGCCGCCTAAATGCAATTTAAGGAGGATTAAAATCTGAAATTTTGATCGTATTTTTAATTATATTCTATTTTGCATATAACGTTTAAGTAAACATTTATGTATTATAGATATATATTTCGATTTGCATTTTAATTTATAAAAATCTGATGTGGCCAGCACATGACCTCTCGCCATTTTTGAATCAAAAATTTACAGGTTGCCACAAAAAAGTATGAAAAAAAATTATATTTTTGTAAATCTGGCAACAATGGCAAAAGTTTCGAAAATTTTAATGAAATGAAAATAAACTATAGGGTATACAAAATATATGTGTAAAACTTTATTGCCGTTTTGTATAATAATGGCTTCATCACCCATAGCAACTGCCACTTCCGGTTGTGCGATTTGCACCAAAATCTAATCAGATCTAATCTAGGGTATCAGAATCCTGTATGCAAAATTTCAAATTTTTTTATTTAGTAGTTTTTGAGTTATCGTTACTACAACATCCATCCAAACACACACACACACACACACACACACACACACACACACACACACACACACACACACACACACACACACACACACACACACACACACACACACACACACACACACACACACACACACACACACACACACACACACACACACACACACACACACACACACACACACACACACACACACACACACACACACACACACACACACACACACACACACACACACACACACACACACACACACACACACACACACACACACACACACACACACACACACACACACACACACACACACACACACACACACACACACACACACACACACACACACACACACACACACACACACACACACACACACACACACACACACACACACACACACACACACACACACACACACACACACACACACACACACACACACACACACACACACACACACACACACACACACACACACACACACACACACACACACACACACACACACACACACACACACACACACACACACACACACACACACACACACACACACACACACACACACACACACACACACACACACACACACACACACACACACACACACACACACACACACACACACACACACACACACACACACACACACACACACACACACACACACACACACACACACACACACACACACACACACACACACACACACACACACACACACACACACACACACACACACACACACACACACACACACACACACACACACACACACACACACACACACACACACACACACACACACACACACACACACACACACACACACACACACACACACACACACACACACACACACACACACACACACACACACACACACACACACACACACACACACACACACACACACACACACACACACACACACACACACACACACACACACACACACACACACACACACACACACACACACACACACACACACACACACACACACACACACACACACACACACACACACACACACACACACACACACACACACACACACACACACACACACACACACACACACACACACACACACACACACACACACACACACACACACACACACACACACACACACACACACACACACACACACACACACACACACACACACACACACACACACACACACACACACACACACACACACACACACACACACACACACACACACACACAGACATCATCGCGAAAATATTAAAATCGTATTCTAGGGACCCTAAAACGTGTTTATTCATTGAAAACTCACTACCCAATTTTTAGCATGATTCCTATACCTCTCTTATCTGAAGGGCGAGAGGTAAAAATTATAGATTAGGAATTTCTATTATGGCTAACTACCCTTTTTATTACGCAACAACATGCATATTAAAATTGAGAAAATACTTATTTTGAAGTTTCTATTTCACTCTTCCTACAATTCAAACGCAGATATACCTAATGGGAAAATAAAAGTAAATATTTGGCAACAAAATTTAAATCCTCTTATAGCGAGATGTTATTTACTATAAGCTTTTGGGGTTCTTTGGCTGTTAAAAGAATTAAGTAAAATAATAAAAGGTTTATTAGAACTGTGGAACAAAAGCAAGTGACAACTAAGAGAACGTTATTGCGAATCATAACCTAACATTGGTTTTCGCACCAAAAGTAAATTAAATAAAAGTCTATCAAGATAGGCAACACTAACAACACACATGCGTATTGTTGGTTGCATATAAGTAGGGTTGTTATAACCTCCCCCTTTGCTTCACGCAGAGTCTCTCAAGTAGAAGCAAAAGAGATAATTGTGAAATGGATTAAGCACAACAAGAGCACTTGGGCTTAGCAGCTGAACGTCTTCTACAGGAATCATGAGATGACGTTGTAGAGGTATCTTCAGGCTGTGTGGCAGTAGATGCGTGCGCATCCACTTTGTCGTCGGATCCTTGAGAGGATAATTTTGGAGGGCGTCCCCGTTTCCGTACAGGACACACTGGTTGCGGATCATCGGCATCATCAGACATCGCATGGAACGGTGTCAGGGCAGACACATGGTATTTGCCTATGGGAGTATCCGGGTTGGACACTGACGATACTTCGTAAGTTGTTGGGGTAACCACCTTGGTTACTTGATAAGGTCCATCTCGACGAGGAGCGAACTTTGAAGTAAAAGAAGTTTTACTTTTGCTTAAAGCATGAACATCCACGAGCACTTTATCGTTCAGTTTAAATATCACTCCGTCGCGGCGTGATTTATCAGCGTAGATCTTCGCACGATCTTGTTGAACTTCACTACGTTCGCGAGCTTGATATAAAGTTTTACTGAGAGTTTTCAGATATGGAGTTATTTCAGGCACAAAATTGTCATTGTTTATAATAGCACGTAAGTCTTTATGTACATCGTCGGGAGTACGCAATTCACGACCGAACGTGAGGTACGCGGCACTATAACCAGTAGCTTGAGACCGAACAGAGTTCATCGCGAAACGAACTGCGGGGATTTGGTCTTTCCACATCGTGTGGTCGGCACCTGTCAAAATTGCTAATCGAGGTTTTAAATCACGATTTTTACGTTCTACCGGATTCGCGGCAGGCCAGTAAACTGGAATAAGGGATTGTTTAAATCCGAGGCAATGGGCAACTTGCTGCATTACAGCACTAACGAACTGTGTAGCATTATCGCTAATGACTCGTCTAGGTAAGCCATACCGGAGGATTACCTCATCTACTAAACAACGGGCACAGTTTTCAGCAGTAGCAAGCTTCAATGGAAATATCTCTATCCATCTACTTGTAGTGTCCTCTATAATAAATATCCATTTAAAACCGTCAGACGTTTCTGGAAGTGGACCAAATAGATCAATGGACAATACTTCGAAACGTTGCGATTGTACTGGAGTTTGCAATTGTCCAGCGGGTTTCAAGTTGTTGGCTTTGTAACGTTGACAATCCAAACACTTGGATACATAGTCTGTTATGAATCGACGCATTCCAGGCCAATAATATTTGTCTGCGATTCTCTGATGTGTCCTATCAGCACCATAATGTCGGAACGACTTGTTGGGCTTCTTCTTTATCTAGGTCAGGAACATACCTAAATAACACACCTTGAATCATGAGATAACCACGTTCAGACCAACGCTTAAAGTCAAGGTCGTTGTCATCGGATTTTTCGAAAGATTCAATGATTTTTTGAAGATCTGGATCGGCCATTTGTTCCTCTCGGATTTCTCTAGAAGTTGTTCTAGGCAAATCGATTTCAACATATTGAGTGTCAATATTTTCTAGCTGAGGTCTTGACAACATGTCAGCGACGACATTTAGTCTACCAGGAATGTAATCTACTTTTAAATCAAATGATTGAAGAGCTAAAGCCCACCGGGCTAATCGACCAGACGGTGACTTCAATGACATAAGATATTTTAGAGGTTGATGATCACTTTGAACTATCACGGTGGATCCTTCTATGTATCCACGAAATTTATTGACAGACCAAACGACAGCAAGAGCTTCAAGCTCTGTAGTACAATAGTTTTGTTCTGCAGCCGTAAGGAGTCGGCTAGCGTATTCAATTGGTCTCTCTTCAGATCTCTCCCCCTGGAGTAAACAAGCTCCCAATGCATAAGAACTTGCATCTGTTCTGAGAATAAAAGGAAGATTAGGATCAGCTTGTCGCAAAATAGGACTAGAGCACAAAAGAATTTTAAGTTGATCAAAAGCTTTGGATTGATTTGGACCCCATATCCATTGAGAATTCTTTTTAAGAAGACTAGATAAAGGTTTGCTAACATCAGCAAAATTTTCAATGAAACGTCTAAACCAAGAGCAGGTTTGTAAAAAGGAAGTAAGTTGTTTGACATTGGTAGGAGCAGGCCTATCTACAATAGCGGCAACTTTATTGGGATCTGGTTGAATTCCAGTAGGTGTAATGACGTGTCCAAGGTAAAGTACTGAGCCACAACAAAAAGTACACTTTGATCTATTAAGGTGAAGCTTAAAGGTTTTCAAACGAAAGAAAACTTTTTCCAAATCTTGAATGTGATTAGGGAATGTAGATGAAATAACAATAAGGTCATCTAAATAGGCTAGAATGTCAATGTCTGATAATCCAGAGCGAAATCTATCTATAAGACGTTGGAATGTAGAGGGTGCATTACGCAAACCAAAGGGCATACGTGTATATCGGAATGTACCAAAAGGGCATATAAATGCAGTTTTATCTCTATCTGCGGGAAGGACGGAAACTTGATGATATCCAGCCTTTAAATCGAGAGTAGACATATAACATGTTTCTTTGGTAGAATGTAGAAGATCATCTATCCTAGGTAACGGATATTTGTAGGCACGAGTAACGGCATTGAGTTTTCTATAGTCGACTGTCAGTCGAATACCTCCATCCTTTTTGGGAACCAAGACGACCGGAGCAGCATACGGAGATTCACACTCTTCAATTGTACCATTTTCCAAAAGGTTATTGATTTCAAGTTTGAGTTGCTCTTTCTTTACTTCTGACATACGATAAGGTGGGACAGCAATAGGATTACTATCAGTTAGCGTGATTGTATGTTCGGCAAAAGGAGTAGGTTCATCATTAGGAGAGAACAGATCACGGCTGTGATCAAGAAGATTATTTAGTTCATCTTTTTCTGGAGAGGAGAGAGAGATACCTTCATTTTCTCTTAATTCGATTTGAGCCAAATGAATCGAATTTAAAACACATGACGAATGAGAAGTTGGTTCTGGGGCAAAAGAATAACGATCGTTTGGAGCGTCTCCATAATACCAGCAATCATGTGGTATATCAAGGACAATGTTTGCTGCTTTCAAGAAATCAGAACCAAGAAGTGTTCTACTTTGAACATGTTCAGGAATTGAAATTAATGTTACAAAATGTTCTCTATTTTGTAATGTGATTTTGACATTAAATGTTAGTGCATTAACTGGGTTTGTTTTACCATCGGCTAGGGTCATGACCATGGCTTTACTTTTATAGGAAATATTATCTTTTATGAGAATATCACTGAGCATAGCACCTGCAATCGATGATTGGGCACCAGAGTCAAGAAATGAATGACCGTGATGACCTTGAACAGTAATTCGTGCAAGTGGACGAATTTGTGGAGTCATCGGACAAGAAGAGTCAAAATTATGTACAGATGTACACAGAAATTCAGATGATGTACTGATTTGAGACTGTTTAGAACAATTAGGACAATTGGATTTAACGTAACCAGGGGTTTTACAACCATAACAGAAGATCTGCGAAATTTCAGACGAGCTGGCAACGTTGGAATTTCCAAAAGTTGTTTGTTTATTATTAAGATTATTACTAGACTGTTCGCTGCGCGTTCTGGAAGCGAATTTTCTACATTCATCTTTATTGTGACCAAAATTTTTGCAAAACGAGCACTGTACTTTATTTTTGCGATTTGTATTGGTAATATTGTTATCATTTTTAGCTACTGAAGCTTGATAAACGCGTTGATTAGCTTTTGCAACGACGGGATCGGGTAATGTCTGTTCAATAGCGCGAGCTAATTCGATAAGTTCTTTAAAAGAATTTATTTTATCACGTGACACTTTTTCTTTAATACGCGGATTTAGTAATCCAAAAACCATATCAAGTTGTGCATGTTCTGAGATTACGGAATCTCCGGTTAAACGTGACAATAATGAACGAGCTTTGCTTATGAAAATGTCTGTTTTTTCTTCACACTGTTCTTTAGAAAAAAGTTCACGATAAATATGATAAGCGGGTTTAGGAAATCCATATGCGTGTCTTAAACAATCAAGAGCTTCGGTAAAACTAGTTACAGATGACTTTATTCCTTGCCACCATGTTGCAGCCGCATCGTGTAAGAGCATACTAAGTCCTTTTAACGCGTGAATGTCCGAAATGTTTAAACATTCCTTGTAAACAGTGATTGCATCAATAAATGCCTCAACATCTTCGTTTTTACGACCAGTAAAATTATGTTTACAAGCAGAAAAATTAGAATTTGTACTTACATTGTGTGGTACTTGATTTAAACCTGCAGTTTGAATACTTGCAATTAGGTTTTGCAGCATTTCAGGCGTCATAACTACCTGTTGAATAGAGGTATCTGCTTCAGACATGATTGTAGACTTCGTTCCAGTGCTTTTTCCAGACCTTAAGAACATAAACTACGTTGTTTCGAAGCACAAAGTACGTATTTCACTTGAGAACTGACAAAAACAGTGTCTGCACGTTGATTGAATCCTTGTTTTCACTTGAGAACTGAGAAAAACAGTGTCTACGCGTGAATAGAATTAGTATAATTCGAAAAGGGAACTGAAAACAGTGTCCAGAATAACGATTCACTCACTTTTTGAACAAAAACCGGTAAAATCGAACTACACACAGTGTCGAAATCACGAAAGTTCACAAAAGTCTTCGATTTTATTTACAAAAATCTTATAAACAGCAGCACGTTGGGGCGCCAGTTATAGCGAGATGTTATTTACTATAAGCTTTTGGGGTTCTTTGGCTGTTAAAAGAATTAAGTAAAATAATAAAAGGTTTATTAGAACTGTGGAACAAAAGCAAGTGACAACTAAGAGAACGTTATTGCGAATCATAACCTAACATTGGTTTTCGCACCAAAAGTAAATTAAATAAAAGTCTATCAAGATAGGCAACACTAACAACACACATGCGTATTGTTGGTTGCATATAAGTAGGGTTGTTATACTCTGAATTTATTGGTACATGTCATACTGGACATAAATATTTGTATTTCAATAATTATTTCCTCGGCCCCCGGTGGAATCTAAATGTCCAAATTTAGTATTTAATAAATGATAAAGTTTCCTATTCACTAATAATAAAAATGATTACTATAGCTCATTGATGAATATTTAAAGCTATATGTATATTTTCTAGATTCCAATAAATTATTTGGAACAAATTGACAACTACGATGTCAATGATCTTCTGGCCAATTATGTTGATGGGTACAATGAGGCAGAATCCAAACCTACGTTTGGAAGTAAGTAACATTTACTTTAAAAAAATATAATAATTGTTTCAATAATTTTTTTTAATTCTCAGATTTAACTTGAACTTTTTTTTTAGATAGATTTGGAGATGATGGACAAGAAAGAAGTAAGTATATTAACAATAAATAAAGCTGGTTGACAAATAATAGAAATATTTCTGATTATCTATAAATCGACAGTAAATTTCATTTTTATAACTATAATATTTTAAGGTTAGTTTTGTTTGAATACGTTACAAGGACTTACACGACTTGTATAAAATGTCTTAAATCAGAGTTTTCTTTTGTTTTTATTAGACAAAGTATTTTTTCATTTTTTTTTTCTTCATAATATAAAAATAAACTTGTCTGTATATACTATTTTCATATTAAAAGAAACGTGTGGAGAATACCCCGCTCGGATGGTTATTTTAAGCGTTTCTGTGGTCCCTATAGCATATTTTAAGTTTGACAGTGTCAAATACATTCAAACTAATTCCCATCAACCACAATTTCATAGAGACCACCTAATACCAATGCAGCTTTATTTTAACTGGTTTTGTACGTTTGTAAATCCATCATTTTTTTGAATATAATTATGCCATAATCTCAATTGATTGCTAGATTTTATTCACATCTTAGCCAATTTTCAGTATATACGTGGCAACATCGTTTTCGTGGTTCTGGTATGACAATGTTGTGAAGTTAACATGTGTAATTGACAATTCTATGTTGGAATCTTAGACCATTTACTATTAGATATCAATTTTCCATCCTTCTCTTGAAGTCAATATCTAAGCACAGCATGTTGTGATATATGTCAGTTTGTTTGTATACAAACACTTGAACAAACTGTATGACAAGTAACTCTTCGAGAGTTTAATAAATGGCATTTTCTAAGCTATTTAAATTGTAAACGATACTTGTAGTAAGTTCAATCGGCGTAAGCCACTTCTATTGATGTTTGTAAACACTTCTCCGCACACACTGGATTCCACCGCACCAAGAGAAATATCACGAGAAAGAAACAAGATGTATCGACTTCAAAACATTGTATACAAAAATGTAAACAAGGCATGTCTAATAGTAAATGGTCTAAGTTGGAATTGGAATGGTTTACACGAGCTGAGTTCGGCTTGGTTACACTTTTCGCTCGTTTTACCCCGCCCTTGATCGATCCGTTCAGGTATTGACAAGAATTCGGTTTAGACGTTTCTCCAAATACTCATACTCTACTCCTAACGCTCCCAATTCTTCAAGCCGAACTCAGCTACAGAATCGCTTGCCTGCAGGTTCCCACTCCGCTGTTCACTTGAGTGAAACGTAATTCGCTTAAATAATAAGTTTGAACATATTTAACCATGAGCTCTAGTTGCAGCGTGACGTAGTACCCGCTAATGGTGCAGTGGGTCTTGGGATCGATTCCACATAGCCTTCTAATTTTTGTTTAACAGCTAGATTTAGATAGTCACGACTTCTTTTAATAAAATTAATATTTTTTTAAATACACAGGCTAGATTTAGATAGTCAAGACCTCTTTTAATAAAATAAATATTTTTAGCAACAGTTTTCACTCAAGTGAACGATATGGCAACAGCGGAGTATGAACCTGCAGGCAGGCGCCTCTATAATTTTACTCTTAAACATCAAAATAGTTGAAATTTAAAATTAAAATGAACTTTATGATTTATGCAAATTTCTGTGAAAATCGGCATATTTCGTGTTGAACTATTTTCAAATAATTGTTAATCGATCTGCTTCATAGTTTCTTCAAATTTAAGCAAGGACCACTGACATCTTAAGCTGTCTGTTTTGGTTAAAAATGAAAAATTGATTTATGTTTCCATTAGAGCAGCAAATGTCTTGTTTATTCTCATTATGGTAAGAGTTAGAGAGTGTTATGGCCTATTGCTCAATGTTGCTCTTGTTCCGTTTGGGCTTCCAGAAGTTTTCATAATTTATATACCATAGTTTGTTATTTTCAGTTTTTACAGTTATTTCCTCTAAAACAGAGTTCTAAAATTTGAAACCGTTCTCGAGTTATCGTTGGGAGGGACAATGTAAATTTAATAAGTATCTTCGTTTCGCTACTTATTCAAGTCCATAAGCCACAGAGTGATAATATTTTAGTTATTTTTACTATATACTGTAATATATGCGGTATAAATGTATAAAGCGAAAGTATTGTCGGTTAAAAATACCGATATCTAGATTTTGACTTTTCTTTACGTTTTCAAGTCCCCTAGCTCCAAAATGAACATTATTTTAGAAGTTGTGCGTGCTACCATCTATTCATGGACGTGCCTTACTCGTTTATCGTTGTAATAATTGTTTGGCTCGAAAAGAGTGAAGTAGATGCTGTATAGGTTTTGGACTAGCGCTATCTCTAACGTCCTAACACTACGATACTATTTTGAGAGAGATAGATGGTCTGAAACATTGCTTTCTCTCGAAGTAGCACAATCTCAATTAAAATTCCTCTCAAAAATATCATACTTGTTGTTTATTTGACAAACACAGATACGTACTCTCTCAAGTCATTTCACAATCGAAATAGCATACGCATTCGATAACATATGTCATTTTTGATTTATATACGTATTTATGTCAACGTTTTTAATGTAAACCATACTGTTAGATTTAAATTTCCTGACAAATTCTGAAAGTTCAATATTTTTCAGATGCAGGTATGATTCCAGCGAAAGCAGGCTGTAGTCCTGAAAGTATTTCAGTCCATTTGGCCTCGTCCGAGGATCCAACTGTAGTTTATATTCCAAAATGTACCAGAATAGAAAGATGTGGAGGGTGTTGTTCGCACAAACTGCTTTCTTGTCAAGCTATTGAAATGGAAACAGTTTCAGTCCAGGTCAGAAAAAAAAATATTTTAAATTTAAAAAGTAAAATGTCTAATCTTTTATATTTAGGTCGTAAAAACGCAATATATTGGAGCAAAAAAACTGAAATATCTTGGTAAAGAAGTCATACCGTTGGAAAAGCACCTAAAATGTAAATGTAATTGTAAAGTTAAAGCTGAGGTAAGAAAATATTGATTTAAAAAATCATTCTAATATTTTCAGAATACAAAAATCTGCCTACTTTCATTAATTCATAGTATTTTACGTTACAAGCCCGGTAGGTGACTTTGTTACAGTACGAGTTGTTTTACTGAATATAAACGAGTACTGTAATAAAACCTAACGGACATGTATCGTATGATATTTTATTTCATCCTTTCTTCATTTGTTGATTTAAAAAATAGTTCGCAGTTTGACATATGATATTACCATAATTGCAATAAAGCAGTGTCAGCTGACGTCACATGTCGGTTCTGTTATCAGCTGGTCGGGGAGCAAACCGGGAATATGGAATTGTAATATTTGGAGTAATTATTATTATTATGATTTACATTTTAATTATTACTTATTTTAATCTAGTCATAAAAACTAATTAAAAAATGTGAATTTATTGATTACCCTAAACCTAAACTGACATATTTGACAAATCACATAAATATTTGCAATAACTAACTGTTTAAATTATTACTTTTATATTATTAACGGACTTCCCTAATAGCACACAACGTCCTTGGGACGTACAATTTATGTCCATTTAATGTCGGAACGTCCATGGACTTAATATGTATGTCCTGTGGATGTTTGTTTTTGGACAGTATTAAGACGTCCACGATATATATCCATTATTTGTACAATTTATGTACAATGTCCATACCGGATATCCAGTAGTTGTCCGTGATGGATATAATATAACATATTCATACCATAGTCTTAAAACAGTCCCTCGCCGACTTAATACAGGCAATGTCCAAAACATGTCCGGGACAGACACCTAAGAGTGGTCCTCACTCGACATAATATGGACCAAAAGTAAAGCTCCGCCTGAAAGATGGAGACACTTGCGCTGATGCTTCTTAGACACCACGAATAGTATGGTATATCGCGATTTAAAACATCCTATTAAGTCTGCTCCGAGCTCGCTCAACGAGTATAAACGGTGGCTATTATTCACGTAGATGAAGTTTCCGACACGAGCAGGTGTTGAAATAACAATTTCACAATTACAATTGAACTGGTGTGAATAATATAACAAAAAAAATCACTTTCTCTGACATCCACTGTACCAAAATAGGACGTTCATGTCCCAGGGGGATATCCAATGGATGTCCGCGGCGGACGTTCGAATTCAGTTCAAAGTTGTGACATTAGTGCGTCCCTCGGACGTCCATAGAACGTCCAGTGTACCAGAAAAGGATGTCCTAAGGATGTCCGGAATGTCCGAAGAGGACGTCCTATGGATATCTGTAGGACTACTTTGTGTTATTAGGGTTTATTACTTAATTAACCGGAATGAACTAACAATCTATACTATAAATATTATCTAACGTATAGGTTTTTGTAAAAAATCGATAAGAAAGACACGGCAAATACTCTTCTTTGGTCCCCGATCAGTTGTTTACAATTATTACATCGGTTTCCATATTTACGTACGATTGCTATTTGCTTATCACTATCAATTGGTTAAGAAATATATGTGTTTGATATTATGAAGGTTTTTAAAATCAAAATAATGTAGCTAGCCAACACATTACGTTATCTGATACTATAATGTTCCATTTATCGGCAGCTAATGAGTACAGGGTAAGGAGATTTACTTAACAGGCTGAAATAAAATATCTTACTTAATTGATCGTGTTACGGTATGCCTTAACTCCTTAGTGCGACCCTGTCGATTTCCATCAAGATCAAATAGACATTTGGCACTTGACAGATGAAAGCTTAATTTCCAGACCGTGTACTCCCCATCATTGACATATACTTACTCATGGACGCAGTGGTACTTAGAAAGAAAGAGATAAAACGATGTTTCGGACCACTCTACCTCTCTCAAAATAGTATTGTAGTTAGGACATTAGTGATTGTGCTATTCCGAAACTATACGCCATCTTATTGCTCACTTTTTCGAGCCAAAAAATTTAAATAACGATATACGGTAAAGCAGCGTTTAAATATGCTAATATTAGATAAGTGAGTTGATCAAGTCAGTTGAATTTAAGTGACTTTCATTCTCTGTCTAACAAAGAAAGTGGTAGAGAACATAAGGAAAAGAAATAGATTAGACAGTGAATTCGTCGAAGAGGAATATGCAAGGTACCTGAAATAACATTTGACGTGAACTTAAATTGGAAGAATTCAACGATTACAAAAATGTTCTATAGCTAAATGAGCAACAATTTGAATATTTAGTGGAAAAAGTTACACAAAAAATCAGGGTAAATCTGGCATTTTTATACTTAATTCTTGCCATCTTCTATTACTTTCCTAATTAGAGCCGCTCTAGCATCTCTATTTTTATATTCCTTATTTTTACTATTCCACAGACATTTGTATTTATACTCTTGCTAGATTTCTCCTCCGACCATCTCGACGCCGTTTTTAACACCCGTTTTTATTCACTTGAATGAAAAAAGTTGAACATATGTTTCAACTGAGATGCTATTCAATTCACGCGATCGAGTGAAATGAATGGAGGGGTTTTGATATTTAATTCAAGTCACTTTTGAATTCAACTGACTTGATCAACTCACTTGACTAATGTAAATGCTCCTTAAGGCACGTCCATGAGTATATGACAACCACCACTTTATCTATTTCTACTTACGGTTTTTTTTATTTCGTTTAATTTTGTTTCTATATACTTTACTGAGTACTGTTTCGTGCAATCCGATATCGTCTAGTGCGAACGCTTTTTGGAACGAAGTTCCTTTACGCGGCTTGCGGTAGGAGAGTGAACTGGCCGAAATCGTCACGTAAGGAAAAATCGTTATGCCCCCGCACAGGCAACTTTCCTTGCCATGGAGAATTAATAGAAATCTACTGTAATATTTTTGTACTTTGGGTTTGCTCGAATTATAACTAATTTATTTAAGTAACACAACTTCTAATTTATATCAAACACGACTAACAAAGTATATTAATTTATACAATACAACAGCTCGCTATTCGTGAGTCATCAAGGTTCGGTGTACACATAGCCGGCCTCGTTACACTACATATTAAATCACGTTTAGAGTAGAAAATAATGCAAGGGAACTTTGTTCCTGACGGGGGTCTCTCGACCGCGCAAACTATTTTTTTTATTTAGTATTATAGATCATCTATATATCCACCAATGGTTTGATTTGTTCGTTTAAAGTTGTTTTTTTCTGATTTATATCTCTTAAGAGGCCTGCACGCCACGTGACTTTTTTGGTTGCCGGTTAGAGAATTACCCGAGAAAATGTGCTTGTATTCTAATAAATTGGGTGTAAAAATTGTTTTTTTAGTATTTTCCGGTTAATGTTAAGTAACCTACCCTCTAGTACAATTTCTTTTGCGCAGAACAGGGTGGAGCGCCATAAAGCATAATTATTCGTTTTTGGACGAGAATTCGCCTAATATAGCAACTAAAAACATGCGGTTTTTTTCATGATATGTAAAATATTTAATAAAAGAGCGCGTCTGTGCTACTTTTTTCAAATTTAAAATAATTTAAAAAAAGCGCCACAGAGGCGCTCTAAAGAATTAACTACAGAATCGATTGGTGAAAACCACAACTTCCCAATATTAAGGGAGCGCCGTCCAAAAACGATTTCAGGCATTGGCGCCTCTTAAAGTTTGGCTTAAAAACAGTCTTTATGAAAATAAAATGAGGCGTACTAGGGGGTTCCAAATCGGAAAATTAAGCTCTCGGTTGGACACTAGTATTAATAGTTCGTTACTTTAATTCGTTGGCTCTTTTAAAGCCGAGTGATTTTAACCACAGTGGAACCCTTAAATCCCTTTATAGTCTAATATGACTTTCTTATATTGGTTATTCTGAAAGATATACATAAATCATAATTAATAAACATTGAATTTTGCTTCTGATATTTATCAAATCTAACCGTAATTTTTATTAAGTTGAATTTTCAGCACTGTCTACCCAACCAGCAATACAGAGCTAGTGAGTGTGGCTGCATCTGCATGAACGCTGATGAAGAAGCCAAATGCATCCGAGACACAGATATTAAATTTTGGGATCCCAGAACGTGTACTTGCAAATGCAGGAATATCATTGAATGTTCAACGGGATCCGTTTACGACCATAACGAATGTAGATGTAAAATTATACCAAAAAGACGATATGCTAAGTTTGAAAGGAAGGGTTATGTTGTTGAAAAAGAGTTTATAGTTCCTTTGATCACAGATGATCCGGAATGAAGCGTGGATTATAAATATTTTGTAATAATCTGTAAATATTTTAAACATATGACATTTAAATGTATTATTAGCATTGACATATATTAATGGACATGCCCAGCGGTGAAAATTGTGATACTTTAAAAGAAAGGGGTAAAACAATGTTTCGGACCATATCTATCTCTCTCAAAATAGTATCGTAGACGTTAGACATAGAGCTCTACTCGGAAACTATATACGGCATCTTATTCACTTTTTTCGAAACAAAAAATGTTTACAACGATAAACGGGTAAGGCACGTCTATGAGTATATGTCGGTGATTCTTAGGATGCTTTCCAGTGCAATGCTTTGAGATTTCATGAATTAGCTTTTATCAGATTTTTTCACGATGTTCGAATGAATAATTATTCGGTGCATTTGTATATTTGTGCAAATGACATCTTCAACGTCAACTGTATATTTTTTAAAGCCAATTCTGCTTTCGTAATATTAAATTTTGCAGTTGACGCTGAGGTTGCAGTTGCTGTTCAAGAGTTTATAAATCCAGCTTTAACATGCAAATGAAGGCTAATAGTTATGGATATAAACTTACGTTTTTATGTAACACGGTTTTTACTAGTTAGAAACTAGATTCGGCATTGCTGCTCGCAGATGAGAGTGATGTCAATGTTAACTACGTAATTAGCGAGTAAACACAGATTTTATTTATCCTAATGCTAAAAGCACTTGTCTCTATCTGTTTTCTGTCTCACAGAGCCAATGAACTATATATTTGGTACGAAGTAAGTTCACTCCAGAGTACAGTAGTATTTGCGATGCAATTTTATATCGCCATTCTGATCATCTGTTTGTGACGAAACTGTTAGGAGTAACGTTATAGAGCATGATTTTGATATCAATCACGAGAGGGGGTAGAATTTGTTACATATGTTATTTTAGGTATAAAAAAAGAATTATAAACAAAAAAAGTGGAAATTCGTCAAAATACTTACACGATCTGGCGCAATTCATCCGAGAGATTAATACATCCCTCACTCTCAACGAAGTACTGGATAAAAACCGAAGACGATCTTCCTCAAATGGGGGGGGAGACAGGAAGCTACTCCACTCCCCTCCAATCGCACAGATTGGTGAAAAAATCTCCCGACATCCCACAGATTATAGTTGCGCCGGACAGAAGGTTAAATTTTATCTTTTTCAAATCTGTTTAAGGAAATCTGTCAGCCTAGTTTGACTGGGACCAGTAATATTAAAGTCATTAGTGTTTTGCTCATGTATGCTCGTAATCTTTGATTGACGGTGTAAAATACAAAATTATATCAACTCGTGAAGCTCAAATGTCTTTCATTGTATTGTATGTAGGTAATAAAAAAAACCGTCGACTATGGCAACATCCAAGATATTTGGTAGGCACATTGCCGCAATGATATTTTTTCTCTAAAAATTTTACTATCGTTGATTTCTCTTTGATATGTACTTCTAAACGACACATGACATCGGAATAGGTGTTATAGAACAGCATAACTTTTTTTAAAGTTAGTCTCGTAGTGAATAGATAATATCATTCAGCCAAACAACTCATGTTGCATTAAATTCAAGGGTTGGCAAAGTCACAATTATTCAGCCATGTTATCGATTTTGTGTTTATACATTGCCATGATTTACACACATTTTTATGCTGTCTTAAATACCTACTCAAAATTGTCTACCAACTCTTCTACTACTAAAACTGTCAGAGTAGATTAGTTTTTGGACTATATAGATACAAAAAATAATAAATGAATGAAGTCTACCAAGAGTTTTAGGTCTCAGAAAGGCTGTAATGTAAAAAATAGTTTTTTCTTTTTACAAGCAATCAAGTTGCAACAAAAAAGACTGTAATGTAAGAACAATACCATCACCATTCAATCATATCTAATATGAAAATTTCAGAAAATCATAGGCACATTCTGGATATTAGACCGCCAACACCAAATCGATAAGCCTCTGTGACAATGAGATTACCACTTATTAAGCTTTGTAAGTTATAAGGAAAAAATATATTATAATTCATATAATCAGTCAAACACAGAAGTTCTGTCAATTATAGTAACCTTAAAATGTTGCTAGACCGTTACGAAGTCAAAGATTATATATTTACGAGCGGCTAAACGCGAAAGATAACAACAGTTTATATGGGCTGACCGCATCCATTGATAACTATTATAGGGTACCGAAATATACCCTTTACCTTTTTTATAATCTTTTAAATGCCAGACATCTTGTCAAAAGTTTTGTACTGGACCGTAGCCTTGACGTTTCTTTTTACTAATCTGACAAATGTCAGATCTCTTGTATTCTTTGAAGTGCTGCCAGATTTAAGGGAGCGATGGGATAATACCGATTTTGAGAGATTTTTAGGCAAAATTTTTTAGTGACTTGTAATAAATACCAAAATTTTAAATTATTTATGTTATTAGGAGCACTACATTCTAAAATTTTCTTTAAGTGCTGTCAAATCGGATTTTTTAAGGTACCTAATGCGATTTTAATTTCTAAAATGTGGCAGCACTGATTATTTGTATTAAGTATAAAATGAACAATGAATTCTCATGTTAACTTGAGAATTCGATTTATGATAAAAAAATATTTATGTACTGATTTCTATAGATATTGTGATATACTTCTTTGCATATATTATTATGTATTGTTTAATAAAAAATTAAAAACAACTCTGGTTTGATGTACCTTTCGCAAATAATAAGAAATAAAACTCGACAACAATATTTTACGACTCTATATTGACTGTATAAAAATTCGTATCTATACGATTTTATATTTAGTCACTTAATAATCACAAATATAACTTTCTTAATTCAGATCAACTGTATAAAAATATTTTATCAAAAATACATAATACCTTTCTCAAAAGATTCAACAAGAATGTCTCCTTGTGTCATACCTGTCACCTGTCAGATATTTTGAACCCCATGGGCTCAGTCTGACAAAAATCCCAGGAAAAAACGAGTAAGTAATTATGGATACAAAAATATAAAGTACGGAACGAATGTGACATTTCTTAGAATGGCAATGAGTTGCCCCTGGAATACCTGACACAAACGATACACCAATACATGAGCAGGAAATTATCAAAACAAATTCGCGCTTCCCATACATACGATGGCATGCAGACAGGCCTTTACGCTAACAACATAATCTCTGTCTAAATAGCCTGCAGAAGGATAGAAATGCATTATAAACAGAACAGTAATTCAATATCTAGATAAAAATAAACTAACAATAAACAAAGAAAATAACGATCTTAAAGAACGTACTGAAAATACACTGAAACAAAACCACAATTGATATATCCAGGTTTTTATCTAGATAAGAGGATTGCTATAAAACGAACATGTAGGCAATATAGTTAACAAAACAATGTAATGGGATTCATTTAAACATAATCCTCGGTATGCCTTTTGAATTTTTAACGCAAATTTTTGCTAAACAAATAAATCGTAAGACCGACGCTTCTAGTACTCACAACAAAAAAACAGATCATGCAAAACAAGTGCCTCAAATTTGCGTTGGGATATATACAGGGTGTCTCAGAAGCATGGGATCAAACTTTTAGAGATTATTTAGAAGACATTTGAGTATAAGAATCCATGTCCGGCAATGTTTCCCTAAGGCGCTACAGCACTATGACGCTTAAAAACCCTTATGTACAAAAATGTGTTTTATTGAGTTAATAAATTTTATTTTAATTTGTTCGTAAAAAATAATACTACACAATACTGTCAGTAGATAGAACGTCCTTTAACTTTAACGGTTCTGTAACTAACGACAATGACGTTTAGATTGTGACAATTGTATAAGAAATCAACTTGTTTAATTTTATTCTAAACGTCATCGCCTTTAGTTATTGAGTCTTTAAAGTTAAAGGACGTTCTATCTACTGACAATAATTGTTCAAAATGTCGGCCTTGAACTTGTAAATCAGAACTGTCCCTACGCACTGTGCTTTTAGTGCTTTGATAAGAACTGCACAGTGGTTACGAGCACTTTTTAAAATATTAGGGCTTAGTGCTCTTTAAAAGTACTCGCGAGCACTCGAACAGGCTCGCAAGCACTCGAACTGTGAACTGTGTATTTTGTATTATCATCTATTCAAAAATAATAAAAATTGCTTTGTTTTTCTATTTAAAAAGTTTAGAAAGTCTGATATAGCGAATGTTACTTCCCATTGATATTTTGTCATTCTCATATGCAATAAATTTAATAAAAATTTTATATTTAAAATTTCATCATTTGCTTATCTAAAAGTCTTATTTCATGAATTCGATATACTATGATACTCTCTTCCTGGATTCCAATTCTATGTGGTTTGATTGTACTTAGTCTCTTTGTATAAATAAGCCAAGAGAGAGACTTCCACTTCAATAATTTAAATTTTTAAGAAGTGCTCGTGAATTTAAAGTACTTTTTTAGAGTGCGCGAGCACTTTCCTGTAAAAGTGTGTAAATGTAGTAAACTAACGATCAAGAATTTTTTGTTCTCAGTCCTGACTAAGATAAACATTTAACAAAAAGTACTACTTAACAGGTATACATTTCAAGTTCAAAAAAGACTTTTGGAAAATTACTGTAGTGTTATTATTTTAGACAAATAAATCAAAATAAAAGGTCCCCCCACTTTTTAAATAGCAAATGGCTTTCGGTCAAATTTGCTGAATTTTGCATATGTTGAAGATCTCGATGTCTTAAGTAAAAGCCTCCATGTCACCAACAAAAAATAATGATAAGTTTCTAAGATACAGGGTGTTAAAGCAACGATTTTTCATAATTTTAAGATTTTAAAAAAGTGCAATGACTCGCATATGTTTAAATTACTGATCAATTAGCAACATACTTTGATTAGAGTACATGTATAAGAATTTGAAAATATATAATAGCAATGATTTTAAATTGCATTTATGCAGGGTGAGTTACGTTTAAAATAAAAGAGACAATTTGAACGATGTAAAATATTGTATATTTTTATTAATGATAATCGAAAAGAAACTAAACTTTATGATTATAATGTGTTTGTTAAGGAGTATTAAAAAAAATATAGAGGGTACGTCAATAAGTTGGATCGATGATTGTCGTTCATTTTTAACATACCCCGTATTTTTTGATAATTAAAGAACAACTATAAAATACCATTTCCAACAATGTATTATACATATATCCTCTACAGTGTATACAGAAAGATATGAGCGAAAAGTGGCTATTTTAAAAAAATACCCACTATAACAGAAAATCAGCTGTCAAATTGTCTCTTTTTTAATATTAAAAAGAAATTATATTTCGAAACACATTTGCACAAAATGAGCTAAACCAAATGACAAGTTTTTTTCTACAGGACGTTTAGTTTATAATGTCAACCGAAACGTGTTTTGTTTCGTAGTACAGTTCGTGATATTTAAATTACTTCAGAGGGATTTTTACTGAATTTTTAGGTTCAAAATTATATATAATATATAAAAATTCAGTAAAATCCCACTGAAGTAATTTAAATATCACGAACTGTACTACGGAACAAAACACGTTTCGGTTGACATTATAAACTAAACGTCCTGTAGAAAAAAACTTGTCAATTGTTTTAGACAGTTTTTTGCAAATTTATTTCAAAATATAATTTCTTTTTAATATTAAAAAAAGAGACAATTTGACCGACTATTTTTTGTTATACTGGATATTTTTTAAAAATAGCCACTTTTCGCCAAGTTTTCAATATCTTTCTGTAAACACTGTAGAGGATATATGAATAACACATTTTTGCAAATGGTATTTTACAGTTGTCCTTTAATTATCACAAAATACGGGGTATGTTGCAAATGTACGACAACCATCGATCCAACTTTTTGACTTACCCGAAACGTATTTTTTATTTTTTTTAATACTCCTTAACAAACACTTTAGAATCATAAAGTTTAGTTTCTTCTCGATTATGATTAATAAAAATATAAAATATGTTACATCGTTCAAGTTGTCTCTTCTATTTTAAACACAACTCATCCTGTATAGTTACAATTTAAAATTATTGCTATTATATTTTCAAACTCTTATACACGTAATCTAAACAAAATATGTTGCTAATTGATCAATAATTTAAACATATACGAGTCATTGCAATTTTTTAAAATCTTAAAATTATGAAAAATCGTTGCTTTAACACCCTGTATCTCAGAAACTTATCATTATTTTTTGTTGGTGCCATGAATGCTTTTACTTAAGACATTTGCCATTTAAAAAGTGCGGGGTTAACCTAACACACATTTTTGTACATAAGGGTTTATAAGTGTTATGGGGCTGGTAGGAAATAAAGCTATACAGGATGTCTAAAATTGGAAGGGATACCATTACTATTTCATAAACCGTAAAGGATTCAGAGGCGGTTAAATGGGAAAAACTATTTTGGAGAGCCATTACATTGGCCTAAAAAAATTTATAGGGTCTTTCGCCGTTCACGAGTTATTGAAATTCTTAGGTAGGTAAGGTTATATTCATTTTGACAAAATAAAACAACTTTACAAAAGAACTACAACAGGGATGTAATTAAAAAGTATTGCCGCTGATGATGATAGTTATTTCAGATAAAACGTTGTTAAAGTGAAAAATGTGATATTACTAAATTTGAATTTTAGACCTATGCCAATTTTTGTAATAAAAAAGCTGGGTTCGTATTAAAAAAAAATAACTTGACAGTGGCACGAAATTTGTTAGTGAAGTTTCATAGCAAATTTGATATACAAATAAAAAACCAAAAATAGCATTTTTAGTTTTCCCTGTATAACTCGTGAAGGGCGAAAGACCATGTAGATTTTTTTCGGCCAATATAATGCTCTCCAAACTAGTTGACTTCTTTTCCATTTAACCGCACTTCCAATTTCAGACATCCTGTATAAACTGGAGAACAAAACGGTTATTACGCATAAGACTTTGACTTTACAAATTTAAAAAATAGTCATAATGGCGAAACAAAAGTAATAGGAAGAATTTGAAAAAAATGGAAAAAGATAGCCAAGCCAAGTAACCGAAAACTATTTTATAAAGTATTTAAATCCCTTCTAAATGATAAACAAAACAGCAACTATCTTAATCAAAAAAGGAAAAATAGTTAACCGAAACACAGAAATCATGAACAGATGAAAAAGTACCTTCAAGATATGCTTAAAATAGATCAATTAGAGCAGGGCTAATAACAAGCCAAACAAACGTCGATTGACTATAGAATCAAGAACAATAAAAATAGAGGAAGTGTAAGAAGCTATAGGAAGACTAAAACTAGGAACAGTGGCAGGTCATGATTGCATTAACGCCAGAAACAATAAAAAAACATGGAAAATAGAAGCACAAAAATGATAACAATAATCAAATTTGGACAGAAAAAAGAATACTGACTGATCGGGAAATGGGCATAATTTTACAAATTTTCAAGAAAGACGGGTTACCATGAATGCAACTACGGGTGAATAACAATAACAGTGACCAAAATGTATGAACGAATACTAGATGCCAGACTGAAAGTTCAGACAGAAATACAACTATATACAGTGTTTCATAGGTAAAGGGAAAGATTTTAAAGGTAGGTAGAGGTCAGTAGGTGGTTCTAAATAACCTAGATATGAGTCTTTCATTTGGCCATAACTTTTGAATCATTAAGTATATTTTTTCCATTTGTGGTATACAGCTTACACTTCTCATGAAGAATGTATTGAATTATTGAGAGATTAATACGTTCGCTAATGACTTGGTAATATTTCCAAAAAATGAAAGATCATTTAATTTAAATAATGAATGAAGCCCTGCAAAGTAGAAAATTGAAAAAACTAAAATAATGGTGAAAAAAAGATAAAAAGGAATCTATAAAATCAAAGATCAGTTTATAAAACTATTTTCAAACCGATATTTGCATACCGATGTAAAAGCTGCTAATGGGGCCATAAAAAAGAAGAATCCACTCAAAGGGAGAATACGAAATGAACTAGTGAAAGCAGAGTTAAATGTGAAACCGATAACAAAAACATTGAAAAATTTAAAATGGGTTTGACTTATATTTATATGAGATGTCCTAAATAATAGTGACAAAGCGCACAATACTCGCCTTTATGTATATGTTTCGGTGCAGTGTTATATGGCACCAATACCATCTCTGCTATTAAATGTCAATTACTATCTATTATTTCCGACGACGGGTATAGGATGGAACACAATAGAATATGGCAGATAAAGAGAAAAGATCAGGAGGGAGAACAAAAAGACCTGAAATGATATGATAGCTGAATGTCGAAGGGAACGAGAAACAGATTTGAACTACGGAAAAATAATTGCAATTTTACCTATTCGACTAAATACTCACACTGTATGTTATAGACAAATACAAAACGAAAATAATAATATACAAAATTACAACAGGGCAACATAGGCGAACGTGAGTCAGTGCCGCTGACTAAAATGAAAGTGAGCAACACTGAACGCTTAACAGAAACTGAGGAACAAAGCCAAGTGAAATAAAATACCACAATGAACGAAAATGGAAACCCAATGAAATCTACAAACAACGCAATGAAGACGAAAACAGTCAAAATATAGCAGAACATGAGGAACGGAAGAAACAAATTAGTGATCGTAACGAAAATATGGAGAATGAAAAATTTGAGAAAATGAAATAGTCATAACTTTTTAAACACCTATGACAAATATAAACAACTTACTTTTTTCAATAGGTTTTCAGCGGC
Source organism: Neocrepidodera transversa (assembly GCA_963243735.1). Classification (NCBI taxonomy): domain Eukaryota; kingdom Metazoa; phylum Arthropoda; class Insecta; order Coleoptera; family Chrysomelidae; genus Neocrepidodera; species Neocrepidodera transversa. Next base: position 28,100,146 of record OY725343.1, on the reverse strand, counting down.
TAATTTATACACAGCAGAAAGACAAGGCAGACAGTGGTATACATTATATTTTTGTATATAGATACATATTTCGAAACATACAAGTATTACTTTTAAACATCATTTTAAACTAGTTGTCGTAATTGATTTTTCAAAAGTGTTACTGAAGTGATAAATTTACCCAACAAATGACAGGTATGATATTATTTAAAAGGATTCACATCAACTTAAAATCACTGGCATAATATTTATTATATACAATATATAAATCCATATAAAAACTAAAGTAGTTATTCAAAAGAAATAAAACATTTGTATTTCCTTTGAAAGCTTATTACAATAAATTGTAACAAAACATAATACGCGTACTTTTCCAAAATTACAAATTTCGAAAAATATACACAATTTGCACTGGGAGGTACAACCAACAAAATCAAAATTTAATAACGAAAAAAAAAGGAACCGCCAATTATCGTCCATAAACACTCAATATTAATCAACAAATACTTAAACTAGAATTCACAATTATTCAACAAAATACTTTGATTAAGCCCTCTTTAGAAACCAGAGAAATGGGAATTTACATGTTAAAAACTGAATTCCCAATCTTAGTTCTCAGTCACCTTTGACATGACATATTCATGTAGACCAGACTTTCCTACATATGCTAACGTTACTCTTAAATTCATATTGGTCCACTAAAGGGTCCGAAAGTGGATTCAAACAAAACGTCCTCCAATGGTATTAGCGACCAATCAAAAGTTGTAAAAAATTAGACATCATCTATTTGAAATATTCTCATCTACATTTGTATGCAAGTGAACATTTATTGAAACGTAATAATTACGATTTAGTGTAATTAAAATTTAATAAATGTCCAATTGCATACAAATGTCCACTTTAATTTAAATTATTTTAGATTTTCTTATCTTTATAGGTACTTTTAACTGGGCGGGTGCTGGAAGTGATCTGACCCGACCATCACTGCCAACGACTATTAAAAGAAATAGGCCAGTTAATTAATATTTTAACTTATTTTACAATTACTTAATCCGCTCCTATGAATTTAAATTACAATTAAAAGGATTGTAAACAACTACTTGTCACATAATAAGATTTTTAATCCGTTATAATGATTAGAAAGGGCTAGTCAGTTTATTTTGAAATTTCTTCGAGTGTGTGTTGATTTAGTGAGTCATTTTTTATTCGAATTTAGAGAGAATGCGGCGTCCATGGATAGTTGATAACCAAGAACAAATTACTGAGCAACAAGAAGATGCTGATCAATACGATCAACCCAGTACAAGTTACATGCAGTTACTACCAGAGGCAAAACAGATTGTGTTAAATGTTTATAATGGACTAAGTTTTAAATTACCGAAGTCTCGAGGCAATAAAAGAAACTATCATTTTAACAAAAGTTCCTCGGTCAACTGTTTACTATATTGCGAACAAGGAAATTTCACCAAGAAAGAAAAGAAATGGTTATGGAAAATTCCGTATTATTGAATCTCATCTCCTAGAACCAATAAGTAAAACTATTTATGAAATGTATAGTTGTCATAATTTTCAAACAATTGAGAGTTTGTGTACTGAACTAATAAGGAAAAATATGTTGCAATCGTGTTCTAAATCGACCCTTAGACGATTTCTTAAAGCAAATGGTTTCAAATATAAAAAATCAATAAAAGGCGATCAATTATGGAGAGCAGCCGAATACTGGCGTTGAGAAACGACTACATAAGAGATATTTCTAGATATCGTGAAGAAGGCAGAAATATCGTTTATTTAGACGAAACATGGTACGACACATATGATACAGTAAGGAAAACTTGGACGAACGACAATAAACGTTGTAAAGCAGATGTTCCCTGTAATAAGGGGAAAAGAATAATAATGTTGCACTGTGGGAGTGAAAGCGGATGGGTAGATGAAATATTGTTGCTATCAGCTAAAAACATCAAGGATTCGTCGCTAGATTACCATGATGACATGGATAGCAATATGTTTGAATCATGGTTTGAAAATACATTAATTCCTAAATTACAAAGCAACACAGTAATTGTACTTGACAACGCTCCATACCATTCAAGACTGATTCGAAAAATTCCTAATCAAAATTGGAACAAACAAGAAATTCAAAAATTTTTAGCCGATGAGGATTTATATTTCGAGAAAAAATACACCGAAAAAGATCTACTACAAGTCGTTCACACTAGGATGTACGAAAAACAGTACTGTATTGACAACTGTGCAACGAATAACGGACACTGTTTTAAGACTTCCTCCATATTATTGTGTGTTAAACCCAATTGAACTGATATGGGCTCAGTTGAAAGACAAAGTACGTAAGAAAAATGTTTCACCGAAATTTTCCTCAAGTGTATTAGACTTAATCAAAGAAGAAGTTAAAACTATTGGACAATCAAACTGGTCAGATGCAATTAAGCATGTAATAAAAATAGAAGAATTCAAGAAATGTCTAGTTGTGGTTAATAAAATCATTATTAATTTACAAGATAGTGACGAAAGTGACATGAACACAGATAGTAAAAGTGATATAGATTAGGGTTATTTAAGGGTTAAAAGCACCTATAAAGATAAGAGTCTTAAAATAATTTGAATTCAAAGGTAGATAGGAATATTTCAAATAGACATCTGTCATCTTTGATTATCTAATTTTTTACAACTTTTAATTGATAACTAATACCATCAGAGGACTGTTTGAATCCACTTTCGTACCCTTTAAAGGACCAATGTGAACTTAAGAGTAACGTTAGCATATGTAGGAAAGTTTATATTTTGGTACAAAGGTGACTGAGAAAACTAAGTTCGGGAATTCAGATCTTAACATGTAAATTCCCATATCTGTTTTCTAAAGAGGGTCCTTAACTAAAATAATTTATGTGAAATTTTCTAATCAGAAGGAATAATCAAAATTTAAATGAGAATCTCGATTTAAAATTAAAATACACAGTATGTTAAGAAAATATAAAATTAATTATGAATTTAGCTTTAGTTAAGTATTGTTTTAAATTTTGACTACAAATATTTAAGCTTTGACAGATATATATCTAATAATTATCAGGTAATTAATTGTTAAAGCTTCATTTTAATACATAGTACGTTCTGAAATGCATAATATAGAATAAATTCACATAAATTACCAAGTTAAAGCATCACTAAATTAATATACAGCACAAAAGAACGATTTTTTTATTATAAAAAATATTAATCCTTCTATGCTTCCATTAAAAAACCTAATGTTCAGGCTCATCAGCTTCAAAGTCCTTCATTAAATTTCTCCTACACTTAACGTTACCTTCATAAATTATCAAATATATGGTATAATCGTTAGAGTTCAGTGTAGTATAAGCGACACTTAACTTACAGGGTCTTCTCCACTTTGTTTCCAATTGATATTTCTTTAAACTCGGTTTGTGGAACTCCACACATCCTTCGGAAACAACATATTTGAGCTTTTGGGTGCTTTGAGTGCAGTCACATTCACTTTCGAGGGTTTCCAAGTTTTCTACGAATTCTCCTACTTCTGAGGTTCTGAGTTTTTTCAGAGGTGAAGTGGGTATGTCTTAAATATTAGAAATTTGATAAATTACAAAATATACAATTGATTTTTTACTATTTTTACCTGTCGAATTGTGGTATCCATCTCCTTGGCCATGTTCTCGATATTTACTCCTAAGTTCCCTCTGGTTGTTATTGTAACTAGTTGAAGGTATAGGTTGCTTTTTAGGAGTCTTGGTTTCCGTTTTTAGTTGGATAGTCCTTGGAGGACTCAAAAGTCCAAATGGTATCGCCTTTTGGTCCCTGGAAAAAAATTTATTTATTTAGCCACAGCAGATTGTGAATTAAAAAATAGTATTCTTACTTGACTTTTACAATATGTGTATCCTTAAAACCAATTTTCTTGACTGGTACAGCATCTGATAATAGATGATTTACAGATATGATGGTTTTTTTGAGAAATGTGACAACATTTTTTTCACCTTTAACTGTTTGCCCAAACCAGTCTAAAATAACATCCTCTGAAAGGTAATATTGAAAATAGTTTCTATGATTTTCGATTTTGTCTATGTAAAACTCAACAAAACTCTTGGCTTCTCTTAAGTCGTCTTCAGAAAAATCCATTTTTAAATCTGAAATTGTAATCAGTTAGCAACAGTACTTTAATTTACGTATTAAATACATACTATAAAAATTTATTAGCACACAGAAAACAAGCCAAGTATTACTTTATGCTTTCTTTAAAACAAATGTCACTATAACCTCATTTTGTAAACAAGTGGGTCAAATTAATTTATAGCAATAAATTTCCACCAGAAAAACGGGAAACACCTAAAAATAAATAAATACTAATAATGGGTAATTTATAAAATAAAAGAACATACCAAACGCAGTTAAACTTGTAAAATTTCCAATTTTGGTAGCTTCTGACAGTTGTTTATTCACACATAACATCGTATTTCTTGTGTTTTATCGAAAATAAATAATTGTTTTTGTTGCTGAGTTTCCAAAATATATGAAAAAATTGTTTAAACAAAGAGAAACATGTCTAAACAAACCATTATATTTGTTGGTTAGATTTAAAGTCCTAGTTTCAAAATGGTGGAGATGCTAGCGTCACGCCACCTTTGCATGTTTGGGATATCGGTTGGTAGATGGCGGTGACTATAAAAGAAATCTCACCCTAGGTTGACGTTAAATTTCATGAGTTAGACTTTTAATTAACAGATGGCGAAACATGTTTCAAAACAGTTATTATTGTTTTTATATTTATTCCATAAATTGGTTTTGAATATATTTTAGCAAAGTAAAACATTTCCTAATTATTATATTAATTTATTTATTAAATACTTTCAAATACTAAAACTTTAACTTTATCGCATATCTTAAGCCTTTTTGATGTTTTTGTTTTTTTAAACAGTTTTGTATTTGATATCCTTAATACAGGTAGTCCATCCAATATTTCTGTTAACTCCAGCTGAACAGCTGAATTGGCGAAAAAAAAGTCACTAAATCTGTACAAATTCTGTCAATAATTCGTCAGAACTGGTAGTGTCTATTGAAACTTTAAGCTCAAATTGATTAATAATATTTTAGTTTCAATGGAGAAGAATATTTATTAAAAATGCTTACAATTTTTTTAACTCTCGTTTTCCCAAAGATTCTGTGGAGGAGAAAAAGAAATAACGTTACTTTTATTAATTTAATATCTACATATTTATAATTGTAGATGACCTTAATGTGCCTTCAAATGTCTCCATATTATGTAAGGATATTTAAAGATTGGACAGGCAGATTCTATCAAAAACAAAAAGCCAGAACATTATGTTTAATTAATCCACTACTTTTTAAACTTGGCACTGGCCCAGTAGACACATCCAAACTGATTAGACATTTAAACATTGGACAGGCAGATTCTATCAAAAACAAAAGGCCAGAGCATTATGTTTAATTAATCCACTACTTTTTAAACTTGGCGCTGGCCCAGTAGACACATCCAAACAGGTTAGCCACCCTATATATTTTAATACAAAATTACTAGTCAACCTGCAGGCTGTCACTTTAAAGAAGAAGAAATATTGGACAGAGTATATGTATATATTTTCATTGAGTTTGCTTTTTTGTTCGGTTCTTTTATTGTTTGTTACGGTTGTATCGCTTATTTGTATTTTTGTAAGAAAAAATTTGAAAAATTGAATAAGTTGGTGCCTATATGGATGTGCAGGAAACGGATTTTAAATTTTAAATACAAGATGGCGACTCCAAGATGGCGAACGAGATTTATGTTACAGATTTTATTCAAAATTGGTATGTGGGAGTTTTTTGGGCCGGAGATTACGAAATTTTTGTCAAAATTAATAAAATTAAGATGGCGACTCTAAGATGGCGGAAGATATTTATATGATTATTAACCGATTTTATTCAATAGATGTGCAGTAAACGGATTTTAAATTTTAAATACAAGATGGCGACTCCAAGATGGCGAACGAGATTTATGTTACAGATTTTATTCAAAATTGGTATGTGGGAGTTTTTTGGGCCGGAGATTACGAAATTTTTGTCAAAATTAATAAAATCAAGATGGCGACTCTAAGATGGCGGAAGATATTTATGATTATTAACCGATTTTATTTAAAATTGGTATGTGGCGGTTTTTGGGGTCAGAAATTATGATTTTTTTGTCAAAATTAATAAATTCAAGATGGCGAACGAGATTTATGATTATTTACCGGTTTTATTCAAAATTGGTATGTGGAGCTAGACCGGAGATAATGAATATTTTGTCACAATTCATAATTTCAAGATGGCGACTCCAAGATGGCGAACCAGATTCATGATTATTTACCGATTTTATTCAAAATTGGTATGTGGGGGTTTTGGGGCCGGAGATTATGAAATTTTTGTCAAAATTAATAAAATCAAGATGGTGACTTCAAGATAGCGAACGAGATTTATGATTATTTACAGATTTTCTTTAAAATTGGTATGTGAAGGTTTCAGGTCCGGAGATTATAAATATTTCGTCAAAATTCATAAATTCAAGATGGCGACTCCAAGATGAAGATTATGAAATTTTTGTCAAAATTAATAAAATCAAGATGGCGACTTCAAGATGGCGGACGATGTTTATGATTATTTACCGATTCTATTCAAAATTAATATGTGGGAGTTTTAGGGCTGGAGATTTTGAATATTTTGTCAAAATTCATAAATTCAAGATGGCGACTCCAAGATCGTCAACGAGATTCATGATTATTTACAGAATTTATTCAAAATTGGTATGTGGGGTCAGAAGTTATGAATTTTTGTCAAAATTCATAAAGTTAAGATGGCGAACGAGATTCATTAGTATATTTACCGATTTTATTCAAAATTGGTACGCGGAGGTTTTGAGGCCGGGGATTATAAATTTTTTACCAAAAATAACAAATTCAAGATGGTGACTCGAGGATGATGAATGAGATTTATGATTATGGACCTATTCTTTTTTTGTGTGTGTTTGTTTGCCACGGTTGTAGCGATTTGTATTGTTTATGCAAAAATTTGAAACTTGAAAATTTTATTCCTTATAATGACTAGATGTTCTGGAAATCATTTTTTTTAACCGAGAACAGGCGGCATATCGAGCCAAGGTTCGAGCTAGTTGGATATATTGGCCTATATTAAAAGTGATCAATATAGCGTGTAATGGAAAACAATTTTTTAATAATTTATATTACTGGAATTAACATTTTCCTATATTTATATCAATTTTAATACAAGTGCGAAAATAGAATTTTGGTTTCAAAAGTGTAAAAGCACTTCATAAAAAATCTGATGTGGCCAGCACATGACCTCTCGCCATTTTTGAATCAAAAATTTACAGGTTGACACAAAAAAGTATGAAAAAAAATTATTTTTTTGTAAATCTGGCAACAATGGCAAAAGTTTCGAAAATTTTAATGAGATGAAAATAAACTATAGGGTATACAAAATATATGTGTAAAACTTTATTGCCGTTTTGTATAATAATGGCGTCATCAACCATAGCAACTGCCACTTCCGGTTGTGCGATTGGCACCAAAATCTAATCAGATCTAATCTACCCTAGATCAGAATGCTGTATGCAAAATTTGAAAATTTTTTATTCAGTAGTTTTTGAGTTATCGTTACTACAACATCCATCCAAACACACACACACACACACACACACACACACACACACACACACACACACACACACACACACACACACACACACACACACACACACACACACACACACACACACACACACACACACACACACACACACACACACACACACACACACACACACACACACACACACACACACACACACACACACACACACACACACACACACACACACACACACACACACACACACACACACACACACACACACACACACACACACACACACACACACACACACACACACACACACACACACACACACACACACACACACACACACACACACACACACACACACACACACACACACACACACACACACACACACACACACACACACACACACACACACACACACACACACACACACACACACACACACACACACACACACACACACACACACACACACACACACACACACACACACACACACACACACACACACACACACACACACACACACACACACACACACACACACACACACACACACACACACACACACACACACACACACACACACACACACACACACACACACACACACACACACACACACACACACACACACACACACACACACACACACACACACACACACACACACACACACACACACACACACACACACACACACACACACACACACACACACACACACACACACACACACACACACACACACACACACACACACACACACACACACACACACACACACACACACACACACACACACACACACACACACACACACACACACACACACACACACACACACACACACACACACACACACACACACACACACACACACACACACACACACACACACACACACACACACACACACACACACACACACACACACACACACACACACACACACACACACACACACACACACACACACACACACACACACACACACACACACACACACACACACACACACACACACACACACACACACACACACACACACACACACACACACACACACACACACACACACACACACACACACACACACACACACACACACACACACACACACACACACACACACACACACACACACACACACACACACACACACACACACACACACACACACACACACACACACACACACACACACACACACACACACACACACACACACACACACACACACACACACACACACACACACACACACACACACACACACACACACACACACACACACACACACACACACACACACACACACACACACACACACACACACACACACACACACACACACACACACACACACACACACACACACACACACACACACACACACACACACACACACACACACACACACACACACACACACACACACACACACACACACACACACACACACACACACACACACACACACACACACACACACACACACACACACACACACACACACACACACACACACACACACACACACACACACACACACACACACACACACACACACACACACACACACACACACACAGACATCATCGCGAAAATATCAAAATCGTATTCTAGGGACCTTAAAACGTGTTTATCCATTGAAAACTCACTACCCAATTTTTAGCATGATTCCTATACCTCTCTTATCTGAAGGGCGAGAGGTAAAAAAGAATTTAAATATTTCTAGCACCGGTCCTGTCATTACATCTTTTTAACAATTTTTATTCCAAAAAACAGGGTTAACTGTGAAATCTCACACTCAGGTTTTAACAATTAAAAAAATATATACTCTCATTCTTCTTCGCTCACGTTTCTCTAAGATTAATTTTCCAAAGGCCAAAACGTCATGGTTGATGGCGAGCCCCCGGGCCCAAAAGGCAGAAACAAATGATAAACGGTACATACGATCATCTCGAGAGAGTCCCGCGTGCGCGTGAGTCTCGTTCTAGTACGCTCAGGATAGAACAAAAAGAAATAAAGAAAAAGAAGAAGATGATGATGACCGCGAGTCAGTGACTCCGTTCCTAAGTTCAAGGCGATCTCTTCTTCTCTTCGCTTATAACCAGCACTAAGTTGGGCTCGAGATGTCAGCGGTTCTCAAACGAACAGAGGCATGGGAAATATAGGATAACACTATATTAGAAGATGAATTTAAAAAAAACCAAGATTCTCATGACTGTTTAAGACGTTCTCATTATATTTGTTTTTTTTTATATATAGTTGGTATTTTTAGAATAATAATCTTTTTGTGTTCTTTTTTTTGTCTTTTAAAATTACGTCACGTAAAGAATACGATATTTGAAGAAAAATTATGATTAATATTAAAAAAATAAATAAATTAACTTATTGGCCAAAAACTGCCCAAAGGGCACAGAGTCGTATAAAAACGTTCACGACCGACCTCTTGGACGTTTTAAAAACGTTCGTTAAAATACCCGAGAACGTTTATTTGCTGGGTGCGGAATCCATGGTGGGGACAACTGAAACGGTCCCAGCGCTCGTAGTGGTCAAAATTTAATTTCGTTAAATCATGCTATTGTCATAGGTAAACACGTCAAAATATAAATCTAAAATGGTTCATAATAGTTGTTGTGTTGTTAATTGCAAAAATATAGGGAGAAATAGCAAGTGCAAATGTTACACATTTTCAAGAGCTAGTTGGAAATTAGAGAAAAGAAAGAAATGGATAAATACAGTTAGGAGAAAAAAGTAAGTAATGTATAACCTAATTCGATTGCTTAAATCCTAGATGTTTTCCAATTAAATTTATAACTTCCTTAACACATCTTCTGGATAATCTAAATCTAATTTTAAAGTCAACATCATCATATTGAGTAATGGGATTTCTTCTTTGGAAAATAATTCGTGGTCGTCTATAATGCAAATCGTCATGGGATGATGATGTTGAAGACGACGATGAAGATGACGTTAAAAATCTGCAATAGTTTATAAATAAATAATTTTGAAATATAAATTAAAATGTATATAATGTATATAGAAATATTACGAGCACTCGTAGATTCACAAAAAAAACTTTATTTAAATTAAAAATACAATATTGAAATTATTAAAATACAAATTAATTTTTTATAATTGATTTTATGTTATTAGCACAATGATCGGAAATAGAATGAATAACATTATTAATTTGACTCCTATTTATCGTCTCGGGTGGCGTGACCGCTTGGTGCATTTCCGCTGGCTTAGTATTTCCAGGTATTGACTTCACATTTCTCCTCCCTCCTTTGGTTCTGGCTTCGTCCTCGAAGTCCTGGTAGTTTCTGAAAGCAGTTCCTGTAAAATCTGAATTTGGGCTGGTTGTAATTTCCTTTTCTTTATTAAAAAGATTACCAGAATGACTTAAACAAAAAGTGTTAAAACAAGTGAAATGGTGCTGAGTCCTGTTGATATTTGCGGTAGGTCTTCTAGGGGTTCTATGGGTTCGATTTGGTCATGTGTCTCTGGAATTTTTAGTTTTTCTAATTGTAGTCTATGTTCAGGTATCAACTTGATTGGGACGACGTCTGGAATAGAGATTTCTTGAATGGTTTTCTTGGCGTAATAGATTCCGTCTATGGTAATAGGTTCATCTGTCATCAAAATACTGCTTTTTCGGATTTCTTGATTTTTAATATTATTTGGTTGTACTATCCCTAACAGGATCACTTTGTTCGTTTCTCTTGTGAAATTTTCTGTACCGTAATTTGGGGTAACTTGAGACACTTTTTAACTTTAAAGTGAAGTTTACGACATACCTAGAATAACTGAATGTTGAAAAACTATTTAAAAACATTAGTCATATAGGTAACAATGATATATTAATAGAATATTTCACTTTATTTTGTCATAAGCATTTTTTTTATTTTTTTTTAAGTGTGTCTCAAGTTACCCACTAGAATGGGGTAACTTAAGACAGCTTTATAAAATCAATGAACGGCTCAAAATATGCGTTGTTGGGGTATCTTGGAACAATTGAAATATAAATAGACAGTGTTATGTTAACGTGAGAGACAATGACAATATTTTTGGGGTCAATGAAAATATTTTTGGGGTTGATGATAATATTTTTTTGGTCAATAAAAACACAAAGAAGTTAAAAAATGTATTTAATAATGATTGATTATAGTAATTTAGCTTTAGTAAATTGCTTTCATTTCTGGTATTGAAAAAATACCTCGTTTATTCAGCGCTGTAGGAGGATTAATGCTACCTATAATATCCTGCCAGCAATAATAGAGTTCATCCTTATGTTCAGGCCATTTCCAGTTTTCTCGTATTGTTTTAGTCATTGCACTTATTGTTGCGCCTTTATCGTCAAACTTCTCAATGACCCCAGGATAAAAATTTGAATAAAAGGAACTATAAAAAAACTTCTAACTTGTTTATTTATTGGCTGCAGAGTAGGATGAGAATAAATACTCTCTTGGTTATTGTCTTCAATATTATCGTCAATATTGTCTTCAATATGGTCTTCAATATTCATAATCTGTTTTGCTCGAAATGAATCCCAGTCATCATCTGAACTGTCTTCAAGAACAACCTCATTATTGCAACTGTCTTCGTCATTTTCACTGGACTCAAGTACTTCACGTATCTTCTGCCTTTTCTTAGTTGGTTTTTCTTTATTTATGACACTTTGATCTTCCACTTGTAATTGTTTTCTTTTCTTTTTTTCTTGCTTTGGGTTGTCTTCCAATATAACGATATCCTCTTCACAGATTCCTCTACCAGCGGGAACATTTAATTTCTTTTTTGTCTGTTTTGTTAAACCATCTGTTTCTTTCCTTCTACATTCTTCCAAATATTCTTGAAATGTAGACACCCAGGCGGTATTGTCATTTTCTTTGCCTTCTTCTACTGCCTTCTTACCTGGAAGTCTCTTCAATAACTCTTCTCGATTTAGTGGAATTAATCCTGCTCCTTTAAATCCACTCATGACGTTTTTTGAGGTATTTTCCTTTCCCATTTCCTCGAGACATTTTTTTAACAAACGAGGAAATGTATCTTTTGGAATAGTTCCACGATTTTTTGCTTTCCGTGACTCTAAAGTTTCACGCCACTTAATTTTAAGTGGACGGAAAAATGCTACATCTAACGGCTGAGTGAGTCCAGTGCTGTTTGTAGGAAGTAGAATGAAGATAATGTTGTTTTTTTACAATCTTCTATTATATATGGGGATATATGACTCGCTAAATTATCCCCAATCATAACTTTCTTCCCCTCTTTATCTTGCTTCGAGAAATAGGGCATAGCAATTTTTCGAAACCAGTCTTCGAATATCTCCAAAGTAAACCATCTACTCTTACTCCTATTATAAACTGTCCCCTTAGGGCCATGTTCGGTCCAGGTATTATAAAGATTCTCAGCTTTATATGTCACATATGGGGGTAGAAGTGTCCCGTCCCCGGCAGCAGCAAACATCACAGAAGTGCTCGACTTTGAGGAGTCAATAATCCATTCAGGATGTCGGCACCCTCTTCTAACAACAACTTTTTTACGGCCAGGGTCGTCTGTAATATTTGTTTCGTCATAATTAATGACAGAATGAGGAAGAACTCCCTCCATTGACTGGTTTAACTCATCAAAGTACAGATTTATGGCGTTATGGTCGACTTTGGCTCGAGCTCTCTTTATGTTCTGTCACATTTTATTACTTAATGTGTTCTGGTGACGCTTCAAGAAAGACATGACAAAATCTGGACCTGGCATGTTGTTTTTGAATCTAGATTCATTTCTTCCAGAATGGTCAAAGAAGGCTTTAACAATGAGTCTAATGTCGTATAGTGTGAGGGGGAAGTTCCAATCCCATGCTGCACATAGACACACTACTAATGCATTCTGGTCAACTTCATGCAAAACAAATGGTCAGCCGACCTTCCCTGTATTTTTCCCTTTTATTGCTCTATTGATAGAGCATCGTGGTATACCAAACTGCTCTTCCGCTTTTCTCAAAGAAAGTCCAGACCTGACAGCTTCCACTGCTTTAACCGGTTACTCATTCGAGAAATTTCGGTATTTACAAGACCCCAAAACTTTATTTTGGGTTCGAACCATAACTGACCTGAAACAATGAAAGTCTGATTAGTAGGTAGGTTGGTACCAAGATTTTATAGTACATAATTTGTGGTGGGGTAACTTGAGACAGTTGTCTCAAGTTACGCAATTAAGGTCAGGTTGTGAATTTATATTTTGTAGCAACCATAAACTTGGCAACGCCGCAATGAAATTTATGATATATCACAATTAATATTAGAGGTTAGCTTTTCTACAACAATTACTTGTTTTCAGATATTAGTCATAAAATTATAATATAAGTTATGTAATATATGAAATTTGACAGTTTCAAAGTTGAAGTTTAGTGAAAACTGATGAACTTACCTTAGATAGTATAAAAGAATTTAACTATTAATGGTTGATAACACCACGTTCCACACCTCTTACGAACAAAACAACACCACCCATGTCAACAGGGTGCCAATATTACGAAAAATAATTGTCCAAGTAACCCTATCGTCTCAAATTACGGTAATTATAGTTTTTGTGCAATTTTGTATATTTGGTATAAGGCATTTAGACTTGACGGGTTTCGTGCATATGAGGTTTTCGGTTTATCCGGTGCAAACTTCGTACCATTTGTTGTTCGGATAGAAATGTGTGGGTGGCAATATCATAATGTGATCAATATTAGGAATGGGATAAATTTTGTAGTGAAGAATGTGTTGACATGAAAGATTGGAATTTTTATTATTATCAGTATTGTTTTGGGTGTAACGCAAACTAAAGATTTAGAACATTTGATAAGTTCGTATGGATGTTCGTCATTTACTAGAAGTGAATTTCTTGAATAAATTTTCGAGTTCTTTTAGTGTGAATAGTTCGATATTTAAAATATCGAGATGTGATAAAGTAATAGTTCGGATAAGTTTCATTAGAAATTTGTTTACGTTTTGTAAATTTAATATTTCGTTATATAAATTATAGTATCCATCAAGGTCAGCCCATAGCCCGTTAATGAGGACGTATTATGTAAAATTTTTAAATTAGCACCTAAAAGTCTGTTATCAAATATGCCTAGAAAATAATTTTTTAAATCTATATTTTATTAAAAAAAAAATTAAAAATATCTACATTAATTGATAATACTGTTCAGAGATGGCAGTATATACGAACTTAATTGAATATTAAATAGAGGACAGATGTAAACATGAGAAGAAGAAAATTGTATTGTTTTTATTTTTGCCGTGACTAGCAGTATATCGGATCTACTTGTTTATATCGTACATCGGAAAATAAAATAAACCATCTTATTTTTACTCTCGAACTTTGAAAAAAATGAAGAAAAAAGACACTTTACTCTTTAAATGAAACTGATTACCAGTCAGTATTTTTAGGTAGTTTTAAAGAAGTTAAAAAAGCGAAATCTAATAAACATTAATTTTGGAGAAAAAAAATAGAAAACATCGGAAAAAATTTAAAGAAAAATCAGAAAATTTGGAAAAAACCAAAAAATTAAAAAAAAAATCAAAAAACCGGTAACAATTGTAACAGTAAAAAAGCTTTAAAAACAATTAAAAATTCGAAAGAATTGAAATAAATTGCAAAAAAATCTCAACAAAACTTAAAAAAAATGAGAAAAAATAGAAAATAAGATTAGAAAAAAAACAACAGTGATGAAAAAATGTGAAAAATAAGAAAAATCGTCAAAAAAAAACGAAAAATCAGAAAAATAAAAAAGACGAGAAAAAATTTTAACAACCCAAAAAAATTAGAAAAAAATCGGAGTAATAAGAAAAACAGAAAACAAATTTAAACAACAATATTAAAAAATCGGCTGTGTCATCCCAGAACTTTTCCGGCCCGACGGTAGAGAATATGTTATTTATTATTATTATTTTAATTACAAAATACTAAGCATTACATTACAATTAGGATCTCCTAAAATCATGTGTGAAAACTATTGGGAATACGGGAAAAATTTTCATACAATAGTTGTAGGGAATTTTATGCTTTACAACTTTGCACTGAAACATTTTGCACTATAAAGAGCATAATTTACCTCCAATTTAAAAAAAAATGGAAAATCCTAAATGTGTATTTTTCTCGCCATCTAGCGGCGAAACTATGAGGAATTCGATAAAAATTTAAACCTAAAAGGCAAGAAAATTTGATGCTTTACAACTTTGAATCAAAAAATTTTGCACTAAAATGCATTGTTTGGACTCAAAATCAAGAAAAACTAGAGAAAACCTACATGCACGTTTTTAACGAGCCCTCTAGTAGCGCAACTATTGGAAATTGTAGAACTAGTTTTAGACAAAAGTTGTACGAAATTTTATGCTCTAAAACTTTGTACTACAACATTTTGCACTAAAGTGTATTGTTTGTCCTCAAAATCAAGAAAAACTACAGAAAACCTACATGCACATTTTTTACGCGCCCTCTAGTTTCGCAACTATTGGAAATTCTGGAAAAAGTTTGAGACAAGAGTTGTAGGGAATTTTATGCTCTAAAACTTTGTACTACAACATTTTATACTAAAGTGTATTATTTGTCCACAAAATCAGGAAAAACTAGAGAAAGCATACATGCCCATGTTTAACGCGCCCTCTAGTGGCGCAACTATTGGATATTCTGGAAAAAGTTTAAAACAAAAGTTATAAGGAATTTTATTCTATAAAACTTTGTACTACAACATATTGCACTAAAGTGTATTGTTTGTCCTTAAAATTTAAAAAAAGTAAAAAATTGTTACATGTGTATTTAATCAATGTCGGTCTTGAGGACCTTCTACTGTACGAATTTAAACCAAAATCTAATGGTCGCATTCTAGGCACACACTGACCCTCCATATCAAATTTCAGCTTGATTGGTCAAACGGTCCGGCAGTTATCGTGGAAGATTACACACAGACACACAAACAGACCATCTTCTTGGGGGACCTAAATATTTCCATCGATATCTCGATTTTTTTTTGCTCGTTCACCTTACTTTCCCTTTGATGGGTCCGGGAAAGTAAAATGAAAAATACGGAAAAAACGAAAAGACCAAATCGCAAAAAAAACGATGTATAACAACGAAAAAAAAAACACAAAGAACAACGAAAAAACCAAAAAAAATTGTAACGAAAAAAAAATTGAAAAAAATTAAATAAACCGATTGAATTAAAAAAAATCGCAACAAAATTCGAAGAAAATGGCAGAAAAATCGCAAAAAATCACAAAAAGTCAGAGGAATAAGAAAAAATGAGAATACAAAAAAAAACCAGAACAATAGGAAAAAATGAGGAAAAATTCGAAAAAAAAAAACAAAAAAAAAAACAAAAATCAGAAAAATGACAAAAAACGAGAAAATATAAAAAACTTTCTCTCTCTATAAAATAACAATAAATAAAAAAAAATTAAATAAGACTAAATTTATATTGTGGAAGGAGATAGGGAGTAACAGAACGAGAGGGAGTCGCTTGGAGGGGGCATAACGCTTATATGACGCTTTGTGCCGGTTAAATTCTACCACAGTCGCTCCCAAAAAAATATCCATTCTGAAAAAATGTACCGGACTGAAAAAAGGTACCGAAACGCTGTTCCGGCTCTAATACACCCACCACTGGAAATACTGAACTATAAATAATTATCATAATATTTTTTACCTCAATACAAATAGCAAACACACCTTCTATTACTATGATCAGTTTATTACTATAATTAAATTAAATTACTGTACAAATCAAACCGGTTACCAGTGACTATGTTTATGTTGTTTTTAGGAAGCTAAGAAAATTATTAAAACATAAAAAAGTTGGCCGTACTCTGAATCAAACTCCGGCCCTTATACACCGAAACCATATACTATACGCATTACGATTAAAACAAAGTGACAGAAATATTATTAAACTTATCAAGCAGATGCGCAAACATACTTCCATACTTTGTAAATCTTAAAACGCAGTGAACGGCCGATATATAAAATAAATGCGTACATCCGACGTACTGCTAGTCACAGCGTTTTATTTTTTACTTTTCAGTATAATATTATATAATATTTTAATGTTTATGTGTCGCCTATGTGTTTCGTTTTTTTCTTCTTTTTTTTAAATAGTTTAAGCCGCTAAGGCTATTTGGTTTGGTAATACTCGACAGATAACTGTAAATTATACCTCGTCGTGCCATCTACATTACTTTAAACAAATTAATGTAGCTGACGTCACTTGAACATTTTGAAAATTTATTTCTTAGTAATCGTATTGTTTCAAAGTTAGCCAAGCCTATTTTTGTGAATAATTTTAAGTAGATTTTCATATACTACAAATGAATTTGCTGTAGCTACCGCATCACACGTCCCCCTTGCGGCTATAAGTGCCATATTATTTGTGTTTATTTGTTTTAAAAGATTATTGAGATCTGATTATTGAGTTTCTTTATAATTTCGTTTTGTTTTAGTTCTATGGCAGTAATATCTGTCTTTAGTAGGTCTAAGTCGGAGTCATCAGGGTGCCCTATAATTTATTTTATGTCTGTTCCGAGAAAATTAAAAAGTCCTCTTTTATGCTTTCGGGTTATTTTATGTAGGTTATCTTTAGCTTCGTTGCGTAAGTGATTATATTGAGAGTATATAGGAGAGAAAGTGGTCTGTTCTTTATCTATGTTTTATAGTAATTTTCTATGTCTATGTCTAGTATTTCTTCCAGTTTTTGTAAGTCAATATGTAAAATGTGTTTGTGATAGTGTGATATTTCTCTGGATTCGCCGATTTCTTCAGCATAGTAACCGTTATTCGGAATCGCTTGTATCTTGATGAGTTGTCCCTGATGTCCCAGGGATAGGATGGTCCTGTAAAGAAGGGTTGTCTTGAGTTTTTGGGTCTTTAATATTTCGTATTCTTTTTACGAATTTTAGGTGAGTGCTAGTTACATTTTGGTTTTTAGTATTTCCGAAAATTTTTGTTTTGTATTATTTTTCGGGATGTATAGTGGAATAAGGTGAGTCTAATTTTGCTCGATGTTTTTTCTTAGATATGTAAAGAGTCTGTAAGAGATTTATGTCAGGTATATTTTCAGCAGGTACGTTTCGTTTCTTCAATATTTCTTGTCTTTTTTCTTTTTATATCCCAAAGGTTATCCATATCTCAAATGTGGTCCAATGTTTCAGGAAATAAAGCACAAAGTTAGGTATAAGTCGTTGTATAAGTCAGTTATGAACGGTTGGAGTTCATCTTTATGTCCTTGGTTATATGTTTCGTATAGGGGTAGTTCGAAATCGAAATGAATTACTTCAGCGTATGGTCCATAAAGTATAGAGAATGGTGAATAATTAGTAGCACTATGGGTTGATTGGTTATAGATTAATATTGAGTGGGTAAATGTGTCATCTATTGGGTCTTGTGGGTTTTGTTCTCTTAGTGCTCTGATTTTTTCGGTCAAGGTAGAATGAAATCGTTCTACAGGAGGGTTTGAAGAAGAATTATTTGCTGTGGTTAAGTGGATTTCGATTTTGTGTAATTTAAGAAATTCTTTAATTACGGCAGAATTAAATTCTGTCACGCAGTCACGAACAATTTTCTTTAGATAATTGTGGTGTAAAAAATAGTGTCTTAACTTGCTTAATATTGAAAGTGAAGTTTTGTCAAGTAGTTTGTAGCATTGAGCATACTTCGAGAATGAATCTACTATTGTTAAATACATTTTTTTATTACCATGAGATACGTCTCAATGTAATATGTCAAAGGGTTTTTGTCCTAACAGAGGTCCTAGCTGTGGAAGTTTATAAGGATGTCGTTCGTATTTGTTTTTTAGGCAAATTTCACACTGATTAATAAAATTAGAAATTGTTATTTGCATGGAAGGCTAGTAGAATTGTAGTTTTAAATGTTTATATGTTTCTACTATACCGTTATGATTTTCGGTGTGATATTTTTTTACACATTCTACTTGTTTTTGATCGTTTTCAATGTGTAGTATTTTATTAGAAAAAATTGTTTTAACTGTCGAGTCGATATATTCTTTAAAGTAATCGCAAATAAAAGGTCTGAATTCATGATCTACTTTAATTGCAAATTTTTGGTTTGATCGTAATATGTATTTAAAAGCGTCTATTATATCTGATTTCCAGTCGTCTGTAACATTTACAGTGTGTCTGTATTTATTAAATATTTTTTATGTTATTTAATAAGTTGGAGAAGTTAATAGGTTCTTCTGAAATTTTGATTTCAGTGATAGGATTTTCTACTGAGGTATGTTGTGTATAGTCGATAGTAGGTTGTCTATTATCAAATTCCTCTAAGAATTCGTCTAAATTAAAGTCGTCAGGATTTGGGGGTTCAGAGCACATTGAATCTGAGCCACCGCCTAGAGCATTAATTTGCACTCTCTAAAGGGCGTCGGCGACTTGGTTCTCCTTTCCCTTCTTATATTTTACTTCGAAGTTATAGTCTTCGAGTTTAAGTCTACAGCGAGCTAGTCTGGACATAGGGTCTTTAATTTTATAAAGCCAAACGAGCGGGTTATGGTCTGTTTCAACTGTGAATTTTTGAGGACGGAAATGTTTACAAGATTCTATAATAGCCTAAAGTTCCTTTTCAGTGATCAAATAATTTTGTTTGGCTGAATTTAGGGTTCTAGAATAGTAGACTACTGGGTGGTTCTCTTGTGAAAGTACTGAGCCAATGGCTATGTTAGACCATCAGTGGTAAGTACAAAATGCTTCGAGAAATCGGGGTATTGAAGAACTAGGGCGTTTGATAACAATTGTTTGCATTTTTCAAAACATTCTACGTAATATGTATTAGTAGGGTCAATAATTGCTCCTTTGCGGGTGTAACGAGAAAACGGGGATGTGACTTTTGCAAAATTAGGAATAAATCTACGGTAGTAAAGTCCTAAAAATGATTTGATTTCTTTAACAGTTTTAGGAAGAGGGAATTTTTGTATAGCTTCTATTTTGATAGGATTTGGCTTTATTCCTTCTGGGGTGACTATATCACCAAGGAAAGCAACTTCCTTAGTGAGAAATTCTTATTTGCCCAATTGGACTTTAAGATTAGTTTTTGGAAACGTCTCGAAAATAGTGGCAATATGAACTAGATGTTCCTGAAGAGATTTAGAGAAAATGATGACATCGTCCATGTATACAAAGTAAAATTTATACAGAAAAGGTCTGAGTATATTATGCGTTAGTTATTCAAATGTGGCCGGGGCATTTTTGAGGCCGAATGACATTCGAACAAATTCGAAATGTCCGTGGGGTACTGTAATAGCTGTTTTTTCTATTGAATTGGGGTGCGGTTCAATTTGATGAAAACCCTGTGCAAGGTCTAGAGTCGTGAAATAAGTGGCTTTGCCGAGGTTATCTAAGATTTCGTCGAGTTTTGGTAGGGGATATTTATTATCTATTGTAATTTCGTTAAGTTGCGATAATCCACCACCAAGAGTCTTATTTTTACCTGAATAGTCAACCTTTTTCGGGACAAGCTACACAGGCGTCGAATAGGGTGAAACGGAAGGTCTAATAATTATATTATCTAATAGTCGATTGATTTGTTGTGTTATTTCGTCTAGCATGGCTCCTCTGATATAGATGGGATTCTCTCGCATCCTAATTTAATGTTTAATTTCTGACGTGAAAGTCAAGTCTGTTCAAAATATGTCATTATATTTTTTGCAAAGTTTTAAAATGTATTCTCTTCCCTCTTTAAATAAAGGCGTTTTAATATTTGAAACGTATTTTTGAATAATTTTCAGACGTTAGGATAAAAGGTTTTTCATAGATGTGGGATGAGTCAAAATATTTGGCAGCATTGGGCGATATTTTAGTGTCAGAACCTATAGAAGTACGGGAATTGAGGGTATTTACAAATATTAAAATTTATAGAGGGGGCGGTTGTTCTTTGGTGGGACCGTGCCGAAAATTTTGTTCTTCAAAATTTTCGATTTCTTCATTGAATTCAAAATTTTCAGGGATTTTGTTAAAGTCATTATTTACGTTGAAATTGTGAGTCCTTCTAGTAGAAGTACTCATTCTGTATATAAATAATTGTAATTTTTGTTATTGTATCAACCGTTATACTGTGAATTTATTGACACCCCTCTTATTTTATTACCCGATATAATCGTAATTTATTTTTGGGAAATTCCTTCTTTGGATTCCTATTTCTTTAGATTTTAAATTTTGTAAATTGTTAAGACGAAACACACAAGTCAGTTCCGTAGCCTACCGCGCATATTTTTCGCTTTAAGTGGGATCATTGAGAAGTAGGGCTGGGAAAGGTCGATAAAAAGGCAAGAGCCGCTAAAATCAATCTCTTTAACTGAGTGTTCTCCGTCTCTACCGTTTTTAAAAATTAATTACCGGCCGTAGTGAACGTTCTGACCTGTGTGTGTGTCCGAGGTAAGAACCTGTATAATTTTTTTTTAATAAATAATTTTACATATTTCTAATTTTTCTTGTGTATAAACTAAATAACTACATATCACTCGGCTTACATATAGAGGTTATAATTAACAATAAGTTTCTGGCGTATTTATGTCTATTTAAAAATATCTTCCGATTAGTTACAATAAGTGGGTTTTGGTTTCGCGAAAATCAGTTTAAAACGTTTTGATTTATATAATTCAAAGGGTTTATTTAATTTAGGGGGGTTTGACTTAATTGATTCAAAGGTTTTTGAATTAGCTACCCTTGCGTTCGCTGTCTATTCACAGGAACACAACGGCGGTTCTTTCAAGAAACCCTGAATTCAGTCAAAAGGGTTTATTTAATTTAGGGGGGTTTGATTTAATTGGTTCAAGGAATCTTGAATTCTGTTCCGGAAAATCATTTTTATCTATGGGATATTTTTTTTTATTATACAAATTTCAAATACCGGTTAATTCTTTTGTTATTAATATATTCAGACATAAATACCAAGGAACACCCCTGAGAATCATTAGTGCCTAGTAACGCTTTTCCTGTGTAGATATCATTTTCACCGTTAGTTATGCATTTTACCTTCACCTGCTTTTCGTAGAATTGTACACTGGTCATACTGCTTTTAGTCACCCTATCGTAGCTTGAAAATTCACTGCTTACATTATAAATCATATAAAATAAAACTGAATTTAACCTGTAATTAATCTATGGCATTGGGTTTTATTGCTTAGGCATTCCGCGTGGTTTAATATAGCTTTCCGTAGTTAGTGGCAAGAGTTTCACACCGTGCATCGCTATATAAACAGTCTACGACAACAGACCCCCTGGAATTACTGTAACCTCCATCTGTTGCTACCCTGGTACTCTTGAGGTAGTAGATCAAGAGTTAGTGGAGTAAACCATCCCAAAAATCTGGCGCCCGAGGAAATCTAGTAGGATACCGAAGCCGTGGGTGTCATAGTGACGGCAAGTATCTTTTGTAAAAAGAAAGCACGTCACAGTTTCTACATTGTCGTTTAACGCTATGTGTTGAAGTAAGTCATTCAAATTTTTCGAAACTCTTTGATATTCGTCATATGTTTCATTGTCTTCTTGCGCAGTAGTCGATAGTTGTGTAGCTAAAATGTCCCCCGAACGTCTGTCGCCGTATTTGGCTAATAAAGCGGGTCTTACTTCTGTCCAAATAGTTTTGTTTGAGTAATTTAGAAAGCTCTAGGCTCGCCTTTAATACGAGATACAATATTTGCATTTAAAATAAATTCCTGTGGTTGAGTAATATTTGAGTGGAGAGGAAGGTGATTAGGTTATCTACTGACTTAATGAAAGTTGAGAGATTATCTCCCGTACTAAATTCGGGTAACGTAGCACAAAGGCTAGAAATATCACTATTATTCATTGGCATTTCGGAATAAGAAATGTTTCGATGTTCGTTTAGTGGAATTGAGCAAGATCGAGAACTATTTACGTTATTAGAAATGTCAGATGAATTTAAAGTAATACTAGCTAATAATAAATGTAAATTTTCATGAGAACGGTGTGTCAAAGAAGATTGAAAGTATTACATACCACCGACATTGTTAGTTTATGTCGGTGCTACAGACTACATTATTTTATAGTTCGTTCAGTCCTTTCAGTTCGATCTGGCAATGCCAGCTCACATTTCTAATAAAGTTGTTCCTTTATATTCTTCCTTGTTGATATTATTATTCTGCTCAATCCATGTTAAATACCTAGATAAATGGTCCGTGGTTTATATTTTCTGAATACTTATTTGTTCTGATATTTCAGATTTTAAATGTCTTATAATGTAACAATTTATTTCCTATCCTTGAACAGGAGGTTCTAAGTATTGTGCCTTGTTGAAAATTTGTAGTGCATAGAATTATTGGTCAGAAAAATTCTAAAATAATGGTAGATACAGGATCACAAACATCTTTGGTTGATGAAAAATATCATGAAAACATACCTGACAATCAAAAAAAGTTATAAACATCCCTAAATTAACATTAGTACCTAGGTGCAAATGGAAAAAACTACAAGAGGTGAATATGTATCTACTACACTTAATATTTTATTTTATAGTTCCATGTTATGATTAATGGAATTAATAGGATCAGATACATTAGATACAATAGAAGAACAAGGAGGCATTTTTAATTATAAAAGCAGATTGTAGAATTAGAAGAAGAAAATATTGAATTTATGCATAAGAAAAAATCGAATGTGGGACCATTTTTTTAGATAGAAATAGAAAAATTCAATCAAATAAAAAGAAATAACGAAATAGATAGTAATACTAGAAGGTGAATTAGAGAAAGTATATTGGAATCCGTGATAGAAAAGATAAAGGCAGGTGAGATAGTGAGTGAGATAGTTGAAAACAAATACACATACAAGTTAAAAAGTAAAAAAAAATTTCAGGAGAGCTAAATTCAACCCCATTTCTCTAGTATTCACAAGTCAAGTCTTGACCTAGTCATACTGTCTCAATGTTGGACGTACAATAGATACCTACATCAAAAATGTTCTAAAATTTGGCTTTTTGTAATAATCAAAATCAATTTTTATTATATAGTGCTCTCTATTAAATTCTTAATTAAATTGTCATCGGAAAACCAAAAAAACCAGTCATGTCCTCTTTTTACATTATAAATTCGTTCATCGAAACGATACAAATCAATTAAGGTTGACAAATTATTCAATTACATCATGCAAATCTACTTTGTTTATAATACATATTATTTATTCTTTTCCAATATTACATTTTAAGAAAATCCATCATAGTTGGCTGTTATTATACCATTTTTAAGAGGTAGTTATTACATTTATTAAAATCTCGCCTTGGGCCATCGTTACCAGAGCAAAAGGAGTACACCAGACTAGGTACCTGTTTTTTATTTAAGTACTATAAATTACGAGCTGTATTCGAAATACAGGTAGTCGCTTATACTTATCACTGAAATATGCATGTTAGATGTAATTTATTATAAAATTACCATTAATAATTAGTCCTTTGATATCTATAATTATTATTCAAGAGGCAGGAGTCGATATAGGTAGATTTAAAATTATAAAGAAACGAAAACAAATCAGTGAATTGCCAAGTCATAAGAAAAACGCTTAAGTTATGTTTTGTTTCTTCCAGAATCCATATTTCTTCCCTATTCTAATTGCCAATTTTATAAAGGGTATATTTAAAAAAATAAAACAAAAAGTAGAAGAATCATTTTAAATTTATTTATGCACTGACACGATTAAAACTATCATGTTCGACTTCTGTTAATATCAATTACATTATCACTCATGAGTAGTTTGAAACCATAGTATTCTGTACATTTTGTTTGGTTCTTGCGGGGAAAGGCAAGGTTAGGTGAGACGCAAGAAGAGGTGCCAAAAGGTTTTAATTTTTGGGCTTAGTCATTGTTTATTTCTAGACTTTATGTTTAAAAGTTTTCAACGAACTTACATTTCATCATTTAACAATATATCCTTACCTGTTTTTACCTACTTATTCATTATATTAGTTCCTTGCCAATAAACAGTTCGCATATTCTGTTACCCACTTATAATACACTGCTATTCGCGTATTTAAATCAACCAATAAGAGATCGTCGGGCACTTTATTCTCCACTCATTACCAAACAAACTAATCTCTATATGCTACATCTAGCCCTATATAAGTTTTAAATACCACCTGCTCAAATGTCACTGCCGTTATACTAGCTGAGTTCGTCTTTAAGAATTTGGAGAGTTAGGAGTAGAACTTGAGTATTTGGAGTAACATCTGAACCGAATTTTAGTACAATCTGACCAAAAGAAATTCAGCTATGAATCATGGGCGTGCAGTAGTTTCACTCCACCTACCGCATCATGGAGCTCATTTAACGTAAGCGTTCAAATTGTTCAATTCGTAAGAATTTAGTGTGGTGTTGCCAACCTAAATATTATTGGGAATATTTAACAAATTATCCCTAGTGTACAAGATTCTTTACTGACCGTTCTTTGAATTTCTGCAGCTTTAATTCTTAAAAGCAATAAATGTATAGATAAACAGATTAAATTAAATATTCATTTATTAGAAAGTTCTACTCGCTTACCTAAATATTATTAGTAATATCTAACAAATAAAAACAATTACTTTTTTCACATTTACCTACGTTATAAAAAATCTTTATGAGGAATTCACTAGATATTGCAACATACCTTAGCAAACCAGTCGTACCCTTGCAAGTGCCTGTCTAAATTTCAAATTCGCTGATCCCCTCTCCGTAAAGTCACTGCGCATATCGCGGTTCAACTTATTTTGGTCAACGGATACATCAAGGATAGAGTTAAACGAGTGAAAAGAGTAACCAAGCCGAACTCACCTATAGTGGCAAAATGTCACTTAATTTGAGTTCGAGGGAGGTATTCATTTCATTTTTGACCTCGATTTTTTTTTAAATTCTTCTAATATACCTAAAGTGTCCACGTGAGACATAATAAGCCATCAAATTTCTTCAGGAATGGCCAAAATTAGATTCGAATCCCATGTATGACGAATCGTGTGGAAATCCATTGCTTTCTTCTCTCTACAAACCCCGCTGAAGGCGTGAATTTGAGATCAATTATTCAGTTGCCACGTCCAATATTATATTACATTTCTTCAGCCTTAACAAAATATATTACTTTAAATAACTACATTTTTCACACTTGTAGCTTATTATAAAAAGAATCTAGTCACTATGTAATGTTACTAGACATTAGGATTATAGTTATTCTAGTAATGAATTATAGTATTGTCTGTGTCATAATAAAATAGAAAGTGTTTTTAAGTTAAGCTACTGGCAACGTTGTAAAAATTAGCAAAAACATAAACTGTGTTTATAAGTTATGTCTATTTCATACTCTTTCTTTTTGTTCTTACAACGTTGCCATTAGTTTAGTTTAAAAACACTTCCTATTTTATTATGACATAGACAAGATTGTTTTTTAGATGATAGATGTTCTCAATTCACATCTGATTTATTTAAAAATCTCAGTAAAAGACTAGGTTTTAACATTATTCAAACTACCGCCTATCATCCCCAAAGTAATGGAATGATAGAGCGCTAATTTCTAGAAAATATTTAATAGTTATTTATCTACGACCTTCGTTAAAAACGAGCATTTTCACACTTATTCCAGTATGTAGAGATAGAGTTTCATTATAAGTCAGTTGCTTGCTCAGTCATTTTAATTATTTGTTTATCAAATTAAATAGGTTTGGTTAATAATACGAGATTTGGTTATCTATAAAAGAATGGAAATAGTTGTGCAACAAGTGTGGATTTGATATTCAAGTTTGAGCACGACTTGAATATACCCATTCCTGTAAATTTCTTGTCTTCCTAAATGTAAAAAAATGAGAAAATTTTAACGTTTCTTTGAATTTGAGATTATATGTTCTTATGTTTTTTTACAGTAAATTATATTTATAGGGTACAGCTGTGAAGATAATAAATAACATTTATTATAAAGTATATTTTTCTGTTGGACTAACATTTTCAAATAATGATTTAATAATATTATATATTAATAGTTTTATAGTTCTAATCTTAGGCATTTTCAAAAGTCCCACCGATGGTTAGCGCTTAGATTAAAGACAGCTTAGATTCTATTCGCAAAGCACACCTTTGAAGGTCCCACGGAGCTGTAACATATACTGATGAAAACAGGTGGCTCACCGGGCCGCAGTTTGAGTTAGCCCTTTTATATTCTTGTTGAGTTTGTTGTCTGTTTGTTACGGCAACGAGTCAAAATATTATTGGTTGTAAAGTAGAGGTTTGAATTTTTCATTTATATTCAAAGTATTAAACAAAAGCTACTAAGATAATTTCGCTTCTTTGAGAGCTTATAACAATGATTGCCAATGAAATTAGAATATTGCGATATTTTTATTTGTTACTATCTATTAGTGATTAATTATCAAAGTTAACATTTTTTTAGTATGTCCTTTATATATACAGGGTATACCGGGACTAATGGGAAAAAGAACAATTTAGCGATAGTAGAGGGTAACATCATTAACGAGTCATTAATTTGAATGTTGGTAAAAAAGTTTTAGAATTTTTTATAAATTTCATCAAGTGGCCTTAGGAATAGCTGTCAGTCGTCTCAGTACAGTACAGTCAATAATAATTGATATCTAAATTAAGTCACAATGGCAGATTTCGCTTTTATTGAATATGCAGATAAGCATTTACTGTACAGATTGGCTTCTCAAAACTGTTTTAGAGCGTGTTGATCTCAGGTTACGACAGACAGGTAAGAGTAGGTAATGTTACATTTTTTTGTGCCACCCTGTATTTTCATTCTTCCTCTAGTCCGTATATTTTATAGTTTCATATTCGCTTCATGTTCCCTTTCTTATTTCTTCGCGTCATGCCCCCCTCTTCTCTTGGCATTTTTATAAAACGCCTACAGAAGCTAAGAACCTTTCTTTTTCTTTATCTATTTAATAGAAATAGTAGACTTTGTATATCTTTATATCGCCAGTGTTTTCTACTCAAGATTTCTTTCTTGTCTCCCCTTTATTTATAGGGTAAGTTCTATTATATTATATTATATTTTCACTAAAATTCTTTGAGATCGTTATTAATTAATTCGACGCTTGTAATTTTATTTTTAATTTTATAAATCCCGGTATATTTTTTTAATTTATTTACTTAAAAGTTCGTATCTTATCATATATCATAAATTATTGATTTCTGTGTGTCTATATATGAAAAAGAGAATCTAATTCTTATTTTGTTTTTACAGATTGTCTTAAAATTTAATTCATTTTAAATATTTTTGTATTTCATATTTTGATTTAAAATTCATGTTTTTATTTTTTAATATATCATTGTTTTATACTCTTTTTCAATAACAGAGACCACGAAATCTGGTAATTTATAAGATTTTAATCCGAAACTTACGTTATGTGAACTTTTAAGGTTCTTATTTGGGGTTTTATATTGCTGGTTCCACTTCAATCAACTGTAATTACCTGGACAGTGGTCAAGTGCCGGGTCCAAGGAGTTTTTTTCTGTTCTCTGAAGAATAGGACAACTCAGAAGAGGACAGCTGACAAAAGAGCTTTTGTACGAAAACAAGACAACCGACCTTAAAGAAGTTTTTTTTATTTGGAAAGAAAACAAGGATCTCTGATTTATCGTTAAATAAACAAATATAACGTTTCATTTGAGTTTAATTTGCTTAATCCCAAAAAAAAGAAAGGACGGATTTTGAAATATATCATAGTTTTTTTGTCAATTGTTTCTAATCACATCAAAAAATCAACTGACTGGCGTCCAAAATTTTTTTTATTTAATATTTTACTTCTGATATATTTCAAATTCTATTCGTGGAACGAACCCATAATATAATTTGAGCTTAATCACATTAATTATTTTTAAAAACTTAAAGTGTCGTTTCAGTAAATTAATTTATGTACAAAATCAAATTAATAAGTTTAGGAAGTTTTTTGGCAAGAAGAGGTGGCGAAGATCCAGTACTCAGTTGAAGAAGCCGTATTAAATGCAGTTGATAATGATCCATCAACGAGTGTACGAAAACTGTTAAAGAACATAAGGTATCAAAATCAGTTGTGCATCGCATTTTCAAAGAGTATCTACTGTATCCTTTTCACGTACAAAAAGTACATAGTATGACAGCAGCCGATTATCCCGCACGACTTGAGTATGCTCAGTGGTTCCTGCAACTACAGCAAGTAGACAATACATTTATTAGTAATGTTATTTTAACTGATGAATCCGGTTTCACCAGAGATGGAGTTATTAATTCTCATCATTTGTACTTATGGGATGATGAGAATCCATATGGCATTATCCAAACAAAGAACCAACATAGATTTATAGTAATTGTTTGACCAGGAATAGTGGGAAATCATTTAATAGGGCCATACTTAATTGACGGTACTCTGACTGGCCAGAAATATTTGGATTTTTTGCAAAATGAGTTTTGGAAACTGTTTGATAATGTGCCACTACAAACTCGTAGGAATTTATCGTTGATGCATGATTGGTCGGGGAGGTCCGTTTCGCGATCACCAGACATCAATCCTATGGATTCCTTTTTGTAAGGTTATCTTAAAGATATAGTGTATGCAACATCTGTGCAAACAAGACAAGATATAATAGACAGAATTGTTTTTCACAGCAGTGCTACTCATTTAAAAAGAAACAACATTCCCAGACTTAGGAAGTGCTTGGACTTGGGAGGAGCTCATATTGAGTATTTATTATAATAATTTTACTTTTCTGTTGATTAGAAATTAGTTTTAGGTTTATAACTTTTTGACGTTTTAATTGATTTTGATTCAAAGAAACTAATTGCGTTGTTTGCATATCTGTTTAACTTACATTAAATGCAGGGTTAATGTTGTTACCTTCTATTATCAACAAATTTTTTAGTTCTACTACATTAGGTGAATCTTAGACATTGTATTATTAAATTAGTTTTACTTCGTTATCTGGGATTGTCCTTACAGAAAATGGCGAATGCGCAAATTGGTATAAAATGCAAATATCAACCAAACGACTAATTTTATCTTTTCGTTAGCTTAAGGATGAGGAAGCCATTTTAAAAATTTTTATACAGGGTGTGTCATCGATTCAAAAATTTTGAATCCTTCTAGTACTTCCCTGTCTTTAAGACAATACTGTAAATCTGTTTATACGTCTAAAATAAGCATACACGTACATTATAACTGTACAGAAAAGTTTATAAAGATAGAATAAACAGTACGAAAATAAAAAATAAAAACGAATTTAAAAATCCAATTTTAGAGGCCCATAATTCGAAAACGAGGGCCCGTGTTAAAATAGTTTATATGAAGTACTAACCTTCTTTTAGCTCAAGCTATATCTTTCCGACTTTTTTCCCATTAATCCTGGGGCACCCTGTATAATAACTAATAGAATATAACAATTAAAATTATAACAATTTTATATGGTTATTAAATATAATTGCCAAAAGGTTTCTACCAAGCGAAATAATATTAGTAGTTTTTGTTTAACAATTATCGGAATTATAAATTAAAACTCTAAAAATATTATTTAATTAGGGAAAAACAATAAAAAAAAAAGTCGGTCAATTTTTTTTCTTCGAATGTCTACATAGATGATAACATATTATTTTTAAATGAATATTGAATATTACTAAAAAAATGTTTTACCTTATTATTATTATAAATTTTCTCATATTTGTTTTCGAAAACAGTTCGAATGATCAGCTGAATTTTACGTTTTATTTACAATTGCAGGTATCCTCAAAATTGATGTTTCGGAAAATTATCTTCAACTGATTATGAGGATGCTGAGTTGGTTATTTTCTTATTAATCCAGAAGGAGTCTTTTCCTAATTATGAATAGAACAATGTCCTTACTAATCTAGCATTTTCTACATCGGATGATGTAGGATAGTCCGATTCAATGGCACCAATATCAAAATGTAATATGAGCATAGAATCAGTCGAATGTGGTGGCCCTGTCAGTGGAGTATCGGCGATGAGATCTTTGGATGTCTTATTTGAATTATTGTGATCGCTCTGATCGGTAAAAGTTTCGTTTCTCACAATGTTATTCACCGAATTAAAATTTCATCAGTATTCCCACTGGAGGCAGAAGATGTAGTGTCAGCAATTTCATTACTATGACTATCAATTGTTGGCCGAAATCCGAGATTGAAGAGGGATTGCTGACCTTTATATATCCTAGATTGCCTTTCAGTTGTCTCTTTCCGTTTTTGAAACTCTGATTTATGCTTGTATATTACTAATTATCAATTATCAACGCGCAGAAAAGAGAAAAAATACTTTCACTAATAATAAGGCCAAATAATTGTCATGTTATGTCTTTATCTAGCTGCCAGTGTGCGTTGAGAGTAGCGTGATATTGAAAAGACAGAGCTGGTCTGGCTCCCGGTACCGGGCCCTGGTAATTTGTCCCGGCTGACCCTCCTCTGCAGGGCCCTGCTCAACGTCGGCCAAGTGGTTTCATACCCCAAATCGGGCTTCCAAACTCCTAATAATACCGGCAAAATTTTTGGCCATCCTACATGTGATTTTCACTAAAAATGCTTTCGTAACCACATCCTTTTCACCAAATGTATTTCTTTGGTTCCTTCACGATTGGAGAACTCCTTTCTCCCAGTTTCCTATTGTTCACAGGATGTCTAAGTGCGGACATTATATCTACTCCCTTTCATGTTTTTAATTTTAAATTTTACCACTTTTTTAATTGTTCAATTTTCGTTTATTTAATTTAATTACAAATATTATTACATATTGCGTCATGTACCAATTAGTTTAATTTTAATTTAATATATAAATTTACTCCTTCTCCCACAAATACGTTGCTAACTTGAAAAAAATTGTTGTCTCTTCATGTTTATTGACGGGAATCAATTAAGGCTAGCTATTCGTAGACAAGCTAGTTTCACAGACGCGCAGGGGTAAGAAACGAGGTAGGTTCGAAGTGCCTGATGGGCGGGTACAATTCTCTGAGTTTGCAAGTAGTCAGGGCCGAACTCGAATTTTTAATATTCGTGAATACTTATCGCATAGTAAAAATGGTTAGCTCAAAGGTAGGTTAGGTTATTTATTATGAAATGTGGAAGAGATTAGAATTCACATTTTTCGATGTAACAAAAGGTTGTTTTTATACATATAACTATCGAAAAAAGAATTACCGTCAGCAAAAGAAAATATTTTTAAAAATGTAAACACAATACTCTTTTATAAGAATTTTTATAAAATATTGAATATGTGTTTACTAAAATTTCAGTTGTAATAACCCAATTTAACGTGAACATTTTTTTTGTTTATTCTCATAATAATAAATTAGAACGAAATATTTATAGGTAGTTTAATAAAAAATGTGATTGTAAATTAAAAAATATTAACAGAATATATTGGTAATTGTAAATTTTTGAATTGGATATTTTTCTTTTGATTTAAACACATCTATTCTAGTCAAAAGTGCTATTTTGTCCAGTTCGGGTTATAAAATTATGAGCAATGTGTCGTTGGATGTATAATTTTATGTAGATATAATTTACGCGGTGTTTCATGTCTCGCAAACAAATAGTTTAAAAGTTGTAAACAATTTAATAAAAAAGATGTGTTGGTTTTTTTGTGCGGATACCTTGAAAAATATTGCAGATATCGAAAATTGGAAAAAGATCCAAACACTGCAAATTTTTTTTTAATTTTTTTTAGAAACAAGTATTTACTTTTCTTTACTATAATTTTATTTTTTAAGTGAATACTTATCTAGGCGCGTTAAGCGATTTTTGGATAAGTAGCAAATAGAAAAAAATTTAAAAAAAGGGAAAAATAGCGAAAAATTAGGAAAAATAGGAAAAATAGGAAAAATAGGAAAAAACAGAAAAATCAGAAAAAAGAAGAAACAGGAAAAAATGAAAAAAACTGGAGAAAATGGGGAAAAAAAGAAGAGAAAAATAGGAAATAATGGGGGAAAATGAGAAAAAAAGGAAAATACTTAAATACTTATAGGCAATAATTGAAAAAATGGGTAAAAATAGAACACAGGAAAAAACAGTAAAGAATAAAAAAAAGAAGAAAAAATAGGAAAAAAGAGAAATATTTGGACAAATGAGGAAAAAAATTGGAAACAATCGGAAAAAATAGAATATAAAGAGAAAAGTATAAAAAATAATGATTTTTAAGAAAAAAATCGTTTCTTAAAAAAAATTTTTGTTGTTTAAAATCGCACTTGTTATCTTTAAAAACAAGTTGAAGGTCAGGTATACAGAAAAAAAGCGAGACCTTTCAACCCCCTTGACAAGTATTTCTAGAATATTATAATAATTATGAGAATTTTTCAGAATGAAATAAATGGAAAAAGAAAATTATATTTAAAAAAGTAAAAATGAAAGCTAATTCCACAAAATTTTCCGAACACTCCTACTAAACTAATTTAAAAAAAAATTAATTTTTTCTAAAAATTATGTTTTAACTTTTTATAATTTTGTATAATTTCTACAAGTATTATTTTAAAATTATGAAATATTTCACACATAACGTACTTTTTGATCTCTTTCGATGTACTATTTATTTTTTTCATTTGTTTTACCATTTTCGATAAAACAAAAGGACAAAAATTTTATTTTTTTTATTTTGTTTATAATAATTACAACGTTGAATTCGAAGAGACTAAAATATTTTTTAAATTTGGAGTTTTATATTACCTATCGAATGGTATAAATCCCATTTTAATATCTTTAATATTTTTAAAGTTATTCAATTTTTTTTAAACAAAAAAAAATTATGAATTCTACATTTTTTTGAATAAAATTTTGAAAAAAACCACAATTATAGAGTTTTTTACTACAAATTTAAGGGTATTTTTTTAAATTTTTAATAATAATATTAACCTTACAAAAAATAAAATCTATTTTCGAATAATTTTAAAATCAATTAATAATTAATATCTCATTCAATTATATTCAAAATGGGAAACAGACCTTTTTTTAGGATTTCTGGATCAAAATACATTAATTAGGTTAGTTTAAAAAACTAAAAAAAAATCAAATTTTTTGTCAAAAATGCATTGGATTGTTTTAATTTTTTAATTTTTTGCTATAACTTTTATAAATACTATGTTAAAATTATGAAATAATTTACACACATAGTACTTTTGGATCCTTTTCGGATATGCTACTTACTTTTTTCATTTATTTTATACTTATTGATAAAACGAAATTACAAAAAAATGTTAAAAAAAATCTTTATTTTTCTATAATAATTACAATTCTAAATTTTAACAAACTACAATACATTTTAAATTTAGAGTTTGAAATTATCTTTTGAATGGTGAAACTCCTGTTTCAATAACTTTAATATTTTAGAAGTTATTCAATTTAGTTGAAAATCGTAATATAATTTTAAATGTTACTAGCTAATTTTTAAAAAATTCCACAATTTTTGTAAAAAAAATTTGAAAATAATTAGAAATATTAAATTTAATTATTGCAAATTTAAAGATATTTGTTTTAAATTTTTAGTATTAAAATTTAACTAAAAAATAATAATTTAATAAAGTTTAAAATTGCTTAAAAATTAAAATAAAAACCAGCAGCGAAACTATCCGGAACTGGAAAAAAAAGTAAAGACAAAATTTGCAGAAAATTTTATTTTTTTACAATTTTGGCTTTATGTAATTTTTCATAAAAATCCATAATTTTATCTCAAAATCTAAAAAAGTCGCATATTAATTTCTTTCACGCCCTCTAGCGGCGAAACTATGAGGAATTCAAAAAAACGGTAATGACAAAATGTGTAGAAAATTTTATGTTCTACAACTTTCATTTCCTGTAATTTTTCATAAAAATGCATTATATTGGTAATTTAAAAAAAAAATGAAAAAAAGTACTTTTGATAAATCTGGCAACAATGGCAAAAGTTTTTAAAAATTTTAATCATTCGAAATTAAACTTTAACGTATAAAAAATATATGTGTAAAAAATTTGTTATTTAACGAAAGCATAATTAAAAAGAGAATTGGGATAAAAAAATTTTGCCGGCGGATTATTGTTTATTCAACTATTCAGCAAGTGCATGATTATTTTAATTCCTTAATATTCATATTTAATTAATCCATAAATCACTTTCACTTTGGTTAGTTGTTTTTTGTTGTAAACAGTAATTTAAATACAAAATTAATTTTTAAAATACGTAACTTCAAACAAATAATGACATTTTTTAGAAAATAATCACAAGACTTTTAAACAGCAAATTCTAGTTCTCTAATATAAAACTGTTTTTATAACCACTAATGAAACTTGGAAATATTATAATTCTTTCTTTAAAAATACTAAATACGTTCTCAGTATGCTCCTCCCAGAAATGATTCAATATACTCCGCAGAGTGAGAAGGCGCCACATTACAATACCATTTTTAGTGCTAAATCAGAATTTGCAGAGTGTTCGTAATTAAATAATAACTCTTACAAATCTCAACGCAAAATAAAAAAATTGGCACATATGGATTCAGAAAAGAATTTTACGTGTTATTGTCCAGTTAATTTTTCAAATAAATATTTAATTACGTTACAGCAAGTAAATAAAAAAGTCATAAAAAAACGGCAATGTTTACATCCAAAAAACTTTTTTTTTGAACTAATTTTAAAAAATCTGCCGTGACCATAACACGTAGTTATATTTTGTGAGTACATTTATGTCAGAATTTTTTTCCTAAGATAAAAAATAAAAAAATGAGAGTAAAAGTACGAAACCTTTACCAACGCATTACAAATCGAAAGCGGATGGTTACCCTTAAGATACTTTGACATTAGAGAACATTGATAACCTTTTATACAATTATTTTTTCCTACGACCATATAGGGAAGTAACATTTACCGCACTGTAGAGTACAACGGAAAGTGGCTTTTATTTACACGTGAGTGTAAAGTACTCTCCTGCAGAAACTACTGTTAGATGCGTCATCTATATTTAGAAATACCTATATGTATAAATAGATTTACCTATCTGTCAAATACATATTTTTTATTTAGATTTCCACATCGATATTTTTTATATTATTTTATTAAAACAAAAATTATCTTTTTTATTAGTAAAATTTACAAATTGCAACAATAATCAGTTTACTTTTAATTTTTATAGCAATTTAAAATAATTCAATTTTTTTCTCAGTTTTAGTTCCTAGTTATTACTGTTTTTTTAATTAAACGTTAATTACCAATATTTATGTACATTTTAATACAAAAGTGACTGTTTATATAAAATAAAAACAAACAAACAGAGAACCTTCCAAAAAACATCAAAATGTACATTATTTGGTAAAATTATCGCGTGGTTGTAGGAAAATAATGTAAATCACTTGTGCGAAAGTGATTTTCCACACACGTAATATAATATAATATATTTTAGAATCGTTCGGAAAGTTGGGTGGGATTACCTCATCTTAAATTTATAGTTATTATTGCAAAAAAATTTTACCAACCATTATAAAAGGTATAAATTTTGGTAATCGTCTCAGCACTTTCAAAACCACAAAGATAAATTGAACTTTACGTGCCTGAACCACCATAATCCTACCAACTGAGTACTAAAAATAATCTTTATTCAGGTTTTATTATAATATCGCAAATAATACATAAAAAAATCTTGTGCATAATTCAAAACTCACAATATAAACTATAAATTAAGCTCGTTTATGGCTTTATAGAAGATAAAACCCAAGACTTTTTTAATACATTAAAACGCAATGCTCGACCAATAAAATCCAAAAAAAAAGTCTTTAAAAAAATTGCTAAAAGAGTTGTACGCTAAACTTTTACGACCAATTTCAAAATGTACACAAATAGAAGTGCACCTTACAGCCATAAATTATGTTGAAGAAAGATAGCAAATAAAGAAGAATACAATGTTGTCAGATCTAATTGTTAATAAATGATTAAAATTTGATTAATCAAGGTTTCCCCGATAACAAAGGGGTAGGAGATTTGATAAAAAATGAACCGTAAGATTTCAAGATATTTACGATTTTAAATTTCATTTTCTTTTCTAAAATCAAAAAATGATGTATAAACAAGAAGTGATCCAAATGGGAAAATAATAAATAGGTAAATAGGATAGAAGTAAGTAACATCTACTAAAAAAAATATTATAATCTGATTAATGTGGCAACGACGCCAAGCGTCTTAACGGGATAATTTAAAATGTTTGTAACGGTGCAAACAACTATTTAATGCCATTAGTATTAATGTGGTTGTCATGGAGATTAAAACATTGTGTGCTGATTTCTAATACCAGAGGGCGTATCGCTTTTCTCGATTTGCCAATAGAATAAATGAAGAGGGGACAAACTCACTCAACTCTTCTAGTAAATACATTATTTTCGTTTTAAATAATTTGTTGCGTTTCCGCAAAATCAATTTTCCGTTTTATGAAGCATATAAATAATAATCAAATAGAAGAGGTTATCCATATCTCAAACGTGGTCCAAGTATTTTTCAAAAATAAAACACGAAGTTAGTACCACAACGTAATATATTATAAAAGGATGATAACAGGCAACTAGTTTTGGCTAAATAGCCATCATCAGGCCTAAAAGGTTCAGAACAATGAGTAGTTTTTAGGCTTTAACAAAATTAATAGTATAACAACTTACCAAACGAAATATTAGAAGTTACGAGTGAAATTATTAGGTAAACATATCATAACCGCGCGGTTGTTAAGTCAACATTTAAAATTAAAGTGGTACATATTAAAACAAACAAATTGAATTTATGTAATTCCACATTATGGAATCATGAAAAATCGGCGACTACTACCGGAGAAAAACATTATAGTACTTTTGATATCAGACCCTTCCAAAGAGGGTAACAAATCAAAATAGAGCAACTGAAGTGGTAACACAAACCATATAATGAAGATAATGAAGCAGTTTAAATCACCGGCATCTAATGTGTAAACTACATCTAGTAACGTGTCCATGACAAGATGGATGAAATCTCAATTGACATTTACAATTGACAATGACAGTGACGCGACACTAACAATGACAATTGACAAACCGGTGTACTCAGTTCTAACAAAATTAGAGATGAAGCCTTGAAACGACATTTTTAAAAGTTAATAATAAATAAAGTAAAATGAAAACTAACAATGAAATGAATATAAACAATTATTAGATATGAACACTAGTGTGAGATTGAGTACAGGACACGAAATGAATCTTAAAACAGTTAGTATAAGTGATTAAGAAAAAGAAGAAGAAAAAGAAAGAAGGTATAGGTAGACTGTGGGTGAGGAAGAAAAAGTGAGGTTAGTAAAATATAAACAATAAATAAACAGGAAACCAAAGAAGTTATAGGGATAACGTGGGAGAAAACAAGGAAATAACAGAAAATCATAAGGAGAGAGATAGAAAGGGGGGGGGTATCAGTGTAAGCAAGAAGAACAAACGGGAAAAACCCTAATAGTTAGATAATGTCTTTAAAGTTGCCTGCTAAAAATATATGATTTTCTTTGTTTCTGGCTATCTATTACCGTTTCTGAGTTGTCACATACAGATGGGCGGACGGACAGAGCAGTTGTATAGGAATTTTTTATTCAAAAACTCTAAAACGATTAGAAATCTCAACTTTTTTAAGTGAAATGATTTATTTCAAAAATAACTAAATTATTGCCTTTTTAGCGAATCTGACAATTATATTGACCATATGTATACTAAGATAATATATTAAAACTGCCTTTTTTAGCATAAAACTTTTTATTTTTAAAATTAAAAATCTGATGTGGCCAGCACATGACCTCTCGCCATTTTTGAATGAAAAATTTACAGGTTGACACAAATCTGTAAATCTGGCAACAATGGCAAAAGTTTCGAAAATTTTAATGAGATGATAATAAACTATAGGGTATACAAAATATATGTGTAAAACTTTATTGCCGTTTTGTATAATAATGTCGTCATCACCCATAGCAACTGCCACTTCCGGTTGTGCGATTGGCTCCAAAATCTAATCAGATCTAATCTAGGGTATCAGAATCCTGTATGCAAAAGTTCAAATTTTTTTATTCAGTAGTTTTTGAGTTATCGTTACTACAATATCCATCCAAACACACACACACACACACACTAACACACACTCACACACTAACACACACACACAGACATCATCGCGAAAATATTAAAATCGTATTCTAGGGACCCTAAAACGTGTTTATTCATTGAAAACTCACTACCCAATTTTTAGCATGATTCCTATATCTCTCTTATCTGAAGGGCGAGAGGTAAAAAAGAAACATTGAAACCAGTTTTTTTAAGATACTAAACTTGGAACAAGATGATAACGATGTATAAAATAATAATTTAAAATTAGGTCGTTATTTGAAAAATTAAAATTGAGTGTGTCTCTCCGAATATGAAATGTCGAACTAAAATTTTAATAATTCTATTAAAGAAATTGTTTAATCAATTATGGATGGGACGTACCAGCTCGACGGGTGTTCCTTGCACGCACGATTCTAGGAGGAATCAAGCAGGCAGTGTTGTCCGAACATCTTCCATGAAAGTATCTATAAAAAATCTGATGTGGCCAGCACATGACCTCTCGCCATTTTTGAATCAAAAATTTACAGGTTGACACAAAAAAGTATGAAAAAAAATTATATTTTTGTAAATCTGGCAACAATGGCAAAAGTTTCGAAAATTTTAATGAGATGAAAATAAACTATAGGGTATACAAAATATATGTGTAAAACTTTATTGCCGTTTTGTATAATAATAGCGTCATCACCCATAGCAACTGCCACTTCCGGTAGTGCGATTGGCACCAAAATCTAATCAGATCTAATCTAGGGTATCAGAATCCTGTATGCAAAATTTCAAATTTTTTTATTCAGTAGTTTTTGAGTTATCGTTACTACAACATCCATCCAAACACACACACACACACACACACACACACACACACACACACACACACACACACACACACACACACTAACACACACACACATACACACTAACACACACACACACACTAACACACACACACTAACACACACACACAGACATCATCGCGAAAATATTAAAATCGTATTCTAGGGACCCCAAAACGTGTTTATCCATTGAAAACTCACTACCCAATTTTTAGCATGATTCCTATACCTCTCTTATCTGAAGGGCGAGAGGTAAAAAGAGGCACCAAGTAAATTTAGTGAAGAAGCCAATGGAATCGAGCATCCTGACATAATTATGTCGGATTTCATAACGTTAACCGTTTTAGATAACTTGGTTTTCTTAGCGTTAAACTCTAATTGGTTAATGTCACCCCAATCTAAAATGTCTTTCAGGTCTTTATTAAGATGTAAAACTTCTTGTTGTCTGCGAAGATTTGCATCGGCGGCTGTTGTTCTGGCATTCAAGGAATAAAATGGTGATTTGTTAATTTGGCAACAAAGCCTAAGAGGCGTTTGTACGCCCGCTACTGCAATATTAATTAATGTCATAAACGTTCCGACCATTAACATAAATTTAAATAAGTTAACAATAAAATTGGCTATATAGGGAGTTAATTCACTCGAATGAAAAAGAGAATAAAAATTCATAAAATTGTATAATTGTGCAATTATGTTTACGT
The DNA here is from genome assembly GCA_963243735.1 of Neocrepidodera transversa. Lineage (NCBI taxonomy): Eukaryota > Metazoa > Arthropoda > Insecta > Coleoptera > Chrysomelidae > Neocrepidodera > Neocrepidodera transversa. The sequence continues at coordinate 28,058,894 of OY725343.1, read as the reverse complement.
CGCGGCTATTGTGAGTGTCAAGATGAAATGTAAATTATTTCGTTGTAAAAATTATTTTATAGATGTTTTGTATGCATACAAAACGAGTTTCAGAAATATAAACAAATCATTTGTTTTTGTTAGTATATTATTTTGTCCTTTCTTTATTATTTATATAAATGTGTAATTATTAGAATTAAAGAGTTTTTTTAGTGAAAAATTGACCATAAAACAAGTACATCAAATTTAGGGGTCGGTCAGGCTGGCGAGCGATTTGTCATGAGCGAAAATCGCGGACGACAGAGCGACAAAAAATAAATTGAAACTAATTGAAGCGACCAGAGTTATGATCGACATATCGCTTAGCGAGTAAGCGCGTCGCTCTTAATCCAACGTTATTTGATTTGTAAGCGATACTTCTGGCGATTTCAGTTAATTTCGTTCTGTCACTACGCCAATGTGGCATCGTGTTTCATAAAAAGGGATCTAAATGAAGATCCAGTTTGCTAAATACCTACAACAAAACAATTAAACTTAGTTCAAATTCATTTTACGAGACTTAATCAAAAACAATATGAAAAAATTTAAATTATCAATTCAGAAGAGGAAATCAGAAATTGCTCATTTTAAGATCTGGATCGAAAGCCACGACTGCTACAAGCAGATGGAAGTATTACACAGTCACACAACTTTTTGTGACTGCAGCAAAAACTGAGTGAAATTTAGACAGTTCGTGAACAATAGTAGGCAAATATAAATGAAGAAAATAGTGAAAGTATTGATGACGAATTTGATGGTCGTAGCGTTTATCATGACGAGAGTGATGCAGAAGATGTGGAGATTGCAAGATCCGCCTTCACTTCTCGGAAACGTGAAACACAAAGATTCAATGACAAATACTTAGAACTACAAAACAAGAAAGTAAAAAATTGTTTTAAAAAGAAATCAGCAACTCTAAAGATACTCCAGAGAGTTCACATTTACAGTTCTTTAGAAGTTTGCTTTCGTATATGAAGCGTTTGCTACTTTTGAACAACTTGGACCTAAGAACCAGCATACAACAACTAGTTTTACAGAAATTGCGAAAGGTTACGACTGAACAGCAAACTCAAGTATAATCAATTAAAATAGCATAGCCATATCAACAGTCGCGCCCACAGCAACAATTTCAACCATACCAACAATCGCAAAAACCGCAATACGTATCAATATTAAGAGACACAACAGATCTACATTACTTAGTTGAAGATATTAGACAATAAATAAAGCTAACAGTCCTATGAGTTTATTGCATTTTTTACTTACCTGATTGTTACTTCTTCTGCAGAAATTGGTTTCCAGAAATTTGTATAGTTTTTTTTTCGACGTTTGTTTCAATTTTCTTTAATAACAAGTCAAACGTTTCTATAGACATCCTAAGGTACTGAAAAAATCTCTCCGGGTATTTTCTCAATTGTTTGTATAAATGATGAAACTCCTCCATACTCATTTCTGTATCTATTAACCGGGTGTATGCCATATTGTCTTGGGAGAAGTTATTGGGCAATATATCATCTTCCAAAAGCGCAATTCGACGTTTTCGTGAACGGGGTATTCTTTAAAATAAATTGTGGTACAGGATTTCGAGTTTTACTACCTCTTTAAAATAAATGTTTAATCGCTTTGCCCACTACAAATCGATCGCCAGCCTGGCCGACGGCGGGCGGGCGACATTTAAGCGGGCCGCGAGCGATTTATTACAAAACAAATCTGTTTGATTTTTAATGTGCGAATTTTGTCATCAGGCCACCGATTTTTTGCGAATACCGCCGAGTAGTATGTTGTGCGTTTCATGCTTATTTAGTGCGATAATTTGTTTTTATTCTTGTAATTCTGTTTTTAATTTACTTCGTAAAAATTCGAATGTACTTATTGACATACGTAGATATTCAAAGAATGTCTCAATTCAAAATACAGGTGATGAAATCCTCCAAATGTCCACAAAATCGCCTTAACGATTTATCACCCACCCGCCTAACGTTACTCAGTAGTTCTACGAATACCGTTTTATACTGTTGTACTGAAAGTTCGACCGGACATCGGAAGTAAACTTTGTCCCAAAGTGTCGGGTTGATAAGTAGAAGAAGTAGTTAACTTTCACTATAAACTTTTTATTTAAATATTAATTATACTTGTACCAATATATAGATGATTACTGTGCTATATTAAATAACTAGAGTGGACCAAAGGTTCCAATATTATTAGATTAATTATACTAAAGAATTAAATACAAAAGAACTTAGTCAAATGTAAAATAAAAATCTGATGTGGCCAGCACATGACCTCTCACCATTTTTGAATCAAAAATTTATACGTTAACACAAAAAAGTATGAAAAAAATTAACTTTTTTTTAAATCTGGCAAAAAAACTCAGTACCCAATTTTTAGCATGATTACTATACCTCTGAAGGCGAGAGGTAAAAAGTATACATTTAATTGAATACGAAAATATAAGAAAAAGGTAATTTTAAGTTCAGATTATGGATTTTTCCAGAATTACAGTTTCTCCATTAACAATTTTGATTTTCAAAAGTTAGGAAAAAATCTGATGTGGCCAGCACATAACCTCTCGCCATTTTTGAATCAAAAATCTACAGGTTAACACAAAAAATTATGAAAAAAAAATTACTTTTTTGTTAATCTGGCAACAATGGCCAAAGTTTTGAAAACTTTAATAATACGAAAATAAACTGTAGTGTATACAAAATAAATGTGTAAAACTTTATTGCCTTTTTGTATAGTAATGACGTCATCACTCATAGCAACTGCCACTTCCGGTTGTCCGATTGGCACCAAAATCTAATCAGATCTAATCCAGGGTATCAGAATCCTGTATACAAAATTTCAATTTTTTTGATTCAGTAGTTTTTGAGTTATCGTTACTACAACATCCATCCAAACACACACACACACACTAACACACACACACACACACTAACACACACACACACACACACAGACATCATCGCGAAAATATCAAAATCATATTCTAGGGACCCCAAAACGTGTTTATCCATTGAAAACTCACTACCCAATTTTTGGCATGATTCCTATACCTCTCTTATCTGAAGGGCGAGAGGTAAAAAGAGAATCATGAAAAGTCAACATTTTGAATTTTGAAAAAATATAAAATCTCTGTACTAACAATAACGGACGCCGCACATTGGTCCACAGGGCGGATTTAGGAAAAGATTTAATGATGCGAAAAACGGAAATTTGGCACTACTTCATCATAGTACATAGTTTGTTGGGTTATTATTTAGATCATTTAGGGCATATAGGTTATTTAATTTGGTAATAAAGGGAGAATAAGGTGTGTGTTTGAAGTTACACCCATTTTTTCAATTTTAATATTTTAAAAGTTGTTCCAAATTGTTCCAGGTTTGTAAAAAATTGTTCCAGAAAATTATTCCTTAAACTTCAATACAAAGGCCCGAAAACTCAAAAAAACCATTTTTGGAGCTAGCCTCACATTATTTTTATTTCGATTTTTTTTTCTGTTGCACCAGATTGTTCTAGTTGTTCTGAACATTTTTCCAAATTTTCATACCTTAAAAAAAATGTTTCGAGCCCAAAATCCATAAAAACCGTTTGAGTCCAGCCCCACATTATTTTTTTTCGAAGTTTTTTTTGTTGTACTAGATTGTTCTAGTTATTCTTAGCATCGTTCCAAATTTTTGTCTTAAAAAAATTATTTCAAGCTTAAAATCAATTAAAACCGTTTTTAGCTAGCCCCTCATTATTATTATTTTTTTAATTTTTTTTATTGTACTAGATTTTTCTAGTTGTTCTTTGCATTGTTCCAAATTTTCATGTCTTAAAAAAATTAATTTCAAGCTCAAAATCAATTAAAACCATTTATAGGTGACTAATATCAAAGGTCTCATTTTTTTGTAAATAATTAAATAAAAACAAATTTTGCCAATAAAAAAGAATTGAATAATGAGACTTCAATTGGTTTGGGGGCTAACTTCACACACACGAGTAAGGTACCCAACGATCTCTTTTCAGATGTAAATATATAGGTGTGCCTTATAATAGGGTAAGAGGATATACGAACTGTTTTTTGCTAAAGAACTAATATTATTGAATACATAGACAGAAAGATAAGGATAAATAATTAAATCACGAAAAGTTCGTTGAAATTTTTTAATCATAAATTTGTCTAGATATAAACAATGACTAAACCAAAAAATTGAAATCTTTTTAAAACATCATGCTACTGATTCAGTGGCATCTATGGTGCGTCTCACCTCACATTGACTTTCCCGTACGAACCAAAACAAAATGTACAGAATACTGACGTCTATCAACTTAGCAAGACAACTTCGGAAAATTACAACGGTCTCTTATTAGTAATTTGCCGCTTTTTTACCATTAATTAGTTGTGGAAAAATAAATTTTGCCGCTCTTTTTTTCCCCCAAAAATTCAATGTCTTGCTAACTTGATATCAAGTTAGCAAGACAACTGCGTAAATAATGACGATATCAAAAAACTAATGGCTGGAGAATTTGCCGCTTTTTTGCCGTAAATTAGTTGTGGAAAAATAAATTTAGCCGCTCTTTTTTTTACCAAAAATTCAATGTCTTGCTAACTTGATATCAAGTTAGCAAGACAACTGCGTAAATAATGACGATATCAAAAAACTAACAGCTGGAGAATTTGCCGTAAATTAGATGTGGAAAAGAATTATGCCGCTCTTTTTTTTATTAAAAATTAAACATCTTGCTAACTTGATATCATGTTAGCAAGACAATTGAGTAAATAATGACGATATCAAAAAACTAAAAGCTGGAGAATTTGCTGTTTTTTTGCCGTTAATTAATTGTGAAAAAAAATTTGCCGCCCTTTTTTTATTAAAAATTTAACATCTCGCTAACTTAGTATCAAGTTAGCAAGAAAACTGCGTGAAAATGACGGTATTAAAACCTGAAACCTGGAGAATTAGCCGCATTTTTGCCATTAATCAGTTATGTGAAAAATGTTTGCCTGTATTTTTTATTAGTAATTAAACATCTCGCTAACTTGATATCAAGTTAGCGACACAACTGTGTAAATAATGAAGAAATTAAAAAATAAAAGCTGGAGAATTTGCCGTTTTTTGCCGCTAAAGAGTTGTGGAAACAAAAAAATTGTCTCCTGTTTTTTATAAACAATTTCCAGGATTCTTATATACCAACTTCAAATTTAAGAAAACAAAAAAAATATTTAATGCGGCTTTACAAAAGTTAGCCTTTAAATTTAATTTTTTTAAAAATCTCTTTTCAGAAACAAATTCTAAATGAAAATGACTAAAGGTTGATGGTGCTAGATTTTTAAGTTTCCATCTGTTTTTTAAGTAAAAAATTAAAATTGAAAATATTAAAAAGCAATCAATTTTGCATGATTTATTTCAGACTTTTTAGATTTTTCATTTTTTTTGTCTTTAGGAATAAATATAAAAAATTGTTTCGATTAATACCAAGTACCGGTAGGTGGAAAAAAGAGGGGGCCGGAGTTCCGGGGGTGAAGTCCTGAATCGTCTCATATGTGAGTCATAATCTAAAGAGCCATCAACGAACTCGATCCGTTGACCTGCTTCCGAATTCTCAACCTGACAGACGGATGGACAAAGTAAGGACAATAGTGCCTTTTCTTTATAAATAAAGAGGAAAATGCGCTAAAAAGCGGCAAATTCTCCAGATTGATATCGTCATAATTTACGCAGTTGTCTTGCTAATTTGATAACAAGTTAGCAAGATATTTAATTTATAATAGAAAAAAGAGCGACAATTTTTTTTTTCTAACTAATTTACGGCAAAAAAGCGGCAAATTATCCAGCTGTTAGTTTTTTAATATCGTCATTATTTACGCAGTTGTCTTGCTAACTTGATATCAAGTTAGCAAGACATTGAATTTTTGGTAAAAAAAAGAGCGGCTAAATTTATTTTTCCACAACTAATTTACGGCAAAAAAGCGGCAAATTACTTATAAGATACCGTTGTAATTTTCCCAAGTTGTTTTGCTAAGTTATTATCCCAATTATGTATGATAATGTAATGGACCTTTTAATCTTATTTACGTAGAAACAATCAATAAAGGTCTTTAGTTTTCTAAGGTAACCTCCATTCATCCATTCAATTAGGCATTTAATAGCAAATTGATATCAAAATAATATTATCGTTTATTATTCGCTCTCAAAAGTAACCAATAAAATTATTACAAACGGTTACAACGTTGCTAAATAGAGATTGTATTTATTCCTATGAAAGTTATTTTTTAAACATTTTTATTTTCTTCTCGTAATGCGTAGATAGTTTTAGTGGTTAGTTGTTCTAATTTTGTTGTAGTTGTGATTGATTATTATCTCAGTTTTATCGAATTTTTAATTTTGCCAAAAACACAGGATTCATCGTCAAAACTAGATTTCAATATGACACAATTTTATTAAAACGGGGTACCGATTAAACGCAATTTAAGGAGGAATTAGAAGATTAAAATCTGAAATTTGTAACTTACTTTTCATTATATTCAATAGTGCATATAATAATTAAATAAACATTTATTTATTATAGATATATGTATTTTGATTTGTATTTTAATTTGTAAAAATTAACTACCTATTCAAGTAAAAAAATTGAGATTAGGAATTTCCATTATTATTCTATTATTTATTTCGAATTCATATCGACAGCTGCTACAATTTAAAAATTTATTAACCATAAATTTTACTCAGCTCTGCCATTTTTATATAGTTACTACGCAACAGCATGCATATTCAAATTGAGAAAAGACCTATAATTAAGTTACTATTCCATTCTTCCTACAATTTAAACACAAATAGGACTAATGGAAAAATAAAAGTAAACATTTTGCAATTTATTGGTAGGTGCACATCACGAGACATAATGCACATAAATTTTTGAATTTCAATAATTATTTTTTGGCCCCAAGGTGAAATCTGAACGGCCACATTTAATAAATGATAAAGTTTCCTATTAACTAATTAAAAAAAATCACTGCTATAGCTTATTCTCGCCACCTAGCCGAGATGGATAAGGATCCAAAAGGGATAAAAAAATAATAATCTACTCAGACAGTCCAGCAGCCCCTAAGACATCTAGACTGGTATGGGAAAGTGGCGAAGAACTTAGGGACCTGGCGATGCACAATAAAGTAACTTTATCGTGGGAACCAGGTCACAAAGGTATCGCTAAAAACAAAAAGGCTGGCGAGCTCGCAAGAAGCGGATCGTCAACCCCATTGATTGGCCCAGAACCAGCGATGGGAGTACCAAAACGTACGTTCAGAAACTATATAAAAGACTGGATCAAGCGAGAACACAATATACCTGGACTACTACACGGGAAAAAGTTTATAAAAGAACCGTCAAAGAACGTAACTGAAGAACTACTTTCAAAGAGACTGGACGCAATAAGCCACGAGGCTGCAGTAAATCTGGTTGTAAAGAACGGCCCAGGAGAAAAAAAAATGGTTATTTTTTCATAATCGCCAGAATCATAGACTGGATGAATATTGAATACCATACCGACGCGTACAACCAAATTATTGCATTTTATTATGAAAAAATAAAAAAAATCCATACATCTTTACACTAATTTTTATTTTTCACCTTCTTTCTTTATTTTTTAATAACAGTTGATTTATCTTTATATTATTTATCTACGACCTTCCTTAAAAACGAGTTAAAGTTAAAGTTCAACTTAACGCACTAGTAAGTAAGTATTTGACGCACTAGTGCGTAGAGTAGATTGCTGTTTTTACTTATGTGTTTGTGAAAAAAATATCACTTTAACACACTTGTTGTATAAATAACTATTTTCTTGACTGATTTTTTTATAATATATTTTGATGTTCCATTTAGCACTTTATTCCTTAATTTCTTTTATTCTATCATCCAGTCTCTTTTAGTTTTCCTCATTATTTCATTAAATTCTTTTCTATATTCATTTTTATTCTTTATTGAAAATTTAGTTCTTGCATATACTTTTTTATTATTATTCTTCACTATTTTTATTACTTCAATTCTCTTCTCACGAACGCGTTTATATAATAATTAACATCATCCTATATCATAGTTAATAAAGATTTTAATCAATTCCAATTATCTCATTTCATTTAACTCTGAGAAATATTATGTCAGATCTTCTATATGAGGCAATTGGGAAAAATCGGAGTAAAAAAAATATCTGGAACGAGTTCTGTGAGTAATACCGCTTTAATGGGAAATAATCAGAAAAAATGGATCTAGAATGACAAATTCTCATCGTAACACTCACGATTCGAAGCCAGTCTAATTATATAAATTAGTGCTCCATGCAACGTTACCCTGACCATCTTCAACTTTTTTTCATTGTTTCTCTTTTATTGTATATACGTTCTCACGTAGTACTCCTAATCGTAAAACAGTGTTGCCAAGTTTTCCAACTTTTAAAAATAATATTTCTTTATTTATTATTTAATCTTACCTTACCAATTTAGATCAATAACATTAATTTTACATTGACTTGAAAATTCATTTATTTTCGTCTATCGGTTGTATTCATGAATATACAGCTTGTGTTTATATAGGAAATCTGTCGTGGAAGTCGTAAGTCATTTATAAAAATTATGACAGCTGAATTTTGATTTTCTATGGTGCCGTGTCATGTTTATCGATAATTGTAACGCCGTTTATTCTAAGCGAAGACATGCCTATAGAAATACGGCATCCTTTCGTGTTCGCTTAAAATGTGATTGTTGGAGGGGATTTTTCAATCTCGACTGCTACAAAAGGCAAGTCCTGTTATCATATTGCTTACTCGAGACATTCCTATGCAAAATACAAAGATTTACAATATATATTATGTATTAGTTAGTAATTTCAACTAAATATGAATTAGCTAAATGGCTTTGAAGAAACCAATTAACTAGACTCTTTTTTTTAGTTTACAAATACATCAAATCTGTTAGTACCTACATATCTAAATTATATATACTTCGGTAATCTAGGCATAATTTTATTCAAAATTGGTATTTTTCGTTTTGCAATTTTTTTTTGTTTTTTTTCTGTATTTCTATTTCTTTCTTTTATTTTTTTCCTTTCACCTTTTCCCTTTTTCATATTTCCTGTTTCATTTTTACCTCTCGCCCTTCAGATAAGAGAGGTATAGGAATCAGGCTAAAAATTGGGTAGTGAGTTTTCAATGAATAAACACGTTTTAGGGTCTCTACAATACGATTTTAATATTTTCGCGATGATGTCTGTGTGTGTGTGTGTGTGTTAGTGTGTGTTAGTGTGTGTGTGTGTGTGTGTGTGTGTGTGTGTGTTAGTGTGTGTGTGTGCGTGTGTGTGTGTGTGTGTTTGGATGGATGTTGTAGTAACGATAACTCAAAAACTACTGAATAAAAATATTTGAAATTTTGCATACAGGATTCTGATACCCTAGATTAGATCTGATTAGATTTTGGTGCCAATCGGACAACCGGAAGTGGCAGTTGCTATGGGTGATGACGCCATTATTACACAAAATGGCAAAAAAGTTTTACACATATATTTTTTATACCCTATAGTTTATTTTCATCTTATTAAAATTTCCAAAACTTTTGCCATTGTTGCCAGATTTACAAAAAAATAATTTTTTTCATACTTTTTTGTGTCAACCTGAAAGTTTTTGATTCAAAAATGGCGAGAGGTCATGTGCTGGCCACATCAGATTTTTCCTTTTTGAGTGATGATTTACACATAAAAATTTTTATTATTTCTTTAAAAAAATCTATTTCCCTTAGTTTAACTAGTATTGAGATATTTGGCAACGCAGCACCTCACCCTGCCATCGACCTCTGTGGGAGTACCAACGGCCTTTGTTTGTAAACAACCTTTTGAGGTGGCCTGGTTTATCAGGAGTGCGTAATACGGTGTTTCTATCTCTTCTAGACTCTCATCACGCCGCGTTAAAGCATATGAGAAGAAGGTACCATTTTGTATTGTAAGATTATGAGTTGCTACGCTGTTTCTATAGCAGGGCTGTTATCAGGTGTAACGTGCTACACCCCGATTTTATATTGAATAAAAAATTGTCCAATTATGTGCTTTTTGTGTACCGAAAAATCAAATTTTGTGCTCGACCGCAACAATTTTAAAAAAAAAATCAAAATTACGGGGTGCAGCACGATATCGATATCGACCCCACATGGACATAGAATCGCAAAAATCCTAAGATAATAGCGTCATAATTGTGAGCTTTTTATGTGCTTTTGGTGTACCAAAAAATCAAATTTTGCTTGACCGTAATAATGTTTTAAAAAAAATCAAAATTACGGGGTGTAGCACGATATCGATCCCGACCCCGCATGGACATAGAATCGCAAAAATCCTAAGATAATAGCGTTATAATTGTGTGCTTTTTATGTGCTTTTGGTGTACCAAAAAATCAAATTTTTTGTTCAACCGCAAACAATGTTTAAAAAAAAATAAAAATTACAAATTGTAACACGATATCGATCCCGACCCCGCATGGACATAGACTTGCAAAAATCCTGAGATAATAGCGTCATAATTATGTGCTTTTTATGTGCTTTTTGTGTACCAAAAATTTAAATTTTTTGCTCGACCGCAACAATGTTTTTTAAAAAATCAACAAATTATGGGGTGTAGCGCGATATCGATCCTGGGCATAGAACCGCGAAAAATCCTGAGATAATATCGTCATAATTGTGTGTTTTCTTGCGATACTATATCCGTGCCGGGTGGGGATCGATATCGTGCTACACCCCGTAATTTTAATTTTTTAAATAAACATCGTTGCGGTCAAGCAAAAAAATTGATCTTGCGGTACACAAAAAGCACAAAATTATAACGCTATTATCTCAGGATTTTTGAGACTCTATGTTTATGCGGGGTCGGGATCAATATCGTGCTACACCCCGTAATTTTAATTTTTTAAAAACATTGTTGCGGTCGAGCACAAAATTAAAAAAAATATAGTATAATGACATATATTAGTCAATTTTGTTATGAGTTAATAGGAAACTTTATTATGTATTAAGTACTTTCGCAAAATTTGGTCATTCAGATTTCACAGAGAGCCAAGGAAATAATTATTGAAATTCAAATATTTACGTCTCGTGACGTGTACCAATAAATTGAGTGGATTTAAATTTTATTCCCAAATGTTTACTTTTATTTTCCTAGTAGTCCTATCGGTGTTTGAATTGTAGGAAGAGTGAAATAGAAACGTAATTATAGGTCTGTTCTCAATTTTAATATGCATGATGTTTTCGAAAATTTAGTTTTGAAAATTTTCTATATTGTAATAAAACTAAATTCTAACCATGATAAAAAACTATTGAACACTCTATAAATATAATGAAATGAAAATAAATTCTAACCACAATAAAATTTTTTTTGGAACACTCTGTATATAAATAATACCTTAAAGATTTGAGAAATGTCAAATTTTGATCTGTCACAATTGGCTAAAAGTTTAAAATTAAATAACTTACCTTGTACTGTGTGAAATTTATTAAAATAAATGTTATAAATTATAAAATAATTACATTTGATATATTCAATAGTTAAATGAAGTAAACTGGTCCAAATTATTTATTTTTGCAACATAAATCTCAGCTTTTAGTACCAAAATTAGAATCCATTGAGTTTATTGGTCAAAATTATTATTTTTCACCTCAAGTATTTTTGATCATCCGTTGCTAGGTTGGTTGCTAAGGGGTTGCTGAATATGTGGGATGAAAATTTTTTTTAAGATGGAGGTGAAAAATTTTCGATCCTAAAAAAAGAAAGAATAATTAATAAAATATTTATAATAACATAAATAGTGGATAAAAATAAAAACAAATATTCATTAGCAAAAGTAAATGTAATAAATTCCATAATTAAAATAATTTAAATAAAATCAATTAAAAATTCACATCTATGAACCCTCCCTAAAGAGAAGAGAACTTAAAAATAAATTTAAATAAAAATAAATAGAACTAAAGTTCAAAATTGCTCCATTTATAACCATATACTGACATGGAACACCCGGTAGTTCAGATGTCCCATCTAAGATTCCCAATCCGGGTTGAATTCACTATACAGATTTTTTTTCAAAAATTATAAAAATAAATACAATTTATTTAAATTTCGAATGCTTCTTCTACTTTCTTCAGTTCTTCCTTATTTCGCTCAGTTTGTGTCTCTCTGTCTCACCTCCTAGTTCTATTCCTTGCCGATTCTAATTTTTCTTTTTGCACCAATAAAATATTTCTTATCTTAGTTAATAACTTCTTTATTATTATTATTTTATAAATCAATTATTACCGTCAAATTCAAAATAATATCTACCATTATATAAAATTTCTTCTTGACAATTTAAAAACTTCCATCTTTTTATCTCACTTGTTTAATTTCATTTTTTAAATTGCCAAACAATAATTCAACCAGGACTGATCATCTTAGATATGACATCTGACATGATCTGACGTCTTTATATTTAAATTTTCTTATCAATACAGTATATATGGTAAAAGTAGCGGGAAAGTAAAAATGGGTCAAAGATTAATATCATTTGGGGTTTTTAACGATGCTGAATCATTTGCCATTGTCCCTTTGTCTCTATCTATCACCGTTCTCGAGTTGAATCAGGCTAACAGTTGTCGATATGAATTGAAATAAATAATTAGATACATATAATAGAAATTCCTAATCTATAATTTTTTTACTTGAATATAGGTAGTTAATTTTAATAAATTAAAATACAAATCAAAAAATTAAAACACAAATCAAAAAATTAAAATACAAATCAAAAAATTAAAACACAAATCAAAAAATTAAAATACAAATCAAAATATATACCTATAAGAAATAAATGCTTATTTAAACGTTAGATGCTTTATTGAATATAATTAAAAATAAGACCAAAATTGCAGATTTGAATCTTCTAATTATTCCTTAAATTGCATTTAGGCGGTGATGAATTTTCTAACTTAAAATTGTATAAATTATGCACTATTAGCAGTGAATAATCATTATTCACTACTTTTTATCACCGCTCTTCCTATACTTAATCATTGTGATATAACGATTATAAATTTTATCCATTTTCTTAGTAAGCCGCGACTGTCATCTAAAAGTCAAATTAATAATTTAAATTGAAATGTCAAACTTTTGACTACAGAATATTTTATTAAAATTTTTACTAAATTGTAATAAAATAATGGATTGAGAAAGTGAAAATAAAATGTGCTTAACACCTTCACCACCAGAAGTAATTATCAAGCTCCATACAAGTAACTGATTCTAATTCTTATGCCAATAATCAAAAATTTCAACTAATAATCAGAATATTAATGTTGACGTTAATCCTATTTCTGCTATTAACTTAACAAATTTTTCAAATGTAACTATTAACATAAATAATTGATGTTAAATTGTAGTTCTATAATATTAATATTCTTTCTAGTTATGCTATAAATATTAAAAATAATATTCCATCAATATTTGCCTCAATAAAAGTTTGTTAATACATATCTAACAGTCGTGGACAAAGTACAGTATTCTACTCGCATATAATGGCTATTATTCACAAGGGTGTAGTTTACGACACGAGCCGCAGGCGGGTGTCGTAAAACACCCGTGTGAATAATAGCCATCATTATATGCTCGTTGAATAATATACTATTGTACAGTCTAACTAGAGAGGTGTAAACATCTGAAGGAAAACTTACTTCAGAGTACTGTGAAGTAATGATGATGAGTGTCATTAAGTTCACCATAAAATTCGAATCCAACAATAAATTGCATTTCTTAGATTTACTGATAATCAAGAACCCCGTACATCTCATTCGGTGGAGTCGAATTGTCTCCCAAAATAAAAATTTTACCTCACTCTCAAAAAGGTGACGGTCGAAATGTATCCCCGATGATTTTAATCCATAATTAGCATAAGTACATATAATACCTTAAAATCTAAACGTTGTTGCCAAATCGATCTTATATCTTGACGAAATAGTTGGAATGGTATTTCCTAATTTTGTTAAAATAAAACAGTAAATAGGAAATTAAAATTATTTTATTATATAATATAAAACAAAATACACTCTATACAAATAAGTAAACAATAAATAAATCGGTCATGTGCGTGTCGGATTTCGCACATTTAGGATTCCGTACCAAATGTGGAATATAAGCCAGCTGTGCAGAGGCAGGATTATTAAAGCACTTTAAAATTTTAATCGAACTTAAAAGTCAAAAATCCTTAGTAAAAACATTTAAAAAAATGAAAAGAAAGATAACCTGGCACATGTGTGTTCGACGAAGAAAAAAAATTATGAGACGAAAAATGCGTTTCTTAACAAAATTAATAATAGCACAAAATTCGACACGAGTGGAAAATTCCGGACGCGAGCGTTAGCGAGCGTAAGGAACCACGAGTGTCGAATTTTTTCATTCTAACCGAATAACAGACTATATTTTCTCCACGATCAAAAAGTATGAATCAAAATTACATTAAATCTGAACACAAGTTATTTGTTGACATATTTGTATTACATTGTATTAATATTTATAGTGTTATGGTACACTTACCGAAATTAAAAACTGGTGCATTGGTGTTTTTCATAATTTGCAATTTCAGATATTATTCAATTCTATATCTACTTCACTTGATTTTTCACTCATTATTTTGTTTAAATTAAAACTTGTTTGAAAATAATATTTACCGTCGCCATTTTTTATATCTGACAGTGACACTTTTGAAATCCATGGCAATCCATATCGTTTAGTTCGATTACCAGAATATCCATTCTCTACATTGATAAAGAATGAACATACATGCAAAATACATAAGAAGCAAGTCTTAGAATAAATATTCAGACTCTAGAGTGTGAATGTTTACATTCTATTAATAAAAATGATTTCGGAATTCATACATTCAGTAATGGTCGTGGAGAAAAAAAATTGTAAGGAAAAATGCGTTTCTCCACGACTATTTAATAATAAGTTAATTCTGACTACATTTTCTGTGGAAGAATGATATACATTCTTCCACTAGTTGAAGAATTAATTTCAGAATTCATGGTAAATTAGCCAATCACATTCTTTGATTTCTAGAATTTATATTAATATCAACACAAATCACATTGCTTTGAAAATAACTAACCAATCGCATCTTATCAACATCCTAATAAGTCACCATTTTATTTGAAATGTCAAATACACAAACGTCAAAGTTTAATATAATAGTGGCAATTCTATAACTAGTATGTTTATTTTTAACGGGTGTTAAATTTTATAATTTTAACGTAAATTGCAATTCTCTAAAAATAAAATTAACATATGCGCTAAATTTTCAATCGAATAAACATACGTTAAAAGTAGTTCAAATTATTAATAAAAAGAAGAAAAAGTAAGCTTAAGGTTTATGATATGTCCAATGAACTGTATATTTCATAGTATACAGTTCATTTCATATGTCAATTGAAATAATTGAATGTCATTCAATATGTGTTTTCGAAGTGATTTCATCCGTTCTATAATTTATTGTTTATATAAATAAATACAACATATGGAAAAAAGAAGCGGTCGAATGACCTTTCAAAAAGAGTTTATGGTAAACTACTTGGAAGGTCATAAATTCAAATGGATTGCTGGCGACTCGCAAATTCCTGGTTAATTGATTATTTCGCCTTCTACAACAAACCAACTACTTACTAAACTTTGTCCAACTACTAAACCGACCGTTTGGTTAAAAATTAGAGAAAAAATTAGAGAAGTGGGGAACGAAAGAACAAAAGGAAAATTAGAGAAGTGGGGACGTTGGAGGTGTCGTTTTAGTTGTTGGACAATCCATACCTATTGACAAAAGATTTACATGGGCTACAAATAAAATATTATTTCTTAACTATTCAAATTACTTATTGCAAAACCCTTATTTAAACTTACATTCTCAACTTATTTACATGATTTTCTTGTAATATAAGATTAATTAATCCATCAAAAGCCATATTTTCTTATGCGTTAAGTTTTAAAGCCTACTAATAGGGGTACCCGTTAATTTCCAAAATTTAGAACGTCAAATTAACACATTTATGTTAAATTTTTAACATATTTCTGCTTGCGGAACAGATTTTGGCGGTATAAATGAACTAATACGTAAATTGTGACATGTTAAAATTAAACATGAATGTGCAGATTTGCTTTCCATATTTAACATACGTCATATTTTTAACGTTCGTTAAATTTTAACATATTCATTATAGAATTACCACTTTTAAGTGTCAATTAAAGATTTGTGATAAAAACTATGATTTTAGGTATGTAATTTCTTGTATAGTCGAGGAGAAAGTATAACTCGCATAGAATTATTGCTCGTGTCGGAACTTCAAAATATTTGACAACTGACGAACTAACAATACTAAATACAGAAAACAAAAATGCCTGTAGCAATTAAAAATTGAAATAATTAAACAGCCGTTTAGTTTATTATTAATATACTAGAACTCGTTTTCTTAAGACTGCTCTGTAGCTTCTTCATAAATTGCTCTTTTTGATTGTTTTTTCTTATTCGAAACTGTTACAGTCGTCAAAATATCAAGTGGCATTTTTTAGAGCCTGAAGGTTGAATATTAAGGAGCGATTTATTCATATGCTACCTGAGATTTCGTTTCTGCCAGCTACCGAGATACCCACCTTTGTATGAAAGTTGACTTATCTTCCAACCAGTGATAAGTATCTAATTTATGAGAACATACAGGGTTGAACTAAGAAAAAAACTTTATACAAAAATTTGGCGTAAGTCTATTAAATATTAAAAATTTAGTTGCGTTCTTGCTTTGCTTTTAATTCTAATGTCTTTTTTCGGCTGATAGGGCTAATCTGGACGGGACCTACAGCTTATCGTGGGTTCCCAACCACGGACATTGATCACCTTAAACTCCGGACTAAGCCGTAGTCATTCAAGTGATCTACCGACTAGCAAGTTTATTCCTGTGCCATCAACCCCTATCAGTTCCACGCGATATCCGATCTCATCTGGCTTGGTTAACGGCGTGAATGGAACTGCGTATGACACAAATACCTTTTTGCATTTGTCCAAAGCATTATTTCCACTTGAGTTTTAATGGAATTGGAACCCACGGCATTGGCATCTACCAAGTATAACCTGGCCACCGTATCCGGTAAAAATTTAGTTGTTTTTCTTACTTTTGTTGGTACAGAGTTGCATTATGATTATTGTAGTGGTATTACTTATTTTGCCATTATAATATTTATTATCGTAAAGACCAAATTCACGATTTACATTTATTATAATTATAATTTTTCAGAACAAAGCCATTAAAGCTGAACTTAATTCTTCCTCCACTTCTGTTTAAAATAAATTAACAGTGTTCTTTTAAATTGTTACATATGCACACTACTTTCTTCTTAAACTATATTTTCCTTCGCCTATTGCTATTTTCCTTTTTCTTTTTTTTGAGTATCCACGAAGAGGTCTCATTGGTCAGTAGTTGAGTAGAGATTGAATGTTTATTAATCATTGAAGATTTGTTATATACTTTAATACACGAACGTTTACGTCACTTGATTACTTACCTGATAAAGAATAACATGCGCACTTTTTACGCCTTAGCGATCAGGAGATTAACTTTGGTTGCAATGTTGGTCTCATTTAAATATGATAATAACTTTTAAAAAGTCATAGTAATCGAAAGGTGAGAAAAAAGTAATACTACAAAATTATGAAAATTCATTAAAAGGTCTTATTAAAATTTAATTTGAATTATATAATTCCGGTCCTGGTTCTGGGTATCCCAGAAACTTTTTAATTATAGTTCATGATTATGGTTTGATTATAGTAAGACACGGGGTGTGGTTTTGATTAAATTTATTGGACTGACGATTTATTATTTTTCTTTCAAGATATATTCGTGCTTGCCAACGCAACATGATTATTAATATTATCAACAGTCATTATGGTATTATAGTAATATATCCAACAGCGACTTTGTCTGCATATCAGACCATTTAAAAAATATGTAATTAACAAATATAATCTTCAACGCACGTTCGATTTGGTCATCTCTGGACCCTATATCTTTCTCTTTGTTTGCTCTGTTTAGATTCACTTATTTTTATATATATTTTTTTAATATTTTCTTATAGTCCGGTGTAGTTGGATTGATTTTATATGACTTGTTTTTATTCAGTTTGTAATAGAAAAAACTTAAGAGGTGAGTCATAACGGACCAAAAAAAAAGGAAAAATATGGGTGTAGCAATTTACTGTGACAGCCATACATGAAAAGCAAATAAATGCATTTATGAGCATATTCAAACCAAAAATAATAGATATTTATGTACCAAGTCCGTAAAGTGATAATTTATCGAACGAGTCTGAGATTATGAGCCAAGCGAGCGAAGCGAGCGAGGCGAGTAACAGGCGAGTTCGATAAAGACACTTTACTGACGTGGTGCATACAACATTTTATCGTCAACCATAAAAATTTATAATTGAAAAAAGATATTACTTATTACATTTTATTACGACAAAGTGAACAGAAAGAAAATGAAGTGACAGCTACAAACTATTTCTGTTTAATGTCAATGTCATAGTCATGGCTATGTTGATAAATAACTATAAAAATCAAGCAAGTCGGTTCCTCCCCAGATTTCTATTTGAGCTCGTCAGCCTTTTCGTTTCCAGCGATACCTTTGTGACCTGGTACCCACGATAAAGTTACTTTATTGTGGGTCGCCAGTTTCCTAAGTTCTTCGACATATTCCCATACTAGTCTAGATGTCACATTTGGGCTCCTTATGGCCTTAAGAGCTGCTTGACTGTCTGAGTAGATTATGATTCTTTTTCCCTCGTTGGTCCTCATATTACTATTTCTCCTGCCATGGAATACAGAGAAATATTTTCCTAGAGAGAAGCTCTCTTGGTACTTATTCTGTTCGCCGTATATACCAGCTCCTGTTCCCCCTTCCATTTTTGACCCGTCTGTGTATAAGGTAATTATAGTGTTATTATAGCCGTATGTCGCTTGTTCATCTTGTTTTCTTTTATCACGTCAATTGCTCTTCTTACTGCTTCTATTGTTGAGGAGTCCTCTCTAAATCGTAGCTAGATTTTGTGTAGACTGTCCGAGCGTACCAGGTGGTCCGTTAAGTATTTCGCGGACGTCGTTCTTTTTATGGAGCCATATCATGTTGGCTGTTTTACATATCTTCGGAAAAGTCCCTTCATTTTGGCATCTGTTATACAGTGTGTCCATTTAGTGGGGCATTCCTCTCTTACAGCGTTGTTTGAAATCTGATGCAAAAATTACTTCGGAAATAAATATGGTACCAATTAAGCTACATTTTAAAATTATATTTACTTCTACAGGGTGTTCCAAGAAAAGGTGCCACAATTTTTTTTTTTTAAATGGAATGGTGGGGATATTTTTACACTTTTTAAATCAACCCTTAGGTCTACATTGATAGTTAATTTTGATTTAATATCCCATACACCGTTGCCAAGTTATTACGAAATTTGTCAACAACTTCTTATAAACCGCCATACAAAAGACATCTGTTAAGTAATTTAGTCAAATTTGTACATGATATTTCGTAAGAACCAGAAAGCCCTCGGTAAAAGTATATTTAATTTCAGTGTTACAGGGTATTCAAAATTTAATGCCAAATTTTCCGATTTTCGAAGTAAATTTATTCACTTTTCTTAAATACGATACTCTGTATATTATCACATATTTGAAAAGCCCATTAAATTCTCTTTTTAAAAATATCCATACATGATACTCCAACTCTTACAGTTTAAAAAAAAAAACATTCATTCAAATTGAATATGTCTAAATATTTCTCCTAACTTAAACAACCAGGTACATCAATGTTTGAAAGTTGAGACACGAATAATTTAAATATAGAAATTAAAGGATACTCATTAAAGTAATTTTATAACTAAAAAATAATTAGTTGATCCAAATGACTTAAAATGCCATGAAACGTGAAAACAATTAATTTTTCGCGAAAAAAAGTCTGTCTGTGTGGATGTGACGATGTCTTTGCGCACGATAACTCGAGAATGGTACGGCCGATCCGGAAAATTCTTTCGGCCATCGGTTTTTATTCAAAAGAGAAAAGCTCTATCAGAAGATGAGCAATTTCGGGTTCGAGGATCCTGGTCCCGCCTTAAGTGAAACTTCTATCCGAGATATCTGGATAATATTGGAAAAATTTAAATTTTTTCGAATCGGACTTTCTTCCACTGATGGAAATGGGCCGTAGTCTTGAAAAATCGCGCAGAGATTATCCTTTTACTAGTTTTTTATTATTTTTTTTGCCTGCTCATTTAACAAAATATTTTTGCTCATTACGTTTTTGATCCTGATCCCCATACCTTATTTTTAGACTCTAAACCCTAAAGGAGAAGTCTTATAATACGGCTCTATCTGCCCGTCTGCCCGCATTAATAACTCGGAAACGAAAAGAGATAGAGACCAACGGTAAACGGTAATAACCTCAGCATACCTTGATTAGCTCCCAAATGGATTTTCAGATTTCAAAACTGGTTTTACAAACCAGAACCGGAAGTGATACTACCGGTTTCAAAAATAGTATTATGACGTGAAATTTAACGCTGAATCGATATTTGAAAACAGATTTTAGACAACTTTTATGCTTCTCTTTGACTTGTTTATGTACTTGATTCTAAATTAAAACAAGTCAGAAGCGCCTGCGCGTTAGCAGGCACGTAACGACTTCTAAACATGTACGGCATCATGTAATATTTGTTTGGTAGAAGAGGGGTAAAGGTTGACAGCGTACTCTGAGTCGGGTACTGATTTGCCATTGGTCAAAATACGTGGATTCTGATTTCTCATTGGTCAAACCATGTCGAAATTTTAAAACGACCATTCACTGACTGAGTACACGGTAGACCCCCCCCCACCCCCCGGGACCAACCAAACAAGTAACTATATAATAACACAAGTACATCCCCTGTACATCCCAGGGACGTCCATCATTTGCTATTGGGACATCCCTGGGATATCCTTCATTGGAACATGATACGTACTAGGGACAACCCAGGGATATCTACTTTCCAAAAAAAGGACACATTGGGATGTTTTTCTGGTACGTCCCAGGATATATCAAGTTCCAACAAAGGACATCAAAGGGACACTCTAGGGATCACTGGGATATATGAGGACTTCCTCGAATGTTCTGTTTTTTTTTTCATGAAATATGTCATGGAAAATGTGGAAAAATAAATAAATCCAAAGATGTTCAATACAAAACAACTTTACTGCAAATATGAAATCACTGGTTTTAGTTTACTTTTCCTTTCGAGCCTTTGAGGATAAAATTACAGAACGAAATTTTATTGAGATTTGGTATAATTTGTATCATCCTTGGAGATTCAGATTAAGGGTATTATGCATCAACAATATTTGCTCATGCGAAACAGTCATATCCCAGAAATTCTTGAACATTTTTTTTTCAATTTCTTGATAAAAAGAAAACAAGATTTTTAAACAGTTTCGATATTTCTTATGTGAATGGATATCAGAAATATCAGGGACAACCTATGGATATACCAGATGGGTCATTCACTGGATGTCCCAATCATGTCCTTGTACCGCGGTACATAAAAAGGACATACCTCCAGGATCTCCCTGTGTGTCGCTAGGGAACCTATATGTCGCTTCTAGCGTAGCGTATATGATCTAAAGCGCATTATCTCAGGAACCATGAATATATCTCAAATGTGTTTTCAAATATCGATTCACGTCTGAATGCTATTTTTGAAACCGATAGTATCACTTAAGTGATACGGATTTGGTTTGTAAAACCTTGAGCAGTTTTGAAACCGGAAGTGATAAAAATTTGAAAATCTATTTGGGAGCTATTCAATTAAGGTATAAAGTTTATTATCTTGACCGTTTGTCTTTTTCTCTTTTCGGTTTTGAGTTATAAACGCGGACAGACAGACCAGACAGAGACGTATTATAAGGCTTCTCTCTATAAACTTTAGGGTTTAGGAAGTCTAAAATTTACCACCACCAATAAAGCGTTTTTTGTTATTTTGCAAACTGTATATTTTAAAAATATTTTAAGAATTGAAGAATTATTCGCAAAGTTTATATATTTAATTATAAACTTATTTTTGGAAGAATAATATCTGAAGCGCATTCAGTTCACTAGATTTTTTTGTTATTTCGTTTTTGTGTACATATTCAATTCCAACTATATACAGATTTTTTCCTCTTGCAAAAAAAATTAAGTTTAAAAAGTGAATGTTTTTTCAAACAATGTTCTAACATCAAAAATACCTCAACCATTGTATATAGACTTCTTTATACAATGCCTCTACCAATACACCTTTTCAAAGTGAGACATCTTGCGGTATTTTTTTGTTTTACGAATTACTTGCTAGAGAGCCATCTAGTGTTTACTAGAAAGAAAAAATAATCTACCTGAGAAGTTGCAAATATTGCCGCCATAAATCTGGTGTGTCGCCACGTACCGATATATATCCGTCTCATCTTTTACTTCTCTGTTTTACTCATGAGGTTGAAAGGCTATTCTTTATTCAGACAACGGTTTGACGTTCCTTGTTAAATATTTAGACTTGTTAGTTTCGACTGAAAACATTGTTAGTTTTTTATTTATCATGATTTGTGATTCAGAAAGTGATAGTAACTTTTCTAAATACACTACCAGAAATATGTATAGTACATTATTATGACATAAACAGGGTTGTAGAAAAAGTATAGTGTTTCACTCGTCGAAAGCATTTTTTGAAGCTCATGAACATTACCAGCGTCGGCTGCGCCTCAGCTGGTAAATTGTTCTCTCGCTTCAAAAAATGTTACTTTCGTCACTCGTAAAACAATATACTATTTTTCACGACTATTTAATAATAAGCTGATTCTTACTACATTTTTAATGGAAGAATGATATACATTCTTCCACTAGTTGAAGAATAAATTTAAGAATCCACGCTAATTAGCCAATCACATCCTTTGATTTCTAGAATTTACATTAATATCAACACAAATCACATTGCTTTGAAAATAACTAACCAATCGCATCTTAGCACCCTTGTAATAAGTCGCCTTTTTATTTGAACTGTCAAATACACAAACGTCAAAGTTTAATATTTGAAGTGTCAATTAAAGATTTGTGATAAAAATTATGATTTTAGGTATGTAATTTATTGCATAGTCATGTCGGAATATTAATTCTCGTGAAAAATAGTCTTCATTCTATGCTTGTTGAAGAATATACTATTAATCTATTCTTTATATAGTTATATATTCTAGTTGATAAACAAATGAGATTGGAAACCTTAACAGATATTCATTCTATTTTACTGCTTATTAAAAAGATGTTTTTTTAAACGTGCCTTGGAATTCTATATTGTGCAGCTCTTAATTGATTTGTAAATACTATTGTACAGAGAGTATATTTGGTAGCTAAAACTGCGTCTAAAAATTTCAAAATTAATTTTACGATGCAAATAAGATGGTATTTTGTTTATTATTATTTTATGATAAAGACTTGAAGAGTGCAAAACTCTTTTATTATACATACTCAACCAGTCAGCATCTTTAAGTTTATGAGAAATATGTTCTCTTCTACGGATTCCAAAGATTAGACGGAGGCAACAGTTTTGTACCTTCTGGATCTTTATTGCATACTGGCTTGTTAAGCATAGACCATAGAGAGAGTCAGAATAGTTAAACACTGATAAAGTTTCACATAATGTTTGTTTTAATTTATATGTCATAAGATGTCTACTCCCATAAATTATTTTAAGAGCCACATATGCTCGTTTAAGTAAATAATTGATATGAGTTTGAAACCTTAGATCGGAGTCCAATATAATACCAAGACTTTTAGATTCATCTAAAATCTGAAGAGGTTCATTATTAATCATTATATTGACACTATCTAAAATTGCGTGGCGCTTATTTTTCGTACCAAATATGGTTAATGTTAACTTATTGCAGTTAATGTTCAAGCAGTGATCAATTTCACTTTTAATAAAAACTTGTAAATCTGAATTTATATTGACACAAGCGTTATCTACCAAATTTGGATTAAAACTGTAGTCAAGTTGGGTATTATCTGTATATATGTATATTACAGGACTGGAGATTCTTTTCAAGTCTTGATGTATAAACAGCGAACAACAAGGGACCCAGAATAGAACCTTGTGGAGCTCCACAATAAAGTGGCATGCATTGTGAAGACAAATCATCAATAACCACTTTTTGTCGACGACCAGTTAGGTAAGACTTGAAAAAGCTAATGGCATTTTCTGAGAGACAAATGTAATGTAAAATTGCCATCATTAAGTTATTCTTAAGATCTTCAAAAGCCCTGCTAAAGTCTAACATCACTAAAATTGTATACATTCCTTTATCAATAGAGTCAATAATATCATCTGTTATGTCTAGGAGAGGAGTTGTACAGCTGTACCCCTTACGAAATCCAGATTGAGTTACTGGCAGTACTGAATAAGTTTTAACATATTTTTTTAATTATAACTCTATTGCTCTCTCCAATACCTTAGACAAAGTTTGAAGCAAACTTATTGGGCAGAGGTCACTAAAATTTTTAGGCAAAACCTTCACAACTGCCCTCTTCCACACTTCTGGGAATATATTATTAGTCAAACAAAAGTTGATTATATGTGTTATATACATTATAATATGCGGAGAATATAATTTTATAAGTTTTACACACTAAGACAATCATAACCTGCTGCATTAGTTTTGATATCAGAAATTGTTTGAAACTCAAAAAGATTATTAACTTCACGGAACTCGAAATTAAGATCTATTAGTTTATTACTTGTATAAAAATTCCTGAGAAGGTTGTGTGTTATTTGTTCAGCTCATAAAGTAATCATTTATTTCCATAGGTTTTTTGAGATTTTCAGGAATTTCTTTATGATAAAACTTTATGCATCTTCAGATGATTCCACAATTTTTTTGAATTTTTTTCCATAAAAACGTGTTGGAAAAAGCCCGTTTTTCTCTTTTAATTGTTTCTTCTTTATTGTTGGTCCAGGTGCCATCTGTTTTTGTATTGTACTATATTGTGCAATGTGACGTGCTTTCTTTCTACAAAAGATACTTGCCGTCACTATGACACCCACGGCTCCGGTTTCCTACTAGATTGCCTCGGGCGCCAGATTTTTGGGATGGTTTACTCCACTAACTCTCGATCTACTGCCTCAAGAGTACCAGGGTAGCAACAGATGGAGGTTACAGTAATTCCAGGGGTCTGTTGTTATAGACTATTTCGTAGTGCACAGCGTGAAACAGGCTTTAATTGTTTTACGTTGCGAAATCTGAATTTACCGGTTGCTT
Source organism: Neocrepidodera transversa (assembly GCA_963243735.1). NCBI lineage: Eukaryota > Metazoa > Arthropoda > Insecta > Coleoptera > Chrysomelidae > Neocrepidodera > Neocrepidodera transversa. The sequence goes on along the minus strand of OY725343.1, from coordinate 28,033,511 downwards.
GTAAAAGAAAAAAATAAAACAAATATAAACAACGATTTATTTTTTTTAACGTTCACCAATTACGGAAAGCTACTATTTACCATTCGGTAGTTGCAGTTTAAATTCGTTTTTTTTTACTATGATAAAAAAAAAATGTAAGCAGTAATTTCGTCGGGTCTTGAAAAATTAACTAAAAGCAATATGAGATAGCGTGCAATTCTACAACAAGCAGGTGAAAGAAAAATGCAAAATTAGCGGTGAAAATGATAGCTGCACAGGGAAAGCGTCACTAGGCATTAACGTTTCTCAGGAGTTTTCCTTGGTATTTATGTCTGAATATAATAATAACAAAAGAATTACCCGGTATTTGAAATTTGTATAATAAAAAAAAAAATATCCCACAGATAAAATGATTTTCCGGAACAGAATTCAAGATTCGTTGAATTAATTAAATCAAACCCCCCCTAAATTAAATAAACCTTTTTGACTAAATTCAGGGTTTGTTGAAAGAACCGCCGTTGTGTTCCTGTGAATAGACAGCGAACGCAAGGGTAGCTAATTCAAAAACCTTTGAATCAATTAAGCCAAATCCCCTTAAATTAAATAAACCCTATTGACTAGATTCAGGGTTTGTTGAAAGAACCGCCGTTGTGTTCCTGTGAATAGACAGCGAACGCAAGGGTAGCTAATTCAAAAACCTTTGAATCAATTAAGTCAAACCCCCCTAAAATTAAATAAACCCTACTGACTGGATTCAGGATTTCTTGAAAGAACCGCCGTTGTGTTCCTGTGAATAGACAGCGAACGCAAGGGTAGCTAATTCAAAAATCTTTGAATCAATTAAGTCAAACCCCCCTAAGTTAAATAAATCAAAACCTTTGAAACTTTTATAACTAATCGGAAGATATTTTAAATAGACATAAATACGCCAGAAACTTATTGTTAATTATAACCTTTATATGTAAGCCGAGTGATATGTAGTTATTCAGTTTATACACAAGAAAAATCAGAAATATGCAAAATTATTTATTAAAATAAAATTATACAGGTTCTTACCTAGGACACACACACAGGTCAGAACGTTCACTTCGGCCGGTAATTAATTCTTAAAAACGGTATAGACGGATAACAGTCAGCAAAAGAGAGTGATTTTAGCGGCTCCCGGCCTTTTAAACAATTTTCCCAGCCCCACTTAGCAAAGGCCCCACTAAAAATTAAATATGCGCGGTCGGCTACGGAACTGACTTGTGTGTTTCGTCTTAACAATTTATAAAATTTGAAATCCAAAGAAATAGGAAATCCAAAGAAGGAATTTCCCAAAAAATAAATTATGATTATATCGGGCAATAAAATAAGAGGGGTGTCAATAAATTCAAAGTAAAACGGTTGATACAATAACAAAAATTACAATTATTTATATACAGAATGTCCCAAAAAAAATAAAAAAAAGTAACTTCGTTACATCCCCCTCTTACTTCGGTAAAAAAAAAATGAAAGTGAAGCTTGCATTTTTTTTTAGATAGGCCCTAGAAGTACCCTCAAGAAATCAAACCTTATTAGTAATGTAATCAATTTACGTGATCCTGCGAGCTGTTGGTTCTTTTATGTCCGTCGTCACCCATTTTACTGCAACCTAGGAATCCTGGTGCGCACGCTGGGATAAGGAAATTGGGATCTGTTCCCAAAACTTCTTCTTCCGGTAACGGCACGGACTCTGGAAGACCGTACGGGGCATCAGCTGGAGCATCCGGAACTCTTCGGGGACAGTCGCAGACATTACACTGTACGCCTATGTCCTGATGGGAGCGGGACACAAAACATGCCTGACTGGCAACGGGGCGAGTGCCTAGATCACGTGACGGTTGTGACGTAAAACGGCGGCGGTTGGAACTGGTGGAAGGTCGGTTGCATCTTTTAAAACATATCATTGAGACTCTGCGGAAACGGGTTTCAAATCTTTGATATGCACTCGGTTACAACGTTTGCCTTGTTCGTCTTTTAAATCATACACCACCGGAGATAAAACTTTCACCACTTTATATGGACCTGAATATTTAGGAGCTAGTTTAGCGGCTATATGATCAACGGCGGACGACAGAGTATGTTCTTTTTTCATGACTGAGTCACCTACGGTACATCTCCAGTCACGGCGACGCAAGTTATAATACCGACTTTGGGTCGTAAAAGCTCTGGACAAATTTAAGCGGACTAGATCGAAACACTCTTGTAATTTTTGCAAGCGAAGCAGGTAATTTGCGGAAACTCGGTTTTCAGCGTCTTTCTCTCCAGAACATTTTTCCGGTTCTTCAGTATCTTGACCTTGTTCGACTTCACGTTTTAAAGTATTCGGAACCTCAAGATCTCTCCCAAAATTAAGAAAAGCTGGAGTGAAACCAGTAGAGTCGTGCTTAGAGTTATTTATTGCAAATTTCAAGTCGGATATCCTCACATCCCAGTCACGGTGATCCTGTTCACAATACTGAGCTATCATAGTTTTCATCGTACGGTTGGCTCGTTCAACTGGATTAGCTTGCGGAGTGTACGGCGGAGTAAAACGATGACGGATTCCCAAGTTCTTAAGCATTTCTTTAAAAAGTTTACTGTCATACTGAGTTCCATTGTCGGATAATACGGTTCGAGGGCATCCAAAAGTTGTCAGAACCTCCTCGTAAAATGCAGTGCTAATCGAACTTGCTGTTGCTTTTCGAATCGGTCTACACTGTACCCATTTCGTAAATCGGTCTTGAAACATCACGATGTAACTATTGCCTTTCTTACTTCGTGGCAAAGGTCCAACAATATCGGTACTGACAGTTTCCCAAGGACGGTGGTTAGGGGATGGTTGCATCTTTCCGGCTAGCTGTTGTTGAGAGGGCTTGTACTTCAAACATTGTAGACAACTACGTACGTACTTGGTGATGTCCCTAAACATTCCTGGCCAGTAGTATAACTTAGCAATTCGTGCTATAGTTTTTGCAATCCCTAAATGTCCTGCAGTCGGTGCATCGTGATTTTCTTGCAGAATTCGGTTTCTTTGTGGCTTAGTCACACACAACTTCCATGGGTCAGAGAGTTCAGATTCTCTCAGGTCATTTAAATCCCAGAAATGTCGGTACAGTCGTCCTTCTTTAATACAATAGTCCGGAAACTTTTCTGGATCTTTCGAAACCTCGGTCTTCTTGTTCCGATACCAAGAACATTCCTCGGAAACATCAGTTAAGCACATTTCAGACGGTTGTTCGGACGTGCACGGCAACGGGTTTCTAGACAGTGCATCGGCTACCCGATTCAGGGCGCCGTGACGATACTTAATTTCAAAGTCATATTGTTGAAGAAAAATACTCCAGCGGGCTAGACGGCCAGACGGACTAGATATAGAATGTAACCATCGTAAGGATTGGTGATCGGTCACAACGGTGAAGTGGTATCCTTCTAGATAGGGGCGCATCTTATCTATCCCCCAAACTATGGCTAGACATTCTTTTTCAGTCACAGAATAATTTCTTTCAGCTGAACTTAACGTGCGGCTAGCGTAGGCTATTACATGTTCATTACCATCTATCTTTTGAGTCAGTGCCACTCCTAATCCGTGTTCGGAAGCGTCAGTTTGCAGTATGAACGGTATGCTAAAATCAGGACAGCTTAGCACCGGCGCTTCGGACAAACAAGTTTTAATTTTGGAGAAAGCAATGTCCTGTTCCTCCGTCCATTTCCACCTCTGTGTTTTACGAAGTAACTTCGTCAGCGGAGCTACTGTCTGTGAAAATGAAGGTACGAATCGGCGGTACCACGAGGCTACTCCCAAGAATCTTCGTAGCTCTCGGATATTTCTAGGAGGTGCAAACTTCATAATGCTCTCTACTTTTTCGGGATCGGTACTGATACCATCACCAGTGACGACATGGCCTAGGTATTTCATAGACGGTAGACAGAAATGGCACTTGTCGGGATTCAGTCTTAACTTGGCATCTCGGAGACGACGGAAAACTTCAGCGAGATTTTGTAGATGTTCTTCGAAAGTGTCCCCTAGTACGATAATATCGTCGAGATATGCAAATGCGTACGGATCTAAATCTGGACCGATAATTCGATCCACCAGCCGCTGAAATGTGGCTGGTGCTGAATGTAGACCAAACGGCATGACAGTGAAATGGAAAAGTCCTCGTCCTGGTACAGTAAAAGCAGTAAGAGGCTTGCTTTTAGGTGATAACGGAACTTGCCAGTAACCACTCTTCAGATCTAGACTGGAAATGTACTTTGCTCTACGCAATTTGTCCAGAATAGCGTTTATGAATGGAAGAGGGTAGGCATCCTTCATTGTGACCTCGTTGACTTTTCGAAAGTCAATACAGAAACGATTCTTTCCATCTTTTTTCTTGACGATTACTACGGGTGAACTCCACGGACTGTTGGAGGGCTCTATTACCCCTTCTTTCAACATCATATCTACCTCTGCATTGCAGATCTCCTGCATCTTAGGATTCTGTGGACGATATCTTTGCTTAATCGGTGTGGAGTCTAGAAGACGTATCTCGTGTTCTACTACGTCTGTAGGTCCCAGAATTTTCTCAAACTTCGGTAATTCCTTGTCTAGGAAACTTTTCAAAGTTTCCTCCTGTATTTCGGTCAGATTTCGGTCTTGTAACGGCACAATAGTTTCTACAGGACATCCTAAACCAGATAGTCCTTCATCGTCCTCGTAATAGTCTAGATCAGAGCGTGAAATTCCGATAAAAGTATTCAATTCACAGCGGTCAGGAATTTTGGCCATTTCAAAATGTTCCAAGGTTGTCCTAGCGGCAGTTACTAGAGGATATTCTGTACTAGACCCCTTTACATCATCTTGGACTTCTTCCAAGCCTGACTGGGAGTTATCGGTAAATATCCTATCAGTTTTAACCTTTTCACAAATCGTCCTAGCGGCAGTTACTAGAGGATATTTTGTACTAGACCCCTTTACATCATCTTGGACTCCTTCCAAGCCTGACTGGGAGTTATCGGTAAATATCCTATCAGTTTTAACCTTTTCACAAATCGTCCTAGCGGAATCAGTAATAGCCAAATTCTCTTTTGCAGTATTAACAGTCGGATTTCGTCTAGCGGTATCAGTTACATTCAGTTCGTAAGACTGTCCGGGGTCGTGCTCTTCTGGCGGTGATCTTACGACTTCTAGAATTCCTATAGTATCAGACAGTGTATCTGGCTGTTGACAGTCTAAGAGTCTGCCTCCTTGGTAGATCTTCCCTGTTCCTAGTTCTAAGCAAAATTTATACTTCTTGAGTATATCCAGTCCCAAAACCAAATCAGCGATCAGACCTGGAAAATATTCCAGAGGTTCTTCCATAATGATGTCATTTACCATCAACTTTAGATCATATGTGTCGGTGATAGAAACCAAATTTCCATTAGCGAGACGTGCTTTCGAAGTCTTACAGACGGCAGTCCGCTTTCTATGGGAAAAGTGTTTCACAATTTGATCTCCAACATATGATCGGACAGCTCCGGTATCCAATAAGGCTTTAAACTTGAAGTTTTCGATATGAACATCAATTTGCGGTCGTAGATCTGACGGTTCGTGTGACGGATGCTCTTGAGAGGCTAAGAGATGGGGAAGCTGCAGCGGCCTCTCTGCGGGACAGCTTCGGATTAGTTTTCCTGCTTCGAGCAAGAACAGTCTCTTGTAAGGACTCCTTCCTTACGACAGCGGGAACAGAACAGTTTCGGTTGATTTCTACATTGTGATCGGAGATGGCCTGTTTGACCACAACGCCAACAAAGTGTGTCAGAATTTCCAGTTAACGGTGTTCGATGGACTTGTACGTTTGTTCTAGGAGAACTAGTACTAGCTACTGGTTCTCGGGACGGAAGTGGATTAGTATTCACATTCGGTACGTTCCTGGATGTATTTGCAGACGGAAAACGTTGATTTGTTCCTCTTTGCCATCCACTGGTGCTTGGAATATTTTGGAGTTCTTTACGCAGTAACTCAAATTCCTTCACCTCTTGACAGAAAGAAGTAAAATCGTTGAAGTCATTTTTCCTGATCTGCTGCCGGTATTCGGGTAACAGATTACGGTACAACCAGGCTAGTTGTTGTTCGGAACTTAGTTTCCCATGACGTCGCATCAATGTTTGTAAATCGGTAATATAGGAAGATACGGGCTCATTACGGCGTTGCAATCGTCTTCCAATTTCAGCTTCTAAATCAATTTCATAATTTACTGGGTAGAAGAAAATACGGAAGTCTCTTTCAAAGTCGTCCCAGTTCGTAAAACGACTGCGGTTATTGCGGAACCACAATGCTGGTTCGCCAGTTAGTAATTCAGGTAATACTGGAAGTAACTGATCCTGTTGTACGTTCCTAGCAGTACAAATTTCGTCTAGTCTTTCTAGAAAGCTTACTGGGTCATCACGATTTCCAAAAGATATTTTCCAATCATGAACATTTATCGGATGTGGAGTTGCCATTATTATCGTGCTATTATCAGTACTGGCCGGAGGAGTAGCGGTACGATTCGGTGTGGTTACAGAATTCGGTTTAACGGAGGGCGTACTCTTTTGTACTCTAGGGGAGGTTTTGAGAAACTCCACTAAACGTCTGCGTTTTTCCCTAACGCCTCCAGACGGTGATAGCTGTCGGTTAATTAACTCAGTTGTAAGGCCTTCCTTCTTTAATTTATAAACCCAGCTTACTAGTGTATCTGTCTTTCCAGAAGTATCACTATCTTCACTATTTGACATTAACTTCAGTATATTAATCCTCAGTTCAATCGGTATAACACAGTCGTAATTAATTAAAAGTTTACCTCAAAAAACTAAATCTTGATGTCCAATCGGTATATTAAAATTTTTTAAAAAAGGAAAAATAAATACAACTTATTTAAACGAAGAAAAATTAAATTAAAAAAAAATCAAGTCTGGTTAAACAGAAAGAAATATTTTTATTCTTGCACTGTGTATTCAAATAAAAAGTAAAAAAAAAATTATTCAGTATGGAAGCTTGAAAACTAAAGCAAGTAGTTACAGTATATTTAAAGTCTTATTATAAAAAAAAAGTGCGGAAAAAAAAAAGAACGGCACTGAATCACAGAAAAAAAATTTTGAATCAAGACAAAAAAAAAACAACTTTGGAGGGGAACAAATTTTTCTAAAATAATTTTGAAGTATACCCGGTCTAGTAACAACAAAGAAAAATCTGAACAAATTTTCGCAATAGGTAAATAACTTATTTGTTAACGATTGAACCGATTTCTTTCTTAATTAATGAAAACTACTTAAACACACAATAATGTACTTCAATGGGACAACCGGTACTACTCAGTATAAAATCTTTTCAAATAAATTCCAAAAAAAAAAATTCAGACTTTTGAAACTCAATTTCAAAAAAAAAAATCAAACGATTTGCAAATGAAGTGTTTCAAAAAAACGAGTCCGGTAAAATAAAATAATTAATGCACTGTCGGTTCAGATTGAAATCAAAATTTTATTTATAAAACAAATTAACGAAAGGTTTTCAAAGTATTATTTCAGATTTAAACAACTTAAAAGAAAATTGTTTATTCGGTATCACAAGTATTCCGTATTGTAAATTCAAGTCAAATATCCAGAAAAATTAAAAAAAACAATTCTAAAGTTCAACCCACAACGCGAATAAAATATTCACGGGACAGCCGGTATAATAAATATTAAAATATTTATTTCCAATTACATGTAAAATTTTATTGTTTATTTCGATCTGAAATAAAGCTATTTAAAATCACCGGTAAAATCTGCTATTTTAAAAAAAAGTAACAAATGTCGTTATCAAAAAAAAACTGGTTTTCTTATCTTTTAGCAGGAGTTCAGAAATTGAAAAACGGCTTTAAATCGAATAGATTTGCAATACATGTAAAATCATTATTTTATTTTAAATAAAACATATACTGAGTGTTTTCGGTCTAGATTTATCACCTTGATTTTACGGATTTAATTCTCGAATTTTAAACAGATAATATTCTTCTGACAGTAATTTTATTTAAAAGATATAATCGGTGCTCTTTTGCTATTTTACAGCGGTAACTTGTTCTGTCGTTTAATTTTTTTTACTCTTTTTACAAAAACAGCGGTCTGGGGTTTTCAGCAACGGTTTTCCTTAATGTTTTTTTTTAGCAGTCTGTACGCTTTGTCTCTCGGTTGTCTCTTTTCACGTAAATTTTGTATTTTCCAACGGACTTTGATAATTTTTCTTATATTTCACTGGCTTATCTGCAGCGGTCTTAGGTACAATTTTCGATGGTCTCTTAGACCTGTTTACGGTTCTTTTCTAGCAGTTTTCACGATATCAATTTTTCTTTTTCACAGCGGTCAGTAGACGGTCTCTGCTTCTTATACACACTTTTACAGGCTAATAGGTTATTATTCAACAGCGGTACTTTTTTAAAACAACGGTCCCTGCTCGGGCGCCATTTTGTGACGTGCTTTCTTTCTACAAAAGATACTTGCCGTCACTATGACACCCACGGCTCCGGTTTCCTACTAGATTGCCTCGGGCGCCAGATTTTTGGGATGGTTTACTCCACTAACTCTCGATCTACTGCCTCAAGAGTACCAGGGTAGCAACAGATGGAGGTTACAGTAATTCCAGGGGTCTGTTGTTATAGACTATTTCGTAGTGCACAGCGTGAAACAGGCTTTAATTGTTTTACGTTGCGAAATCTGAATTTACCGGTTGCTTGTAAAAGAAAAAAATAAAACAAATATAAACAACGATTTATTTTTTTTAACGTTCACCAATTACGGAAAGCTACTATTTACCATTCGGTAGTTGCAGTTTAAATTCGTTTTTTTTTACTATGATAAAAAAAAAATGTAAGCAGTAATTTCGTCGGGTCTTGAAAAATTAACTAAAAGCAATATGAGATAGCGTGCAATTCTACAACAAGCAGGTGAAAGAAAAATGCAAAATTAGCGGTGAAAATGATAGCTGCACAGGGAAAGCGTCACTAGGCATTAACGTTTCTCAGGAGTTTTCCTTGGTATTTATGTCTGAATATAATAATAACAAAAGAATTACCCGGTATTTGAAATTTGTATAATAAAAAAAAAAATATCCCACAGATAAAATGATTTTCCGGAACAGAATTCAAGATTCGTTGAATTAATTAAATCAAACCCCCCCTAAATTAAATAAACCTTTTTGACTAAATTCAGGGTTTGTTGAAAGAACCGCCGTTGTGTTCCTGTGAATAGACAGCGAACGCAAGGGTAGCTAATTCAAAAACCTTTGAATCAATTAAGCCAAATCCCCTTAAATTAAATAAACCCTATTGACTAGATTCAGGGTTTGTTGAAAGAACCGCCGTTGTGTTCCTGTGAATAGACAGCGAACGCAAGGGTAGCTAATTCAAAAACCTTTGAATCAATTAAGTCAAACCCCCCTAAAATTAAATAAACCCTACTGACTGGATTCAGGATTTCTTGAAAGAACCGCCGTTGTGTTCCTGTGAATAGACAGCGAACGCAAGGGTAGCTAATTCAAAAATCTTTGAATCAATTAAGTCAAACCCCCCTAAGTTAAATAAATCAAAACCTTTGAAACTTTTATAACTAATCGGAAGATATTTTAAATAGACATAAATACGCCAGAAACTTATTGTTAATTATAACCTTTATATGTAAGCCGAGTGATATGTAGTTATTCAGTTTATACACAAGAAAAATCAGAAATATGCAAAATTATTTATTAAAATAAAATTATACAGGTTCTTACCTAGGACACACACACAGGTCAGAACGTTCACTTCGGCCGGTAATTAATTCTTAAAAACGGTATAGACGGATAACAGTCAGCAAAAGAGAGTGATTTTAGCGGCTCCCGGCCTTTTAAACAATTTTCCCAGCCCCACTTAGCAAAGGCCCCACTAAAAATTAAATATGCGCGGTCGGCTACGGAACTGACTTGTGTGTTTCGTCTTAACAATTTATAAAATTTGAAATCCAAAGAAATAGGAAATCCAAAGAAGGAATTTCCCAAAAAATAAATTATGATTATATCGGGCAATAAAATAAGAGGGGTGTCAATAAATTCAAAGTAAAACGGTTGATACAATAACAAAAATTACAATTATTTATATACAGAATGTCCCAAAAAAAATAAAAAAAAGTAACTTCGTTACAGCAATCCTCATGTATTTTGCTTCTTATAATTTTATATGCTGTGCTCCAAGGGTTTTGTGTATCGTCGATAACCTTATTGAGTCCGTTTTTGTTTTTTTGATCTTAGGCATCTCTGTTTACTAATTTATTTTTTCCTGTTAGTGTCTTTTTCTTAATCTGTTTGTTTTCTTTCGGTTATTAGTTCTTCTGTCCACCAAATCTACTGTTTTATTTTATTGCCATTTTATTGCCATTCTGTTTTTATATTTTCTCTTCGTCTACATCTAATTTGTTTAAATAAGTTGCGTCCTATTTGTGACATTCGGATTTTTTCATAGGTCACATATTGGTGATAACTAAGGATTTCTTCATTATCAGTTACGTTCCAGTTGGTGCTATTCATATTTATGGATATCGTTAGGTCAATTCAACTTCTTTCACTGGTGTATCATGATTATTATTTATAATCATACCTTGGCTATTAGTCCAGTGATATATGTATGTCCTCTCTTGTCCGTGATTTCTCCTCCGCATCATATGTGTTTGGCATTTATGTCGCCTGATATAATTAGTTGAATTCTGATGCCTTCAAGCTTTTGTTTATATACTTGAAATCTATCATTAATGTTACAACCTGGTTGATCGTAAATGTTAACGATTGTTATCAGACCTTCCTATGTTTTGAGAACAATGGTTATAGTGTTATTCACTGCTGTGTTTCCTTGCGGGGTTTTCATTTTGTCATAAGTTTCTTGCGTATAAGTTGATCCGTCGCTTTGTTTCCTCTGCTCTCATTATATTGGATAATTTTATTGTCATTTAATATTCTATACATTTTATGCATAGGTGAGTGTACATCTGTGGCCTAGTGGCTCCTAGGATTTAGGTCGAACCTTTTACAATTCGGACATTCGTATTACGTAGCTTCTCATTATCACTAGTCGTGTTACTTGCCGCACTTGTAGCACTTCGATTTGTCGTTACAGTATTTAGATGGATGGCCAAATCTGCAGTCATTGTAGCATATTTGTAGCGGCGTGTGTTCTTCGACTGTTAGTTTTATCAGATCAAAGTATATGTAGCCATGTTTTTGACTATATAAGAAAGTCAGATTCGGTGATCTGGTAACCTAACCTAACCTAACCATCTTTAGCCTCTAGGTTGCCATGTGGCGCCAGTTTGTCCATGATTTTTCTTTGTTCTTCTCTATTGTTTGTATTGAATATGTCTGCTATTTGTGTGCGTCTGATTTTAGTACCTGCCAGTCTTATAGTACTTTTATTAGCTTGGTCATGGTGTCTCCTGTTTTGTCTTCTTTTATTCTGACAATGGTGCCAATAGTTCTGGATGAGGTTTCGGTGTGTCTGGCATATTTAATTACAGTAGTGGCGCAGCTAGGGGGGTTTAGGGATTGAAACACACATGTTTTGTGTTCTGTAGTTTTCTGCAATATATTCTCGTATATTTTTGAAAATACTCTTAATAAGTAATTCTGGCTGCGCCATTGAGTTAGTGTTCGTAGGTTCGTTGAGGCGTAGGCAGGTTTGGAAAGCTTCTGTATCTGTGTGCTATTGGATGATTGTGATATCAATTAAGGTATATTTAAGGGTGGCAGAGTTGCATTTGGTTCGCTTAAATGTGCACCGTTTAATTTTTGTAGTCTTTTCTTAATTCGTCAATTATATTTTGTGATTCTACTGGTACTGTTAATTATTTGCTTTTTTCTTTTGCTTTCATCAGTTTCATCTCGTCAGTAGAGTAATCCCAATAGTTCTTGTATTTGGTTGCGTAGGATGTAGGTATTTTCTAGTACCCTCTTTTATTCATTATTTATTTTGCCTCTGGCAGTTGTGGTCTTTGTACACTCAGCTTCAATTTCATTTTGTATTTGTTTAGAACTGGTTGTGATAGCCAATATCATTTGTTTTAGATCATGTGGTTTTATAGGTTCTTTCTCATGTGTCTTGCCTGTTTTTTACCAGTATGGGTGCCCATTATGCTTCTTGTTTCTCCTTCCTTTTCTAACCATCTTTTATTCTGGTTGATCAGGTGTTCTTTTTCTATGTCTCCGCATGAAAACGTTCTCCTTTTAGTAACCGTCATTGCGAATTCATCGACGTTTTTCTCTTCCGTTGTATCAATTTGACAGTTGCTAGCCATATTTATAAATTTTAGGGTTTGGTCAAAGAACACATATATACCAAGAAGCGAAGGCCGGCGAAATTTCTTTTATGTTGGAAGGGCAAAAATTTTTGTGACAGATGGCGAATAACTAATATAAAAACTGAGTTCGGCTTCGTTACCCTTTTCACTCGTTTTACCCCGCTCTTGATCTATCTGTTCGGACTCTGACAAAAATTCATTTAAATTCATTTTATATATATGTTTAGAAAACAAAGTAATAATTACAATAAAATAATATAAAATAAAGCAAGTGAACAGACAATCCGCACTTTATTCAAAAATCTAGCACCTTTATACAGAATTGACATTGACGTATAACTCGCGCATGTGCGTACAAATTTCGGTCCATGCAAATACCGTAGCCTTCGCTTCTTTATCAATAGGTATTCTTTGGTTTGGTTATACGATTTGTTTTAGTCTTTCGCGAGGGTTAAGAGAAAGCAATATATTTAAAAATAAAAGCAAATAAACTCAGTTTTCGCGAAAAATTGGACAATGGGACACGTTGTGTAATAAGCGTAACTACAAACTGAAACCGACAGAGAGCTCATTTCTAAAGGGTATGAAACCCCAAACATTCCATAAATCTGCCGCTGATAAGTACTTAAGGGACGAAACAGCTGTCCGGTATACGGCCTGGATACATAGAAATCAACTCCCAAGTATTTAACACTTTTTTTTTGAGTTTCATACCCTTTAGAAATGGCATATTAAAATGATTATTTGCACTAAGCGACTTTCCCCGGTTTTAATTATAATGAACTCGTCGTTATTTAATTTTTTATATTCAGAAACCGATAGGCATAAAAGTTTGGTTATCATGATATTTGTAGTGTTGCCAATGTCAAAAAATTTTTAATACAGATTTAAAGGAAAAAAATAAAGTTAAGTGCTAATGGATATGAGAAAAGCATAAATATATAATTAAATTTTTTGTAATTGTTCGAAATTATCCTAAATATCCTAACATTACAAAAGAATCACAAGTCTCATGAAATTATCCGTAACTCGGATAAGTATCCCACATTTTTGGCTGGTAGTGAAAATAACGATATTGAACAATACGTAGATCAAAGTGGAACTACTGTACAGATTACAAACCCATTGTATCTATTATGAAAAAGCATATCTGTAAAATAGGTTCAACCAGGCTATAGAGATTAAGAATTAAACTAATAAAATATTCGGTTAACGTATATTATGTACAAGGCAAACATTTACATTTTGCCGATATGCTTTCGCGTGATCCAGGAATGTTTGACAGGCAGTCTCGCGATATTTACGCATGAGTGAAGACGGCAAAACGGAACTAAGACAAGAAACTGAAAAAGATAAATGTTTATCTCAATTAAGTAACTTCTACTATAATGTGTGGCCCAAAGCTGATAGAATGTATCTATAATTTTAACCTAAAAATAACATTTACATTGAAGCAGGAAGAGCATTCCTTGATTACAAAGTAATAATTCCTAGTTATCACTAAAATGGTGAATAAAGCGAGACAATTTTTTTTCTCTCCACAACTATCACATGATACAAAATGTAGGATTTGCAAAAAATTTAGCCCTAATAATTATGAAAAACCATTAATATCCCACTCAATTCTCGACCTACCATTTAATAAATTTGGCGGTGACATCCTAGAATTTGTGTCAAAATATTTTTTAGTTATGATTATTTATTTCTCACATGGGATAGAATTAATTCCAATAACAAAAAAAAATTCCAAATGTGTTATTGATGCAATGTAACAAATATTTTCACGATTTAGATACTCCTAATATATTATCACCGACAATTTACCAATCTTATTATAAAGAAAAAGACATCACTGTTCTCACCCCCTCATTACTACAAGAGTAATGGTTTGGCTGAAAAAGAAGTCAACATTTGCAAACAAATTTTGAATAAATCATCTGAAGCAAAGGATGATTTTAGAGACCATGTTTTAAAATACAATAATCCAAAAATAAAAAATATCATACTTAAAGCGTTGAACAGTCAAAAAATAATCCAAAAACATCACGACAAAAGAGCAAGAAGAAAGTCAGTAAATTTCAGAAAGGGACATATGGTAGAGTAACAAAAACTGAAAATGAAAATACTTGGGAATAAGCCACAATTATTGAAAAGGCTAAAAACCTAAGATCGTACGAAAACATTTTAATAATAAAATTGTTAGACGTAACACCAACTACCTAAAACTTTCATATTCGGATCCAAATAATGACATCCCGACAACGAAAGTTTACAGACATAAGAGACTTAGACGACATTACAGAAATTAATAGACTCGTAGTAAACAATAATGGAAATGAAATATTTTAAGATGTATATGTTATAATATATTGTATTTAAGGAACTTAAGGGGAAGTTGTTCTATAATAGCTTATATAGATAAAGGCCACCAATAGCAGGCTTCAGAAAAGAGACAATTGACAGACATTAGATAAACAGCCATCAAGACGGCCTTTTTTGTATTAAAAAATAATAAAGTATATGTCCATCATTAGATATTATTTATTACTTAATATAAATAATATTAAATTAAACAATAGCAACAGTGTTTATTCTAAGCAGGGAAGACATACACTATGGCATCCCTGCATGATCACTGGTGTCTAAATATGATTGTTGAACGGAATTATCGCTAACCGATTGCCAAGAAAGCAAAGAGATGTTGCCGTATTACTTACTCGAGAGATTGCTATCCATAGTACAAAGATTTACAATCTGTATTTATTTTATTTCCGTCACTTTATCGAGGTACTTATTTGCTGCTTGAATTGTCATGCATGGCCTGTATCTAGTTTTATTTCTCATCTAATAATAGTGTCAAATAAATTGACTTTTTATTTTGTATTGTATACTTTCATTTAGTTTCTTACTTATGATGATGGTGTTTTTCTATACCTAAAGCCAAATGGCGCTATAAACCGCCGCGGTAAATAATAACTATAATAACTATTATATTATATATTCGTTGACTTAATGTTATAGCTATTTTTTTCTATATTTACAAATATAATGTGTTTCTACATTGCTCCCTTCTGAATGCTGATCAATATGAGTCTTTATCTTCTGAAAGCTCATCAAGATTACAAGATGAGATCTCGTGTATTTTATATCTTTAGTCAAAGTACAACACTCGTTATTATGCCTCGTTGAAGGCATTAACCAAAGCGAATATACGCATTAACATATAAACAGAATAAAAAGAAATCCGACGTAAAAAACAGTAGCGTAGAAAACGTAAATGAAGAAGGAAAATTACTATTTCGTATTAAATTGCAAGTAGCCATAAACAACTGAAATAGAAATATGTTTCTTTTTTGCTACTATTATTTATATCAATTTTATTTCTAAAAGATGAAAATAATTTCATCTCTAAGATGGGAAAATATCACTTTTTTTATACTAAGCTGTGAAACAATTTTCACACAAATAAAAAGATATAAATATTTTTTTTTTAAATAAAGTTATTTAAGCAAATGAGCTAATAGAAATCTTGAAAAATATATTAATAAATATTAATCAGTCGCACTAGGGAAATTACGTGAAGCATACCGAAAAAATTATTTTCGATACGTGCAACTGAAAACAAACTTAATATAAATGAACATGAATCTATGGTTAATAATGTTTCTGAATACGATCGTTTCTCCATGCATCTACTATAAAAAATGATATGGATCAGAAAGCAATTGATTAGTTTTTATATTTTATTTTCAATAATTATTTTATATTCTTGAAAATAAAACTGTTATTTCATTTTGAAATACATTATTATTTATTACAATCAAAAAAATAATTTTCGTATTGCCTGCTTGTCATATATTTTTCTTATTGTCATTTATATCCAAAAAACAAATTGTGTTTTGTGAGACAAATATAAAAGGATAAACAGTCTATTGTAGACATATTAAGGAAAGTATGTTCATCCATAGAATGTATTTTGTATGTGCACTAAAGAATATACCTTTCCGTATATTCTCTATACCGGGTGTCCCACAATTTTTTTAACAGGCTATTACTCCAAAACAGATCCAGATAAGTCAATGAAATTTGGGTTACAGTATCAGCACAGTCCCACTATAATGTCATTCCTTAATAGTGTTAGTGACGTCAACGGCGTAGTCATGACGTCATACATTTAAAATTTTTAAATATAACATGGGATCGTGTGATAGCTCATTTTAATGATTTTTTATTCTGAATTCATTCATATAACACACTTAGTAAGTAAGTAAGTAAGTAAGTAACTTTATTTATCAAAAAATAATAATATATACAAATATAAATATCATAGCATATAAATAATTAAACAATAATACCAATAATAAATATAAATATAAAACTTCATAATAAATTCAAAAAAAAAATGAAACTAGTCAAATTAAATAAAAATTAAATTAATTTCAAAATTATAATACATAACAACATACTGTAACAACATAATAATAATACATAACATACATAACAACAGCGCAAGTTCTTAAGCTAAATAAATAAAAGAGTAATTATTTAAAAAAAATTTAAATTTTATCTAGATAGAGAATAATTAATTTTAGAAAAATAAATGAGTTCGTTCTTAAAATGACTAGTACTGGTACTACTTTTAATATTCTCAGGCAGAAGATTGAACTGAGCAATTCACTTATAAAATAGACTTCTCATGGAAATACTTTTATTAGTTGTCCGTATATAAAATGTTTTTCGTTTTCCCAGTAAGCTCCGTCCCGTTGAGCGTGGCCCACCCTGTATATTAAAGAACAGCAGTAGTTAAAATGGGGTAGAATAAGTGTATTATATACAGCCAATTTAGTTACTTCTTCATTTATTTTGATATTTAAATTGAAATTTAAAAATCTTTTACATAAAAAGTTGTTACCAATAAACATAAATTTAGATTTCATCTCATTAACTTTTATTTATTTTGTTTAAATTTGGATGTTAACAACCCAAATTCATGGTTAACAGTATTAACAACCTCAACAAAATTGTCCCCAAAATAATAAATGAATGTGTCATCTGCAAAATGTTTTATTTTACATTTCCTAAGAACCTTTCCCAAGTCATTTATATAAATTATGAATAGTACGGGTCCGAGCACGCTCCCTTGCGGAACCCCAAAAGTATTTAATTCTGGGTTTGACATTTTATTATTAATTTTAGTCACTTGATATCTGTTAAATAAATAATTACTCAACCAATCATAGACAGCTCCCCTAAATCCATATTTTTTTAACTTTTGAAGTAGGATGTTACGGTCGATTGTTTCAAAGGCACGTTTAAGATCAATGAAAACTGCACAGATACCAACTCCTGGCTCGTCAAGAATATTTTTCATGTCTGAAACAACTAATTGTAGAGCTGACTCGCAAGAATGAGCTTTTCTAAAGCCAGATTGATAACTACATAGTATTTCATTGGAAGTTATAAAATCCATGATTTGATTGTAAACAACTACTTCTAAAAGTTTTTCACAAAATGGTAGCATATTTATGGGTCGCAACTGATCCGCCTTATTTGTGTTAGCTACTTTTGGTATTGGAATTATTGTTGATGTTTTAAATCGCTGTGGAACAATACCCTTTTCTAAACTTGTATTTCAATTACATGAAAGAGATTCTTTATTAAATCAAGACCTATCTCATCTGTACTGGACTTCTTTTTTTGAGTTTTAATGATTTCATATAAATTACTTATTGTTACTGTTCTAAACGTCGACATTGTAGATTCGTTTAGGGGCACTGTTTCCAAACAAGATTCAATGTCAACCTCATCCATTTCAATAGATACCAGAATGTTCTGTATGCTACCCACATAATATTGATTTAAAACATCCGCAAAATTCTCATTATATTCTGCCCCTTCACATACCCAATTATGGATATTACTTGTCGAATTTTTTGTATCAACTATTAGTTTAAGATGTTTCCACATCAACTTGGGATTTCCCTTGTTTTTATCAATATTTATTTCATAAAAATATCGTTTAGATTCCCTTAAAGTCTTAACACATTCATTTCGTTTTAGTTTATAGTTCATCCAATCACCTGCCTCATTTGTAAATTTAAATTTTTTGTAAGCTATATTTTTATCTTTAACCACTTGTCTGCATTTACTATCAAACCATTTATTATTTGTATTAAATACCTTAGTAATCCCCATGCATCAGTTAAAAGTCTGGCCGAAGAAATGCATGTTAGTAAAAGTACAATTCAAAGGATTCTTGCAAGTCACAAATACCATACACATAAAATTCACTTGAATCAGGCGTTGAAACAAAACGACTTTGACCGAAGACTAACATTTATATCACACATTCTAATTATGATGATGGAAGATCATCCAAATCTTTTCAACAGAATATTGTGAAGTGATGAATCATATTTCCATAATAATGGTGTCGTAAATCGACACAACAGTCATGACTGCTCTTCAGAGAATCTACATTGGTGGGGAATCAATGTTTGGTGTGGGGTATTTAATAGGAGATTAATAGGACCTCACTTTTTTGATGGAACATTAACAGTTGAACGTTACTTACATATTTTGCAAAATGAATTAATAGATTTATTTGATGAAATTCAATTGAATGAAAGACAGAGATGTGGAAACAAGATGGTGTCGGTCAACATAATAATGACATTGTAACGCAGTTTTTAAATAATATATTTGCCAATAATTGGATTGGTAACAGGGGACAGATTCTTTGACCTGCGCGAGCACCAGACCGTTCACCCCTTGATTTTTTATTTGGGGTTATTTGAAAGAAATTGTTTACATAAATCCAGTACGCGATGTTGAAGATTTTAAAACCAAAATAATGGAAGGATGTTGAATGATCATTCCAGAAATGTAAGAGCAGCAGGTTTGGTGCTTGTGTTGAAGCAGAAGGTGGGCATTTTGAGCACATTCTTCAAAATTAATTGTAGAATAATGTCTTCTTATATTATTATATGTTTAAATGTATTTATTAAAGTTCTTTTACTTAGGGCCAGTTTTTCAATCATAGTTTAAACTAAGTTCAGCATATGAACTTGGTTCAGTTGAAATATGATGTATTTCAAATGAAGTTCTAGTCTGAACTTTGTTTAAACTACCCGAAAAATTGAACCGCCAAAGTTTTACGTTTAAATTATGATCAGTAACATGTTTTGACATTGACATAATATTTAATTATTGTACAATACAAGAATAGTTATTTTTGTATATTTTATCAAAAAATCGACTTAATGTGCGACTTACAAATAATAGGTGAAGATGATAAGGAAATTGATGTCTCTTTAAGACATATTAATGTACCAAGAAAAAATAGTATCATTCAAGCATGATCTATTTTTACCTCTCGCCCTTCAGATAAGAGAGGTATAGGAATCATGCTAAAAATTGGGTAGTGAGTTTTCAATGAATAAACACGTTTTAGGGTCCCTAGAATACGATTTTAATATTTTCGCGATGATGTCTGTGTGTGTGTGTTAGTGTGTGTGTGTGTGTTAGTGTGTGTGTGTGTGTGTGTGTGTGTGTGTGTGTGTGTGTGTGTGTGTGTGTGTGTGTGTGTGTGTGTGTGTGTTTGGATGGATGTTGTAGTAACGATAACTCAAAAACTACTGAATAAAAAAAACTGAAATTTTGCATACAGGATTCTGATACCCTAACTTAGATCTGATTAGATTTTGGTGCCAATCGCACAACCGGAAGTGGCAGTTGCTATGGGTGATGACGCCATTATTATACAAAACGGCAATAAAGTTTTACACACATATTTTGTATACCCTATAGTTTATTTTCATCTCATTAAAATTTTCGAAACTTTTGCCATTGTTGCCATATTTACAAAAAAATAATTTTTTTTCATACTTTTTTGTGTCAACCTGTAAATTTTTGATTCAAAAATGGCGAGAGGTCATGTGCTGGCCACATCAGATTTTTTAAACTGGGATGAGCAAATAGAAGGAGTAAATGTAAACCCAACGAACAGGTAATTACATTAATTAGATTTTCAAACAAACAACTGAAGACATTGTTTTGTTAACAATTAGATTTTTTGCAACAGGGTCATTTTTACTTACTAGAGGTGATTACTTACTTACAAGCAACATTATTAGAAAGGCGTTTAGAGCAATAGCTGCATTACGTCCGGAATACGTTAGAATGCCAAAAACGGAAGAGTAGTGTGCTCTATGGTTTCTATAGTATTGCAATATTTCCGCGTTGTATCGGAGCTTTGGATTGCACCCACGTATAAAATACAAGGTCCTGGCGGGAATCAAGGTGAAATTTATAGAAATAGAAAACAATACTTTTCAATAAATGTTCAAACTTTATCCGGATCCAAAATATTTTAGCGCGATGGCAAGGATCACAACATGATTCAAATATATTTATGAACTCTAACATCAAGATAAAATTTGAAAGAGGTGAAATGGTAGAAAATTTGCTTGTTGTGGACCGTGGATATCATGTTCAAAAGTATTTAATAACTCATGGAAGTGTCTTCATTCTCACCCAAGTGCAGGTAGGAATCAAATTAGATAAAGTGTTTTTTAATCATTTAATCACATTATAAACATATTCTATTAATGATAATTGAACAAATATGATTAAGAATCGATATGAGTTTGGAATTATTTACTACGGCAGACAGCGTGTTGACACTTTAAAATTATCGAAGGACCACCTTAATACAGAGTATAAGGAATTAGTGTTACCACAAAATAAATCAAATTATTTAAGTGAACTGTAAGGGCTATTGACTCACCCATTTATTAGGACACCAAAATTATTAATTATTACATTTTATTACATTATTATTAGAGCAACTGCTCTCACTACTACAAAACATATTTACAATTTATGTACATTTTTAGGCTTTCAGAAAATTATTAGACTATTAACTCTTAGGGTGTGGTCAATTAATGTTCTAGTAGTGGAAAAAATAGTATATAATCCACGGTAGAGAAGATTCGCTTCGCATCTCGGGATAATAATACTTCTCGACCTTGGTGTATAATCCACTATTATTAGATAAAAGTGTATTTAAATAATGAACAGGCTTGATTTTAATTTATTATGTTCATCATCATCCAGTGATGATGATGTTAATGTATTATTACCACGGTTTAGAATAATTCAAACGCGAAACAATTTAATTGACGAATTAGATAATCAACAGTTCAAAATGAGATTCTGAATTACCAAACATACAGTGCAAATTTTACCAGATTTACTAGATGTTATTGATGAGCCTGCAAATTGGTGGAATCAACATATATCAAAAATAAATCAGATTCTAATTACAGTTCTAGTCTATGCTACTGGATCTTTTCGAATAAACTTAGCAGATTTATTTTATGTCTCTCAATCATCCGTATCACGCATAATTTATAAAATAACCAGATCTATAGCTGACCTTGATAAAAATGCCGTATAGTGAAGAGGAAAAAAGGGATAGGGTATCTAAATTTTACCATATAGCTCACTTTTCTGGAATCATGGGCACACTCGATTGCACTCATATAAAAATAAAATCTCCGGGGGGCAATAATACAGATGTTTACAGAAACCCGAAAGGATGGTTTAGTATAAACACACAGGTTGTTGGAAATGCAAAATTAGAAATAATGGACAAAATTTGAAATCAATGAATTTTACCCTTCTGCAGGGTGATTCATTGGGAAATGCGCATACTGTAAGGGTAGATGAGGCACACTGAAGTGATTCAAAATAACCTATATTTAATAAACTGTCTTTCTTTATAACCTAGATACAGAGTGATTTAATAATTTTGTCCCTTTTTTTAATTAATCATAACTTAAGAACCACCCTATATATTTTTCTAATATTTGGTACGTACGTTTTTTGTCCACTGAAGGTAGGGCTTGCCTAATTTAGGGATACCTTAAATGTTTAGAAGATCCAACTATAGTATCCAAAACAAGAGCTCCGAATTACACCAATAATGAAAAAGAGCTGTTGCTTAATATTATAGAGCACCACAAATATATTATTGAGAATAAAAAAACCGACTTTTTTCATAGTTCCCCATAAAGTTTGCAACATGAGCTTAAGTGCCCTCTAGTTTCATAACATCTTAGACAAGTCAATAGCTGATTTACAAGTGATATAGATTTGTTTCTCAAAATGATATAAAAAGGGATTATCTACATTCTACAATTAGATAATAAGGATAAAACAGCCATTGACTTACCTGTCATCTGGATGATCTAACTGATCCTCTATTTGCTCCAAAATATGTACAACCGTTGGCTTAGTTAATCTGAAATCTGAAGTTTTATTGTATTTGAAATTTTCTACAAAAGAGCACTAATAAATCTTTTATACGACGTTTCGTGTACTAACAGCCAGCGTGAAGTTTTTTTTAAATGCAGACCTGTCTTTTTTATTACAAATATTTATAAACCGTTTAATTCCAAATTCAGTGATATATCACACTTGTCATTTTAACGATATTTTATCTAAAATAACTAACATCATCAGTGATAATAATTTTTACGTAGTTATTTTGTAAATTTGTTTTAATTTTGTCAAAATGAATGTAACATTACCTTACAATTTTAAAACATATACGACAATGTGCATATAACAACGAAGATTTAAGATTTTAAATCTGATATTACCTGAATAAAATATTTAATGTCATCTGATTCGGCAGAGATTTGACCAAAATAGACATATTTCAATTTTTAGCCCAAAAAACGTAAGTTTATGTCTATTCCAGGGGGTGAAATGATCGCAGTCACTCCAAATTTGGACTGAAGGTTCCTCAATCATTGACAATAAAAGGGTTCAAATCCCAAATCTTAGCTAGAAGTCTAAAGGGTTCAAAAAAAAATAAAACTAGTAAATCGACCCAAAAAATACCTCAAAAACCTGTTTTTCGGTTTTTAGGGATGGTTCCCCCAAACCAATCTTGGCAAAAATCACGACATCTTATTTCTAATATAATTACGAAACTTTTTGTGCTATACCAAATTTTTACGAACCTCGCCTTATTTTTCCGTAGAATGACTCCACTATTTATTTGTTAAAATGTTTGAATATAGCATAAATAATTTTATGTTGCTTTGAATGTTATAAACAGAGTTTATTGTTAAAAACTTTAATTTCAAAGAATTTATTGAGAGTAATTGGTGTATAAAATATTTAAAATCAACAATTATGGAGTATAAAAAGAATCTTATTCTTATAATTATTATATCATTATTATGATATGAATGATTATTATTTGTATAATAATTTAATAGAAAAAGTTAAATTTTGGAAAGTATATTAAAAGAAAATTTTGTTGTATACTTAATAAGTAAATGATAAGATAGTCAAAGGTGATTAAAAAAAAATATATTTTTATTTAATCAAGTAACAAAAAAACTTTTGATTAAAAAAAAAAAGACAATTGAAAAAATAATAAACAGGTCAATTTTTGCATTTGAAAAAAAGGGTTATTGTCAGATAGTATGTATGGTTTTTGTATAAGATACAATATGGAATGATGGGGTAAATATAAATAAAAATTATACACCAATAAAAATAAATGTTCTTCATTTAAAAAAATTAAAAAATAAATATTAAAATTTATGGTTAAAAATATGTAATGTTTAATTTTTTTTTAAAGTTCTAGAACCCACCCCAAAATGAGATTTTGACATGGTTAACATGGCGTCTCAAGCTTCAGAAATTTTTTAGAAAATTTTACACCGCCATTTTTAAGCCAATCAGAGTCTATTTTTTTGTTTGGTTACCACGGTAACCCAAAAAATTTCCGGAAGTTTTCATCCTCCAGGATACCCTGGACGAAATTAATAAGTGGAAATTTTTATGTCAAAATAATGACACTTGTAATGGGCTTGATTCATATAAGACATTTTGTTTACTTTTTGTGCAAATCAAAATTAAACAATTACTGTGAAATTTTCTTACCGAATCCCCCACGATCTTGAATTAATAACCGGAAACTTTTCCTCGTACATGATTTTTTAAGAAAATTATCCCTCGTCGCTTCACGACGCGGGATAATTTTCAAAAAATCGTGTACTCGAAAAAAATTTCCGGTAATAATTCAAGCTCTAGGGAGATTAATTGTGAAAATTATAATTTTGATTTCCGATAGAAGGATAGACATTTCTGATAAAGTTTCTAAAGATTTCAGGCTCAAAAAAATGTCTTAACAACTTCTTGTACATTAAATATTTATGTAGGATCGATTTTATGCGAATTCACACTAGACTTAATCTTGCAATTAAACTGCTTTAACTACACTATTACCAGAATACGCAACTTCGGCCTCAGTAGGAAAAATATATAAACAAATTTTCTGAAATTTGTTCCAAAGGGGTAAAGAAATAATCATATTTTCTGAAATTTGTTCGAAAGAGGTCTAAAGGTAAAGTAAGTACCTAATAGGATTTTGTTGTAAATTCTTTGAAGGTAAAGTAAGTACCTAATAGGATTTTGTTGTAAATTCTTTGAAGGTAAAGTAAGTACCTAATAGGATTTTGTTGTAAATTCTTTGAATTATAATAAAACAATATCTGCAAAACTATATTTATTTATTCAAATAAAAAAATTAAAACCAATCTTAAGGAACGTCTATGCAATATCTGTTTGAGCTTAGGTAAATTTACGAAATTTCAAAAAGTATTCAGAAGTTGTAATATTATTTGAAAACATTGATATTGCATAAAATTTGTTTTATTAGTCTCTCATACATAAAAGCAGTTTTTAGTTTTACAAATTTGACTAATAGAAATTAAATTATTTTCAAAGCTTAAAGCAAATATCATATTTAAACAGCATTTTCTGATATTCTGAAAAAGTTCCGTCTGTGATCCCTAAACCGACATTGAATAGAGACACACATGAATATAAATCACTATCTTAAAGAATTATCTTGTATTACCATATAATCATGTAATGGTACATGCTGAAGAACGTATGTATGCCTTATAACTATAGAAGAGAATACACAGTTGTATGCGAAGATCATATAATAAGGCCAATTTTAGTATTATCTCATATTACGTTGAAAAATAAGCTAATAAGTATACGGTTCGTTTTTGTCGATTAATGTCTTTTTATTTTGTTGCATTGAATAATTATATAAAAAATGTTTCTAGTATAACTTCGTATATTCAAAAAAAAAGACTTACTTTTCTTCCTTTTACTAGCTAAATATACGTGCTTTGCTACAGTCTTTTTAAAATTAATCTAGTAAATTGTTATTTGTACAAAAAGAAATTAGGTTATTTATGTTGTTTATTGATGTGACTAAAAAGTAATTTCTGAATATTTCCATAATTACTTCAGAATGATGGTGATGGGCACTTAATAAAAGGAAGAAAGAAAGAAAGAAAAAAAGAAAGAAAGAAAGAAAGAAAGAAAGAAAGAAAGAAAGAAAGAAAGAAAGAAAGAAAGAAAGAAAGAAAGAAAGAAAGAAAGAAAGAAAGAAAGAAAGAAAGAAAAGAAAGAAAGAAAGAAAGAAAGAAAGAAAGAAAGAAAGAAAGAAAGAAAGAAAGAAAGAAAGAAAGAAAGAAAGAAAGAAAGAAAGAAAGAAAGAAAGAAAGAAAGAAAGAAAGAAGTAAAACCGTTTAGCGAAAACATATAGAGGTAGGTTAACATTTCACCTCAGAAAAGAAAACAAAACAAAAATAAGGAAAGTTGGGAAAAGAATACAAAATTAAATAGGAAGAAAAAAAATTAATACACTTTCTTTTATTAAGCACCACCCCCCAATTCGAAGCGGAAAAACTTGTTTCCTTATTTTTAAAGAATACCAATCTTAAGTCTGTAACATATTCGGTGTATGATATATAAGTACCCACAAAAAAAGCACCCCGCCCTCATCCCATAACTCAATTTTCGGAATATGATTAAACAATATTTCTTCATTTTACTTTCCCGATCCACCTCTGGCAAGGGAAACTACCTCCGACAAGGGAAAATATTGTGAACGAGCTAAAAAATTTTTTCGAGATAAAGATGAAAATATCTAAAATGATTAAGACCATTTTCAGATGGACGTATGTCTGTCTGCCTGTCTGTATTCATCTGTCAAACAGAAATGTCACTGTCAAAATTACTTCTCCAAATGTCAATTGTCAAAAATTAAAAATGACAAAGGTTGAAATTTTAACATTAAATATCTGAAAAAGTGTTCGTCTCTGGATACTCATCGGGAAAGTTTTGGGGCGAAACAAAGATTTTTAATATGCTTGGTGACTGAGACACAGGTAGCTTTATAACAAAACCCCTTCCGCCCGTTTTCGCAGCACCTAATTGAATTTTACTAATATTTTGAAGCACACGTTTCTTTATTTCTAAAGCATATCTTTAAAACCAGTTTTCAACTGTATGAAATATGAGCACGTTCCCCTCCAACTTAATTTCCTGAAATTGGTGGTATTCATTAAAAAATCGCTTTATTATCAATTTTCAAGTGTGTATCATATTCGGTGTATGTCAAGTTAATAAAAGTTTGAAGAAACCGTCCCACGGTTTTTATATCAAAGTAATTTTTCAAATTTATTTTTTTTGTTGAAATTTCTACTAAAGCTTGATTTTTTAGTTTATTAAACTATAATTTTAGTTTTAGTCTTAAAAAACTCAAATGTAAAAGTAATGAGGAGATTCAAGTCTTAGCATTTCATTTTTTGAGCGTGCGTGCGTGCGCGGGTGCATTCGAGCGTGTGTGTGTTAATATGAATATGTTGGGATCTTCAATAGAGCAAGATGAACGGTCAGTTTCATTCCTTTTTGTCCAGTAAATTTTCGACAAGTTAAATTCTGCTTCCAGCAATGACTTTTTACCGATTTAGACGAAATTTAATATACATATTTAGGGTAGCAAAAAGACGACCTGTATGGATTTTGGTTTTAATCGGACAACCGGAAGTGACAGTTGCTACAAATGATGACGTCACTAAACAAGATTGCAATAAAACTTTAAACATATATTTAGTATATATTATAGTTTAATTTTAGATGATTAAAATTTTCAAAAACTTTTGCCATTGTTGCCAGATTTATCAAAAAGTTAATGTTTTCATAGTTTTTTTTAAATTGCCAAAATTATCCATTTTTATCAAAAATTACAGGATCCTAGTTGTAGAACATAAAATTTTTTACATATTTTGTCATTACTGTTTTTTCGAATCCCGCATAATTTCGCCTCTAGAGGGCGTGAAAGAATAGTAGATTCTGTAACAAGGTTAGAATGAAAAATTCGACACTAGTGTAAAATTCTGAACGCGAGCGTTAGCGAGCGTGAGGAACCACGAGGTTGAATTTTTTCATTCTAACCGAGTAACAGACTATATTTTCTCCACGACCAAAAAGTATGAATAAAAATTAAATTAAATCGGAACACAAAGTTATTTGTCGACATATCTGTATTACATTGTATTAATATTTATAGTGTTATGGTGCACTTACCGAAATTAAAAACTGGTGCATTGGTGTTTTTTCATAATTCGCAATTTCAGATATTATTAAATTCTATATCTACTTCACTCGATTTTTCACTCATTATTTTCTTTAAATTAAAACTTGTTTGAAAATAAATATTACCGTCGCCATTTTGTATCTGTCAGTGACACTTTTGAAATCCATGGCAATCCATAACGTTTAGTTCGATTACAGAATATCCATTCTTTACCTTGATAAAGAAAATACATGCAAAATGCATAAGAAGCAAGTGTTTTAGAATAAATATTCTCTAATTTTGGGTTGGGTTCTATGAAAAAATTTAAAAAAATGATAAATGATAAACATTACAAAAACTCATACATAATAAATCAATTTTATATATCCTGTTTACTTTCTCTTCTTAAATTACACCGATTTTTTTTTAAATTTTGTACCATTTCTCACTCTTCAAAATAGCTTCTTCCATTTATTTATTTAACCTTTATATTATTTTCTTTCTTCAAATTTGGTTCTTTTCGAAAGAATTCTTTCTTTAAACTTTTTTTATTAAATTTCTTTTATTTTTAATTTTTGGCAAATTTAACATACTTTTTTGTAAAAAAAATCTTTTGCGACTTTTTTTTTTACAAAATCAATGACATCTCCCATATTTATTTTTTTCTTCATCTGTCTTTTCCCAAAATAAAAATTTTTCTTACTTTATTAATTTAACGAAAAATTTCTTTTAATTATTAAATTATAAAGTTCAATAATTTATACAAATTATTTCATTACAATAGATATATGTTTGTACCTTCTTTTAGATTTTGAGTCAAAATTTTGGATTTTTATGGAATATTACAGGAGATCAAAATTGTAGAACTTTTCTATTTCCTACCAATTTTGTATTTACGTTTTTCGAAATCCGCATATCCGCCGCTAATTTTTATTTTAATTTTTAAATAATATTAAAAATTAAAAAAACACTGTTAAATTTGTAATAAAAAAACTTTATAATTGCGATGTTTTTTAAAATTTGAAATTTTATTACGATTTTAAACTAAATTGAGCAAATTTTAGAATATTAAAAAGATATTAAAATTGGATTTCCACCATTCGAAAGAAAATATAATACTTTGAATTTTAGTTGCTTCGAATTTATAATTGTAATTATTATAGTAAAAATAAAGATTATTCTTTAAAGTTTTTGTAATTTTGTTTTATCAAAAAGTTTAAAATAAGTGAAAAAAGTAAATAGTATATCTAAAGGGATCCAAAACTACTATGGGTGTAAAGTATTTCATAATTTTAAAATAATATTTGTAAAAGTTATATCCTAAAATATAGTTAGAACAATTCATAACCACGAATTTCTGACAAAAAATTTGATTTTTTTTTATTTATAAATGTTAATCCAGAAAATCTAAAAAAAGGTCTTTTTCCTATTTTAAATAAAATTGAATGAGATATTAATTATTTATTGATTTTAAAATTATTCAAAAAAAGAATTTAATTTTTTTTTAAATGTTAATGATTTAAAAAAATGCCATTAAATTTGTAGAAAAAACTCATAATTATGATTTTTAAAATTTTATTGAAAAAATTGTATGCTTTGGAAAAATGGCGAAAAATTTTTGAAATTTAATATACATTTAAAAAAAAAAAATTAAATAACTTTAAAAATATTAAAATGATACTTATACCATTCAAAACATAATTTAAAATCTAAATTTAGAATATATTTTAGGTTCTTCGAATTTAAAATTGTAATTGTTTTAACCAAAATTTTTAATTTTTTTCCTGTCGTTTAATAGAAAATTGTACAAACAATTGAAAAAAGTATTCGGAATAGATCTTATAGCATATTATGTGTGAAATATTTTATAATTTTAAAATAATATTCTTAAAAATTACGGCCAAACATGTAAAAAGTTAAAAAAATTCAAATGGTTACCAATGAGTTTTTGACAAAAAATTTGATTATATTTAATCCATTTTAAACTAACTTTATTAATGCATTTTGAGGTGGAAAACTAAAATAATTGAATAAACAATTACTTTACTATAAGTGTCCGGAAAGTTATATGAGATTACCCCCTCTTTATTTTAATTACTTTTTATTGTTAAATTTTTCATCAAAATTTTATCGAAAAGTCAGCACATCTTGATTGTATGAATTTTGAGAAAAAAATCATCAATTCCGATCCCAAAAGCCTCCACATACCAATTTTGAATTGAATCGGTCTATAATCACCAATTTCGTTCGTTATCTTGGAGCTGCCATCTTGATTTTTTCTTTTTGACAAAAAAATCTTCAACTCCGATCCCAGTAACTTCCACATATGAAATTTTGAATTGAATCCAACGATAATCACAAATCCTCTTGTAGCCGCACCGTTTTGTTTTTTTTTTTCTGTAACAAAAATTTAATAATGCACTGTCACCAGAACAATGAACACCTGCCAAATATCAAGTTAATCGGATATCTGGAAGTGGGTGAAAATTAATTTGAAAGTTTAGCCCCCCTAACTCAATTTTCGGAAAATGAAAAAAAATATTTTTTCATTTATTAAGAATAATCTGAATAAGAATTTTCAACTCTGTAACATGTTCAGGTCCTAAATAAGCACCCCACCCTTTCCGCCCCCCGTAACTATAATTTCGAAAACTGATGAAACACTTGCTTGTTTATTTTTAAAGAATAGCCTAAATATCAATTTTCATGTCTGTAATATCCTCGGTGTATGAAATATCGGTAAAAAAAGTAGTTTTCCCCCCGCCCTTCTACCTTCTTTAGGGTAGGAATTTCCAAAAACCCTTTCTTAATGGGTATCTACGTCGGGAAAAGAGTAACTACGCCAATTTCAAGTTAATCCGGCGGATAGTTTCGGAAAACTCGTGATGCGAAAAAGTAGGTTTCCCCTGTTTCCCCCCTTAGAGTATGAATTTTTAAAAACCCTTTTTTAATGGGGATCTCGTGATGAATCGCATTTCGCTTTTATATATACAGGTTGTGACACGACGAGTTAAAACTATCTGTATATTGAAAACTGCTTACACGATATTTATGAAAATTTGTATACAAGGGTTTGTCGTTGTGCCACATCTAAGTAAAATATTTTTAACTTTTATCTACAATACTATATATGGTGTTCCGAAATTAACGATCAACTTTGTTATTCTTAAAGGAACATGCTGATTTCAAAAACATATTATACCTATGATATAAATTAAATAGTTTTGAAGTTATACACGATTGAAAATCGAATTTTTTTAACTTTAAGTGATTGCTCCACCCAAACGACATATAATGGGATAAAACAGCTTACATATCCCTATATTAACTTATCAAGCTCTATTTGGTAGCATATTATAACAATGTACCACCACCAAGTAGAACTCAAAAAGTTAAGATAGGGACATGTAAGGCGTTTTATCCCATTTAATGTTTGGTATGCAGTGACTTTATGAAACATCCATAATTTTAAAATGTGGAATTTGACTCTATCCATAAAACAAACATTTCACAAAAAGAGTGAAAAAAAGTGAGAATAAACAGTAAACCATGGATGTGGACAATGGGGGAGACCCCCCCCCCGACCCGCCGGATGGAATACAACCAAAGATTAGTACCAAACCCTTAAATAAAAATAGCAACAAACATATAGATACAAATAAAGAATCAACACAAGAAAACGGACAAAAACTCCAACGACCGGTTTACTTTTATCAAACAAATGACACCGGCCCGTTCCATATTTACATCGAAAATAATAATTCTGAATTTCAAGGTAAATTAAATGCAATCAAAATTGGAGATATCATTCTTAAATTATATTATGAAATTTGTAAAAAAATTAAACAAATACAATCTATAGGTAGAAATAGAATTACCCAGGTATCAAAAAATATTGGCAAAACATTGTTTTACAATATTTTTTTGGGTTAAAAATATTATCTGAATATTGAATTTTAATATTGACTAGAAGTCGAAGTGTTAACATTTTGTAAAATTGGCCAAATATTGATTTAAAATAACTCCAAATATTGAAATTCAATGTGGGGGAGATATTGAATTTCAATATTAATTTTCCATATTGGGGAACTATTTATTTACCACAACAATATTATGGGTATCAGAAAATGATATTGATTTTTTACAGTAAATTGGTCTACATATTGGCAGAATATTGGCAAAATATATCTTACATATATAAGTAGAATATTGATTATGCACATCTTGATATTGAAAATTACCATTACATTTATATTAAAAAAATATATCATTACCATATTTAATAGTAACGTTGGTCCAATATTGAATTTCGTATTAAGTATCTTGCCAGTGATTTATTTCTTTACAATCTTTATAAAAAAAAACATATGTAAGCTGAAAACACTTCACTTTAATAACAAATACGAAGAGAGGTCCAATCTCTAATGGACAAATATAAAAAACATTTAAACATTTAAAAAGAGAAAATTGGAAACAATTCTGTACTTCATTAAATAAAAATGTACCTATAACAAATGTTTTTAAAAAGGTGAATAGTTTTAAGAATCGAAAAACAACTAACCAAATTCAGACCGACCATGAAGAATGGGCCGCAGACTTCCATAACAGTATAAATCCACCATTTGTAAATCCTAACCAACCCAAATTAGATATCGCAACACCAGTAGCCGAGACTGAATCAACAAGTTACCTTTTCAATAAATTCTCTTTGCAAGAATTAGAGACAGCTTTGAAAAAAACGAATAATACTGCACCGGGATTTGACAATATTCATTATTCCATGTTATATAACCTTCCTAAATCAGCTAAATTAACGCTATTAAACATTTTAAACAATATTTGGACCAATAAAATAGATATCCCAATTGAATGGAAGAACTACATCGTCGTACCGATACCCAAACCCGGTAAGGCAAGAAATCGTCATACATCCTATAGACCGATCTCACTGTCATCGTGTGTTTTTAAGTCATACGAACGTATGATTAAATCGCGCCTTGAATATTACTTAGAAAGTAACAATTTAATACCTAGCTCCCAATTCGGATCTATAAAAAAAAAATCGACAACTGAGAGTTTAATAAATATTGTCTCCGATTAGGTTTCAGAAATGACCAATCCACAACAGCTCTATTCTTAGACATAAATGGCGCATACGACAACGTTAACCTATCCATATTATACCAAAAAATGCATCAGCTAGGAATCCCAAACTTTTTAACAACACATATTTATCTTTTATATACAAATCGATGTCTAAGACCAAGAATTAGTAATAATTATTCTGATCCTCGAGAAACATCATTGGGGCTACCCCATGGTGGTATTTTAAGTCCCTTACTTTATATAATATACACATATGATTTGGAATTAGACATCCCTAAATATTCTCAACTTAGTCAATTTGTAGATGATATGGTAATATACACACGTCATAAATCAATAGATATATGCAATTCACATCTTTCAACTGCAATTGAAACAATACATAATTGGGCTTATAATAATGGACTCACAATATCTGAAGAATAATCTGTAGCTGTAACATTCACTCGAAAGAGATACAAACATCCAAATAAGTTAAACCTACAAAATTATTCATTTCCTAACAAATCCTCAACAAAATTTTTAGGAATAATATTAGATTGCAAACTCAATTGGAAAGAACATATTAATCATATCATAAAAAGAACTGAAAATGGAATAAATATCATGAAGGCTTTTAAGAATCAATCATGGGGCGCAGATCCAAATATAATGATGATTTTCTATAGACATCTGGTACGATCAATATTAGATTACGGATCCATATTATATCACTCAGCGGCTGAAATACATCTTAAAAAAATTGAACAAATAAAAAATAAATGTCTTCGACTCAGCGTTGGATTTCTACCAAGCACTCCAATAGATGTCATAGAAGTTGAAACTTGCGAACCTCCCCTAGAGCTAAGAAGAAAGTTTCCATGTGACAAATTTTTGTTGGAACAAAAATCTAAATCGTCCAACATCATTAAAAAAGTATCAAACCTTAACTACTAAATATTGGGCAAAGAAAAAATCCCTTGGTGGTGAATAGATTTATTTATCTTCCCAAAACATTAAATTACATGTATGAATCACATGAAATTTCGATATGGAAATACCCATACAACATTTTTTTCAACCAAATAAAAACATATATCAATTTTGAATATTGCACTAAAAACAATATCCTTATAAAACAAACTTACCTGAGAGAAGCTGGAACAAAATGGAAAGAATTTGAACAAATATTTACAGATGGATCAAAAAACGAATCTGAAGTAGGATGTGCCGTCTATTACCCGTCAAAAAGAATAAGACTTCTGTACAAACTAAAAAATCAACTGTCCATCTACAATACAGAATTAATAGCCATAAAAGATGAAATCAACTTTCCCATATTCACAGATTCCAGAAGTTCAGTGGAAAAACTCCGAAATATTTCAATTGATCCAAATTTAAATTACATTATTTTAGATATCATACAACGAAGCGTTAAAAAAGGGCAAACAAATATACATTTACTGGATAAAGGCTCATATAGGAATATATGAAAACGAAAAAGTGGATTCACTAGCAGAACAAGCGGCACGATACGGAGATTTCCTTAATCTCAAAATTCCCAGTTTAGACTATGTTGTTACTATTAAAAGGGATATGTATAAACATTGGCAACAAAAATATATCAACGGGTCCACCGGAAGATTTTATAAAAGTGTTCAACCCAGCATTCGAAAAAAACCATGGTTTCAGGGCGAAACAAATAGAGAATTCATTCGAATAATAAGCAGAATCCGAAGTAATCATGCTATGTTCCCAGCATATAAATATAAAATAAGCCTAACAAATAGTAATAAGTGCATATGTGATGAAATTGCCGATCTACAACATTTATTCTTAGATTGTATATTACATTTTTCAGAAATAGACAAGCTGTATCAAAATTTATTAACTTATAATATAAAATTTCCGATCCGATAAATATTGAATATCTGCTGACACTAGAAGACAATAGCATATATAATATAATATACCAATAATATACCAATATGTAAAATCTACTAACATATCTCTGTGAGTAGCGGAGCTACACTATGAAATCAAAGCCCGAAAGAAGAAGAAAAAAAAACATATTTATTTAAGTATACAGAACAACTGGGCAGTAATTAACTTATTAACTTACTACTAGATAAGTATATTATATAAGAATATTATAATATAAGTTTTAAGCATAGATTGATATTAATAATTGATAATGAAAACAGAGATTGGTCTGTTGGCTCTGCCAGTGCCATTAACATAGTAATAGACAACCCCCCTCCACCCCGGGGAAGCTTGCTCCATTGCTTCTTTCCATGGAAGGTCCGAAAAATTTGAAATGAGATTTTCCCCTACGTTCGGGGTATATTCGTCCTAATGCCACATTCTATTATATGCTCCCCTCTAGCATTCTATCCGGTTCGCAGCATCTCCTTTGGCCTACGAGTTTTTAACAAGGCTCTCGGTCTATTAAAAGTCTCACAAATAAGTATTGTAACGAAGTTACGAATTTGCTAATGATTTAATTCCCCAATCTCCGATCGTATTATTTTTAGTTATTAATTTTTCCCTAATAATTGTATAATTAGTTCGACCGGCAATAGTCCGTAAATAGATAAACCCGAAATGCACCGTGAAATGTAAAGCACCGCGATCTCCCGTCGAACTCGTCAAACGCGATTGCACAAAGTTCACACGTCGTCCGGAAGATGGAACCGCCAAAGGCAGACTTCGCCTCGCGACGCGTGCCCAACCAGTCTCATGGTATGGCACGGCTTGCGATTCATTTAGGGAGTTCGATTAGAGATTTGAACTCGACTACCAGCCAAGCCGTACCGGTGTAGAAGAAAATAATTAATTGGAGTAAATTTGAAGATTTGTACTAAGTCCAGTTCATTACTACCGCGCATGTTTTAAAAGACTCCCTCCAGATCCGAAGTGGGAGAATAGAGGTTTCTTCCTGATTAGAAGAGATTAATAATTCAGTTGTACGAGTGCCAGCAAGCCGACTACTACGCCTGACCAGCAAGCAGTACACCGGTGAGGAAAACAGGTAGTAGTAAGTGTTTAACCATTGAATAGGTAACAAAGTGCTATTTTTATTTGAACGCGATTTAATTTGTGCCGTATACAGGGGAAACGCGATAATAATCAGTTGGTGCTGTGAGAAATCACCGCCTAAAATACCGCGAGTCATTTTTGTGTAATAATAACCTTGGCTGCTGTGAGCAATCACCTCCAAGTAAATATCCCGTATACAGGGTGAGACGCGTTTATAATAATAATCAGCTGGTGCTGTGAGAAATCACCGCCTAATAATTATACCGCGACTCGTTTTATTTAATAATAAAATTGGCTGCCGTGAGAAATCACCTCCAATTAAAGTCAGTGCCGTATACAGGGGAAAACGCGTTTCAGATAGTAAGTAGGTGCCGTGAGCAATCACCGCCTTAAAACACCGCGAGTCATTTTGATTAATAATAACAATTGGCTGCTGTGAGCAATCACCTCCAATTAAAATCAGTGCCGTTATACAGGGGGAACGCGACCTAAGTTTTGATTTATAAAAATAACCGGAGCCGTGAGCAATCACCTCCTAAACATATTTGCACCGTAAAACGAAATTCCAGTTTGTATTAATAATAGCAATTGGCTGCTGTGAGCAATCACCTCCAATTAAATTTGTACTAGATACCGGGAGGGACCGCTTAAGTGAAGTTACCATATAAAATGGTACTTTGTTCAACCAAGTAGAATCACCGCGTACCTTTTTCCTCATCTGCACGATTTGCTTCATCATCAGCACCTGTATCACCGCTTAAACCCGCCGCGCTCCGACCATCAACCATTTTCACGCATTTTTGTTATTTTTCACAAGTTGCTTTTATTTTTGGTTTGGCTTCAGAAAACGTTACACACCTTTCTCCGCTGGGTCCTTTTTTTTATGTTGATATTTTTTGGATGACAATAAAAACAGTTATTTTCATTTGGTGATTTTTATTTTACTCTAACTGGTTGTGAGTTTATATATTGCAGCGATCTCCGCCCAGTAGGGCAAGTAAAGCCCGCCCTTCTGGCTACAAGGCATTAGTCGAAACCATAACGACCCCTGGAGTATTTCTTTCTTCACTGACGCTGCCCGGAGCAAGTGGCCTTCACACTCTAAACGGAAGGTGGCGCCCGAGGCAATCCGAAACCTGGACTAAGGCGCCAAAGTGACCCGCAACGACCGAAGTGTCGTCGCAGTATGTATCCTGATTTTTTCTTTTTAATTATTTATGATTTCACTTTTTATAAGCATCGGGCGTGTGCCATAAAAAGTTTGTGATAACCTAACTTTTATATGTTCCTTATGTTGATGACGTTATAACTTTGCCACGCTTGGGTGTTACGTTTTTTTGTGCCACCCTATATTTTCATTATTCCTCTACTCAGTAAATTTTATAGTTTCATACTCGCTTGATGTCCCCCTTCTATATTTCTCGCGTCATGTCCCTCTCTTCTCTTGGCATTCTTATAAAATGCCTTTCCCATGTTAATAACCTTCTTTTCTTTATTTATTGAGTCCAAATAATTAACTTTATATCGCCTGTGTTACCTACTGAAGATTTGTTTTTTCTCCCCCTTATTCTATAATGTAAGTTTTTATTATATTATATTATATTTTCACTAAAATTCTTTGAAATCATTATTAATTATTTCGACGCTTTTATTTACTGTTATTTTCAATTCTATTAATGCCGGTATATTTGTTTTATTATTTACTTAAAAGTTCATATCTTATCATTTATTATAAATTATTTGATTTCTGTGTGTCAGATACAATAAAGAGAACCTAATTTTTTATTTGTTTTTACAGATTGTCTTAAAATTTAATTCATTTTAATTATTTTTGTATTTCATATTATGATCTAAAATTCATGCTTTTCATTTTAATATTATCATTGTTTTACACTCTTTTTTGAATAACAAAGACCACAAAATCTGATAATGTATAAGATTTTAATCTTATATTTTCTCTACGTGAACTTTTAGGGTTTTTTCTGGCTCTCACATCAGAGACGTTTATTTTACTGTAGAAAGTTTGTTTCAACAGGTCCAAGAAGTTTCCTCTGGACGGTCAAGTTTGCCGGGTCCAAGAAGTTTTTTTTCTGGACAGCTGAGAACAGGACAGCTTAGAACAGGACAGCTGACAACAGGAAGTTTTCGTCTACAACTTCAAGAGCCTCAAACTTTGTGAAGCTAAGTCTTTTATTTATGAAAAAAGACATAAAACAATCTCTGAATCTAAAACCTACAATAAACAAATATAACGTTTCATTTGAGTTTAATTTCCTTAACACGAAAAAAAGAAAGGACGGATTTTGAAATATATCGTCAATTGTTTCTAATCACATCAAAAAAATCAACTGACTGTCGTCCAACAATTTTTTTCATTTAATATTTTACTTCTGATATATTTAAAATTCTATTCGTGGAACGAACCCATAATATAATTTGAGCTTACTCACATTATATTTTTTTTTACAACTTAAAGTGTCGTTTCATGGGGTGCCGGACGCGCCAAAATCCCAAAATATTTCTCCGATTATTTTTTGACGTTTCTCGAAACCAATAGAAATTTTCAATTTCAGTAATTCATATACGTTCTAGCCAATCAAAACATTATTATAGTGGGAATAATCTACTTACATTATTTCAGCGAGAATAATTCAATGTACATTGTTTTTATTGAATGACAACCACATGACAATGTATTTTCTTCATCTAACATTTTGATTGTAACGTCAAAAATAATCTATCGAATACCACATGAGAGTTCGATAAATTAGATAATAATTCTCCAGTCATTTTCTCAAACTTGTTGCCATTTGACAATAGCCAATCGAGCCCTTCGGGCTCTCGTGACTACTGCCTGGCAACAAGTTTTCGAAAATCTGTCGAATTATTTTCAATTTAATCTCACTCTCTTGTGATATTACTACAGACAATATTTTTTCTCTTTTAAATTAAAAAACCTTCCGATTGAAAGAAAAACTATGTTTAGACGATTCATTTTCTTTGTGTATTAAAGCAACGAGTT
The DNA here is from genome assembly GCA_963243735.1 of Neocrepidodera transversa. NCBI lineage: Eukaryota > Metazoa > Arthropoda > Insecta > Coleoptera > Chrysomelidae > Neocrepidodera > Neocrepidodera transversa. The sequence goes on along the minus strand of OY725343.1, from coordinate 27,994,623 downwards.
TGGGAAGGACCAGAAAAAAACGCCCTCCTACCCAAAATTAAAACATTTGTCCGACTCGACATAAAGAACATATATACGAAGTCTTAACGATTAGGTTATCACAAACTTTTACAGGCGTGGGCCCGAGGCCTATAAAAAAGGGTAGTTTACTTCTTACAAATTGGAGACCAACGTCTTTACATCATCCATGTAGAGCAGTCTCATTTAAAACCTTTCATTTGAAATTTTCCCATTTTTACCTCTCGCACTTCAGATAAGAGAGGTATAGGAATCATGCTAAAAATTGGGTAGTGAGTTTTCAATGGATAAACACGTTTTGGGGTTCCTAGAATACGATTTTGATATTTTCCCGATGATGTCTGTGTGTGTGTGTGTGTGTGTGTGTGTGTGTGTGTGTGTGTGTGTGTGTGTGTGTGTGTGTGTGTGTGTGTGTGTGTGTGTGTGTGTGTGTGTGTGTGTGTGTGTGTGTGTGTGTGTGTGTGTGTGTGTGTGTGTGTGTGTGTGTGTGTGTGTGTGTGTGTGTGTGTGTGTGTGTGTGTGTGTGTGTGTGTGTGTGTGTGTGTGTGTGTGTGTGTGTGTGTGTGTGTGTGTGTGTGTGTGTGTGTGTGTGTGTGTGTGTGTGTGTGTGTGTGTGTGTGTGTGTGTGTGTGTGTGTGTGTGTGTGTGTGTGTGTGTGTGTGTGTGTGTGTGTGTGTGTGTGTGTGTGTGTGTGTGTGTGTGTGTGTGTGTGTGTGTGTGTGTGTGTGTGTGTGTGTGTGTGTGTGTGTGTGTGTGTGTGTGTGTGTGTGTGTGTGTGTGTGTGTGTGTGTGTGTGTGTGTGTGTGTGTGTGTGTGTGTGTGTGTGTGTGTGTGTGTGTGTGTGTGTGTGTGTGTGTGTGTGTGTGTGTGTGTGTGTGTGTGTGTGTGTGTGTGTGTGTGTGTGTGTGTGTGTGTGTGTGTGTGTGTGTGTGTGTGTGTGTGTGTGTGTGTGTGTGTGTGTGTGTGTGTGTGTGTGTGTGTGTGTGTGTGTGTGTGTGTGTGTGTGTGTGTGTGTGTGTGTGTGTGTGTGTGTGTGTGTGTGTGTGTGTGTGTGTGTGTGTGTGTGTGTGTGTGTGTGTGTGTGTGTGTGTGTGTGTGTGTGTGTGTGTGTGTGTGTGTGTGTGTGTGTGTGTGTGTGTGTGTGTGTGTGTGTGTGTGTGTGTGTGTGTGTGTGTGTGTGTGTGTGTGTGTGTGTGTGTGTGTGTGTGTGTGTGTGTGTGTGTGTGTGTGTGTGTGTGTGTGTGTGTGTGTGTGTGTGTGTGTGTGTGTGTGTGTGTGTGTGTGTGTGTGTGTGTGTGTGTGTGTGTGTGTGTGTGTGTGTGTGTGTGTGTGTGTGTGTGTGTGTGTGTGTGTGTGTGTGTGTGTGTGTGTGTGTGTGTGTGTGTGTGTGTGTGTGTGTGTGTGTGTGTGTGTGTGTGTGTGTGTGTGTGTGTGTGTGTGTGTGTGTGTGTGTGTGTGTGTGTGTGTGTGTGTGTGTGTGTGTGTGTGTGTGTGTGTGTGTGTGTGTGTGTGTGTGTGTGTGTGTGTGTGTGTGTGTGTGTGTGTGTGTGTGTGTGTGTGTGTGTGTGTGTGTGTGTGTGTGTGTGTGTGTGTGTGTGTGTGTGTGTGTGTGTGTGTGTGTGTGTGTGTGTGTGTGTGTGTGTGTGTGTGTGTGTGTGTGTGTGTGTGTGTGTGTGTGTGTGTGTGTGTGTGTGTGTGTGTGTGTGTGTGTTTGGATGGATGTTGTAGTAACGATAACTCAAAAACTACTGAATTAAAAAATTTGAAATTTTGCATACAGGATGCTGATACCCTAGATTAGATCTGATTAGATTTTGGTGCCAATCGGACAACCGGAAATGGCAGTTACTATGAGTGATGACGTCATTACTATACAAAACGGCAATAAAGTTTTACACATTTATTTTGTATACACTATAGTTTATTTTCGTATCATTAAAATTTTCAAAACCTTTTCCATTGTTGCCAGATTTACAAAAAAGTAATTTTTTTTCATACTTTTTTTGTGCTAACCTGTAAATTTTTGATTCAAAAATGGCGAGAGGTCATATGCTGGCCACATCAGATTTTTATTGTCGTAATTAGAACTAAAGGAATCTACGATACAGTGTTAGACAGTTTACTTTGTGTACAAAGTATGGATCAGAGCTAGATGGCCTAATATAATTTCTGTTATATTTTCGCGTTCAAAGTGCATCCTAACATTTTTAAATTCCTGACATAATATTGATTATCAATGCACTAAATTTTCTATCGTAATAATTTGTTTTCATATGGTATAGATATTTTGCTAATAAAATTGGTTATCTACATTTGTTAAAATGAGTTCCAGTAACCTTATGTTTTTTAATCTTAATTATATAGCAATATCGATTCGATATTGATAAGAAGGCGAGGAATATCGCGGACTCGTCGCAATAACTTTTTAATGAACCTTCGAGCTAGCTACTACCAACTTTACCAACTACTAGGAAATTGAAAAGAAATCCAATTCAGCATATCCAACGTCATTGTTATTTATTGCTCGAGAGCGTAAGAGCTACCGTGCAATTACAAAAAAGAGAAGATTTCAGAAATACTAGTATAATTTTACCCGTGGAGTCAGAAGCGTATTAAAAGATGAACTGATTTGATTCTACGCTACGACATGAACAAAGAAAACTGGTTCAAAGGATTGATTTAAAAAAAATGAAAATAAAATATTAAGGCATGGAAGTTGAAATAATTAAAGTAAAAATGTGAGATTCGTTTAAAAATAGAATAAAAACATAAAAATTGATAAAAACATAAAAAATTAAAATGGCATTTTTTGGTTTTTCTATTGTTTAAGATATTTTGACAGCATCTCTAATTTTCAGTTATTTACAAAATATCACTGAATGTTTATACATACAGACCGAAATCATTTAATTTTTTTTTCGTAAAAGTTATGTCAAAAATAAACAAACTTTTCGAATCTGGTCGTTTGCCAGTTCTCCGTCTATTCTTGCATTCGTTTGATCTGAAAAGGATTTAGTTTGGGAAAAGAAATTTTACTTTAAATAATCCATCATCTGATATTACAATAAGTTGGAATTTTAGCTTTTTGAAAGGAATTGTCGAAAAAGGAATTCAGTATCCATCTGTAATTGTCATAACTTGTTTGAATTCGGTTGCAAAAATAGAGAGTTATTGCACCTTCCGTTTTGCTGATCCTTTAATAAAGTTTTACTTTATTTGACGTGTACGCATGCGCATTTAAGATAATAGACAGTTATTACACCTTTCGTTTTGCTGGTACTTCAGATTATTAATATTTTTTAAAAATATATAAATATATTGGGAAAAAAAGGCAGTAAGTCACGTGACAGTGAACACCAAGTGTTACGTCACGCTGTGCTAAACATCATTGTTGTTATTGACATTTTCATAGAACCGAATGGGTTATTTGATTTTTTTCCGTTCTTAAGCAGGATGCCGAAGGTTCACTTTTTTGAGGAGCTATTCTTCTATTTTCGGTGTTTGCTGAATTCGTTGCTCTAGCCTTTGATGAACGGATAACTGATTTGATTCATCATCAGTTTCTTTTGCAACAGTTGAAGTGTCCATCCAATGTACTGTGTTTTCTTCTTCACTGATTTGTTCTTCATAATCTCCCTGTTCCTCAGTCTTGTATTTTGGAATTAAATATTTCCTTTCGTATTTCTTTCATCAAAACTTTTTTTTTGAAATTCCAGTATTTCTGCGTATTTATAAGTTTTAATTTTTTTGAGGCTAGTCCACTTTTTGTTGCAGTTTTTTTTGAAAACTAGCACTGACGTAGAGCTAGTATGTGGACAACTCCAAGATGCTATAATAAACTCATACCAGGCAAACTGTCCTGAGTCAAGCCAAAACACCAGAATAAATACAAACTGGTGGAATAAAGAACTTGACAAACTTAGAAGAAAAACGCGCTCTCTATTTAATAAGGTAAAAAGAACAGGTGACTGGGAGCAATATGCGACCACACTGACAAAACACAATATAGAGATCCAAAAGGATAAGAGAGACTCGTGGAGAAAGTTCTGCGAAGAGGTGGAAACAAACTCGGAAGCAGCGCGGATACACAAAATACTAGCCAAAGATCCAATGAATCCTATCGGGAACATACAAAAACGGGACAGGACATACACGGAATCTGTTACTGAAACTCTGGAGGTACTACTACAGACACATCTACCAGATTCAAGTGAAACTAAAGAAAATCAAACAATCCCTAACCCAGAAAACCAAAGACACAGGGCCTCAAAAAGGGATTGGTAACTGGCAAACAAAGTCGTAACTCACAGCAAAGTCAGCTGGGGAATAGACTCGTTTGAACCGTACAAATCACCTGGACCGGACGGCATATTCCCAGTCTTCCTACAGCAGGGCAAAACACTGCTTGTACCGGTGATTTGTAAATTACTTAGGGCAAGTCTGGCTACAGGCTACATTCCATTAAGCTGGAAAAAAGCTAGAGTTGCCTTCATTCCAAAACCTGGGAAAGACTACTCTCATTAAAAAGCATTCAGACCGATAACTTTTATCATCCTGTATGATAAAGCTATTAGAAAAACTGGTTGAAATACATGTCAGGGATAACTTTCTAACAGAAAGGCCACTACTTAAAAACCAACATGCATACCAAAATGGAAAATCCTGTGAAACAGCACTCCATTAACTTGTTTCAAGGATAGAGGCTATACACAGAAAAAAATAAATTGCTCTAGCAGTATTTCTGGATATAGAGGGTGCATTTGATCAGTCCTCCTTCAGAACGATGAGAGCAGCTGTGGCAAGGCGTGGTGTAGACGACACCGTGTAGGTGGATACAAGACATGCTAAACCATAGGACAGCTAAAGCATCATTGTTGGGTGAGACCATGGAGGTATCAATCTCCAAGAGATGCCCACAGGGAGGGGTTTTATACTTGTAGTGGGGAATTTTACAAATATTGTCTCAGACCTGATGCAACAGGCGCTGAACATCGTGGAGAGGTGGTGCCTCAAGGAAGATATTAAAGTCAATGGTGGCAAAACAGCACTAATCCCCTTCACGAAAAAGAAGAAGCTGAACAACCTCAGGTTACCAAAACTCTTCAACATGCAACTATAAATAAACCAGGAGGTGAAGTATTTAGGCATAACCGTAGATGCAAAACTAACCTGGAATAAGCACTTGCAAAAACCATTCACAAGGGAAAAATGGCATTAATGGCTACCAAAAGAGCAGTGAGCACCAAATGGGGACTAAACCCACGCATGATACATTGGCTGTACACTGCTGTGGTAAGACCCATGATGTCCTACGGCTCTCTGATGTGGTAGACTAAAACAGGCAATGAGGAAGTTGACGCTCTGGCACGAAAAGCCTTAGCGACCAAAGTTACGGGCCCCGAGCCCGTTGTTTGGCATTCCGAAATCCTCAGTACGACTCTGGCTGACTCTCTCGTGCCGGGTCAGAAAAACAGTAAACTGATGGTCAAAAATCTATCAAAAGCACTGACCAACGATATTCTGCAGCTAAGCAGAAATCAAATAAGGCATGTCACGGGACTAATAAGTGACCACTGCCACCTTAGGGAACATCTACACAAAATGGTCATCTACCAAGACGAACCCATCTGTAGACTATGTAATGAGGAGGAGGAAATAGCCTCTCACATTATACTAGAGTGTCAAGCACTTATACGCTGAAGGTACAACATCCTGGGAACAGAAAGTACACAGAAGGCCTTCCCCAGAGAAAATCTGATGAAGAGGCTGCTAAGCCTGATAAAGGTAACAAACCTTGATAACAACGATACAATTGGCATAGCACAATAAGTCTTAAGGCTGCAGTGTTGAGGCCTAAATCCTAAGCCAAAACATCGATTAAATCAATCAATCAATCAATCAATAATAAATTAATGTTTTTTAATAAAAAAATTGTTTGTACTAGCTACTGGAGATTCTTCAAGAACTATATCATTTAGTTACAGAATGGGGCAAACTTACAAAATCATAGCCGAAAATCTTATAAGTGAAATGTTGTCGCAACCTTCAGAAGAAATCTGAAAAATTATTGCTCAAAGTTTTAATACAATTTGGAATTTCCTCAACTGTTCGGGGACGTCAGATGGTAAACATTTTACAATTCAAGCACCCCCAAACAGCGGATAGCAATATATCAATTACAAGAAAATATTTTCTATTGAATTGTTAGCAGTTGTTATGTACTTTACAATTTCATAGCTGTTGTTGTTGGTGCGTATGGCAAGACTAGCGATGGTGGCATTTTTTCAAAATCCATTTTGGGAAAAGCACTTGACAATAACAGTTTATCTGTAACACAGCATGCACCAGGTACAGATATCAAGGTTCCTTATCACTTTCAGACCCGAATTTTACTTTGAAATAAAAAAAAAAAATTCCTACGGCTGCTTAGAATATACACAAAAACGCACCGTCAACCTGCCTCAAAAAACGTCAATTTCAAACAGCGTGTGTAAACGTTTACACACACATTGTGCAAAGTAAAATGACAATACAACTACTAATAATAACATAACATATATCAATGAATTGAGATGAAATCTAGCATGCGGACACTGTCACTACTGACAGTTCTCATTTGCAATAAATTTGAATTTATTTTAATGATAAATGAGAACTGTCAGTAGTGACAGTGTCCGCATGCTAGATTTCATCTCAATTCATTGATATATGTTATGTTATTATTAGTAGTTCTATTATCATTTTACCTTGCACACTGCGTGTGTAAACGTTTACACACGCTGTTTGAAATTGACGTTTTTCGAGGCAAGTTGACAGTGGGTTTTTGTGTATATACAGTACAAACGCCTACACAAGTACATTTGCATGGTGTTTATTTATCTTAATTGGTCTTGGATTGGATTTTGTTGCATCAAACGTCCCTAATATATTTGAATTAGTTGTAGTAGTCACTTCAGGCACGATTATATCAAGAATATTTTTGATTTTATCAGCTTCACATTGATCCGTTTTAGACATATTTTGATCTTCCCCGATTCCGTAAATAATTACGTTATATTTACGTGAATTTCTGTCTTAAACTTCCTGAATAATATCATTAAAGGTTATAAAGCACAAAGTCAGGTACCACAAAATTTAATTGTAACAAGCGCTATTTCAAGCGCTTTTTTGAAATTGCATCCGAAAATAGGCAGGTAGAAAATTTAACACATAAATTGAATCCGGGTACAACGAAATTGCATCCGCGACTTAAATTTCATTAGTAAGGTACCGTACCAAAGTTGAAATTAGTTTCACAGTATAATAAATTAAGGGAAAATCCACAAACAATATTTTTTTCAGAATTTATGTTATTTATTGTTCCCTATTACAAATATTATCCTGAATCTTTTAAAGACACCTCATGCTAGGTTCTATGCGCGAAGTAGTGCTGGATTCTCCCCTGATAGCTCTGCAGACAAAGTTAGGGGCATACCTACTAAACCCTCCTCGGTGATTTGTCCTGTTGTTGGTCTATTTCAGGGATACTTGGAAGGTGTTGTACTGAAAAGGAAAATGTTAGAAGAGACTAAGATATATTATTGATAATATATTTTGATAATTTACTGATATTTATGAGTCTCCCCTCTGGGAGGCTCATCGCGAGTGGAGTCCGTCGACGTCAGTGGGAGACCCGTTCATCTGATGCCTTCAGATGCATCCTCGAGGTGATCTAGGAGTTCGCTTAGAATCCTCAGATTCGGTTGCGAAAATACCTTCTTGGGTCATCTTGAGAAGGGTCTTCTGTTCCATTCAACTGTCTACTTCGTCGGTAGAGTGTCCTGGCAGAATGCGGCTACACAACATGATTAACCTGACATTATTGACATCAAAATAAAGGTTTCATTGATTTGTAATGATATGAAGAGCGTTTGAGAATTTCTATTTCAGAGCTTAATACGTGAAAAATAAAATATCGTTGCCTTAGTCTCACATGAACCTGTTCAGACAAGTGTGGAGTACTTTTTTCATTTATTTTATACTCATTGATAAAACGAAATTACAAAAAATTAAAAAAAATTCTTTATTTTTGCTATAAGAATTACAATTATAAATTCTAAGAAACTAAAATACATTTTAAATTTAGAGTTTTATATTATCTTTAGAATGGTGCAAATTCCATTTCAATAACTTTAATATTGTAGAAGTTATTCATATAATTTTAAAAAAAATTCACAATTTTTGTAATAAAATTTTGAAAAAAATTATAATAATAAAATTATTTATTATAAATTTAAAGACATTTTTTTTAAATTTTTAATATTAAAATTTAACTAAAAAATAATAATTTAATAAGTATAAAAATAGCTTAAAAATTAAAATAAAAACTAGCGGTGAAACTATGCAGAACTCGAAAAAAAAATAAAGACAAAATTTGTAGAAAATTTTAGGTTCCACAGTTTTGATGTTTTGTAAATTTTCATAAAAATCCATAATTTTGTCTCAAAATCTAAAAAAAAGTCGCAAATGTCTATATACATTATTTTCACGCCCTCTAGCGACGAAACTATGAGGAATTCACGGTAATGACAAAATGTGTAGAAAATTTTATGCTCTACAACTTTCATATCCTGTAATTTTTCATAAAAATGCATTATTTTGGTTATTTAAGAAAAATATGAAAAAAAATTACTTTTTAATAAATCTGGCAACAATGGCAAAAGTTTTTGAAAATTTTAATTATTCGACATTAAACTATAACGTATAAAAAATTTATGTGTAAAACTTTATTGCCATCTTGTTTAGTAATGACGTCATCACTTATAGCAACTGTCACTTCCGGTTGTCCGATTAACACCAAAATATATACAGGTCGTCTCCTTGCTACCCTAAATATGTATATAAAATTTCATCTAAATCGGTTCAGCCGTTTAGACGCTATCGTGTTCACACACAGAATCACAGACAGACATCATGCTAAAAATGGTATAAATGGATTCAGGTGACCTCAAAACGTAAAGATTCGTTAAAATCTGGGTATGGTCAAAATATCATGATCGCAATACTTTCCTTCTATACAACTCTGTTGTTCGGAAAGTAAAAATGGCGAGAGGCCATGTGCTGGCCACATCAGATTTTTAATATAACAAAATATCAATTTAACTTCGAGTTTTAATTCATTTCCTGTATTATTCCAAATATTATATTTTTTGTGTGGACAAGTCATACAACTCTGCATAATTCCGTACCAAGTCAATTAGTATTTCATCCTAATTCAAAAGCTAATTTATAGAGTTTTCGTCAGTTAATTCTTCAGTGAAACTATCAACTTTAATCAAAATCACGAAAGGGACACTGAAGTACTGATGGTAAAAAACGTCACTACGCCACACTTGTCTGAACAGGTTCATTTGAGACTACGGCAACGATATTTTATTTTTCACGTATTAAGCTCTGAAATAGAAATTCTCAAACGCTCTTCGTATCATTACAAATCAATGAAACCTTTATTTTGATGTCAATAATGTCAGGTTAATCATGTTGTGTAGCCGCATTCTGCCAGGACACTCTACCGATGAAGTAGACAGTTGAATGGAACAGAAGACCCTTCCCAAGATGACCCAAGAAGGTATTTTCGCAACCGAATCTGAGGATTCTAAGCGAACTCCTAGATCACCTCGAGGATGCATCTGAAGGCATCAGATGAACGGGTCTTCCACTGACGTCGACGGACTCCACTCGCGATGAGCCTCCCAGAGGGGAGACTCATAAATATCAGTAAATTATCAAAATATATTATCAATAATATATCTTAGTCTCTTCTAACATTTTCCTTTTCAGTACAACACCTTCCAAGTATCCCTGAAATAGACCAACAACAGGACAAATCACCGAGGAGGGTTTAGTAGGTATGCCCCTAACTTTGTCTGCAGAGCTATCAGGGGAGAATCCAGCACTACTTCGCGCATAGAACCTAGCATGAGGTGTCTTTAAAAGATTCAGGACAATATTTGTAATAGGGAACAATAAATAACATAAATTCTGAAAAAAATATTGTTTGTGGATTTTCCCTTAATTTATTATTATACTAAAAGTTCGGCAATACTGTGAAACTAATTTCAACTTTGGTACGTTACCTTACTAATGAAATTTAAGTCGCGGATGCAATTTTGTTGTACCCGGATTCAATTTATGTGTTAAATTTTCTACCTGCCTATTTTCGGATGCAATTTCAAAAGAGCGCTTGAAATAGCGCTTGTTACAATTAAATTTTGTGCTACCTGACTTTGTGCTTTATTGCCTTTAATGATATTGTTCAGGAAGTTTAAGACAGAAATTCACGTAAATATAACGTAATTATTTACGGGATCGTGGAAGATCAAAATATGTCCAAAACGGATCAATGTGAAGCTGATAAAATCAAAAATATTCTTGATATAATCGTGCCTGAAGTGACTACTACAACTAATTCAAATATATTAGGGACGTTTGATGCAACAAAATCCAATCCAAGACCAATTAAGATAAATAAATACCACGTGTACTTGTGTATACGACTTTCTTCCGCAGACTGGTGTAGGTATGCACTTGTACTGTCGTCTATTACCAAAAATTCACCAAATGTTTTAAAATCTATCCCAACAGTTTATATAAAATAATTGATAAATTCTACATACCAACTTAATTTTCACAAACTCCGAAGGAGTTAAGTATTGGAATCTATAATTCTGTATGTGCGTTGTGTATATGTGAAACATCAAGATATTTCAAATCTAACATCAGCTTCTTGTTTAGGACGAAAAACTATGTTAATAAAGTGTTTTTAGTTTTGATGTCGAACGAACCGTTACCGAGAAAATGGCAGCTAAGGTTAAAAATATTGAAAAATCATGTTGACACACTTATTCGAGCGGGAGGTTGACGCACTTACTCATACCTTTTAAACGGTAATAGATAGTGAAATGAGACCACATCTAATAAGCACCTATGGATTATTAAATTAATAAAAAAAGACGGACAGACAGACATACAGATTAAACAATAGGAGTTTGTGCGGTACAGAAATTGTATTTAACCGACTTTTTGTTTTTGACTTTTAAATTCAATATTCTTTGTAAAAGTGTGCGCTACTGACAAATTTTGGTAACTTATTCAATTTCACAACTAATATATTATATTTTCAAAATTTAAGTTTTCAATAAAAAAAACAATTATTTTTATGTATAATTCTTGTTTTTCTATGGTTTGTCCATCGTCCCCCTCACTGTTCCTACTTAATCTTCTCTTATTTTTGTACGTGTGTGCACGTCAATCCATGCACTGAACATTTTCCGTGCTTTGAATTGAATGGTGAATCCGTGGCTTCGCATTGAGTGTCGATCTTTGATATGCGATAAGGTTTATAAAAGCGTATTTTATACCTTTGAAAAAGCCGATGTAAATCGTACACGTGATTATTATAAAATCGGAAATAATATAGAAAATAGTATAGGAAAATCTATGAATTATTTAAACCTTGGGGCACTCCACATGTGACAGCAATATGCTATCCAATGAACCTCATTGGAAGCTTTGATTTTCAATAATGTCTTCACCATTAACCAAAAATTCACTAATAGTATTTAGTAGTACTTAGTTTATCATCAAATCCTGATGATGCCAATATAGTTAGCGAAACGTACGTTGAGTGTTGTTGAAAAACAGTTAAGTTTTAATTAATGGTGATAATACTCTTCTAGAGTGATTTTGTTTCTTACTGATAGTAATAGGTATTGAATATGTTTCATATTTTCGACTATTCAGAATAGAAAATGACGCCCTTCCCTCATTTGCTAAATTAAATTGTGACATCTATTATATTATAAAAAGTATTGACCAAACTTTTACCAATTTTTATAAAAACATAAAACTTTAGACGAGATCATAAATTCTTTGGAACTAAAAAAATATCCATAAAAATCACCTTAATAGCCCATTTTATAAGATCCCAAAAGATATTTTATAATCTCTGACGAAAAAACATCCCATTATAATTTATTTTTAATTATTCATGGGCGTTACAAAAGTTATAAAAGACCTTGCATGCCAGTTTGATTATATGTAGTTAGAGGGAGCAGGCGGGGAGGCAGAGGGGAAGCCAGAATTAAGGATTAGTCTCAGGTCTCGGCTACCTGTCTTACCCGCACACCTGTTTGAATATATGGTTCGGGTTTATTTATTTTGGTTTACAGAAAAGATTGTTTAGGGTTATAGTAAGGAAGCAACACATATTATTTGTAAATATCTTTTTCTCCACCCACATAGAAATTGTAGATTCTAAACACACTTTACAGAATGAGATATAATTTCATTAGCGTGAGATATGAAATCCACAAATCAGAGTTCACAATATCATTTTATTAGCGTGAGATATGAAATTCACCAATCAGAGTTCACATTTAGTAACCCACCACCTATTTTTTTATTTTAAATAACCTGTCAAAACAACTGTCAGAATTTTTTATACTAATACAGAAACATATTTGTAAAAATGAGTAATTCCAGTGATGACTTAATAAATGGTACTTCACCAGATATTCATTTAGCTGCAAAAATCAAAAAGTAAATATGAATATGACCTACTTAAAAATAGAAGGTGCCTATTAGTTTTATATGATTTTATAATAAATCGTGACAGCCCATGCTAGCTCAGTGCTAACGCTCTCGCTTTCGGACATGCACAAAGATCGTCGATTCAAACCCGGTGACTGCACTCCTTTTTGTATTTCTTTTTATTACATTTTTTAGTTTTTTATTTAGTGAGTTGTAGAAAAAATGTACTATTCAAGTCGTGTGGATTGTCCATGTCGCACTCGAACGATTGAGCACTGCGAATATGGCGTCGTGTTCAAATTTCGTACGCGTGCGATATGGCCATCATATTCACACTTGTTACACAAACTCCTATTGTTATTTAAATGAAACCGGAATGATACAAAGATGGAAAGAATATTTTAAAGAAATAATAAATAAAGAAAATGAGGATAAGTACATGAAAGACATTACAACTCTAAATATGCATAAAATATGACCACCAATGAGGGAAGAGCAACAAAAAATCGGCAAGTGCTCTGGAGAAGACGAACTGGAGACCGAACCGATCAAATATGGCGGACACCTATTAACAACAAAAATCTACACGATAATAACTAACATATAGGAACAAGAGACAATACCAGAAGCGTGGGAAATGGCATTAATGGTACCAATTTATAAAAAAGGGAAAAAGGATGAATGCTCGAATTATAGAAGGATCGCAATACTAGACACAGTATACAAAATAATGACAAAGCGTATAGGAAAAAAGGTAAAGGAATATGGAGAATTATTTAGAGATTACCAAAGCGGGTTTGGAGCAGGCAGATTATTAACCCTCGGGCTCCCTTTCACTAATTTGCAGATTCCGCACATATTGTTTATTAAATCTCATTGTTCGTCTAGCTATGCTCAAATTACTATATTAGGCAACTTGCTATGCATAAACCACAGCTGTAGATGTTTCGGTCAGTCGTTAGTGAGGTGTTGAAGTTTTAGGTGTTAGTTTACGGCATATAAGTAAAATTCCCATGTTTTTTGTTATATACAGAATAATAAATTTAAAACATACTTTTTTACTTTAGAAATAAGAGATATTCCAGAAAAAAAATAATGGCTGAAGAATTACAAGAGTTGGCTGAGAATTTGTCAGATATCTAAGACCTAACCGAAGACGCAATAGGCCATAGCGATAAAGAGGAAGGCGAGGATGAAACAATTGAAAAGAATGACCATGATAGTGAATCAGAACAGTCAGGTAACGAAGATTTTCAGAATCAAGAGTATATGGAAATACAAGCGACTGATTACCAGTTTTACATTGCCAAAGACGAAGAAAATGTTTGGAAGAGTACTCCAGCAAAAGCAAGTAAAATCAAATCCAAAAATATAATCAAAGTGCTTCCTGGATCCAAAGGTTCAGCGAAAAATGTCTCGATAAGATTGGAATCATTTTATACACTTCTAACCATTGACCATATATAGTTGACTCTACATTAAAAAAAAACAGCTGAATTTCCATATTAAATCAACTTTCCGTACTGAAATTTGGAGTACTCTTTTTAATTGCAGTGAAAAAAGGGAATCGTGTAAATTTCTCTTTCTTCTTCATTCTCTTCGCTTTGACAGTATTAGAACCAGAAAAGATCGTGAGAAGACTGACAAATTAGCGGCCATCAGATTGATTTACATACTTTTTGTCAATAAATGCAATGTCAATTATAGTTTGGGAGAATTTGCCACCATAGATGAAATGCTTAATCTGTTTCGGGGTCGATGCTGCTTTACACAGTATATGCCTCTAACACCTGCCAAATATGGTCTAAAAATGTACGCTCTTTATGAAAGTAGGACGTATTATTCCTGGAACTTCGAGATATACTGTGGAGCACAACATGGCGGCCCTTTCTAATAAGCCATTCGATATTGTATGGAGATTGGTAGATCCTATCAAAAAAAAATCAAAACAGAACCTTACTACAGATAACTATTATACTAGTTATCCATTAGGGAAATATCTCCTCCAGAATAAACTAACGTTAATTGGCACAATGAAAAAAGAACAAAAAAGAAATTCCACCCGATTTTCTTCCAAACAAATCACTTCATGTTGGATCCACTCTGTTCGGGTTTCAATATGATATTACTCTAGTCTCACATGTGCCGAAAAAGAATAAGGCAGTGATTTTATTGTCAACTATGCATGACACAGGTAAAATTGATGAGACCACTAACAAACTGGAACTCATAATAGACTATAATAAAACAAAAGGTGGCGTTAATACTCTTGACCAGAAATGTGCATCTTACACCACGCAAAGACTACTAGAAGATGGCCCCTTGCAATTTTTCTAAATGATTTAGCTCTTAAAGTGTTTGAAGATCATCTGAAAGAACGAGCCAACGCTTCCCAAAGATGTAACAGCGTTTCTTTCAAAATATCGCCCAGGCACGCACCAGTGGTTACCCGTAATCCAAATGGACGCTGCCATATTTGCAGCTCGAAAAAAAATAATAGAACTACAGTTACATGTAATATTTGCCAAGGTTTTATTTGCAAGAGGCATAGCACTAAGACTGATACCGGTCAAAATTGTTTGCCTACTCAAGCGGAGGAAGAGGAATAAGATTAAGAAGGAACAAGAGAATTTCTTGATTTGGTTAGAATTTTGTTAAAATTTTGTTAAAAAGTGTAGTTTTGGTTAGTGGTGACGATATTCTTCAACAAAATTTTTCGCTTTATTTTTGTACTCTTTCAAAATTAGGATGAAGCATTTTATTGAATTTAGTTAGAATTACGATTTATTTTATTATTAGGAAATAAATTTTGATGTTTTGAATTCATCAGTATGTTTTTCTGCTTGCGGCATTCAGTGTCGCAGCACGCCTCCTCATGTGATTTTGAAAAGCGCGCCCGCTCGAGGATTAATGAACCATATCACTTTGAAGCAAACGCCGATAATGGGATACAAACACCATATACGAATAGTAGCCACTTAGAATGACTTTCAAAAAGCTTATGACACTGTTAAAATAAAGTACCTGTGTAATATCATGAATGACCTCAACATACCGAAAAAACTGATAAATATCATCAAAATTGGATTTTAATGTGTACCAAATAAATAAAATGACGCTTGAACATACAAAAACGAAGATTAAAGTGAACCAGAAAACATCAGACAATTCTGAGACAAACACTGGACTAAAACAAGTAGATCCACTGTCCACTACACTGTTTAATAATATATTAGAATGGATAGTACTAAAAAGTGGAATAAACAGAACATGGCCATTGAGAACAAGAACATAACTGTTGGCATACGCGGATGGTGTAGTAATGTTTTCAACATCAGAAATAGAGCTAAAAAAGTACCTGTAAAGCTTTCATAGAGACAGCTGAGGCAGCAATGAAGGGAAATCAAAATTTACGAAAATGACAACACCGCAAAGGAAAGAAAAAAAAAGAAATTTTCCAGTAGAACTAAACGGACAAATGGTTATGGAATTTGAACAAGTCTAAAGCTACATCTATCTAGGTGTAGTTATCAAAATCAAAGAAGATTGCGATGAGGAGAATAACTTAGAAGCAAGGTTATCAAATGGTGGTAGGCAGGCAGGAAACCTCAATAAAATAATAAACACAAAGAAAGTATTCAGAAACACCAAGTTACATCTGTGAAACATAGGTATTAAATAAGGAGGAAGCAAGTAAAATAAATACATGGGAAAGAAACATACTTAAGAAGAACAAACAAAGAAATAAAGAATTTATATGCAGAACAAGAAATAAGCAAAATAATAAGAGCAAATAGACTATGATGTCTGGGCCATATACAGATACTAGAATGACAAATAAAAATGATAGATATAGATCATACAGGAACAAAAAAAGGAAAACTAAAGACACTGAAGCGACAGAAAACCTAAGAGAGGGGGGAGTTCGGGATTGAAAGCAAGAAACAGGAAAGAGTGAAAGAAAACCATCAACAACCTATGCCCCTAAAAGACCTGCGTGAAGAATCACTTATATGTAGATTCAAATTTTTATTTCTTATTAAAGATTCTAATAAATTTTCAGAGTAAGACATCTTGTAGTTGTATAGCTTGCTGTGCCATCTATCAGTTTACATAGCAGGTAATAGAAGCAAACTGTATTTCAAAGGAAACTGTTATTTTTGGTTTGTCTAAGTTTACGGCATCGACATACACCTCGTCGAGGGGGCGAGGACAAATTTCTTCTTTTTTTGTCATTAAATCCCCAGTGAAACCCACTTTCATTTTGTAAAAAAATTGTCTAGTTTTATTTTGTTACATGTATTTCCAAGAGATTAACAGATATTGATAAAATGATAAAAAGTAAAATTAAGAGGTAGGTGTGCACCTTTTTTTTAGTTTTATTTTTCTTCGTTAAAGACTTACCTTTCTTCTATAGACAATCAATATAAATGTAAAACAAAAATAAATTACTAAATTTTACACAAATGAAAAATGTAATTAGTTTTTACACAATAAAGGTGGGTTTCACAGCGGAATTAAAAACAAAAAAAGAAGGAATCTGTCCTCTCCCACTCGACGAAGTAATTGGATGATATTTAAAAAAAAAGAAGACGTATATGTCGATGCCGTAAACTTAGACAGACCAAAAATAACAGTTTTGTTTGAAATACAGTTTGCTTCTATTGCCTGCTATGTTAACCGATATATGACCATTGTATATAGACTTCTATAGGAAGTCTATATACAATGATATGACATATCAAGCTATGCAACTACAAGATGTCTTACTCTGAAAAGGTGTATTGTCTGTAATTTATAATGAATTATAAGCAATAATAAAGTTGCTATACCAATCGCTAAAAAAGGACGTTTATTTGGGCGTGCATCAAAAGCACGCCGGATAAAAAAGATCTTCCTTACAGGTCCATATCTTAACTTTTTGAGTTCTACTTGGTGGTGTAAGAATAAAATCTATACAGGGTGATCAAAGCTTGAGTACTTTTAATAAACTTATATTCATTTTTCTTATATACTACTTAAAAAGTTAAGATAGAGACATGTAATCAGTTTTATCAGATTTTATTTCGCTTGGCCGGAGCAATCACTTAAAGTTGGAAAAATAGGTTTTTGAAATCAACTTCTCAGAAGGAATCAAAAATGGAAACCGTGTGTTTCGTTTAAAAAAAATATAACTCATAAATATAATTTTCCTGAAGCACCCTGTATAATTAAAATTATTTTTAGATTGTTGTCTTTTCTGGATGTGAAAACAGATTTAAAAAAAAAATGTTTAGTTTTAGCTCTATTCACCGAGGCGTTACCGGTGGCCCATTCTGTATAAAATCCATGCCTTGTACCAACTGTTTATTCTCTTCTTCTCACAAAGACTAACTCGCCTCTTTCAACATTTAAAAACCTAAGACCAGGTTTACAACCTGCAAGGCAATAATAACGGAAGTTTGAATCCGTGGCTACTTCTTTCATTTAACACAATGTTTGTGGATAAATATTCAAGGTTAAGTTAGGACTGCAACAAATTTACATAGTAAAAAATGTTTTTGTAACGTTCGAAGATCTTTTGCATTATTTTAAGTAGGAAAAATAGAAAAATGTGGAAAAATAGCGCAAAAGAATACAGAAAATATGGGAAAATTAAGGGAAAACAGGAAATATGGGAAAATAGGGAAATTTGCGAAAAATTGGAAAAGTTGAGAGAAAATAGGAAAATTACCTAGAGAAAATAGGGAAATTAGAGAAAAATAGATAAACATCGTGAAAAATAGAAAAACATATTGGAAAATATTGAAAAATAAGAGAAGATAACGAAAAATAGTGAAATAGGAAAAATAGATAACAATAGGGACAAATACGAACAAATAGGGAAAAACAGGAAAAAATAATGAAAAAGTAGAAAAATAGAAAGAAACAGGAAAAATATGGAAATTAGAGGAAAATAGGGGAAACTAGAAAAAATAAAAAAATAGGGAATTTACAACGGTATCTTATCAGTAATTTGCCGCTTTTTTGCCGTAAATTAGTTGTGGAAAAATAATTTACCGCTCTTTTTTTATGATAAATTAAATATCTTGCTAACTTGATATCAAATTAGCAAGACAACTGCGTAAATTATGACGATATCAAAAAACTGAAATCTGGAGAATTTGCCGCTTTTTAGCGCATTTTCATCTTTATTTATAAAGAAAAGGCACTATTGTCCTTACTTTGTCTGTCCGTCTGTCAGGTTGGGAACTCGGCAAAAGCTCAACGGATCGAGTTCGTTGATGACTCTTTAGATTATGACTCACATCTGAGACAATTCAGGACTTCATCCCCTTAACTCCGGCCCTCTCTTTCTGCCACCTACCGGTACTTGTTATTAATTGAAATAATTTTTTATATTTATTCCTAAAGACAAAAAAAATTAAAAATCCAAAAAGTCGGAAATAAATCATGCAAAGTTGATTGCTTTTTAATATTTTCAATTTTAATTTTTTACTCAAAAAACAGATGGAAACTTAAAAATCTAGCACCATCAACCTTTACTCATTTTCATTCGGAATTTTTTGCTGAAAATAGATTTTTAAAAAAATTAAATTTAAAGGCTAACTTTTGTAAAGCCGCATTAAGTAAATTTTTTTGTTTTCTTAAATTTGAAGTTGGTATATAAAAATCCTGGAAATTGTTTATAAAAAACAGGTGACAATTTTTTTGGTTCCACAACTCTTCAGCGGCAAAAAAGCGGCAAACTCTCCGTCATAGAATTAGGTTTGGAATAGTGTAAAATTCTGAATATCAAATTGACTGAAGACACTAGACTATAGGCCAGAAATCTAAACGTATTATACACGCAGAACAACTAAAACGAGAGAAACACATATATACCCAAAAGATAAATACTGTCAGGTAAAAAAGTTCGTTACGCCAAGTAGCTAATGAAAGTGAAAATACTCGTGTTTGTTATCTTCTCGACTTACTGAGCATCAGTCAACATTGGGTTAATTGGCGTGAGATTTTCATCTGAATGGGATTGTTTTTAAGATGAAAATAACCGTGTCCATTTCCAAAAAAACTTTTGTTTATTTAAATCAACGATTATTTTAATTAGGTTCCATATTTATTAAATAATTAATAGTAATAAGTATCAAAGTATATTTTTCTACTTATATTTTATAATACGCTAATTAAAATAGCAAAACCAGTTGCATAATGAATATCATTATGATACCGATTTTCAATATGGTATTGATTTTTCAGCCAATGGAATCGAATTATTTTTCGCGAAGTATACAATTATTTCGACAGTACAAATTACATGATTATTGCATAATATACTATTTTTGTGTCTGAATCAGACATCTTAATAATGTTGTAAGGCTCTTTACTTCGTCAAGGGGTCTTTTTGCGTCTTAGTCCAGATTTGGGATTACCTTTCGTTTATAGTGTGAAGGCCACTGCACGGGCAGCTTCAGTGGAGAAGAAATACTCCAGAGCTAGTTATGATATCGAGCAAAATCAGTGGCGGCTAGAAGGATGGGCTTTAATTACCCTATTGGTAAAGTACCCGGGTATTAGCTGCTAAATAAAATTCACTATAGCAAAATAAATGTTTATTGAATACCAAATTCAGGGAGGAAGAATGGGTGGTCAACACAGTTCAAGAACGGTGATGGGTCGGCTGGTAGAGGTACGTCTTCTAGGCTGGCGTGGTCGAATTGACGGTTCCGGTTCCGGTACGGTACAGGTACAATGGAGCTTGGCTTCGCTCCCTTTAGCTTAACCTATATCTAAAGGTCAAGGGACTGCCACTGCTACTCCAATTAGGTCTGGGCTGAGTTAGAAAAGTACACTCGAGCGCCCTCGATTGACACTAGCTATTCGAAAACTCTAGGATGATCAGTCTAACGTTATACTGTACAGTTTAATACGTTCTCTGATGGCTCGAGCGTCGCTTTTTCCAACCGACTATTTAGCCACACGACATGCGCATTTTACACTTTTGACTGACAACAGTAAAAACGGATTCCCACTAGGCGGAAAATGTGCAAGTGGATTTTCTATATGGAATTCTATTGGTCGATTTCGAATTACCTTCCAAAATCGACCAATAGAATTGGATACAACCTTGAAATTCTCCGCCATACGTCATTTACGTTTTGTAAAAAAAATAGTTTGAAATAGCTGGTTTTTGGTTTGTAGCAACGTTTACAGACTTTGTAGTGGTTTTGTGTTCGTTATTGTTTAAAATTGTATATGTTGTTCACAGAATACCGACTCTTATGTTGTTACACTATCTATCTTGGCTTTGTTTTTGTTTAGTTTTCGTGTTTTCGTTTTTAGGTTAGTTTGACCGAGTACAATACTACCCGTTCGAAAAGAAGTCACACGAGTGAGACAACCGAATTACACGAAAGTCACACCATAGAATGAAAATGATCTATCAGAGCGTACTTTTCGAACTCAGCACTGCTACAGCAACTCGGACTTCGAGCTGATACTGCAGGTAACTGCTCGACTCCAGCTGCCGTATACTATAAGGTCGGCTGGGTATGCGTAAACAAGTACACGAGTGACTCCATCTTTCGGTGGGGGTTATAACTGGTACGGCTGGCCTCTCACATAATTTTAAAGTAATTTAATTTAAATATTTTAATTGTCACGGAAAGTAACTTCGTTACACACTACACAAGAGACATCTCTGATGAAGAATTTTAGGAAAATAAAGAAATATTTATTGATTGAAATCCTTTTGCATAAATACAGAACTATGAAGATTCCAGACTGAGGAGACCAATAGAAAAATCCGAGGAAAAATCATTGCAACTTTACACTAGCGTCTAGATCCCAATTGCAACTCGAGTGCTCACCGCTGTTGCCAGTTTTAAGTGTTTCATTGACGAAAAAAAAATATTTATTCTATTAAAAGAAGTCTTGACTATCTAAATCTACTTGTGTATTAAAAAAAAAAATAAATAAAAAAAAATTTCCTGGGGATTCGAACCAGGAAGTTTTATGTGTAAAGCATACACTCTAGCACTGGGCACTCGAGCACTCGAGTTGCAATTGGGGTCTAGACGCTTCTCAACTTTACTAGTACAAAATTTTAATAACATTATTCACGTGAGATCAAAATATAAACATAGGCAGTTCTTTTCAAAATTAATCAAAACACATCTGTGTAATATAAAGAAATATTATAGATATAATATTTAGATATAAAATAAATCCAAAGATCATGTTTCAGTTTTGTACTTTTGGTAAATATTAGCTACATTTCCATTTATATTTAACAGAAATCAATTTCAAATTAGATATGTTAAAGTACTTGTCTCTTAGAGATTTATATCTTTATTACACGAAGTCATGGTTACATAAGATGCTGCTGCGTCTAGACATGCAATCATCTTCTAATGGTTAGTTGGCGTGTATAAAATAATCTTCTAGATTAATAATTCCCTCTCAAAGCTATTATTTCAGTGAACAAATGCGTTGTCTATTGGAATGTTATCGGGGATAATACCACTAGAGCTCATATTTGGCCGGATATTTATATAAGCTTCATTTTGAGTATTTCTTTTCACAAAAAATCTTGTTAAATTGCCTATTCGAAAGTAAATACGAGAAAGAATCTTAAAAAATATTGCTCACATCAAAAGAAGCTGTCGGGCTTTTCATCCAATGGGAAAGAAGAATCCGCTCCAAAGCGGAGTAAAGAATAAGGCCTGAAAAGAACATACCGAAGTAGAAGAAAACTAATCCAAAATTTGAAATAAGGGAAAATACTGATACGCCGCAAGAGAAGTTTGTCGATAGAGTGCCAATTTTGTCTGGAGCAAGCATGTTAAAAATTTTTTACATTTTTTTCTGGGAACAGGTGTATCAGAAAATCGTTGTCGAAACAATTCGGTATGCAGCTGAATAAAAAAATAAGCAGACATTTTCTGTGGAAATTGAAGATATAAAAATTATCATTGGATAATTGGTTCTTTCTGAATATCATAGGCTGCCCAGTGAACAGGATTTTTGGTCTGAAGATGTGGGTGTACAATTAGTAAAGGACGCCATAAGTCGAAACCGATATTTGGGGATAAAGGCATTACTACATTTTCAAGATAATACAATAGCAAATGAAAACAAACACGATAAGGCGTTCAAAATAAGACCCCTTCTTGATGCTGTCAATGAAAACTTTCGAAAGTAGGGGATTTTTCAAATCATCTATCTATTGACAAGATGATGGTAAGATATCACAACAGCCATGGACTAAAGCAATTCATAAGAGGAAAACCAATCAGATACTGCTTCAATTTCTCCCTCTACTGTGGGAAAGAAGTGATTCAGTTGAATAATCCTTTAGGAATAAGGGTTATTACAAGTATGTTGACCGTAGTAGACGATCCGTTCGAATACACAGTTCACTTTGATAACTATTTCAGAAGCTACAATTTATTCAACATTTTGAAAGAGGAAGGATTTCGTGCAACTGGAACCATCCGCGACAACAGGACAGAAAATGCCCTTTGATATCTGTTAAAGAAGTGAAAAAGTCAAAAAGAGGAATGTATGACCCATTTGACCAAAGAAATAAGATCTTTATGGTGAGATGGAACGAGAATAAACACGTTACAATGGGAACTAATTTTGATACTGTAGAGCCAATATGTGCAGTCCAAAGATAGGATAAGGACAAAAAAGAGCATGCTGCAATTGACCTCGGTGATTTTAGCACCCGGCCGGCCAGCACCAAGCTTATACCGAAGTAATATTGGCTCACGGCCAGCCAACTCCAAGCGGCACTTTTCCACCACGGTCGAATACTTTCACAAATTCATTCTGCCGATTTGGCTCTACTCATACAAAATGTCTCGTTTTATTAATTTGTTTATATTTTTTGTGGCGTTAAAAATAGGCGACCAAGAATAAAAATTAGCTGATTACATAGAGAAATGGAAGGACCATTTAGACAAAATTTTTCGTTTACATATATCACCACCAAAGAGACACCTCCAAGAATCTAAAAGTAGATTTTCGTAGCGGTCGAACAAATTTCAATATTTTTTTCGGGGGTTGAGAATAGGCGGCCAGGAACAAAAATTAACTTATTACATAGAGGAATGGAAGCACTATTCAGATAACATTTTTCGTTTACATACACCTCCCCCAAAGGCCCACCTCCAAGAATCTAAAATTAGATTTTCGTAGCGGTCGAACAAATTTCAATATTTTTTTTCTGGGATTGAGAATAGGCGGCCACCACCAAAAATTAGCTGATTATATAGAGGAACGGAAGCACTATTCAGATAACATTTTTCGTTTACATACATCTCCCCCAAAGGGCCAGCTCCAAGAATCTAAACTTAGATTTTCGTAGCGGTCGAACAAATTTTGCCTGAAGAGTGCTTCCATTCCTCTATGTAATCAGCTAATTTTTTTCGTGGTCGCCTATTCTCAACCCCCTAAAAAAATATCGAAATTTGTTCGACCGCTACGAAAATCTAATTTTAGATTCTTGGAGCTGGCCCTTTGGGGGAGATGTATGTAAACGAAAAATTTTGCCTGAATAGTGGTTCCATTCCTCTATGTAACCAGCTAATTTTTTTCGTGGCCGCCTATTCTCAACCCCCTAAAAAAATATCGAAATTTGTTCGACCGCTACGAAAATCTACTTTTCGATTTTTTTAGCTGGCCCTTTAGGGGAAATGTATGTAAACGAAAAATTTTGTCTGAATGGTCCTTCCATTTCTCTATGTAATCAGCTAATTTTTGTTCTTGGGCGCCTATTTTCAAAGCCACAAAAAATGTAAACAAATTAATAAAATGAGAAATTTTGTATGAGTAGACCCCAAATCGGCAGAATGAATTTGTGAAAGTATTTGACCATGGTGGAAAAGTGCCGCTTGGAGATGGCCGGCCGTGAGCCAAGATTACTTCGGTATAAGCTTGCTGCTGGCCGGCCGGGTGCTAAAATCATCGAGGTCTGCAATTGCACAGCTCAGACTGACTAATAATTATCATAAATGCATGGGTGGTGTGGATCATCATAATTGACTACTCGAGAAACATTCAATAGCCATTAGAGGTAAAAAGTGGGATGGGTGTTTGTTCACCCGTATTATCGATATGGCTGTGGTAAACAGTTTTACTTTATATATAGATTGTCCAACAACTAAAACGACACCTTCAGCGTCCCCACTTGTCTAATTTTCCCTTTCTTTTTTCGTTCCCCACTTCTCTAATTTTTAACCAAACGGTCGGTTTAGTAGTTGGACAAAGTTTAACTTGTCGCAGTTCCAGATTAAGAGTTCAATAAATGAATTCCGCAGGAATATTGCTGTTTCTTATATAAAATTGGGTAGACGGCTACAAAAAAGCAGGCCACTTAGTCTACCTTCTTATTTATGATGTTCGGTTTGATGGAAAAAATCATATTTTGGAGAATAGAGATTATCAACGCCGGTGATAGTTTGTTCTATCTAAATGAAAACCGCGTACTTTCTGCAAAAAATGTAATGCAATACTATGTCTTCCTTGTTTCGCAAAATACCATAACAAATCTTTTTATACCAAATAAATTGTACGTTTTAATCATTTTCGTTTACCTACCATTTTATTATTTTTAATATTTTTAAAGTTATATTATAAAATTTTCTTAATAAAGTACGTTTGAGGTAAACATTGCCTTGAATTAGCATACCTCGGTTTTTCACCAAATTCTAAGAGTTTAACACCTAGCGCCCTCATTTGAGAACGGCCCATAAAATCAAAATTGAGAACATAAAGAAACACAAACCACATAGAAGTCAACTAAAAAGTCATAGGGCCATCCTTCGTCAATTAAATCTAATGAGATATTCCCGAACCGATTCATTTCGAATTTTTTTGTCAATATTTTGACAGTAGCGACTGCCCTGAAGTTACGTCGGCGTTTGGGGAAATACACGGACGGTCTGAGCACAAGTCTCATCAGTGTTGCCACATCTAGTAATTCTACTTTTTCGATAGATTTTCACATTTTTTCCGATAATTTTAGTAGGCAGATTTTCCTTCCTAGATTTTGGTTGATTTTAATAATGTAGAAATACCATTAACAATAGAATTATTGTAAAAATTATTTTAATCAAGCATTTACTTTAATTTCTATGTTGCTGGATGTGTAACTAATTTGCCTTATGGGATTCACCGTTGTATTTCCCCGACAACTGACGGTACCGAATTTATCTACATTTCAATAGTGCGTGCTCTAGTATCACTCCTGAGCTGAAAGTGCCACTTTTGGCCCAATTGTGCTACATTTGACAACACTGCCTGCTGCGAGCACATCGCTCTTATCCACACGTTACCTAATAGTGATAGAAATAGGGTGGAGTTAATGTTTAGTCTTATTTTTCTAAATTGAATCGTTGCATAAATACATTCTTCTTCCTCTCATTACAAATTCCCTATGTTCTGTAAAGATTTTTCCAGATCTGTATCTCCAGTGCATTTTAAAATAATTAGATTTTACAAAAAAAAATTTTTTTTTTTTGCGGCATCAACTACTTGGTTATTAGCCGCAGGTAGGTATGGACGTTCATCATATTTTTGAGTAATGATTGATTTTTTTCAGGTATCGCAAGATTCGATCAATATAGGATGGGTTATTGAGGCTTACATGAAGACTATTTGGTATTTGTTCTGATTGACGATCTCTCTCATGTACTGGACATTCCAGTAGCAAGTGTTCCACTGTTAATGGGACTCTACAGTGATCGCATGAAGGTTGATGCTGACCAAGTAATAGATATGATGATGTCATGTGAGTGTGCCCAATCCTTAATCTTGTTATGACTACTTGATCTCTTCTTTTCAGAATTCTGGTACGTTGCTCAGGTATCATTGTGTGTTTGATCCTCGTCAAATGTGTATTCTGATGAGACCACTTTTCTTGCCAGAGGGTGAGTATCTTGTGTTTTATGTGTACTTTGATGTCATCTTGTCGCATTGGTATATTGTCAGTATGATCTGAGTTTGCGGTTTCTCTTGCCGCTTCATCAGCTCTCTCGTTTCCGATTATTAATATATGACTTGGTATCCAAATGAAAATCACTGTTTGATTGTTACATAGTAGCCAATGAAGTGTACATAAAATATGTTCAATGAGAGGGTCTGAATTGAATGTGTCTGAAATTGATTGTAATGAACTGAGTCAGTCTGAGCAGATTACTGTTAAATCTAGTTTATTTATATCTACATATTTCAGAGATTGCCAAATGGCGTACATTTCAGCGGTGTAGATACTGGAGGAGAGGTTCAGTGTTCAATGATGATTTTCTTCATCAATACAGATGGCACTGCCTACACCTTTATTAGTTTTCGACCCATCTGTATAAATTGTAACTGCATTAGGGTATCTGTCTAAAATGGAACGTATTTCTTCATAAATGAGTTGTCTAGGGGCCTCATCTTTTTTATATTTCAGACAGTCGAAGTGTATAACTGGGGGCTTCATTTCCCATGGTGAAACTTCATATGCTTCCAGATTGTATGTTTCTGGAGGTTCCTCTTCCAGCTCAGACATCAGTTCACCAATTCTAATTGTAACGGGTCTTGTTATGGTCGGTCGGTTTTCATATACTCCATGATTTTCTTCTGAAAATATATGGTGGTGATTCGGGTGATCAGGTGTGGACCAAAGCTTTATAGCGTAGTTGGCTATCAATTGTTTCCTTCTGAAATCTAGAGGTGGGACACCTGCCTCACAGCATAATGATAAGTAAGGGCTTGTTCTGAAGGCGCCAAGCGCAAGTGTCAGTCCGGAGGCTTGTATTGGTTCTAATAGTTTTAAATAAGATATTCTCGCTGATGCATACACTATTGCACCATAATCCAGTTTCGATAGTACTATAGACTTATATAGATTGGTGAGTATTCTATTATCACTTCCCCAGTTCATATTGGCAATAGACTTTATGATATTTAGTCTTTTCTTGCAGTCAACCACTAGGTATTTTATATGTGCTCTCCAATTGAGCTTTTATCTAAAATCAATCCTAGTAATTTGGTGGACTCCCTTACTTCTAAGTTGTTGCCATAGAGGGAAAGGTTTGGTTCATTGTGTGGTGTTCTCAGTCGACAAAAATGGATGCAATGGGTTTTATTTGAAGATATTCTGAAACCATGTTGATCTGCATAGTGTACGAGTCTATTGATGGCTTCTATATCATTCATATCGCGTGCTGAGTAATAAATAGCCAAGCCATCTACATAAAGACTTCTCCCAACTTCTGGTTGTATAACTTCCACTAATCCATTGACTGCTATTGCAAATAATGTTACACTCAGGGTGGAGCCTTGAGGGACTCCGTTTTCTAAGTCGTGTTCTTGAGATAGGTGTAGTTGACCATAGCGAACTCTAAATTTTCTGTCAATCAGGAAATTGTTGATAAAAAGAGGCAGTTCTCCTTTGAATCCCCATTTATCAAGTGTTTTCAGTATTCCAAATCTCCAGGTTGTATCGAATGCCTTTTCAATGTCGAAAAGTACTGCTACAGTATGATTCCTCTTTGTAAAACTCTATTGTATGGTGTTTTCGATTTGAACCAGCTGATCTATTGTCGATCTATTTTTTCTGAAGCCCATTTGAGAATCCGAAAGTAGTTTTTTGTTCTCCAAGGTCCACATCAATCTCAAACTAACCATTTTTTCGAAGAGTTTGCCGATACAGCATGTTAGCGAAATCGGACGATAGTTGGCTGGGTTCTCAAGATCTTTTCCAGGTTTAGGTATTGCTATTATCACTGCTTCTTTCCATTGGTTTGGGTAGGAACTTTCTTTCCATATTCTGTTGAATAATTGCAATATGGTAAATTTTTTATCTTCAGGTAGCTGCTTTATGAGGTCATATGCTATTTGATCATTTCCCGGAGCTGACTTATTCACTGAAGACAAAATTTTATTATATGTATTAGTTAGCAATCCTACATAAATACAAGTAAAATAAAATTTAAATTCAGTCTTTTGTTAACTTTCAAGTAATAAAATTTCGTTAAAAAAAACATTTTCCAATACAAGCACAAACTCGTCATTTGCCTAATTGTAAAAATTCATTAAATTCATGTGGTATATTCTTGTCTGTTTAACTTTCTTCATATTATAATAAAACTATATCTTATGTGAGTGAATACTTTTATTTTTATTTTCTCTTTGTAAAATTAATTACAAAAAAAAATGAAACGCATATGAATCAAGTAGGCTTAACCCCATTGTTTCTGGTTTGAGCAAACAATCGACAACACGTCATCCACACATCGTATAAATACATAAATACATACTGTAAAACATATTTTATCTTCGTTTCAGAAGCCATTGCGGACCTTAGGGCATAAAAGAAGCGATTCTCAAAACTGCCTCGATATCATATAAGCTTCTTAAGCAGACTTTAATTATAAGTTCGCATGAAAGAAGAACAAGTCTTATGGATTTTTTTTGAAGAGCTTGTAATCACATGTATATGAACGAGTGACCGGAAGGTGAATATAAAAAAAAAATTAATAATAAAGTATTATTACAAAAAATTACAGCAAGTATAGTTACTTTTTATTAAAATTTAAATTATTCTTATAAACGTTTAAATTTTATTTAAAAATTAACACGTTGGCGATTTTAATAAGTACTTTCTTACAATCATACACATTTCGAAAAATCTTTCATCGTTTTTTCAATCTACAAAAAATATACTGGGTGTTCCATTATAAAAAGTCAACAAAAAGGAATAACCTAAGCTGACACTTTGCCTAAAAATGCTTAGCAGGATCATTTTTCATGTCTCCACAATTAACCAATATTTTTTCTGATAGTTTCTTCTTTTGCCTTACTAGGTGAAATTAATTTAATATATTGGTCGGATCAAAATCAATAGAACGCCCTCACTCCATCTATATATTTTAAAAAATGTTAGGTATTTCATTAATGTCGATAGTTTAAAATACTTATTATCGGTTATAAAAATAAAAGATGTATTTTGAGAAACAGTCTAGATTAAATAGGTGGCGGTTCTAATAGAAATGACTATCATATTAAAATTGTAACGAAGTTACAAATTTTTTCAATGTTTTAATTACCTAATATCCGATCTTATTACTTTTACTTAATAATAATAATTATAATTCCATTCTTACGTCTTAAAAATAATTATTATAAATTCCCTCTTAAAATACTTGTTATAATTATCGGGTTATTAAAATATCGCAGCAGACAATGAACCGCAACTAGCTAAAATCAAAATGCACCGTGAATACATAAAATATAATAAACACCGCGACCTTCCTTCGAATTTGTCAAACGCGATCCGTTGTACAAAGCTAACACTTTGTCCGGAAAGTGGAGCCGCCACGATCAGTATTCGTGTATCGATACATACTCAACCAACCTCATGGTATAGCACGGTCTGCGATTAGAGACTCGAACATCCAACAACCATCCTGCTTGGATAGACGATTGATAGTGACCGACACCAGCGCCGTAGCAAACTGTACCAGACGAGGATTTCCAGTGAGAAAATTGTATATGGTCTAATACAGGAAATTTCTAAAGAGTGTTATTTATTTTAAAGTTGTTAATTTAATTTATATTCAGTGGAAAATTTATTATTATAGCGGGGGTTAGCGCTAGGTAGTATTTCAGGCGAGTTTTCTCGATTTACTTCCTTGGATACATTTATTGATACTAGAAAATTATTTATTATACCGGGGGACAGCGATAGATATTGTTTCAGGCGAGTTTTGTCGATTTACTTCCTTGGACACTTTGATTATAGGGATACATATACCGGGGTTGGACTTTACCCAGTAAACACATAATGTATCTGAAACATGTCAACGGAACCGTAATAGGTCGCATTTGAAACATTCAAAAGATACTTTTCAGAAATATATCGTAGACATATCATGTGCGGAGCAATGTGTCTGTAATATTTCAAATGCACAAATATAACATGTTACCAAAAGACATATATATGAATAATCCAAATATTGCCTATAAAATAACTGAAAGTAAAGTTATGTTTCTGACACAATAAAAATACTTTTCGTTACAGAAAAAAATGGTATTCAAATAACCCGCGCTATTATGATTGTTTCGTCCGGTCACCGGTATATCACGTGATCAGTTGTGACCAATGAATAAGGCCGTTCTGACATTTACTTACTAATCAAAGGATGCCGTTAACTGGACATTTTTGTTTTTGTATCTTCTTGCTCTTGTGACTCTCTTAAGTGTTTTGTTATTTTTATCGACTGTGCTTGGCCGTAAATTTCGCCCCTATGTGTTAAAGTTATGAATACTCGCCAGAAATATCAACAGGTATGTAAATAATTGATATACGATCCCTTATAGGTTACAGTTACACAGAAATTAAAACGATGAATTTGGAGGTTAAATAAAATGTGCCGGAATTCATCAACTCTATATGTGCTCTTCTATTTGTTATACAAAATTGTTATAACCCTTGTATAAATAGCCATTTCTGCACTAGTATAACATAACTATAATTTTAGAATAATCCATGAATATCATAACATATTTTGTAGATGCTGCTCGAAAACGATTTTCTGGAATGTCGAACAGTGTGAGTTTGAAGAGTTCATCTCGACGTGGTTTCGCCAAGCAGACATTAGGTATAAGAGAGAAGGAAACAAATAAAGTATTAAGAGGGAGGAAGGAAACAAATGAAGTACCTATAATTTTTTTTGTATCAATAAATAAAGCACATGATAAAATCCTATCATTTTTTGACATTGGACACTACCTTTCCACATCCATTTCATGAATCAAATCAATAGATATACTGAGAGTAGATTCAGAAATTTAAAATTTATTTTTAGCTCATTTCTTGTCAATCTGTATCTACCACGATTCAGAAACGTGTCAGATGACACGTAAATGATTATTTTCAGCAATGTTTCAGATACGTGTTATAATGTATTCATATGCAGTTATGTTATGTATCACAAATGTTTCACGTGAAACATTCCTCATGAAACGTTTCACACCTAGAACATTTCTGGTTTCTGCCATGTTTCAAGAACGTCTCTGAGTGAAAAGATGAAACGTTTCAAATGGAAAATGATCGGTTTCAGAAATGTTTCAGACACATATTTTGGTTAACTGGGTATAGTCATTTCGTATACCAGGGGTGGACGAATAATAACTTTAAAATAAATCTACTCTGCGACCTGTAAAATTGCTTCACTGGGCACCCGCGCGCATTGTTTCACTCGCATTATTTCACCGTCTCTCACTGGAAAATGGATCCGCCAGTTAAGCTATGGTTTCCTCGGAAGCGGTGCCGTCTTCTTACGTCCGTCAAAGTACGGCTGGTGACGTCACAAAAGCGGTGGGTTAGCCCTATTATAAGTGACACCGTTTTTTGTGACGTCACCCACCGTACTTTGACGGACGTAAGAAAACGGCACCGCTTCCGAGGAAAAAAAGCTTTACACACCTCTTTCTCCTTCCTGCAATAAGTTTTGGTTTAATTATTTCTTTTGTTCCCTCTTCATGGCTGATGAATTTAGAATAAAATTGGTATTTTG
Source organism: Neocrepidodera transversa (assembly GCA_963243735.1). NCBI lineage: Eukaryota > Metazoa > Arthropoda > Insecta > Coleoptera > Chrysomelidae > Neocrepidodera > Neocrepidodera transversa. Next base: position 27,962,485 of record OY725343.1, on the reverse strand, counting down.
AATTAATTGATTTTTATTTTTCTGTCCATAAGTTAACCTTATAGCAGCAGATACTCCGGAAAGCGCCAAAGTGACCCGTAACGAAAGAAGTCCGTTACAAAATTTAATGGGGTGCTTGCATAATTTTTTTTTCTGTTTTTTTTTCTTTAATATGTTTATTACTCCTGTTGACGAGCATAAACCGGAATTTAAGAATCTTTTTGTCGTTCAGTGAGCTTAATTTTGAATATTAAATATATGTGTGACGTCTTAAGGAAGCTGAGAAAACAGTTTCCTGTAATTAGTTTTAAATCCATGAATTCTCTATTTCTGTGAAGATGACGTTACAATCTACGTTATTGATTCTCTATATTCTTACTCTATTAGTACAAAATTCCTTATAATTATTGTGTCACAATGTTCAAGAATAGTATTTTTAATAGCCATTGAAAAACTAGAATAAATACGTAACTTCGACGCTAACTCCCTCTTGCGATAATATACAGTATTGAGAAGTAGTTATTGGTTTATTACCGACACATCAGAGAAAACTGTCGGATGTAACCTGAATTCAGATAAATCAAGAGTGGCGACATCTTTCGCATATCTTTTTGACTGATCTACCTTAAGTCGTCACAGATTTTAACTTTTTTTTTAATTTTAGGGCGAATACAGGTTTTAAAAAAAAAATCAAAAAATACGGGTTAAATATTTATTGGTCAGGTTTCTAATGGCCCATTTAGCTAAAATCATGCAAGCACATTAAGTTAGGATAAAAATTTAAGACAGATCACTTGCAGGTAATTAAGTTTTTGGTGCAAAATTAGTTAACCATATTTTATGCACTGTTGCCGAGTTCCAGAAAACTTGAGTTGTAATACTGGAGTCGAGTTCCATAAAAAGATACAAGGGATTACCGCTCTCTAAAATTTACTTATTTTCTAGGATTGTAATACAAGTAAACTATATTTTATAGGTACCTAAAGATACTAAATATAAACAATTTTGTTAAAAATCAAATTTAATCATTTTTATCATTAAATTAAATACATCAAACTTTCATATTCAATAAAATTCAATTACCTACATAGGTACATACAATGTTAGGCACAATATTTACAAACAGGTAGATTTTTAAAACTTACCAATCAAAACAAAAATATTTCTTTTTGTTTAGACGTCTTGCACTTCGACTTTAACGTTCCAGTCAAAACTGACCTAAATTTAGCAATTACTTCAATTTGAATATCCAGCAATTTTTGATAAACAATAATAACATTTGGATGAGATGAAAAAAATTCAGATTTAAATTTTGAGTGGAATGATTCGCATGCGTTTGTACTACTATATAAGCTATCGGTCTTACAAGCCCAAATTTTGGTTGGAAAAATTGACTCTTTTATATAAATAATCGCGTAGCTTTACATGTCTTGTCATGCCCTGGCATCAAATAAAACAATTCATGGTTAAAAAAAGGTTCCATTTCTTCTGGTTCCAAGTATGGTATGCCAAATAACGTTTTGGAGAGTTTTCATTTTTACCTCTCGCCCTTCAGATAAGAGAGGTATAGGAATCATGCTAAAAATTGGGTAGTGAGTTTTCAATTGATAAACACGTTTTGGGGTCCCTAGAATACGATTTTAATATTTTCGCGATGATGTCTGTGTGTGTGTGTGTGTGTTAGTGTGTGTGTGTGTTAGTGTGTTTGGATGGATGTTGTAGTAACGATAACTCAAAAACTACTGAATAAAAAAATTTGAAATTTTGCATACAGGATTCTGATACCCTAGATTAGATCTGATTAGATTTTGGTGCCAATCGCACAACCGGAAGTGGCAGTTCCTATGGGTGATGACGCCATTATTATACAAAACGGCAATAAAGTTTTACACATATATTTTGTATACCCTATAGTTTATTTTCATCTCATTAAAATTTTCTAAACTTTTGCCATTGTTGCCAGATTTACAAAAATATATTTTTTTTTCATACTTTTTTGTGTCAACCTGTAAATTTTTGATTCAAAAATGGCGAGAGGTCATGTGCTGGCCACATCAGATTTTTTTTCAGGTAATAATGAAAATATTACAGAAACGCAAAATATATTTTTATATCCATGGATAATAAACATTTGACAAAATTTTGAAGATTTGTTTACGTGGGTTATACAATTTTCATTTTTTACTGTGTGTTTTTTAATCGGTATTTTTCCGCATAAATTGAACACTTCTTCTTGAGACTGTGGAATTTTTGGGATTGACTTTCTCCGTTCCTGGTAAATATTTTTCCGCGGCGCTTATGTTACGGCCGTTATTTATCTTACCATTTAAATCACCTTATATAAGGGTATCTGCCAAGTTTTAGGTGATATAACAAATTAAAATTGATTTCGAAAGCTGTCACTTCAAATATCTCTCGCAATTTCAATTTCTTTAGAACGAATCTTTCTAACACGCCGGTTAAGACAAAGATTTCTTCTAATGATTTTTAAGACAATACTAAATGATTGTTCTATTGTACCCTGATATATAGACTCTCTCGGACCCACCACTGTGTTGTTTGCATTCTAACATTTAAGGTCAGTAAAAATATTCTCCCCTCAAAACTAGGAACAACTAGAGAAGAAATTATTACCCCTAATAGCCGGGAGGGTTAAGATCTAAGAAAGGGACGAAAATAGTCGTACGCTCTATTTGACATTCTATTATTTCTTTTTGTGTGAATTGTGCACCTCAGGTCCATTGTCAACTAGTTTTTGATGCGCCAAAGGGCGCCCCATTGTTACTCTATTTGACGTTGATTCAAGTAGAAATTAAGTTTTATTTGGATTTTTTTTTAGATATTTCTTAAGACAGGTTTTTTGCAAATTTTTACGAGCTAGTAGTCATCTATGAGAACGGACGTTAATATAACACTTAATAATATAATTCAGTAATTACAGGGGTTATTTTTTTTAACGTAACTGTTATTACAGAGAGGTAGTAATTAATTCTTTGTTACTTTTAAAGAAACAATGGAGTACTGAGAAGGGGAGTAACTTTGTGATCTTTAAAATCTATATGTATAAAATTGTCGTGTCGCTGACTGACTGACAATCAACGCACAGTATAAACCAGAGGTGATAGAAACGTGAAATTTTCATGGTAGTTTCCTTTGGTAGTGTAGGGGAGCACTAAGAAAGGAATTTTGAAAATTCGCATTATAAGGGGTTCAAAATTGGAATTAAACAAATATTGACTCGCACCAGTAAGTGCGTCAACCAAAAAATCGGCTGTGTCATTTCAGAACTTTCCCGACTCAGGTGTGAAGAATGAGATTATTTTAATTACAAAATACAGAATTTCTGAATGGAAAAGTAAAATGTTGTAAAAATGAAATAAATTTCTGGAAAAAATGGGTAAACATTGCAAAAAATACATAAAAATTAATTAAAATAACAAACGACCAAAATTACTTAAAATGCCACCTTGTTATTATAAATACCAAGAAGATAATGAATTACTTCAAAAAATGGCAAAAAATTTGCTGAAAATGATAAAAAGTTGCTAAATTTCAACATAAATTAAAACTATAATAAAAAAGGAAAAAAAGTAAAAAATGCAAAAGAAACTGGACAAAAAAGAAAAGGGAGAAAAATGCAAAAAACGCCAAAAAAGTTAAAAAAAAAAGAGTAAAACAAGTTTTAAAAAAGCAAAAAAAGTGGCAAAAAGGGATAAAAAAGTAAGAAAAAAGGTAAAAAGCAACAACAAAAAGACAAAATAGAAGCAATTAAAGGCAAAAAAGCTCAAAAACTAAAAACAAAATACGCAAAAAAGTTAAAAAAATAAATAAAAAAAAGCAAAATAGAGGAAAAATAAAGGCGACAAAAAAGGGAAAAAATCAGCAAAAAGTTCAAAAAAGGCCAAATAAGACAAAGTAAAGGGGAAAAGAAAAATACGCCAAAAAAGAAAAAAAAACATACAAAAAAGTTAAAAAAAGTAGAATAGAGGAAAAATAATAAAGGCAAAAAAAGTTTTAAAAAATTCCAAAAAATATACCAAATAAAGGGAAATAACCAAAATACGCCAAAAAAGTAAAAAAAAAGAAGGAAAATGGTATGAAAATAAAGGCAAAAAGGCAAAAAATGGATAAAAAAAAGCAACAAAAAAGTAACAAAAAGCCAAAAAGTTCAAAAAGTTATTCAAAAAAAGTTTTAAAAAGGGCAAAAAGGACAAAAAAGGAAAGAAAAAATTTTTAAACCGGCCGAAAAGGCGTAAAATGTGTGAAAAATCAAAACAATCGGTTGTGTAACCCCAAAACTTTCCCGACGAGTATTCACGAAGACTTTTTCAGATATTTAATGTTAAAGTTTCAAATTTTGACATTTTTTTATTTTTTGACAGGTGACAGTTGGAGAAATAATTTTGATTATTCTGAATAGAGTTTTTCAAGGGCTTTCAAATGACATATCGCAAGTCTAATTCCGTTACATATTGCATCTGTCATTTGTTGATAGTGACACTTCCGTTTGACAGATGTCGTACAAAAACTAATGGGTTCTTCCGACGAGTAATCCAAACCCATATACCAAATTTCAGTTCAATCGGATTAAACGTGTGGCCTCTATCGTGGAAGAATACGCACAGACAAACAAACAGACAGACAGACTTTCATCTGGAAAGTAACGCAATTACCGTTACTTTTCGCCTACTTTAAAAAGTAACGAAATTACTAGTAACGCGTTACTGAAAAGTAACGTTTTAGTTTCGTTACTCACAGGTCTGGCAATTAGCAAGAATATAACAATAAAATAAGAAAATACAGTATGCGAATTTTTGAAAAATTTAAATTAAATTCTAATTCAAAATTATATTAGTTATCATAAAGTCATTCGAAAGATTTATTAAATCTTATGAAGTAGAAATTTTACCAAAAGTTGTGAATTTTGTATAAATTCCAATAAGAAGAGAAGAAATATATGACATTATTGTTAATATCTGAATAATTATCAAGTGTCAATAATTATAAATATCATATTACAAGTAGATTTCAGCATAAGTTTAAATGATAATTAAATAGGTGCGGTCAGTGCAGTCACTTTTTTCTTACCTGCACGGAGTACGAGATGCGGTCACATTTCAGCACATAGGCAATTAACAGTGGGCAATAAAAGCAGATTAACCAATGTTGTTATAAAGGCGTTAATTATTATGAAAATTTTTAATATACATAATAATTTCCGGTCGTTCTCGATTTCGGCGGGAAACTACCTGCGCCTTTAATCCCTTACCCGATTTCGGATGGACGCTAAGGATTAAGACTAATGACTTCTTATTGGTATTATCAGTTGCAAATTAGAGGAGAAGGAAAAACCCAAATTTTGTAATACAACAAATAAATATAGGAAATATTTTCAAAATTGTAAATATTTAAATATGCATATAGTGCTTTGTTTGTAAAATAGAAAATATTTAAACAGGTAGTAGGTTTTTGTCCAGTATAAATATAATTTAGTAATGTAAGAATTAAATTCAGAATTTTTTTTAATACATAAAACATGTCAAAAAAATGGTATTATTAGAGTAGTTTTGGTCTGTTGTACATATTTGTGTTCTATCTATATAGGCATATTAAAAGTTTATTGTAATTCGACAAGTTTGATAATTTTTTCTGATAATTTAGTTTAGTTTTTTGTATTGAACTGTGTCGAGTTTTACTTGATGATAATCCATTTTGTGACATATTTCGTTATAGAATAATTTCTCCTGTCTGATGAATAATATTTTTTATATTTTTGTGAAAATCAATAATAGTAGATTCTGTAACAAGGTTAGAATGAAAAATTCGACACGAGTGGAAAATTCCGAACGCGAGCGAAAGCGAGTGTGAGGAACCACGAGTGTCGAATTTTTTCATTCTGACCGAGTAACAGACTATATTTTCTCCACAATCAAAAAGTATAAATCAAAATTAAATTAAATCTGAACACAAGTTATTTGTTGACATATTTGTATTAAGGCGGCGCCAGACATGCGGCATTCGGCGAGTACCGAGCAACTGCTCGCCAAATGGCACGTAGTATGGATGGGTTCGTCGCTACTTGCCGATGAGCAATTTTAGTATTTGTACAGTGCTCGTGTAGTTCCCGTTGTTTGTCGGTCTTTTAAGCAACATCAAAGGAAACGAATATTCGCCTTATTAAGCTCTGAATTTGCATCCACATATTCGTTCTTTTGCAGAAATACACAGTCACTGAATTGAAAAAGAAAAAGGATTCATTGATGGCATCCTTTAGAGCCTGTTTAAATAAAGTAAAACAAAGCTTAAAAAGTGGAGCAGGGACCGATGAAATTTACAAACCACCGTGGTTTGCCTATGAAAAAATGGCCACATTCCTTCGCGATAAGGATCTTCCAAGGCAGACAAGACATACAGAAGTAAGTAGGTACCTAATTATTATAATTAACAAATTTTATTTCAACAAACACACCTATTTTAAAATAAACATTTTACAAATATTATAATTTTGAATTAGCAGTATTGATCTTGCCAAGGTATCTTTCCGCTGGTTGTGAAGTACTCGGAAAATTCTTTTCTAATTTCTTTTGCATCCATGCTAGGTTTTCTAGGAATATTTCGCATTGGTAATAGGGATGTCATAGTGTCTGTATTTGCTTGACGCCAAGCGCCCTCTATAATGTTTCCATCTTCTTCAAAGTCAAAGGTACCATTTGGAGAATAGAGAGATCGGGATGACGTACTTCTTCTTAAAAAATTGTGTAAAACAACACAGGCCATAACAACTAATGCGACTTTATCAGGTTGAAGCAACATTGGCTTCCGTAGTACTCTAAATACATTAGCTAATAGTCCGAATGTATTTTCAACAACTCTACGTGCGCGTGATAGACGATAGTTAAATATTCTATATTTACTACCTTTGTCATGTCTGCCTGGGAATGGTTTCATAATTGTTTCTCTTAATCCAAATGCGTCGTCTCCAACAAATACATAAGGCACTTCTTTATTTCTTCCTATCAGTGGCTCTGGTGAAGGGCAGTGCAATTCATTTTGCTCGATTTTTTGAAACAGACGAGTATTTCGAAACACTGCTCCATCACTAAGCCGACCTTGGCATCCACAATCAGCAAACATGAAGCAATACTCAGCATCCACTAGAGCCATTAATACTACACTAAAATATTGTTTATAGTTGTAGAATTCAGATCCAGAATTAGTAGGCGCTTGTATCACAATATGTTTTCCATCAAAGGGCAGATTGAAAACAAAAAATTATCTCCAGCTTTAATACCTACGTTTGTCTGCTTTTATTAAGTGACACCATCCACCATCTCCTTCTTCTGGGCTTCTTCTTTATTTTGGTTAATAACACACTACCACAAGACATTACTATAAAAGAAGCCAAACTAACAACCAACTCTGCATCATTATCCATTGCAAGCCGTAAATGCACCTATATCAATACTGAATATTCGTTATTCCCATAGAGACTTCGTTATGTGACGAACTGCGAATATCTGATTTAGGTGCTTGCCATTTGGTGATTATTCCGCACACACTTGTCGAGTAACTCACATACTTGCCACTCGGCGAGCAGTCGCTCGGTACTCGCCGAATGTCGCATGTCTGGCGCCGCCTTTACATTGTATAGTGCATTGCAAATTATAGTAGAAAGGAAATACCCAAATTTTATTACAGCGGAAACAGTCCTAGTTATCGACAGATGTTCGAATTTGAGTAAACGACTGTAATTCTTATGCAGTACTTAATTTAGTCTTACATTTAAATGGCCTTATTTTTAAAGATGTATTCTTTTAAAGCATTGCAAAGTTGAAATGGCAAGCGTTAACAGGGTAGAACTGACCATTCTTAACGACCTGGATTTATTTTATTTATTTAAAATGTCGAAACTCCACACATTCATAATGTAATTAAAGGTGACTTAAACTTTTAGCAGTCTATAAAAATCATGATGTTTTTAATTTTGATTGATTTTTTTAATTTTAATTATTTTTTTTTCAAGATTATTAAAAAAATATTTAGGGTGGGACAAGCATTTCAAAAAAATAATTAGGGTAGTTTGTTATTAATAAAATTATTTAAGGATCAAGGTCAAATTATGGTAGAAGGAAAAACCCAAATTTTGTAACAATCATTTTTATGTTTTTTATTACTTTATTTCTTGTTGTACAAAAGTAAGTTGTAAGTATAAAAATTAAAAATTTATTTTCGTGTTTTATTTGATTTTACAACAAAAAGAAATTAAAAACCTATAAAATCTGTAAAATTATTAGAATTCCTAAGTACAAAATTAAAATTCTGTTTTCATGTTTTCATGTTTTTTATTTTTTTATTTCATGTTCTAACGTTAAGTACAAAAATTAAAAATATATATTCGTATTTTATTTTATTAATTATTTTATTTGATTTTGCAACAAACAAAAGAAAAATCTATTTTCATGTTTTGTTTTATTAATTACTTTATTTCACATTGTAATCATGTAAAAATCTATTTTTGTGTTTGTGAAATTGTTAGAATCACCTTCACCTAGTTCCAACCCTGTATGCCGCCTACCCTTGACAATTCCTGGAAGGTATTCGACTATAATTTGCAACCTACTATATTAATATTTATAGTGCTGTGGTACACTTACCGATATTAAAATCTGGTGCATTGGTGTTTTTTCATAATTTGCAATTTCAGATATTATTAAATTCTATATCTACTTCACTTGATTGTTCACTCATTATTTTGTTTAAATTAAAACTTGTTTGAAAATACTTATTGCCGTCACCATTTTATATCTGACAGTGACACTTTTGAAATCCAGGGCAATCCATATTGTTTATTTCGATTACAGAAAATCCATTCTTTACCTTGATAAAGAATGAAAATACATGCAAAATGCATAAGAGGCAAGTATTATAGAATAAATATTCAGACTCTAGAGTGTGAATGTTTACATTCTATTATTAAAAATGATTTCAGAATTCATACCTACATTCAGTAATGGTCGTGGAGAAACGATGTTTTATTTATTAAAATAATATATTTCTGTTATTATCGTATGCATAAATAAGTGATTTTTTAATAATAATTTCAAACTAACTAGTGTTTTTCTGAAGTTCCGTTAAATGTTGTTTGCAGCATTTTTTCATTTTAAACAAAATCAAATTTATAAATTTAAAAAAATTAACGCACAGGTAGATATTGTCGAATTCGAGTATGCCCCGGGCTAATCGGTTTAGTATCGCAGCCGGATTCATGAACTCACAGCCGAAATCATGTACGCCCTAATTTCCAATCTTCAAATGTATACATATTACAAACATACATATCTAGATATCTGAGTTTTTTTCTTATTGGAATAAAAATCATTAATTAAATAAGCGTAAATTTTACTATTCTCCTAACGTTTCGACATTTCTTCTGCCATCTTCACGGTTTTTTTATTACTTAAATTGAAAAAGTCATATTAAAAAGCACTACATAGAAATATATAAATAGATTTTAAATTAAAAATTAATTTTTAAAAAATCAAAAAAACACAAAAAGTTGTTTATAGCACCAAGGTAGAGACAAATCTTCTCTACCTTGGTTTATATATTGTTTTTTTTTCACTACTATTATATCGATTTTTAGGTTTTTTTATAATAGTTATTATTGCATTAATACCACTAATCAATATCAAAATACTTATTACATAACCTCGAAACTTTTTCAAACGAAAATATATCTGATACAGAATTACTTACCTCTCTGTTTTATTTGATTAGATCGAAAATTCACTTTAAATGATAGAAGTTCAAAAGAGAGGTGGGGTAATAAAACTCAAAATCTAGTACCACATAAAACATATTTTATCAATTGAAAATTAGAAGGGAACCGCAACTAGTTTCAGCATGACTACCATCTTCAGGCCAAGAAATTGATTAATTAAGAGCGAGTACTAATATATTGTTGGTTACAATTATAATAAATAAAATATGTGTGCGCGCACAGGTGCAAGAAGGAATAAAAGATGTAGGGGACATAGGTGGTGCTAAAATACATGAATGAAAATAAATTTCAAAGTAATACTGAAGATAACAAGATTTAGAAAGGTTTAACACATTTTTATAATGAAAGGAAGGTTATCCAGGAAAGGATATTTAAGGTAGGAAAAGGAGAACTTAGCAAAGTTCGGGTACCACAAGTGGTAAAGGGGGATCCCATGAGACCAACCTCTAAAAAGGAAATTATAAGGTTGTGGAGGGAGGCGCAATGCTCGGTCACAACCGGCAGAAATTCGAAAAAAAAGCTCACCTAACATTAATACTACCAAGTTGAATAAGACGGAAATACCATAAGATAAACTAAAAAATTTATATAAAAAAAATATAAAAAATCTCAAAAAAGCAAAAAAAAAACAAATAGAAAATATCAAAAAAAAAACTCAACTGACAGAGATACTACCAAGTATGAGCAAGACGGAAATGTCATAAGATTTTTGTCTATTGTCAATCAAGGATAAGCAAGACAGAAATACTATAAGATTTTGTCTATTATTTATAATATTGTTAATTTAGAATAAATTTAAAGAAAAAATTATAAAAAATTTCAACAAAAAAAAATCTAATACGAGCTTATACTATTTTGCTATAATTCAGTCACAACTCTGCAATAAACGTAGAGTGGATAATATTTTTAAAAAATATATAAAAATAGTGACTGGTTTACATTGCTCAGGTACCTATTTGGAATAATACGATAATTTTTTTTAAAGCACGCTTTTATTTATGTGTAGAAAGTATAAAATAATTTTTAGTGCACTTTCTACGCATAAATAAAAGCGTACGTCAATACGTCAGTGTCTGTAAATGTTACACACTGATGTACGTACTCTTTCGACTCTTTACGTACCATTTATATTAGTGTATATCCAAAAGGCGCAGAACAACTGAACTGTTGTAATAAATTAATTAAATTCTGTTACTGCCTGTATGATAGTTGCCTGATCTACCAAAAGAATCTTGACTCCGCTGAATGGACCACCCTGTATCCTGAAATCTCTCAAAAAAACAGTATCGTTCTACCAATTATATTGAACATATTGATTTAGTGGATATTTCTAAAAGTGGATATTTCTAATAAAAAATTTAGTACCAAAATCAGAATCCTAGATTCTGTTCCCGTTACTCCTACGCCGATAATGCCTAACACCTTGTTCTCAATGGAAGTTGTGTCTACAGGTGGACCACCTCCCGTTGTCTACAAAATCTGCTTCATTGATGCATGTTTGCCTCGGGCGCCACTTTCCGTTTATAGTCTGAATACAACTGCACGGGCAGCGTCAGTGGAGAAAGAAATACTCCAGGGGTCGTTATGGTATCGACCAAAATCACTGGTGGACAGAAAAGCGGTCTTTACTTGACCTACTGGGTTTGAGTACCTGTGTATTAGCTGCTGAAATGTTAGTTTATGTGAACAGAAGAAAAATGAAATTATAAAATAAAATTAAACCTTTTATTGTTTCTGAATGATACCAAAATTACCAAATCCGGAGGAGGGTGTGTAACACGGTTCTTTCTTTGGACGGTAAAGGCAAGGATGGTTGTTGACGGTTCTGGACTTCAGTACAATTGGAATTGCCTTCGCTCCCTTCACCTTGACCTGTCTCTAAAGGTCGAGGGGACTGCCACTGGAGCTCCAATTGGGTCGGCCACAGCAACTCGGACTTCGGGCTGCCACTGCATCTAACTTGATCGACTCCGGCTGCCGTATACTATAAGGTCGGCTGGGTATACGAAACAAATACATAAGTGACTCCATCTTTCGGCGGGGATTTACAGCTGGCACGACTGGCCTTATGCTCGAAGCATCTCACATTTCCATAGTTTTAAGTTAGTTCTACTTCAGTGCCGTGCGCGATTTTATATATATATTTTAATTATTACGGAAAAAAGTTACTTTGTTGCAGGTTTTTAAGGAATTCCATTTACTCCTTAACATTACCGATGTCCCTTTCAGTACCACACTGGACATTAAATTCTACCTCCATTTTATTCTATTCTGCTTATTTTGCAGCATTGGAAGTACAATCTATTCTCTTGTGTTGTATACATCTAACAAAAATGTTTTTGGATTTATAATTTTTTTATTAAAAAAAAAGATTCCACAAGTCTCCTTATCTTGCTCAAGCAAGTTTCATGATTTTTATTATATTATTTTTACTTACCTACAACTTCTTTTATGTTTCTCTATAAGATCAACTAACACGGCTACTTCACTATTACCGAAGATTTTTACATCTTTTTGTCCTTCATTATTAAAAAAAAATATAAAAAATCACGAATATACAATAAAAACAACGAAAGTAATAATAATAAAATACAACAAAACAACAAAAACAGAAAGAAAATATAATACAAACACAATTGAACCATGATCATAAGGTACAAACGGTATACACTGATAGTAACCTCACAAGTCATACAAAATTCCTGCCTTTACTTCAATATTATGACGTTGAATGGGTACAAAACTAGCATATTGCTATTTGTCATCCATCAACACTTCAACAAAATGAACTAAGTGGTCCATTGTAAAAAAACCTGTAAGCAACGTTGAAATGACGACTGACGAGTGTGATAGATCGCTAAATCTGGATTTTGACGGTTTATCAATATTTGTAATAACAAAATAACTTGATGGTGGTCGTGAAGACACGAAACGTCGTATCGAAGATTTATTAGTACAATAAAAATTTCCTTTTGAAATTTTGATATTTTTTTAAATAAAAATTCTATGCTTAAAAAACCAAAAATCTCATTTTTACTTTTTCCGTGTATAACTCGAGAAGGGAGAGAGTCCCTGTACATTTTTTTTCGACCAAGGTAATCTCTCCAAAATAGTTAACTACTTTTACGATATGATAAATGAAACGAACTGTACAGGGTGTCCCAAATTGGTGTGTTTTGCAGAGTATCTCGTAAACTAGAAGAGATAGAAAAAAAGCAGTTAAGATGTTATGACTTCTTTTTTTGTTAAAGTAACGATAGCCTAATTAAATTTTTAGTAGCTCCCTGCATTTGGAAGATACAGGGCGATTATTGGAAACAGTCGAATACTGCAAGGTTCTATAACTTCTTAATTAAGAAAAATATAAAATAACTTTATAAAAACTTTTGATAGATATAATATTGAAGAGTTTATTGTCGCACAAGAATTTTTTTTTGGGGTCTCACCAAGGAAATATAATGCAAACTTATATTTTTTTAAATGGGACACCCTGTATTTTTCGACCTTTTTTTGTTTCGTTTTTTAATTCTCATTCGCCTGATATGACATATTATATATTTATTTTCAGTGGTTGGAGCTACGGTGCAAATAAACCATTTATCAATGTTATCAGGTGAAAGACCCTTAAAAAATTGAACACTCAGTAACGAAATTTAACATTTTATTATAAGGACAGTAAAAATAAAAGCCAATGCGCATTCTCAATTTTGTAAGATCAGCATGAAAAAGGTGCCAGTTATTATTAGAACAAAATGGAGGGCATTTTTAACATTTAATGTAATTTTCAAATTCTACTAAAATTAGTTAGAGGTAGATTATAGTTATTACAAGGTTTATTGTTATTTCATAAGTTTATTGTTTTAATTTTTTTAATGTTTTTTTTTATTAATTATAATTTTAATAAATAAAATTTTCACACATCACTATCCTTATAATGAAATGTTAAATTTCGTTACTGAGTGTTCAATTTTTTAAGGGTCTTTCACCTGATAAATGGTTTATTAGCACTGTAGCTCCAACGACTGAAAATAAATATGTAATATGTCATATTAGGTGAATGAAAAATAAAAAACGAAACAAAAAACGTCAAAATATATAGGGTGTCCCATTAAAAAAAACATAATTATATTTCCTTAGTGAGACCCCCTAAAAAAAATTCTTGTGCTCCAGTGAACTCTTTAATAATATATCTATCAAAAGTTTTTATAAAGTTATTTTATATTTTTCTTAATTAAGAACGTATAGAACCTTGTAGTTTTCGATAGTTTTCAAGAAGATATAATTAGGCTATCATTAATTTAATAAAAAAAGAAGTCATAACATCTTAACTGCTTTTTTTCTATCTCTTCTAGTTTACGAGATACCCTGCAAAACACACCAATTTGGGACACCCTGTACAAACTATACTAACGAAAATTACACTTTTTTATACAACACTCGACGTACGTTTCGCTATGTATCTTAGCACCATCAGGGGTGATAAAGGACTTGCAGTAAAGAGAAAATATTTCACTTAAATAGGGGGAAGGTGTTATGTTGGCCAGAACTTATATTGTTTAAATAAATCAAATAGTGATATAAAGAAAACTTAAAATGTTATCTATTGAATTAAAATAAAATCGATGAAAAAAATAATCACCGAGTTTTGAAATTAATCTTATCTTTTGTATTTTGTTATAAAATTATTCGTTCTATCAGAAAATAACAACGTAATAAATTGTAAAATATTTATCCTTTTCTTATAATTAAATTTAATGCATTTATAATTTAACCGATATTTTAAAACAAAACATTTATTACTAGTAGGGGGTCTAATTTCACATTTAAATAAACTTTTAAATAATATTTCCTTTTATACATTACATCTTTTCTTAATAGACAAAAATCTTTATTAGTATCGTTGACAATACCAAACGGACATTATTAATATCAAATTAAAAACGAACTTCTCGTTCCCATACCCACCTGGGGGCTGTATTACTCTAGAAAACTAGTACTATTAACTCGACCACAAAGCCAATTTCACACGTATCTATTGTGAGCATCCCCGTAAATATATGTGCGAAAAACAGGGGGATCGAAGAGGACTTGTTCTTCAAGAAATGCGATACCTAAACAACAGTTTATCCGCCGATTTGGCGATAAACTAGGGTGCAGGAGAAGACAATTGCACTGAATGTTTATAAAAATTAATCTAAATAAAAATAAATACATTAAACATATAGTAACTATGCATGATGTTACAAACGCTTGATAACAGAAAATTGTTTAAATATAGTAATCGCTTGGATTATTACCGTACATGATGTTATTAAAAAACTCGTTTACGAGAAAAAACTTACGATTATTAATTCAAGATCGTGGATGATTCGTTAAGAAAATTTCACACCAAAATAAAATTATTAAACTAAAAACAAAGACATTATGATTATAAATATAATTATAAGCTTTGTATCTGTCAACAGAAATCTAAATCTAACCCAACCCTAAATAAAAAATAAAAGTAGGCCGGTCATTTGACACAAAGATTTCCAGGATGAAAAATATTGCGCAAATCTTCCTTGTCGTCATAGCAACAAATAAAATTATCTTTATGTGATTGGCTCAAAAATGTAAGTGTGAAATTTTCTATACAATAAACCCAGCAAGCTAACAGTACCTAAGTAGATCAGCTGTTTCTCAGTACTATGGTATATAGGTCTCGGTGGCACAGATCGTTGGCTATCGGTCATATTCATTTATGGCTGTTTATATGCTAGAGCCAACGTGGGATCGTGCCTCGTATCTGGCAGTGAAATTTTAATTGAAAATTTTCAGTGTTAGATACTTGGCTAGAATAGGTAAACCGCATTGAATATTAATTCAATTAATGTCTAATACGGAGCCTAGATTTTCAATCCCCCTGTGTCACTGTGCCGATGATGGTGGTAAGGTTTTCCGTGTTTTCCTACACATATAGCTGCTAAATGGCGCCATCAATCCTCAGTAAGTCGCCCCGGAGCGGCACGGTAAATAATAATAATAGCCGTCCATTCCTCGCACAAGCCATTTGCTTCTGGGGTTCACTCGTAAGGGGATTAAACGTAGGGCGAGTATTATTATTATTATTATATTATTATTATTAATATTATTATATCATGTCTGAAAACAGAGTTCCAAAATTCGAAACTGTTCTCGAGTTATCGCTGTGACAGACGGACAGACAGACAGAGAGACAGACAGACGGACGGACGGACATTGTAAAGTCAATGAGTAAGGTACCGAGCTATCGATTGCTGAAAACAGAAATCCAAAATTCGAAAACGTTCTCGAGGTATGGCTGTGACAGACAGACAGACAGACAGACAGACAGACAGACAGACAGACGGACGGACGGACGGACGGACGGACGGACGGACATTGTAAAGTCAATAAGTACCTTCGCTTTACTTCGCTATTTAATAATAAGGAAAGATAAATTTCCGGAAGTTGTAAAAAAATTGTATTATTTTGGGTTTACGTGGTTTGTACTATTTTGGAATATACAGACCTGTACAAAGGAAACGAAAAGTAGTTAAATACAAGGTGAAAATCAAATTCTTGTTACTGCTACCATAGAATAATAGCTCCTGTAAATCTATAACTACGAACGTAATGCTAATATGTGCACAATGTATATTTGGCATGATTTAAAAATTACACAGGTTAGACACTCAGACGTCCCAAATTCGTCCAAGTTTGCGCATGACGTCAGCTGGAGTCCAAACAAAATAATTTAATATTGGATTGCATAGGGTTATTGTGTCTTTCGGGTGGTTTTTATTTTTTTACTGCTATATATTTAATAAAAATGTACTGTAAAGTATTGTACGCTCAAAAGTGATAACTACTTTAATAAAGGTATACACTTTTTTTACGATTCCGATGTGTTTTGTATTATAAAAACTATTTAATTGCTAGATGTAAAAACCAGAAAATGCCCAATTATGTTATGGCTAATTTTATCGTGAAACTAATTGTCAATTATGTAACAAATAAAATACTTTAGATTAACTTTAGTGATTTTATAAATGTTTAATCAAAAAATTATTTTAAAAAAGTGATTTCAAATAGCTTATATTATCAGTGAAACTTTTTGATGCACATTTATTGCAGGTTTATGTTACTTAGGTTTTCATATACCTAGTGCTTAATTTATACTCTTGAACGAATATGGCAAATGTAAATACGAGTATAACTTAGATTTACAGTCATACAAGTTGGTATGTAAAATAAATGGTATAAACTTTTTCATAAGTTGTGCAGTGCTTTATTGTCTTTATTCAATAAAATGCTAACTAATAAACGAATACGTAACTACTTAAAACTATTACACAATACATCTTAAAGAACTTTTTTTGTATTATTTAAAATAAAGTCTAAAAATGTTAACATGTTTATTTATATAAAACTTACTGTTTTTGTAATAAAGGGCACTTCGAAAATCGAAAAAAGTTTGTACTGTTTTTAGAGCAAGTATTACTTTTACACCAAACATAGCGCAATACATTTTTAATCAGTTTATAGGTGAGATTAAATAAAAATATGTCAAAAAAGATAATAACCTCATATAATGACACATTAAAAATTTTTGATGGGCACCAGGTGACGTCACATATCCTGCGCAATGTCTAACCTGATATACTTCAACCATGTATATTTGGTGTTAATTATACTGGGCGATTTATTATTGTGGTTACACAACTCCAGAATTTTTTCAAAAACGTTTTGGAAACCCATGTATAAACGAAACGATTTACTTATTGATATGTATTTTAGTACCTGTTTTACAACTTTCTCTAGTTCATATAAGGTGTTTTTTTTTACACTAGTCCTTTATATATCCTGTATCAGAGTGAATTTTGTATTTTCACGGCCTCCTAAAAATCATATCATTACTATTACTTGTCCAAATGTCCAATTAATATCTTTGGTTAGTTATTGAGATACAAGTTATTAAAATTGCGCAATTTTAACACCTTGTATCTCAATAACTAGACAAAGATATTAATTGGACATTTGGACAAAGATATAGTTTGGTCATTTGGACATGCAATAGTAAAACCATGATTCTTTTCAAATCCTGAAAATGCAAAATCCAGCCCGATACAATTTAGATATGCAAGTGTTGAAATTTATATCTTTCAAAATTATTAATCATTTTACACCTTTTATAATGGACAAATTACATTGCATGATCTAGAATAAGTAGTAAAATTTTGTAACTAAATACAGTGCCCCCCCCCCCCAGAAACTGAAATATTCTAGATTGGTGTATCCATAATAATGAATTATCCTGTATATTTATTACTAAGTATACTTTGTACATACAGCAGAATTATATTCATAGTTATAGATATCCGATAAAGATTTGATTTTCAAAAAATGATAATTTTTTATTTCATAAACACCCTGTAACTATCGACCTTCCATTATTTTTCCAAAAAAGTACAAAAACCACGCTATCTACAAAATTATTAAATAAAACTATTCAAATTCAAGATATTCAATAAGATTTTGAAACCCAACTTGAACACTCTATATACTTTTCGAAAACTAGCCATATATTTTTATTTTCAATTTCAAAACATGATAGTAAAAACATAATTGTTTTAAAACTGTTGAAAAATTTGATCGACCCTAATTAGATTTACAGGATGAGTGTGAAAAATCTTTCAAGATTATTAGTCATTTTACATCTTTTAAAATAAACAAATCACCTTGTATAAGCTAGAGAAAATAGTAAAACTGGTACTCAAACAGATGTCAATAACGTAAATCGTTTCGTTTATACAGGGTCCTCCGAGAGATTTTTGAAAAAATTCTGGATTGGAACCATAATATTTAATCGCCCTGTATAATTAATACTAAATTTACTTTAGGGATTTGATTTTCTTAAAATGATGATTTTTAATTTCGTAATTTACTACTTGGCAAATTTTCCAACTTCAATACCCTGTATGTCGATAACTAGCCATAGGATTGGATTGTGCCCATGGACACTTTTTGTCAGAACGTCATGTATAATAATTTCCCAAAGTTTCAAAAAAATCGGCCTGGGTCCATTTTCCATAAGGAGTGTACTTCCTCCTTAAATGCTTTATTATTATAGACTTTTAATATAATTATAAAATTTGAATATAAGAGACTTTTTAAATGGGAGGAGATATATTTGTGAAAATGTCTAAAATGAATGTTGTAGAATGTTATTTGGTAATTTCAAATTTAACCTTATGGCTCCTTTTGTATATTGATATTTTTTACCAATAAGTACTGCTACAGGATAAGCCCATTCACGGCATACATTTTCAGTAAATGTGTGCAGTAGTTTTTACGACAATAAATTAATTGGACCAAATATTCTCCCTTAAGTGCTGACTGATAAAGTCTCTTGTAAATTTTGTTAGACAAAGCAGTGAAAAACGTAGCCGGAATTTATTTGCAACAACTTGCATAATTGCGAGCGAATTTTTCTAATAGGTGGATAAGCACAGGTGGTTCTATCCATTCGCCTTCAATATCACCAGACCTTAATCTTATGACCATAAATAGTAGAAAAGAACTACTTGAAAAAATAGAAGTGATAAATAACTCGATATTAGAAAATTTCTGAACCACATTTTAAAAAAACGCGCCATAATTCGCACACAAAAAGATATGGTGAAGGTATGAAAGATAATATGGTGAAGGTATGAAAGATAATCTACGTTGGTCCGACCGTAGGTATAGTGAATTCAACGTATTAGAGGGAGAGGTATAAGAAATTCAGCGTGTCAGAAAAAGAGAACGTATCTATGCTCGGAAAACGGCGTTGGCTCTGGGCTTCAGGTACTTCAGCTCGGTCAGCTCCGGTCTTCAGGCTGTCAGACGCGTCTGGTCAAGTCTTCAGATACTTCAGCTCCGTCTGGTACGTCTGCTATCAGCTCCATCGGCTCCGGTCTTCAGGTACTTCAGCTCCGTATGGTTATACGTTATCTCTTTCTGACAAGCTGAATTTCCTATACCTCTCTCTCTAACAAGTTGAATTCCTTATACCTATGGTCGGGCCTACGTAGACTATCTAAGTTATTAATTTAATTTCCCGTGTACTTCTAAACTTGACTGAAATTTATCTATTGGCAATTTGAAAAGAAATTCATATACAGGGTGTTGTTAAGGTAAATTAAATATGATATTTAGTTCTAAAAACGGAACAGCAATTTCATTTTCTAGTGATCTAGAAGGATATTTTAAACATAATACTTAATTAGAATTAAATAAAATTAATTTAAACCTATCTGATTCCAGTTCATACTTCGAAGATGATCAAAAATAATAATTTTTAAGTATTAAGATCATTTGTGCAGAAATAAAAAGTACATCATTAAATTCAATTTTTTATGGATTTTTATGTACGGCAAAAAATAGACAGTCAAATTTACAAATTACAAGTACATTACAAACTAACGAATATCGGATAGATATGGGCTAGTGCACAAGTTCAAAAACGTAAAGTTAAATCTAGTTAAAATATGGTCGAGGACTAATTCGATTCGGAAAAATATCCGAAAGTTTCATATACAAATTGCAAAAGGTATAAGCAAATAACGGTTCCAAAAAAGTGGTCGAGTGTTTTATCTCAAACACTAAAACAGTTATATAAAATTAAAAAAAAAAATGTTTTTAAAGAAGAAGAAATTTCCAAATACAAAGTTCCAACTCTAAAATCTCTTATCTTAATTATTAATATTGTTAATTTAGTATTATGAATTGGGCTTCTGTTAGCTAACGAAAAAAATAATTCGTTTTTTTTTATATTTTCTACAATTTACAAAAATTTGTTTTTTTTTTCTTAAAAATGTACATACTAGTACAAAAATCATATGTGCTTTGTTTCTTGTACACTTGGACTACATTTGTGATATGAATAACTTTTGGATTTAATTATTTTATTGTTTGTATATTAACCTTTCCCAAAAATACAAAAATACTACATTCATACTAAATCCAAGCCCTTTATTTTAATAATTTTACTTTAATGAGTCATTATACCTATATTCTGGCATTAAAAAAAATAAAATAGGTACATTATTTTAAGACTATCCAGTGCAGTTACGGTCTTCCCCTAGTTTATACAAAAATTTAGCGACATAAACTGGGGTGACAATCTAGCCCCTCTTCTCTTTTCTTATTTTCTTTGTGCATAAAGGTGTTAAAATTGCACCTGAGTCCACTCCAAATAGATTAAGGTGTTTTCTAGAGAAGCTTGTTTATTGTATTCAACTACAACGTTTAGGACATAATATTTCGTTGGGTTCATCTAGCAGATAGGAGTGGCTGATTAGCCAGTGGCGCAGCTTTTTATTCTTAATAAAATTTAAATCGTAATTATATCAGGTAGTTGTTCGATTTATCATTCAACATGATCTTTCCCAACGTTCTGGGAGCGACAAAGTGGAAAGAATCCCTCGAGTGGTTCAAGTGACTATTTAATCATTTTTAACCACTCGTGTCCTGCGATTTCGGTGTCTTTCAAGCCGTGAAGTGTTTTAAAAAATGTGGGCATACCATTAAAAAATTAGTTTGACGATAACTTTTCTCTCTTTTACGTGTGCGGTCGGCTTTAGATGAGTAAAATCAGTCATGCAGGAATACTCCGTCACATTAAATCAAATTTTCTTTCGATATTTACAAGAAAAGAATGCTAAAAATGAAGGTTGGTTGCATTGAAGAACAAATTGCTGGTAGAGCTATTACGTTCAGATTTCGCATTGCTCGAATTTTTTGTAAGCTACTTAGAATTCTGCCATAATATTTACAGGGTAGGTATGTTAAATAATAAGTTATTAGTGAAATAATTTATTATAAGATACTAGACAGTTAATAAAATACGTTTATCCAACACCTATTTATTACTTATAGAAGGGTAATTTTAGTTAAATAAAGTCACTAAGTGACTTATTTATTATCTATAAGTCACTAATACATTATTTACTTGGTTCTATTAGTATATTTACCTACTTATTTATACCTATTAACATTTATACTATGATTAAGTGAAAAATATTTATCAATTTGAATTGTGCAATTTGTTGCTTGTCACATTCGGAAAATGAAATTTTAAAATCTTAATATAAATAAAACGCAGAGGTGCTAGATAAAGTTTTGTTTGGTACACGTGTGTTCTTACAAATAAGAAAAGTAACCCACTTTGCCCAAAATAACACACTTGTACCATAATAGTATATTAATGAACGAGTTTCATAAGACGATGTTTAATTGTATGAATTCGAAATTATGACGGCGAGCGTTATAACGAACGAATACAATAAATGGATTATGAAACGAGTTCTTTATGCTATTTTTTAATATTTCCCTCTATTTCTATTATATAATTAAAAATATTTCCTTAATTTTGTAGCAGTTAGTAACAATGCTTTGACATTTACACTTGACATGTAGGAAATTATAATACCAACTGTGAAAAGGAGTGCTATAATATGCGCGTTATGGCCTATTATAGCACTACTTTTAGTGTTACAATAGCTATATTATATAAGAAAATTTAAAAAATAACAATCTTAATACGTTATTCATTATGTGATGAGAATGAAAAGTAAATGAGGCATCCTAATACATACAGGGTCAGGCAAACATCTGTTGTAGTTCTATATAACTCTTATTGTAAAGCAAATATTTTAAAATCATTTTCATGTATATAGGGTGGTCCATTAGTAAATTAGGCAAATTACCTATTTTTTTTTTTAAATTGAATGGCCAAACTTTTTTTTAACATTTTTAGAACCTATAACTGTAGTTAGTAATACAAAGCCCCAATTTTTTTAAACCCTCACCCATCTCGGCTTCACACGAGAACGATACTTTTCTCGTCTCGTAAAACCGAGACGAGGCCTTTTTGAAAATTATTTAGGCGATACCGAGACCACATACGGCGAGCCCCGAGAGTCTCGTTTCTGGTCTAGTTCATGTTTCTTCAGATTTTTTTTAATTTCCGTGACAAATAAACTAGCAAGAAGTATAAACATTTAATTTTTTTATAATAAAAATGGTCTGCATAGGTTACGATACATTTGCGAACTCTAAAATCTGGTAACCATCTGTGAAATATTTTATTTTATAATTTTGGACGTCAGTAACAGCAAAAATGTGTGATGAACAGAATCGAATACTTTTAAGAATCTAATCTTTAAAATTCGATTATAATTAAGAATCGAATACTGATTCGAGTCCCAGTACTTAGACGAATAGACGAAGCGATAAAACTATTAAAATGAAAAGCCATGATTCCGTAAAGAGCGTAGTGGTAATGAACTACCATAGTTTTTTTGTATACTGATAGTTTTTATTTATTTTTTGATAACAAAATTCAAAACAATTAATGTTTATATATCAAATGGTGTTAGTTATTTTTGATTAAAAATTAAATAAAATACCTAAATGTTATACATTGTTTTGGCTAACATGCAATTGTATTCGTATTTTCCAATTGGTAGAATAAACATAATGAAAAGAATTTAGTTCTTATTGTAAAAATTAGGATACAAAACTCTTAAACCATCTTAAAAAGATATTTTATTATTAGTTTTATTTTTCTACCTCCTAGTACATACAAATCCATAAACTTTAAATCATGTGCAAAACAAATGGACCTACAAAAAAGAGAATCTATTTTATTGCACGATAATGATTTATTTTCTGTATTATTTGATTTAGTAGAGCTTAATTTGTAGTTTGTAATTTATGTAAATAAGTATTTATTTAAATATCATGGAAACACTATCTTAGAAATAAATTCTAGCAATAACGAGATTTTACGAGACGAGAAGAGATAAACAGTTATGAAACGAGACCGAGACTGAAACGAGACTTATTTTTTCTTAATTAACGAGACCGAGACGATATTTTTGAAATTTTCGCCTTATCTCGTCTCGTGTGAAGTCCTACTCGAAAAACAAGCTTCTTCCCAAAATTAATTGAATTGCAGATCCCTTTTAAAAAATTGCAACTTTTTCAGATTTACCGTTACGGCTTTAAAATTACCAATGTACAAAGACAAAGGACTGAAGATTTTTTAGGCTTGGATTGAAATTTTTATTTTTTACAGGGTGGTCTAAAATAAATTTTATATTCTAATATTATGCACTGAAGTTTTTTCAGTTTTTTCAAATGGGACACCCTGTATAAGAATTGATCAATATTCTGACTTGTATCCTCTTCAAGTTGGCCGTTTACTGTCCGTACCTATTTTTCGTCGTTTAAAAGTTATTCAGAAAAAAACATATTTTTGGTAAAAATCTAAGTATAGGCTTAATGAAAATAAGTTTAAAATGTTTGCTTTTAACTACCATTAATAGATACCTTTCGAATGAATCTGTAAGTGACACATAATAAATATCAGGAGATAGAACGTTCATTAATAAAGATTCACTAAATATAAAGTTCAATGTATGATTTTTTCCTGTTATTTTCAGAAAAATGTTTGTGTATGAGCTAGCACGAATTTTTCTCCAACGACAAAAAAAAACTACTGTCGCAATTTTGGCCAAATTTTTAGCAAAAATTGTTTTTGTTCTAATTTAGAACTGATCAGTTTCTAGTGAACAATCATTAATAGTTATTACAGCCCTGTCGAAATAAAAAAAATCGTAATTTTAACGGTGTATTCTACTACCGACTAGCAGCGTTCCATTTATCTCCACCACCACTCAATATTAACCTGTTAATCTTCCCTATTACTTTAAAAATTTATATAAATATTGACCCCAACCAACCAGAGTTTGCGATCTTTTCAGTATAATGGGTCATACCCTTAAATTCGAATACATATTAGAATCATTAATCTTCTTATACACTTTTCCTCAATAATAATTGGGGTTAAATTTTCTATCTTACAGTTTGGTTATAATTTTGTATCATGGTCATCTACAATCATTATTGTTGATAGTTAACAGTCATCTGTCGCTCACACTATCAATATATGCTGTTGTTTAGCTAAAATGACTATTTCGGCTTTAATACGGATTTCGAGCCTTTTTCTCAACTTTTTATTTTGAATTTTAGATTAATGAAAACTTTTTTTACACAACTAAAATTGTTATTTTCATCATCACTGATTCTTCTATTTCTATAAAAGTTAAATTAAATTGAAATAATCGACCTTTAAAGGGGTCAAATTAAACATTTAAAAATGTATTTGGCATTAAAATTACATTCCCTCTAATTTCGTGATTAAATGTTCAAAAAAAATATTTGGCAGCAAGCGGTCATTTGTAAATTCCAATCTTTTGCATAGGCACTATAAGTGAACTCTAGTATGTACCCACCAAATATTTAAGATTTTCCTTTTGGCGCAGATATGTTTATTTTTCTTTTAAAAAAGTCAAAATAGTCAATTATACGTATGTTCAAAAAAATTATTTGGCCGAAAGAGGTCGTTTGAAAATTCTAATCTTTTGTACAGGTATTACAGGTGAACCCTAGTGTATTAACCCACAAAATATCTGAGATTTCTCTTTTGGGCAGGTATTGCAGCGTTACTTTATTTTGTTGATAATAAATAATTAATGAGATTAAAGATCAAATCTTTTTATTATGGGTTCGTTAAACGAATAGAATTTGAAATATATCAAAAATAAAATATTAAATAAAAAAAAAATTTGGATGCCAGTCAAATTGATTTTTTGATGTAATTAGAAACAATTGAAAAAAAAAATTATGATATATTTCAAAATCCGATAAAAATTTCACAGATCTTTCTTTTTTTTTCTTGTTTAAAAAAAACTTGGCTTGTTCTTGAGGTTTTTCCTTATCTTCCTTCTCCAAAGGAAACTTAGATAGTTTGGTCCAAAAAGAGTAGTCCAAGAAAACGTAGTCCAGGAAAAAGTGCCGTCCAAGAAACACAAGCTTGGTCCAAAAAGAATGTAGTCCCAAAGGAAAAAAATGTAGTCCAAGAGAAAAAACGAAGGCCAAAGAAAAAAAAACGAAGTCCAAAGGAAAAACCCTTATGTAAAGAGGGGAAGAAAAAAAATTTTCAATTTACAGCACAGACGATATATAAGACAATTTGTTTGACTGAAGAGGCAAAGAGAGAGTTGGTAACATGAGAAAGACATTTTATAGTAATACCTAAAAGAGAGGAGGAGATCTAGAGAAGGGATATGAAGCTAGCTAAAATCAGATAGACCGAGTAAAGGAATTATAAAAATACTGGGTGGCACAAAAAACGTAACAGTATGTTTATTTAACTTTTTATAAAACCTAATGTTAAAATGCCATAAAGAAATGTAGACATATTTTCAAAAAAAATTATCTGACCTCAAACGGTCATCTGGATGTTCCAGTTTTTTCACAGTGTTTGCGGGTCAACAATAGTTCAAAAAAAATATTAAAGATTTTCATTTTGGGGCAGGTAGGTTTATTTACGTTTTTGTCAAAGACCCAGAAACCGGAGTAGTCCTTTGTTGAGTTTTAAATCCAGTTGCAGATTTATTTTAAAAATGTCTTAACAATCTTTTGAGCAACTTAATGTATTAATCAAATTTCTCTTTAAAGGTATCTCCACGAAACGAAGTTTTTATTTTAAAATTTTATATTGCCTTCCTATGTCTATGTCAATGCTGTATTTTATTACGCCTTACTTAATTCGAAAGGTCAGCCGAATTTTATTAATTTAATTTAAATGTCAAATAAAATGAAATGTCATGTACCACAAAATGTTATACACACTAAAGTACTCACCGGCTTCTGCTAAAAAAATAAATATTAAATGTTTATATAAAGATAACACGCATTTAATAATAATCTTCAAAAACTGTGATAATTTAGATTATTTTAATAATTAAGATTAGATTAAGCAATAATACAGTTTGATATTGCTCATAAGTATGATAAAAATAATATCCTGCAATTATATCGCTTATGGCACTAGCACAATTATTTATTGTCAAAAAACATGTACTACTTTTTTTGTAACTTTCTCACAATGCTTAGTTCTACAATTTAAAATCAGTTGACGTACTCTTTGATATTTTTTTACTTACACTCTTGTTACCAAACTATAAAATAACTCCTGGGAATAATCCAGCCCACTAGAGGCAAAACTTAGTAGTGGGCCGTTTGGTATATAACTTCTCGAACTAGAATCAATATTCGTACTGTTATTAATTTTATATAAAATATATTTGACAAAGTATTGTTAAAAAACATGAGGGTGTTTTATTAAGTATATTTTATAAAAAGTAATATTTTATTTTTATAAGTTCTGTAAAATAATTGATAAACGATCCTTGACCAATGTTCTTTATAGTTTAATAATACCTGCTGTATAATTGTAAATAACAAAAATATAATAATATTTCTCATTTGTCAAATTAACAATCTTCAGAGTTTCATTTCTAAACGAATTAAAAAATTAAGAAGTTTATCCATATTCTTGAATGTGTGTCAAATGATGAGGTAGTAAAACTCTAAATTAAGTATCACATTTAATATAATTCTTTATATATATAATAAATTCTTAGTTACATTGAATTAAAAAGATCGCAACGACTAGTTTCGGCAATATTCCATCATCAGGCCTATAACACACAGTGTTAATAAATGAACTTACAAAATTAATTACAAATGAGACGAAGAATAAGTTACATAACCCTTTAACGAAAAATTAAAATTAATTTTGTGCACAGGTACATATAGGTACAATGTATGAATTATTATTTAAAAAGAAAAAGGAAGGGAGATAAGAGGGGATTAAGTGGAGCATTTTTGGAAATTTTTGAGTGAAAAATTTTTTTGAATGAGAATTTTCAAACGAATATGAGTCGGGTATAAACCCCATGCTGTAATTAATTCAGATTCTTGTCTCAACGAACAAATCAGACCTAAAGATTATTATATTTTCCTTTTTGACACTTTCAAAGATCTCCTAGTTCCGTTCATATTTTAGTTCATTGAGTAACATCCCATTATTCTTAATTTCATTTCCTTTTCCAAAGTATAAAATTTTAGTTAAATGAGAATTCTCCAACGAATAAGAGTGAGGTCTAACCCCCATGCTGTGACTCATAAGTCATGACGTAAGATGGTGAATGTACGGAGTGCAGGAGGATGAGAGGATATTGTACTAGACAACGTGCGGTACTTGTAGTTTAAATCACTGTGATTTGGAGCGTAAACTAGAGGGAGGTAGCCCTATATGAGGCCAACCCAGTATGAAACAAATTAAATACAATATATGCAGGCACATTAGAATTAGTATGTGAAACGCGATAATACAAACCCAATTCATTGGCGTTAACATAAGGTGCACATGGAAAACTATAATGGTGGTTTTTGAAAAATGCGGTACTGGATTTAAAGTTTTACTAACTCGAATTGTAAAATGTTTATAAAAATCCACAGGGTCAGCAATATCTAGACAGCCAATAACCAGGACTCAATACAAATACACCAGCTCCGTGAAGTTAGACCCCAAAGTGCAAATTTTTTTCTCGGAAATTTCCCATTTGTTCGTGCTTCGTTAGTGCTTCTTAGTGCTTTAATTATTTTCATTAGTACTTTTTCCATTTTCTGCATATTAAGGATTTTTTAATTTCAAGCTCAGTCCTGACAATCTACCAAAATTTGGTGGTACTTTGATTTAGTACTTGGTTAGTACTTCTTAGTGCTTCAAATAGTATCTATTTTTTTAGATATTTTAGATTTAAATTTCAACGTCAACACCAAAACATTTTCCTGTTGGCTCAATTTTCGTATGCTTCTTAGTGCTTCAAAAAGTTGCAATCACGATTCTTTCCCTTTCGAGATATTTAACTTTTAATTTTCAAGGTCAGTCCTCAAATCATATGGGGATGACTTAAATCTAGAGCCTTTTTTTGACGCATCGTTAGTGCTTTTTAGTGTTTTAAATAGTTTTCTTAATGATTTTTCCGTTTCCTGATTATTCAGTATTTTTTGTTTTCAAGTTTGTACCCAAATTCTTTCGTTGTTATTGTTGCTATTGTTGTTGTTGTTGTTGCTGTTGTTGCTGTTGTTATTGTTGTTGTTGTTATTGTTGTTGTTATAAGGGGAAGTGGCATCTTAAATTGGACACTCTGAATAGGGTGGCCCGTTTATAAGGGACACTACCTTATACCAGAAACTAAAAAGAAGGAGCAACAAGTTATTGACCTGCTGTAGATTTTATTTTTAAGTGTACAAGCTGAGTCATATTGCCATGGCGACTGATCTTTTTTATTTTTAATGAAACATCCTGTATATTGTTCAATTTTTGGATTCTTCTCGTACTTCTGAATGTTTTTTTGTGTAGTACTTCCCTGCTTCCATATATTTTTAGTACATTTGAAAATAATTTGGGTGCAAATTTTGAAACAAAAAATACTGAACAATCAGGAAACGAAAAAAGCATTAAGTAAATAATCTAAAGTACTAAAAAGCACCAACGATGCGCCAAGAAACGGCTCTAGATTTAACTCAATCCCATATGATTTGAGGGCTGACCTTGAATATTAAAATATTAAACGTTAAATATCTGGAAAAAGAATGAATCGTGATTGCAACTTTTTGAAGCACTAAGAAGCACTAACGAAGCACTGAAAACTGATACAAAAATTGAGTCAAGAGGAAAATGTTTTGGGGTTGACGTTGAAGTTAAAATCTAAACTATTTAAAAAAATAAACACCACTAAATGGAAATACCAAATTTCGTCCATTTTGGTAGATTTGTCAGGGTTGACCTTGAAATAAAAAAATCCGTAATATGCAGAAAACGGAAAAAACACCTACGAAAATAGTTAAAGCACTAAGAAGCACTAACAATCGGGAAATTTCCGGAAAAAAAATTGGGGGGCTAACTTCACGGAGCTAAATCCACCTTATAACTGTCAGCACTGAAGAGAATTATGACGATGGAAGTTGGAATCAGTAGTACATATCAGGATTTTGAAACAATATAAATACTCTTTCTTCACTTTTATATCCATCTAGACCAAGAGCTGAGATAAAAAATTTTAATATTTAGTGCCTCTTCATTTTTTTCTCAGAAATGCTAAGGTAAGATGCTCGAGATAATCTGTTCTCACATATTGTTCCAAAACGTTATTTATTTTCAAGTAGTTTTTGAAATATTTTGGATCGAAAAATAGAATCTCACCTTTGGAAAAAAAATTAATTGCATTTATTTGGCATAAAAATATTAGATGATTTTTTATGTACTTTCTAAACGCGGTCGTATATACGCCCAGCTGAATATTGGTTGTCACTAAATAGGCGTAAATTGGTGAATATATTAAAACACAACCTAACTCTAAAACAACAGTTTACTTAATATAGCAATGTAATAGACTACAATTAAAACAATATTATTCCTTTCTTATTTCAATTTACAAAGAAAGCCCTTGTTTTATTTTTTGAGTATCTTTTAGTCATTTTGTAGTTTTTTGAATAATTTTTTATTTTCTGATCACACGCCTATGTACTCCAGAAAGAGTTAGCCTATTGTTCTAGGTCCAATCCAATCATCCAATCATTTTCAATTATTTTAGTCAACGTGGACTGCAGTTAATTAAATGTCGAACGTTTTTTTGCATATCCGGGTTCGGGCCCTTTGTGCGACAAATCGTTCTATCTTACTTATCGTATATTTATATGTAGGGAAAAAGTAGAAATACAAGACACTCAGAAATTGAACAATTAAAGTATTAATAATAGTACATAATGTTCTAAATAACATTTTATCAAGAATCTGTTACGAGAGGCATCTGATAACGTAAATAATTGCTTATTACTTTTCCGACCCACCTCCTAGAAGGGAAAGTATTGTGAACGAGCTAAAAAAAAAATTCGAGATAAAAACAGAAATATCCATTTTCGGGTCCCCTGAGACGATTAAGACCATTTCCAGATGGAAGTCTGTCTGTCGGTCTGTGTGTGTGTGTATTCTTCCACGATAGAGGCCACACGTTTAATCCGATTGAGCTGAAATTTGGTATAAGGGTTTGGGTTACCCGTCGGAAGAACCCATTAGTTTTTGTACGACATCTGTCAAACGAAAGTACCACTATCAAAAAATGATAGATGCAATATGTCACGGAATTGGACATACTGTATGTCATGTGAAAGGCCTAGAAAAACTCTATTCAGAACAGTTAAAATTATTTCTCCAACTGTCACCTGTCAAAAATAAAAAAATGTCAAAATTTGAAACATCAGCACTAAATATCTGAAGAAGTATTAATCCGATTGAGCTGAAATTTGGTATATTGGTTTGGGTTATCTGTCGGAAGAATCTATTAGTTTTTGTACGAGATCTGTCAAACGAAAGTATCACTATCAAAAAATGACAGATGCAATATGTCACGGAATTGGACATGCAATATGTCGTTTGAAAGCCCTTGAAAAACTCTATTCAGAACAGTCAAAATTATTTCTCCAACTGTCACCTGTCAAAAATTAAAAGTCAAATGTCGAAACTTTAACATTAAATATCTGATAAAGTATTCGTGGATACTCGTCGGGAAAGTTTTGCGGCGACACAACCGATTTTTTTTTAATTGCTTCAAAGTATCAACAGAAAACTGTAGAAATAGAAAAGTAATTGATCGCGGTTCTTTACAATACGGTGTTCTGCAATGATATATGTATTGATTGAGGTGTTGTTTTTCTAACTTCTGGTCAAATTACTGATTTTACAGATAAGATAATATTGAGTTAAAAACTAAAATTTAAAATTGATTTTATATATTTAAAAAGCTCCTTAGTCTTAATTACAAAAAAATACATAAAAAAGAGTATTTATCATTTACGTTACCTTGAATACTTAATAGCTGTAGAAGAATATAAATTTTAATGCATTTATATTAACAGTAATCTGAAGTTGGATA
Organism: Neocrepidodera transversa; assembly: GCA_963243735.1. Lineage (NCBI taxonomy): Eukaryota > Metazoa > Arthropoda > Insecta > Coleoptera > Chrysomelidae > Neocrepidodera > Neocrepidodera transversa. The sequence continues at coordinate 27,930,829 of OY725343.1, read as the reverse complement.
ATTATATCAATTACAATGTTATGATGATGTTTTCCAGATAAAAGACAAAAGGGCTATTCCCAAATTAGCCCATCCAACAGGTAACCGCGCATTAAAAATAACCCAAAGCGGTACAAAGTTGAGAGGGGCACTTTATTATTTAATCACATTTCAGCACATAGGCAATTAACAGAAGAAACCAAAACATTTATCATTTTACGAAGACAGTGCAACACTTTTTTTTGTACGATGTTAATTAAAAAGAAATAGTTGATAGTGATGACATTATGCGAACGGCTGCTGTTCACCGGTAGAGCGGTCGTGAATTCTTTTTATTATTATGAAAAATTAAAGTCAAATTGTGGGCGCCACGAGGCTTAATAATTAAACTTTCAAACAACAAAAATATAACTTTACATAGCCCCGAAAAGTAGAGTATTATAAAAAGATCTTACATAAATAGTTTGAATGTTTTAGTAAATATATGCATAAGAAATCAAACACAAACCTAAAAAGTGTAAATGTTAAATAAAATAAAAAAATATATTAACATGAAAGTACCAGTAGGTGGTTGATATAGTTGAGTGTAGAAATATCGATATTTGAATAACTTATAACATTGGGTGTAGTTCGAATAACATAATCGTCTAACGAATGTATATTTTTGATAATATAGATTATGTCAAAATATTAAAAATCAAATATTAAATGTATATTTTCACCAATGTGGTGACCCAACCATAGCTATGTTTAGTTTACAGTAAGTAATATAAAGAATGTTGTACTCATACATATATTTTGTCAAAACTAAGTGACATTATACCCAAAATGAAATGAAATAAAATAAATGTTAAATTTAAAGTAAAAACGCCTTACTTGGTACACTGTAGTGATAATTACACTGAAAATGTTCCACAATCTTCAGCACCAAAAAGAAATGTTGAAAAGGTCTCGCTGATCAACATAACGAATACGGTGGACGATGATCTAAGTCCTTGAATCCATAAAACAAAGTTCACAACGATGGTTTCAACAGGCATAACCCATGGTTACAACTAACAGTTGTACAGAAGAATGAAATGTGGTAAAACGTCATGAAACGATCCCAATGGAACTGCAATCCTGCTACCAGTGATTGTCGGTAGACAAAGGGGTTTCATAGGTGGAAAATTATCCAAAAAAAATATCAGAACATTTGCAAAATGTCCAGAACGTAGAGGTTATCCAGAACGTAGATTGTCCATTTCCAGAAAGTATAAAAATTGTACTTTATGAAGTCCAGAAACGTCCCTAATAAGAACAAATAAAATTGGTAAAACATCACGAAAATATTTCTATCAAAAGCTACAAATTAGCGAAAGTAAATTAACATACCTTTTTTAAAAAGGAATCATCAAAACCATGGACAGAACGAATAAAAAGTCGCGAAGACTCTTCGACTTGCACTTGTTGCCGATCCAACGCCAAAAGGAACGTTTGTCATTCAAAGACTAAAAATCTGACCTAAATGGCCTTGTACATCAAATATAGTGAGGTAATTTAACTTGATTACCAAAAGGAAAAAGACCAAACTTTAATTAATGAGAAAGAAGAATGTAGACCATCAGTGGGACTCTGTAACTACAAAGCGAAAGCGATAGCGTTCGTAATCGATGGTTATCCTCTTTTTGTACTCTATAATAAGCTTCGGCTGTGATCGGTGGGACCGAATGTCTCCTCGCAAGAATAACGAAAGCGAAGTAAATTTCATTGCGTTTGTGGTGTTTTTCATTGACTTAACCTATAATATTATATGAGTTCAACTGTATTGTTTATATATAATTCTGATATTGTGCCATTTATAACTTATATTCAGACTGAAGAGAAAATGGAACGAAGGTTGAAAACGCATCCAAGCCAGTGGGCTGCATTCATTGATTTTGCAGAAAATAATCCAACTGTTCTTACAAAGAAAATGGAAGGCCCTTTCGGTAAACAAACATATGAGAAGTTGTGGAATGAACTCACTGATATTTTAAACAGCATGGGTTACATGCAAAAGTCTAAAGACAAGTGGCAAAAGGTAAGGATATGTGAAAAATTCCTACTTTGTGGCATTAGTAAAAAGTTTTTAACATTTTTATTTGAATGTTCTAATAAATCTTATTCACATATGTAGGCAGTGGCTGATTGGAAAAGCAAAACCCGTGCAAAGGCTTCTGATATTAAGATTCAGTTATCAAAAACAGGAGGTGGTGGCCAAGGAAGGCAATTATCTGAAATTGAGAAAAGATTAATTGGAATAATTGGATGGACTGCTATCAGGGGAGATGGAACTTCGGAATTAGGATCTGTGAGTTTTAATTACTAATGAAATTGAAGTCAGCCATAGTACCACTTTTTTTGTAGCATTCAGAATTGTTTTCAATCTCTCGTCATTTATTGCTGCTAGCATCCTAATTCATAAATGGTTGTATTATGTTGTATAACATAATACACTACAATTGTTGATGTTCAACCGCCTCCACAAACACTATTTATTTTTAATTATTATTTCATTTCAGATACCATCAGTTGCAGTATTTGATTTGCCCGACGTTCCCAGTTGTTCAAAATCAAATCAGTTGGAACACAGTTATGCATTTCAAGTGAAACCCTCACCATTGAGAAATGTGGAAATCTCTCCACCTCCACTTCTTGTACTTGACAAAACTACTGAAAAGGAACCTCTGACATGCCAGGATAAAGTTCCACCATCTGTTCCATCAACTGCTCCATCAAAAAAACGCAAGAACTTATTAGGACAGAAGCAATCACCTATTTCATCAAAATGGAAAGAATCTCAAAACTTGGAGATAATGCATAGAGAAACCTTGAATATATTGAAAGAAATAAATGGTAATTTAAAGAATCTAGCAGATTCCCAAAACAGAATGTGTACCATTCAGGAAGAGTATTTCAAAAACTTAAAAATGAGTAATCAAGGAATTTGATATGACAGTTAATCTTTTTTTCTAGATGAAAATATTGATTGTGAATCAAATCTCACTTCTCTATTTTAGTTAATTACTAGAATAGTATTTTGGTTTTATTTTACTGTATGGACATTTCATTTGTTACCTTATTTTAGATAATAAGTTTTTATAGATGTATAAAAATATTTTCATTTCGTTCTTTCTGTTTTTTTGTTTATATGAAAATAAACGTTTATTTAGTTTCACCTATTTGAAGTTTCCTTTAGTATTAACCATCAGCAATAAATATTAAGTCAGTGGAAAGTTGTTTATTAAAAAATATTTCTATATTTAGATTATAGGCTTGTTCCCGAAGCGAGTTCTCAACTTGTTATGAACATACTGAGTTGCGCAGTTATAAAATAATGGATCAGGAGTCTGCGTACTACAAAATAATGGAAGAGTATTTTATACTCCGCAACTCAGTATGTTCATAACAAGTTCGGGAACAAACCTTATAGCTCTGATGAATTAGCATTTAAAAATCAATTAATTTTCAGATAATATTAATAGCCATGAAAATGGCTGATTTTTATATTCCTCTCAGTGTTGGAAATATCTAGTTATGATTGAGTTTATGATAAGGATTCCCTCATTGTGAATATTGAGTTGTGGTAGTCCTGCATTATTTCCTTCAAAATTATCTTGGTCCTCCACAACCATATCAGCATCAACCGGAATTCTCCACTTTACACACATGTTATGCAATATACAACATGCATTTACTATAACTCAGACTTTTTGAGGTTCATATCTGAGTTTACGCTCCCCTAGGAGGCAGCGAAATCTTCCTTTCAGTACTCCATTAACTCTTTCTATACAATTCCTCCCAAGTATATGAGAGTCATTATAAAGCTTCTCAGGAGTTTGTGGTAAAGCTCCCTGTATAGGTGTCATCAACCAAGGTTCTTGAGGATAACCAGAATCTCCCAACAACCAAGTGTTCCTTTGACCATTTTCAAATGCATTCTGAAGATAATCATTGACTTGTGATTGACGCCAAATGAAAGAATCATGGACACTGCCAGGAAAGTTGGCATTAACATTCAATATAAACAGGTTCTGATCACAAATTAACTGTACATTTTTTGAATGGTATCCTTTTCTGTTGATAAAGTTATGTTCCTCATCTCGAGGAGCTATAATAGCTATGTGGGTGCAGTCAATGGCTCCAACGATCCCAGGCATCCCACACTGCTGAAAAAATTCCACTTTCTTTCTGTCTATTTCTTGTCCTTGAGGAAATCTGATCCACTCTGCATGAAAATGATTTTGAATGTGTGTAGAAACTTTAGTAATACATCTACTGAGTACTTGTTGACTAATTGATAATAAATGTTCTTGGCCTATACCTCTTTGATAATTTCCTGTGGCAAAAAATCGTAATGTCGCCAGTATCCTTAGTTCTTTTGGAATTCTTGTAATTCTCGAAGCATCTTGCATTAATGGTACGAGTTCATTGAATAGGAACTGAGCTATTTCTTTGTTCACTCTGTACAATTCAATGAATCGTTGGTTTGTTAAACTGAAAGGATCACTTCTTTCACGTAAGAATTTACTTTCTTCTCGAATGAGACGCAACTGATCTCTTCGTTCAACAGCCTCAAAAAAGACAATATTCATGGCAACATTTCTAATTTAGTTTCATAATGACAATCTGTATGAAAATAGTCATAACCTCATCACATATTCAAATTCACGAAACACAAGAAAAACAAAAATAATGGTGCGTTTTGTTAGTCACTTCTTTTTAGGAACGTTGCCAAGTGAAACTTTATCACTATCGTTTAAACTCGTACGAAATCGTAAAACGATAACGAAAGTAAAACGAAGTACATACGGAGTACCGCAAAGCGAAGGCGTATGCTTCGCTTCTATTCGCTTTCGCTACGCTTTCGCTATAAGATATAAGTTACAGAGTCCCACTGCATCAGAGGGACTCTGTAACTACAATGCGAAAGCGATAGCGTTCGTAATCGATGGTTATTCTCTTTTTGTACTCTATAATAAGCTTCGGCTGTGATCGGCGGGACCGAATGTCTCCTCGGAAGAATAACGAAAGCGAAGTAAATTTCATTGCGTTTGTAGTGTTTTTCTTTGACATAACCTATAATATTATGTGAATTAAACTATATTCTCATTGGTTTTGTTTATATACAATTGTAATATTGTGCCATTAATAACTTATATTCAAACTGAAGAGAAAATGGAACGAAGGTTGAAAACGCATCCAAGCCAGTGGGCAGCATTCATTGATTTTTCAGAAAAGAATCCAACTGTTCTTTCAAAGAAAATGGAAGGCCCTTTTGATTAACAAATATACGAGAAGTTGTAGAATGAACTTATTGATATTTTAAACAGCATGGGTTACCTATGATAATATGTATGAAAGTAATCATAACCTCATCACATATTCAAATTCACGAAACACGAGAAAAAACAAAAATAATGGCACGTTTTGTTGGTATCACTTCTTTGTAGGAACGTTGCCAAGTGTAACTTTATCACTATCGTTCAAACTCGTACGAAATCGTAAAACGATAACGAAAGTACATACGAAGTACCGCATAGCGAAGGCGTATGCTTCGCTTCTATTCGCTTTCTCTACGCTTTCGCTATAAGATATAAGTTACAGAGTCCCACAGAAGGTTACGGATTCGACTTTCGACCTTCGACAACAGTTTGACATTTATCATAACCTAAGTTATTAAAAATTAAAAACAAACATATTTATACCTGGAAATATAAGGACATAAAATATTAAGATGGTTTGGATAATAAGAATTATATTATATTACAAGTACAAAGACTTATCAATGGATATTAAGCTCTGCATTTTATAATTGAAACATTTTCATAAGAGACCAACAGGTGTTTATTACAAAAATAAGTAAAGTTTCTAATAAATGTTTACCAGAGTTGAAATTAAGGGAAGATATAGTGTAACAGGTTAGTACTATATTATACTAATAAGTATAAATATTCCAGTTGACATAGTCTGCTAATTTTTAAATGCTACAACAGTGAAGTCCTTTTTTTTCAATAACTAAAAAATAATGATTGGTTAGCATTTGGCTCACTTTAGTCCTTTTTTTAAATATATTGTTAGAAGCTGAGCGTACTAACTTGTTTATTAATGTTTATTTTGTGATTCTGAATCTTACATACCTTGATATTCTAATGTTTTAAGGTTTGTTAGTTGATTGTCAAAAAAAAAAAAAATAAAGTATTTTGTCAAAGTTGGTAAATATATTTCTGCTCCCAAAAAATCAGATAACAATAGGTTATGGGCCCAGGCAAGAATAAAAAAGAGCATTAAATTAAAGAAATTCGGTAGATATGGCAGCAATGAACACGGCGGTTCCAGCATCCTTCGAAAAATTGGAAGGTGGTGAAAACTACATGGATTGGAAATACGCAATGGAAATTCACCTTATAAATTGTGAATTGTGGGAATTTATTGACTGTTCCAAAACCGACGATACAAAAAGCAAAAGAGCTTTGGCAGCAATCGTGTCAGGCGTAAAACCCCATATTTACACGGAAATAAGAAATCTTAAAACTGGAAAAGAAGTATGGGAACGCTTGGAAAAAGTTTTCCAACCAAAAGGTTTTTGCAGAGTAGCTTCTTTGATAGAACAATTGGTTTCAATAAAATATAGCGAGTGTCAAGGAATGGATGAATATCTCTCCAAGAAAGTTAAATTGGCACAGCAGCTCAAATCCATTGATTGTGAAATTAAGGATGGAGTACTTGCTGCATTAATTTTTGTAAGTTTGCCAGACCATTTTAAACCTTTAATAATGGCACTGGAAAACTGTGGAGCCACGCTTACAACAGATCTCGTAAAAGAACGTTTATCGGCGGCTGCTACAAAATTAGAAGAGAAAGAAGATGATCCGGCATTAATAGCACATGGTAGTAGTCAAAGAAGATGGACAATGCGAAACAACCAGGTCAAGTGTTATAATTGCAATCGATTCGGACATATTGCCAAAGATTGCCGAAATAGAGGTAAAAAGGTGCAAATACGAAATGTAACAGAGTCTGAAGAAGAAGCAGGCCTAATATTAAATTATTCAGTACTCGGTGTTGCAAATACCAACCCAGCAGATTGGTACATTGACTCTGGAGCATCGGTACACGTAACAGGCAGAAAAGACTGGTTAAGTAACATAAGAATTTTAGAACCAAATGAATGTATCACTACTGCATCTGGAGAAGAATTTAAGATTATTGAATTTGGCAGTGTATTAGTAAACCTAAACGTAGATGGAAATATAGTGAAGACACCTATAACAAATGTTAGATATGCACCAGGTTTAAAATATAATCTATTGTCTTGTCGACAACTAGAAAACAAAGGTTTAATGATATTTTTTGAGAATAATATATGCCAAATTTCCGATTCAAAAACAAAAAAATTAATCGCAGTTGCGAAAGTGACATCTAACGGTCTATATAGATTGGACTGCGTAGAAGAAAAATCTCTATGTTATGCAGTTGATAAGAAATGTACAAATTTTGAGAATTGGCATCGTCGACTAGGCCATTTAAGTGCAGGAGGTATGAAAAGATTACAGGAAGGTCTTGTAGAAAGTATCAAATTTGAAAATAAAGATGAATTCCCTAAAATATGCCCAAGTTGTATAAAAGGAAAGCAAACCCGAAATAAGTTTCCAAAAGTTAAGGCTACTAGAGCTACTATGATCCTTGAACTAATCCATTCTGATGTATGCGGTCCAATGCCAGAAAGATCCATTGGAGGAAAACGATATTTCCTGACTTTCACCGATGACTTCACTAGAAAAACATTTATTTATTTTATCTCAAATAAATCAGAAGTACTTAAAAAATTTAAAGAATTTACAACGAAAGTCGAAACTTTTACAGAAAGAAAAATTAAAACTATCAGAACGGACAACGGGAAAGAATATGTAAATATTGAGTTTACAGAATTTCTTGAAAAGAAGGGTATTCAACATCAAACGACTGTTGAATATACTCCAGAGCAAAATGGCGTTGCAGAAAGATGCAATAGAACATTAGTTGAGAAAGCTCGTTCAATGTTACAAGACGCTCATCTTCCAAAAGAATATTGGGCTGAAGCAGTCAACACTGCTTGTTATTTAAAAAACAGATCCCCAACTGTGGCTCTCAAAGAAAAGACTCCCGAAGAAGCATGGACTGGTCGCAAGCCTAATATCGATCATTTACGTGTCTTCGGTTGCGTTGCATACGCGCATATACCGAAAGAAAAACGAAAAAAATGGGAGGCGAAGTCACAAGAGCACATATTTGTCGGATACTGCGAGGATTCAAAAGCCTATAGACTTCTTAACATGAGGACAAAGAAAGTAATGAAATCAAGAGATGTCATCTTTGACGAGAAAAATATGGCATATTCAAATAATTTGAAGTTGGAATCGACAACCAATAGCGTTGATGCAGTAGAGGAGCCATCTATAAGTGAAAGTCTAGAGATTACCAATGAGAATGAATGTCCAGTAGAATTACCAGAAACCATAGCAAAGGAACAGGAAATGTCGCCCGAATCAGTTCACAAGCAACAAATACCTTCAGAATCTATGTATCCATCACGACAGCATAAACTGCCAAAAAGACTTGAAGATTATGTCATCAACTTTGTCAATATGATAGAAATTTACAATGAACCAAAAACTGTCCGTGAAGCTCTAAATGGGGATGAAGCAGTTTTTTAGACGAAAGCGATGGAAGAAGAGTATAATTCATTGATAAAAAATGATACATGGGAACTGGTAAATTTACCAGAAAATAAAAATATATTAAGTTGCAAATGGACGTTTAAAAGGAAGACAGATGGTGATGGGAAACTTAAAAGATACAAAGCCAGACTCGTAATTAGAGGATGTTCTCAGATATACGGTATAGACTTTGAAGAAATTTTTTCCCCGGTAGTTCAAGGAACGTCTTTAAGATTTTTGCTGGCCCTAGCTGCAACAAATGACTGGGAAATTCACCAAATGGATGCGGTCACTGCATTTTTACAACCTAAGCTGGAAGAAGAAATATATATGCAGCAACCAGAGGGTTTCATTAAAAACCAAGGAACGGAAAAGAAGGTATGTAAGCTAAAAACGGCTTTATATGGACTAAAACAGTCCAGTCGTCTATGGAATATCAAAGTAGATGAGGAAATGAAGAACATGGGAATGGATCAAGCAAAATTTGATGTATGTGTATATTATCATTTTGATGGGGGAAAGTTAATTGTGATCACATTGTATGTTGACGACTTAATTCTATTTTCAAATGATATTAACACCTTACATCGATATAAAAATGAACTTTTAGGCAGGTTCGATATGAAGGATCTTGGCGAAATTCATCATTGCTTAGGTATGCGAGTCACTAGAAATCGGAATAAAAAGGAAATATTTTTGGACCAAGAGGCATACATAAATAAAGTACTTAAAAGATTTGCCATGAATGATTCAAAGCCCGTAACAACTCCCATAGAATTTGGAAAAAAATTCAATCAAGATATGTGTCCGCAGAATGAAGCTGAAAGAAGAGATATGGAAGAGGTGCCCTACCAAATGGCAATTGGTTGTCTGCTATATGCCGCGCAAATTACACGTCCAGACATTACCTAGGCAGTGGGGGCATTAAGTAAGTTTAATCTAAAACCAGGACGAGAACACTGGGCAGATGTGAAGAGGATAATGAGGTACCTTCAAGGCACCAATAATTTGAAACTAACTTATACAAAAGACAAAAATCAAAAAGTATACGGTTATGCTGATGCTGATTATGCTGATGACCAAGACGATAGGAAATCAATAAGTGTCTATGTATTTAAGTTAGGAAATGGTGCAATCAGTTGGTCAAGCAAGAAACAGCAAACAGTAGCCAGATCAACCACTGAAGCAGAATATGTCGCGTTATCTCATGCAACACAAGAAGCATTATGGCTACTTAATGCCATCACCGAGCTAAATATAAATATTTCAGCAAAAGTGTATCCTATAAAAATTCATTGTGACAACAAAAGTGCAATCGATCTTTCTAAAAACTCCGTTCATCATGCACGAACCAAGCATATTGATGTGCAGCATCATTTTGTTCGTGATGCAGTAAAGGAAGGAAAGATAGAAGTTATAAAGGTATCTACAGATCTGCAGGTAGCTGATTCACTTACCAAAGCAGTGAGCCGACAGAAAAACGATTGGTGTCTCAGACAAATGGGACTTACATTTGGTACGACGAAGAGGATACAAAATACAGATTCTTCATCAAGTGGGGGTGTTAGAAGCTGAGCGTACTAACTTGTTTATTAATGTTTATTTTGTGATTCTGAATCTTACATACCTTGATATTCTAATGTTTTAAGGTTTGTTAGTTGATTGTCAAAAAAAAAAAAATAAAGTATTTTGTCAAAGTTGGTAAATATATTTCTGCTCCCAAAAAATCAGATAACAATATATATAAATATAATGACGGATTTATTTATATTAACGCAAATATGTTAGTTTGTGCCGAAATGTGAATTTTAAATAACTCATTAGGATTTCATCTTTATACCTGAAAAATTTGTGCCGCAATGGGCTATGCCCAAAAGATTGATGAACCGCCATAAACTATTAAATCCAGAAACAATAATAACCAAAGATCTTTCTGCTGTAAATGCTTTTTACCCGATAATTATTATTATTTTAATCGAAATCAATAAAATTATATTTCAAAATATGTGGATAAAACCTGTATCTAGATATGTTAGAAAATGTTGGTATAAAGATTTTAATTTTTTGAGACAATAAGAGAATATTTTAATTGAAAACAAAGGAATCGTTTAAACATTTACTTCAGTTTTTAGGTTACAATTTAAAATTCACTTGAATGATCCCAGTTAACACTAATTTTTAAAAATACGCTACAACTTCATTTATTATAAAAAAGTTGTTTATGTCTCCAAAAAACGGCGAATTAAAATATAATTATTATATACAAGCTGATTCGACAGACATCATGTCCAAATTTTAATAAAATTGTTTGTAATCATTTTGTAAGTGAAAAAAATATTGTGAATATGAAAAAAACGTATTTTCGAGTGATCATTGTATCTATTAACGATTGTGGTCATGGTTATTCAATTTGAGGACTAATACATTCAGAAGTACGCCAATAGGAAATTTTACATGCAAGATGAATGTAACTCCGTAAAACAAAAAAGAATCAACAAAATATGTCGTTCCTATCGTCAATTAAAATCGAGAGTGATTACAAAAAATATGATTTGTACAATTTCTTCGAATTTTCCGACTTTTTTTTGTCTCAATTTTTCCAGAAAACCAAAATGAAAAAGCAAAAGAATTACACATATCAATCGATTTAATCATGGCATTGAGTTCATACAAAAATTGTATAGAAAAAAGCACTTTTACTCTTCCAGAATTTTGCAATTTTCCAATTTTTCTTTCCCTAAAAACCTTATTAGCACTATTTCGAACATTAAAAAAAATAGTCAAATCCGTCCAGCCGTCCAAATCCGTTCAGCCGTCTTTAAGTGCGCTTTACTTACACAGTATTATATAAATATTTTTATAATTATTAAAGTGTACGGTAATATTTTGGAAATTTTTTTAATTTGTCTATAAATTAATATTTGAATAAATTATGATTGAGAAAGTTATGGTCCAAACGACGCCCAATCCTTTGAATAGCAACTGTTAACAAAATAAAGAGAAAATAATAACAAGTTGCAGGAACTGTTGGTAATAGAAAGACTCTTTCTGTTCGACACTGACCAATGGTCAACACAAGGGCAAGAGGTCATCATGAGAATAAATCTCCAGCATCCGTGGTTCTAATAGAAAAATTTTGATACAATGAAAAATTTCGTTAGAGACTTCCGTTGTAACTAGTTCTACTCACTATGATCAAACTCTATGATCGTTAAAGAAAATAATCGTTGATATATGAATTATTAATAGAGGAAATAGTTTATTTTTTATAATATATTCAAACACATTTAAACACAGACATTTAAAGGGATAAATGATAATTGATAATATAATTTATATTGGTCTGCGATTTACAAGTGAAGAAAGGCAGGGTAAATTAAAAGCACAAGTTAGTTTAATACTATTTTACGCACTTATTATTATATGAATAAAAACTAAATTATAGATTAATATTTAATTTTGAATATAATACTAAAACAATAAAAGAAAAGAAATGAAACTAAAAGTGATATCTACAGATACATAATTTAAAATTTTGCGTTGATACAATTGCAAACAAACATTGTAATTTCTGATTTTACACAAAGAAATGTTTTATAGAAGATAAAAAGATTCATCATAATTTAATAAAAGAAATTCCTCGAAAACCGCAGACATAAATAACCACTTCCAACCGTGATATACAAAATAAACACTCGTGACGAATCGTTTATATTAACTTAAAGCCAGTTTTAAATAAATATAAAAAATGCTCCTCATGGTAGCATTTAAATTTTAAACTACAACAAAGGAAATTATTATTTATGAACATTTAAGTGTTTTTTAATATTTTTAATAATATGGTTATATTTGAATAATTTTAAAAGGTACTGCTAATAAAATAAAAATAAAATGAAATAAATATAGTACACAATACACATTATAACTGTACTGTAATCTTGATTAATGACATAATTTTTACAATAAAATGCTAGGCCAGTCAAAAGAAATTCAGGACAGTTCATTGTCGAAACCTAATAAAAAATTGAGTATTATACATGATTAGGTGGAGAAAAAAATGAGGATTTCAAAGATGAAATAAAAAACACAAGTCCGTATTAATAAAAAATAGTCGAAACCGAAAGTGACATAAACTTTTTCTTAAATGGATGATTGATGGTTTCTCATTAAGCATACGCATATTTTTCGTTTTTTTTTTAAATAATTTCTTTATTATTTAACGTATTGACTTGAAGTTTGGTATTTTGAAGCTAGTAAATCATAAGCGTGTTATCAATTTTGAGATTAGACAAAGTAGGCTCTACCTACACTCTACAGGATGAAGGAAAGTATCCATTTTTTTAATCTTGTCCTTGTTTGAATTTTTTTCAAGTCTGTATGTAAAGGAGTATGCCCGTATCTGGTTCTCTTTATTTATTTTTTAAAGGAAACTATGTAGTGAAATCTTCCGTTTTTTTAGGCTTGACTAGTAGCCCTAGGCTACTAGAGTATACGTATACTATAAAATCGTGGATAGTGTCCGGTGAGCCTAAGGTCATCTATGACCTTTTCATACCTCCGAATTACGTAATCAAATAATTAAATAATAGTTTTATCTCCAAAGAACGAAATTATAAATTTGTGTATTTAGAGTAATAGAAAATTGCTAATACTTCCCCTTTTTTTAAATTTTTACTTTACACTTGGTGTCTTTATTAAAAAAAAATAATTTAGTGACTTCACTAAAATTAAGAACATTTTGCTCATTACCAATTCTTATTCTGTCTAACTATGATTCATTGTTTCATCTTCATCATCAGAACTTGAGCTTGATTCCTCACTTTCCTCATCCGAACTTCCTTCTTCTAATTCTGGTTTTGCAGTTAATGAGCAGAGGAACCTGGTTGGTGGAAACCTGGTTTCTTTATCTTAACGGTAGACCCCGACCCATAAAGAGAGTGCAGCTGAATGACAACACATTCCGATTGTTATGGCTCCGTTTTTGCAGGTGCACTACGATTTGGATACTTCATGTAGTTGACACTAAGGTTTTATGTTAAGTGGAATATTGGTAAATAGAAATGGGTTATCTAAACTTAAACAAAGTTATATAAGATATAAGCATTGGCCTTTTTAATTGTAAAGCTGCACTTAGTCTAGAAAGCATAACTACACACTGAAATGCAAGCAAAATGTCGACGATGGTCTCCATTCATTTCTTCCCAATCTCTTCGCCTTGTTCTTAGAGCCCCACATAATTCGGAGATATGAAAATGTCATAGATTACCTTAGGGTCACCGGACACTATCTAGGATTTTATAATATATTCTAGTAGACTAGGGCTACTAATCAAGCCTAAAAAACCGAAAGATTTTCACTACATAGTATCCTTTAAAAAATAAATACGTAATTCGGAGATATGAAAAGGTCTCAGATGATCTTAGGGTCACCGGACATTGTCCACGATTTTATAGTATATTCTAGTAGACTAGGGCTACTAGTCAAGCCCAAACAACCGGAAGATTTTCACTACATAGTTTCCTTTAAAAATAAATACCTAATTCGGAGGTATAAAAAGGTCACCGGACACTATGTACGATTTTATAGTATACTCTAGTAAATTAAGGCTACTAGTGCAGCCCAAAAACCCGGAAAATTTTTACTATATACATTTTTTTTAAATAAATACGTAATTTGGAGGTATGAGAAGATCATACATGACCGCAAGGCACCGGACACTATTCACGATTTTATAGTATACTCTAGTAGATTAAGGCTATTAGTCAAGGAAAAAAAGCCGGCAAATATTCACTACATATTTTTTTTTAATAAATACGGAATTTGGAGGTATGTGATAGATGACCTTAGGGTCACCAAACACTTTCCACGATTTTATAGTATAGTCAAGTCGACTAGGGCTTCTCTTTAAGCCCAAAAAACCGGAAAATTTTTACCACATAGTCTCCTTTAAAAAATAAATACTTAATTACTAGGTATGAAAAGGTCATAGATGACCTTAGGGTCACCGAACACTATCCACGATTTTATAGAATACTCTAGTAGACTAGGGCTACTAGTCAAGCCTAAAAAACCGGAAGATTTTCACTACATAGTTTTCTTTAAAAAATAAATACGTAATTCGGAGGTATGAAAAGGTCAACCGATGACCAAAAATAGGAAATTCCCCACAAATCGGCATCGTTTGAGTACTGGCTGACTGTACTATTGATGTCTGGTTAGAGGTCATAAAAATGAAGAAAACAAAAATATTTGGAGAAAATCCCGGGCCAAAAATACGATTTGCCCTCAGCACCAGAAGTTAACGCTTATACGGGCATACTCCTTTGAACAAAAAAGGTTTACTTGATTTAATAGCATAAATTCAACCAATTTAGAAAAATTAGCTTTTAAAATGTTTTAGCTACAGTATTTATTTAGTTTAATTTACAATATTTCAACATAGTAAGTAGGTTTGGAAACTAAAATAAAAATCTGATGTGGCCACCACATGACCTCTCGCCATGTTTGAATCAAAAATTTACACGGTGGCACAAAAAAGTATGAAAAAAATTTACTTTTTTGTAAATCTGGCAACAATGGCAAAAGTTTCTAAAATTTTAATGGGATGAAAATAAACTATGGGGTATACAAAATATATGTGTAAAACTTTATTGCCGTTTTGTATAATAATGGCGTCATCACCCATAGCAAGTGCCTCTTCCGGTTGTCCGATTGACACCAAAATCTAATCAGATCGAATCTAGGGTATAAGAATCGTGTATGCAAAATTTCAAATTTTTTCATTCAGTAGTTTTTGAGTTATCGTTACTACAACATCCATCCAAACACACACACTAACACACACACACACACACTAACACACACACACAGACATCATCGCGAAAATATTAAAATCGTATTCTAGGGACCCTAAAACGTGTTTATCCATTGAAAACTCACTACCCAATTTTTAGCATGATTCCTATACCTCTCTTATCTGAAGGGCGAGAGGTAAAAATGTACAACTGGCAAATAATGAATTGTTATATAGATTTTAGTTAATGACTGCAGTGTTAAGTTTGTTGACCAAATTCCATCTAAAGTAGGTAACTTCAACACCTTGTATCTTAGTAGTCGATAACATTTGACCCATATATAGTAAAATATTAATATTTGTAGGTCCTGAATCTATGATTAAAATATTGAACATTCCTTATGAAACACCCTGTATAAGATTATCCCATCTTATACTCTATTCCAATTCTTTTTGCAACTCAGTTGGCGGTGTCAGGGTGCCAAAGAGAAGCCAATTTATGAAATTCTTATAAATGAACTAAAATTTTTAGCTAAAATTATTTATTTGCTTTTATATTAAACTAAACTAAAGAATCAAAGTCAAGAACTTATTCCAAAGGCGATTTAATTTTAGCTACATTTAAATTAAAACATCCTATTTAACACATATTATTATTTATTTTATTTAGAAAAATACAGCGTCTTTTGTAAATTTAATAAGGCATGTAACTGGGAATGTTTAATAAGGCACGTAACTGAAAACGTGCGAAAACTGGAAACTTGGAAAAAACAAAGGGTTAGAATGGAACTTGGAGTGGTCTTCCTATGGTCTTATTTATATTCTTAAGGTAATTAGCTGAGAAAGGCCCGAATTTGAAAACAGCTGGACTTAACTTAATGAGCAGTTTACATTGCATATTAGAAGATATATGTAATACTTATACTTGCCCACCCTCACCCTCACTATTCCACCTTCATTATTTCACTTTTAGAATCAGAATCATTCGAGTCGTTATCCATATTATTGGAGTCATCTGAATCTGATTCATCTGACAACATCTAAGAGAATGACATTTTAATCTGACACAAATCATCGTACCAACTTTGTTAAATGCTCAGCATGTTAAACCTGATAAAACTAAATCACAGCCAACTGAGTTGCAAAAAGAATTGGAATAGATATGGCTTTTTTCATTATTGGCAAATTTGTAAATTCTTGAGTTTTTATTCTAGTTGTGTCTACGTATTTGCGATTTATTTTTATAAATAGGTATAATTTAATAAACTATATACATAGAGCTTTTTTAAACCCGATAGATTTTGAATAGATAATTTTAATTTTTTTTTGTAATCTTATATGTAGCGAGAAAGTAAAAGTTTGAAAAACTGAGTAGGTATCAAAGATTCTTAGAAAAAATATTCCAGTTATATTCGCTTAATTTTAACACTTCAAGTACCGAGTAAAATTACCGTAGTGAAACTAAATAGTCCTTGACTACAATGAAGGTATAAATTAGCTTCAGTTCTGCATCTGAAACACGGGAAAAATGCGTTTGATAACTATCATAGAATGTAAATCGTGCTCACTTTATTACCGCGCTAGTAAAAAACTCTTGAGGTTTTTAGAATTTTAGTCTGTAGACAGTTAATTGCTCTTGCTGAGGATGGGTCGCAAGACATAACATAAACAAGAATTAAAAGATTGCATCTTAGAAGGGAATACCCCAGATCTTTTGTGCTATTAATTCTTTTCATTTTAAATACTCACATATACAGGGTGTTGTTTTGAGGGTGGATAAATTTGTGAATTTTTTGAAAAGCCTGACCTGGATTTCGTTACATTTAATACAGCTGTAAATTCAACAAGATATGCAGGTCATGTGTGCCTAATGTCAAAAAAATCTACAGGGTGGTTCAAATATTATGAGCCAGGAAAGAAATGGGCAAAATGGATAAAACACCCTATATCTCGGTTATAAAGAGCGCAATACAAATTGTATGGGGGTTTTTTTTAATCACCTCGGTGATCCCCATCCACAGTTAACGTATGTACGTTTCACAATGAGTCACCGTGTATAGTTCAGAAAAAATCGTCAAAAGAAGATCTAAAACTCATTAATAACTACATGGAGTATCTGTTGAACATGGACGAATCCCGTTACATTTTCGCTATACGAAGTTCGATGAAAGGGCCCTAAATCTTCCTTGAAAGAAACAGTTTGGAAATGGGCATCAATTCATAGAACAGGAACATGCTCCAATTGCTCGAATCGAACATGGACATTCATTCAATTTATTCTAAACGAATACGATATGGTTTCGCAGGCTCTGGGGTGAAGGACCCGTTCCTTCGGACGAAGTTACCTACTTGGCAGTATGCTTCAATCGTACTCTTAACTGAGCGACCGAAGTCTAAAAAACTTTTGATAGAGTTACTATACGAGCCTCCCTCCTCGGGGCCTTGGGTGGATCATTAAGCAGGTGTATTCCTGAAACGTTGCTATACATCTACAAGACCGACATCCGTCCAGTAATGGACTACAGAACTCTGAACTTCTCAGTACTTCCTCTTCCTCTCCTGCACGCCGTTACGGCGACTGAGAGGAGAATCCTAAGAAAAATGTCTTCCCTGACTATTCTCATCAATCCACATACACGAATACACTAATTTTCCACCTATCATTTCCAAATTCACAAAACTGTATAGAGTAGAAGATTGGACAGCACTAACACCCACGCCCAAGAAACTCTAAGGATCAAGTGGACAGTTAACAGGAACAGACGAGCACTCAATAGAAGACCCGTCAAGAAATTTGCCCAGCCCAAACTAAGGATCCTTAGCGAAGCAAGAGAAGACATAGATTTCTCGGACGAGCTCCTTGATCTATTGGAGGATGCTCCACTCAGCATTAGATAAGCTCGACCGACCACCACTGACGCCCACAGGACACCGCTCTGAGCCACCCCTCCCTAGTGGCTCGTAAGTTCCTAACAATATTTATACAATGGAATATCTTAAGCTATTAATCTCTTCTATTTTCAGAACAATAAGCACCTACTGTATCCCTGAAAAGGAGAATTTCTTCTCCTGCAGTAGCAGAGCTGGCCCTAAGCGCTATAAGCACTTTTGTGCTCGGGAGCACAGTGCTTTCGAGCACTTTTTAAAATCGGTGCTTAGTGCTTAAAACACTTTACCAAAGGGCTTAGTGCTTAATGCTCGTCAAAAGTGCTCGCGAGCACTTCAAAAGACTCGCGAGCACTCGAAAAGGCTTACTATTTTGACTATTTTGAAAAAATTGATATTATGACAGTAAAAACTACATATACATCTTGTGTAATAATTCTTTAAAAAACGTTTTATTAAGTAGCGAAAGAAATTGAAGGTACTTATTGAATTTACAATGTCCGTCCGTCTGTCTTAGGGATAACTTGAGAACTGTTTTGAATTTTGGAACTCTGATTTTGTCAATCGATAGCTTGTCGCCTCAGCTTGCCCACCTACTTTTCAGTGGCCTAAGTCAACTCTACAACCGCCTGTCTGTCCGTCTGTGCATAGCTGAACTACTTGGATAATATTAGCTTACTGCGTTTATTAGAATACTAAAATAGATGCTTCATAAGAAAGACATTAATTTAGTCCATGCGCCAATATTTAGAAACCGGTTGCGGTTACAGTTTTTTTTCTTGTTTATTCAAAAATAATAAAAATTGCCTTATTTTTAAATTGCCAATTGTATGCAGTTTTGTTGGATTTACTCCATGGAATTACTCCATTTTTATAAATAAGCCAAGAGACACTTCCACCTCAATAATTTAAATATTCAAAAAGTGCTTGATGCTTAGTGCTCGTGAAATTAAAGAACTTTT
The DNA here is from genome assembly GCA_963243735.1 of Neocrepidodera transversa. Classification (NCBI taxonomy): domain Eukaryota; kingdom Metazoa; phylum Arthropoda; class Insecta; order Coleoptera; family Chrysomelidae; genus Neocrepidodera; species Neocrepidodera transversa. The sequence goes on along the minus strand of OY725343.1, from coordinate 27,911,489 downwards.
TTAGAGTGCTTAGAGCTTGCAGCACTTTCCTGTAAAAGTGCTTAGTCCTCGTAATTTTAAGCACTTTTTAAGTGCTTAATACTCGAGAGCACTTTTTGTCAGTACTCGACACAGCTCTGTGCAGTAGGGTACAAGAAAATACCGTCAAAATTGGACAAATTTACCGAGGAGTGTTTAGCAGGTATGACTATGATTCTACTTGCAGAGCGATCAGGGGAAGGTCCGGCACAAAAAAAAGAAAAAGAGTGAGTAGCAGCTCGTCTGTCGTTGGGGTTACTTCAGGTAAGGTCTGTATAATCGTTCCCTTAATTATTTTAAAAGAAAAAGAGTGAGTAGCAGCTTGTCTGTCATTGGGGTTTGCGACGACGCTTCGGTCGTTGCGGGTCACTTTGGCGCCTTAGTCCAGGTTTCGGGTTTCCTCGGGCGCCACCTTCCGTTTTAAGTGTGAAGGCCACTTGCTCAGGCAGCTTCAGTGGAGAAAGAAATACTCCAGGGGTCGTTATGGTCTCGACCAATCCCGTGTCGGTCGGTAGGGCAGACTTTACTTGCCCTCCTGGGCTGCGTTCCGGAGTATCTGCTGCGGTAAATCCTTCGGGTACGGCACTGGACGTCTGAGTGCTGGTACGGCTTGTCACTGGAACGGCTCTGGGTCTGGTTTCAGGACGGTTGGTCTGGTTCAAATCTCTAATTGAACTCCTCCGAACCCAACGGAGCTCGAACTGAACTGCCTAATGAATCGCAAGCCGTGCTATACCATGCGATCGGTTGGGTACCTGTCGCGAGGCGAAGTCTGCCTTTGGCGGTTCCAGCTTTACGTTTCACGGTGTATTTCGGGTTTATCTATTTACGGTCTATTGCCGGTCGCACTAATTATAACAAGTATTAGGGAAAAATTAATAAATAAAAATAATACGATCGGAGATTAGGGAATTAAAACGATGACAAATTCGTAACTTCGTTACAGATTAGTTCAGGTAAGGTCTGTATAATCGTTCCCTTAATTCTTTTAACCATCTGATATGTATGTATTATATTGTATTGTTTTTAATATCTGCCTATTTTTACAGCAATGATTAACCCTAACCTTACTATATAAATTAATGACAAGACTATTGATACAATGGACAGTTGACAAGACATTTATTTAATATAGGACGTGCGACAGAGTTGAAAAAGCGAGTATTTATGATGAGCAACGTTTCAAAATGGGAAATTATATTTATAATATGAACTATGTACATATCTATTGAAATATAAATGTAGATTAATATAGGAAGATACGTGTGGGATATTATATTAGTAAATAATGTTTTATAAGTAAAATGTCATGGTAGAAATGGTAGGGCATCATATAGGTATAATCATCAGTAGATGGGCATAGATATCGCTACGTTTGGTAATCCAACTAATGGGTAAGCAAGGTGATATGTATGATGAGTAAAGATCTTTGATTGATACTCATTGTACAGGTCCGTTTGGTAATACAACTAGCATAAGTAAGCCAGGTGATACGTATTCTGTGTTTGTTTTTCGTTAGTTGCTATTCATTGTTTAGGTCTGTTTGGTAATCCAACTAGATTGGGTAAGTCAGGTGAGCTGTATTTTGTGTAAATTCTGTTGTTCATGATTTTGGAGAATGATCAATAAATGACATGTTGGACTTACAAATACATAGAGATAATGAGAGAATATGACATGTTTTTGTTTTACAGGAAGTTTAAAATCATATTATATGCTACTAATATTTGTTTTTCTTTATGTTATAGGTAAAAGAAGAGTTAATAATGAACATAGAAACTTCATATTCTAATAAATACTTTTCTCTCTTACAGGATTATTTTACTAATACGTCAATACATTTCTCTTTTAAGGTATTAAATCTGCTTTGGTATTTGGTATGGTTTATAAAAGCCAGATATCCGTGATATGACCATGGTCCAAGATATAGGGGGTGTAATACTAATAAACTAAGTTTAACTAACTAAACCCATATTTGAATTTATTTATTTTAAGAAAGATTCATTGTATTTAAATTAACCTCATGTATTCGGATCACTGATGTACTTGATTAAAACTAAAGTTTCCTTCCTGCGCCATATAACCAATTATATTAAATAAAGCTAGTTTGTCACTTGGACAATCTAGGAAGCCAGTTGGCGATATGAGATTTATTATTGGGAGTTGCTACGTACAACGGGAGGGACTTTACCAACCTCACTCTAAGGGAATCACTTACGATGTGGGCAGCCTGCTGCCTCTCACTATTCAACAGTGAGGTTCTCAATTCAATGCAACGACTCCTGGTTCCGTGGGCTCTTATTGAAACCGCTGTTGTTTGTATATAGCAACGATATTTCGCCCTTCTGGTGGAGTTCTCCTTAGATGCAAGATATGAGCTGTAAGGATATCGAGTGCATTCGTATCGGTTTTCACTGATATATAGTTGACACTTGACGTCCGTAATAATGAACAAAATAAGTTTCGTATTAGTAAATTCATATTGTTAGCGGTTGCTTATAGTATTTAACAGAAATTACGTAAATTAAGTCAATAGACTAAACATCAGTAACCTTGTTAGGGAAATTACAGTTTATTTATTTTTGATTTCTGTAATTGTATATGTTAATAAACAAATATGTGGAATTTAAAGCTTTTATTCATGATCCTTCTCCTTTGATAGTGCGTTGCATCCAAATATTAAAAATATATTACATAATGTGCGTCCACTTTATAAAATCACTAGACGATCAGTTTAGAATCAGGAAATTCTTCCTTTTTCTAAACATGACTCGGCCTGGAGTAAGAACATCACAGTACAAGTCTGCACACCTATAATTTTTTGATGCTCGAACACAATATAAAATTATGCAATATTTAGAATTTCTTAAAAAAATATTAACGAGCAGACTTTCAAATTTAGTCACAACCGATTTAATGGTATTTCCGAAGAGATGCGATATTTGTACAAATCTGGATACCCATTATTACTTTCCCGGTCCCATTCAAGGGAAAGTATTGTGAATGAGCAAAAAAGTTCGACATATCAATGGAAATATCCAGTTTGAGGTCCCCCGATAAGATTGAGCCCGTTTCCAGAGTGATGTATGTCTGTGTGCCTGCCTGTAATCTTCGACGATAACTTTCCGAACAGTTCATCATCAACGTTGAAATATTAATTCGATAGACGTAGTCACCATTGGCTCTCTTGTTCTGTAGTATAAATATTAACTTTCGAGTACTATCGAAATTGGTTTTTATCTTTGCCGCTACATATACTATATATACAATAGTATATCTTATACATCAAGGGAGATTATTGTTTTCGGGTAAAAAACCGATCTCGAGATATTGACTTTTCCATGCGTTTCTAGGTCCCCTGAGTCCAAAAAACCTGTTTTCGGAAAATTTATGTATGTATGTATTTATGTGTGTGTTATCAAATTTTTCGTTAACAATTTTTTTTAAAACTACTGAACCGATTTTAACCAAATTTTCACCAAAAATTGTTTTGGTTCTAACTTAGAACTGATTAGTTTTATGAAGCCATCGAGGAACGTTAACAGTAATTTAAATGTTGTTCAAATTTTAAAAAATTCGTAAAAAAATCAATGGATCAAGTTTTAATAAAAAGTATTTTTTGCATTAGTCTTGTGGTATATTATCCTACAATGAAGATATCATCTTCATACTCCACCATTGTTAATAAATTCGATAACCAATACTAAAAAGGTCATATTAGCTGAAGAAGAAAGTGACCTTTATTATCAATGAGCTCTCTAATTGCCTATAAGGTGCGTTGAGAATACCATGAAAAGGGACATGTAAATTACAATATATTGTTATGAAATTTGTTAAACCCTGTAATTTTTTGTAATTGTTAGGAAATTTGTATAAAATTTGTTATAAAATAGTATAGTAAGTAAGGGTTGGTTGAGTTAAAAATGAAGTAGGTTGGATGGCATTTCTTAGCCCGGTGAAATGATTTGTCATTGGGTTGGTGTCAATCAAAATTTCAGTTTAAAATTATGTTAAAAAAAATAGTATGTAAAAGTTTTGGTTTGAAAAAAAATTGAAGGGAAAAAATAATTAATCAAAATATAATCAATAAATTTTTTAAAATAAAATAGTAATCAATATTATTCATGCAAGTTGGAGAACAAAGATTAATAAAAAAATAAAAAGGTGACTATTCCGAAGGAGCCAATAAGCAGTTTCAAAAGTGAATGAGAAGTAAAAATTAAAAAAAGGTGGAAAAAATATTAGAAGAGCTGAAGAAGTAGTAGAGGAAGAAAATAGGGAGAAGATCATTGATTTTATTAATTCTCATTATATTTTGTATTTTTTTATTTAAGCGTATTGAACCCAGCCCAGTGAGAAGGAGTTCTCCAGTTTAGAAATGTAATCCACCCTACATAGCAATTGGGAATTACTATTTCAATATATATTGTTCCAAAATATTATCTGCAAACTACCAATAGTGTATTATGTGGATAAAATAGTATTTTAAATATTATTGGAAGGATTTGTTTGTGAATCAAGATTGGAATGACAAGACATTTCTTATGTTTTGTTTGTAAAAATAATTTTGCAAACAAAGTGAAAAATAAGCTATAATATCTTTCTAAAAAAACTAAAATATTACACATAAATAGCAGGAAAGTGCTATGTTGGGGACAACCCATTTTTTTATATATGTTGGCATCACTGAGTAAGTTGAGAAAACAAATATCATTGTTGTCAAAATAAAACAAAATCAATCACTAGTATGGTGCTATTTGTGACAAAACCGCTCTATAAATGAATTCTGTGGGGGGTTAAGTGTCACAAGCTAAATTGTTAATATATTGAAAACTAATATTTTGGAGATTCTAAAACCGAAGGTAATCCAAAATTAGACCATGCAAAAGGGCACTATTTTCAAAAAACGAGATATTGGTACCATTGCATAGAGCGTAACGTGTACTACAATATGACCGCAACATCCAAAAAGTCCCTTTACACGTTACGTTAATATATTATATTAAAAATTTTAAAAAGCATTGGGGCTTACGGTCCAAAAAAACTAAAAATGCTATTTTCTCGGTTTTATCTTGGGAAAAAATGCGAAAAATGTTGAACTTTTTATGCTTACTTTGTCGTACAATCCTGTGTAAAATTAAGGTGTTTAGAGTAGATGTGTTTGTTTAGTTTAATCGTTATAAGTGCATGTGAATTTGGAAAAAATTCGTAAGTGACAAATTTAATCTAGGTATATTTGAATTGCTTAGGTCTTTCTTTTCTTTTTTAGTCGTATTTCAAATTTAAAATGGAAAATACCGATTACACATCTAGTTCAGAAAGTTTTATTACATTTCTTAACTGTACAAAAGTTAAGGATAATATTAATAAACTATCAGATTCTGATATACACAATGCTATTGACTCTGGGAAAACCGGCGATTAAACGAATCTAGGCTGGCACAAAAATTGTTATATTAGTTATTCCAGTAAAAAAAAATATTAAATCTTTAGAAAAAAAAGTGAGTAGACAAGCAGAATATGATCGTGCTGGCGTGCAACCAATTTTCTGGAATGGGAAAAAAGACCTGCTGGAAAACATTCTTCCAACATTCCGAATATTTAAATGGATTTGGATCAGACGACTTTTCCGAAGATATGTTTAATGATATTAAAAATTTTTTCATAAAATTGTATTCGCCAACATCTGATATTCTCTCTTCTAATGTATTAAGAGGTTTAATGGCCTCTTCAACGGATAATTCCTTACGCTTCCATGTCTTAAGAGCTTTTTACCAAACCAAGATTTGGTTAAACTCTTTAAAACCAAAAATGGAACTGCCAGCTGTTACCGATTTTGGATGGGAAACCGACAACATTGGTAATTTGCGACCAATTTTTAAAAGTTAACCAGATATTCCAATAGAACGTAAAATCCTTGCCTCATGCAAATGTAAAAAAGGTAAAAGGTTTTATAATAAGCGCCAGTTAATCTTTGCAATATTAATTATATTGGCTGTATTGGTTCGTGTAGTTGTATGGCTCAAAGAGTTTGCAAAAACAATCACACTCTAACAACTGTTTTGTCCACGCCAGTTTTTGAAGACGGCTGCCAAGACTCTGAAGATGAATAGAAATTTGATTATTACACAATATTGTAAGTTGTAGTTTTAAAATTTGAATATTCAGGCTTTTTGATTAAAGGGGATATAATTAAACTTGAAGGCTGTTTCAGTTAGATATTTTATCATTCTAGTTTCACTCCAGGCACATTCATTTTTTTCAATATTTAATTGGTATTAATATTAATAATAAATTTATTCAAGATCCCTATTTTAAAGGTCACAGTATGTCTTCCCAAATTGTATGGACCAATTATATGGACCAATCCGAGACAGGTTATAGATTTCGTATTTTTAAGCAAAAAGGTTCATATTAACAATGATCCTTTCTTGATCAGTAGCGGAGTTACAGGGGCTTCAAAATTTACAGAAATATTACATTATCAGTCGTACGCCACTGGTAAAATTTGATATTTTTGGTTTGGTTAATTAGTTATGCCACTTTTACACCTCGACTTAGATCGAATTTTGATCAATGTTTTAATTAAATAAACACTTTAACCACCTGCAACCTTACTACTGATAGATATCGGAGCCTTGATGAACTTTTTTGCTTAAAATTATGAGAACTATAAACTGTTTCAGTTGGGTCCGTACAATTTGAGACACCCTGAATAAAATATCAGAACTATAGTTGTTTATCCAGAAAAAATTTAAGACCGGGATGTGGTAATAATATGGACTGGGCTAGTATCGTAGTGCGATAGAGATAGATACATGCTTACAGTCATAAGTGCAACTGAGATAGGATATACGAGGGTTAATATTTATATTTCGGGAATAGGAAAAAAAACAAATAGTTAAGCTGCCAATATATTTTTATTGTTTTTCAAAATACTCGCCACGATGATCGATACACTTTTGCATACGCTTAAACCAATTTTCAAAGCATTTATTCCATTCCGAATGAGGTATCTCCAAAACATAATTTTTGAACGCTTCAATAGCTTCTTCTGGCGATGCAAATCGTTGACCACGCAGTTGATTCTTCACGGATGGGAACAAAAAGAAGTCATTAGGTGCCAAATCATGGCACTATGGCGGATGACCCATCAATTCGATTGTTTGAGTGCTCAAATAGTCTCTTGTTTGAGCTGATGTGTGAGAGCTCGCATTGTCATGATGAAGAACAAACCGGCGTTTTTTGTTTGTTTTCCTTATTTCACCAAAGACTTCTGGCAAACAAATGGTTGTATACCAATCAGAATTTACTGTTCTACGATCCTCTAGAGGTACTGTTGCAATATGACCAGTTTTCCCGAAGAAACAGGCCAACATTTTCTTTGAAGTGCTTCGTTCACGAACAACTTTTGTTGGATTTGGTTCATTTTGGAACACCCATACTGCTGCTTAGTTTCGGGCTCATATATCCATGATTCGTCACCAGTCACGATTTAATAAACGTCTTTCGAAGCACCGCGATTCAATTTCTTAAGCATTTTTTTTTGCACCAATCGATACAAGCCTGTTTTTGAGCGATTGTCAAATTGTGCGGAATCCAACGCGAACATAATTTTCGCACAGCTAAGTGTTCATGTAAAATCGCATATATGCTGGTGGAACTAATGTTTAGGGATGCCTCAATCTCACAATAAGTGACATGACGATCTTGCTTAATCATTTCGCGCACAGCATCGATGTTTTCTGGCAGAACAGCCGATTTTGGACGACCTTCACGAAACTCGTCGGACAGCGAACTACGACCACGATTGAATTCACTAAACCAGCGATACACAGTGGTTTTTGATGGAGCTTCATCGCCAAAATTCGAATTAAGTTGATTGATGGACTCTTGTTGTGATAATCCACGTTGAAAATCGTAAAAAATCATTGCACGAAAATGTTCACGATTCAGTTCTTTTGCCGAGACGAAACTTTCAACTGAATACAAAATAAACAAATAGAGCCCGTACGACAAAATGTTCTGAGTACGATTATCGTCAAAAATGTCAATCTTTACCATGGAAACGTCAGATGGACTCATATGACAACAGTGTTGCCAGTTCCCGAAATATAAATAGTGACCCTCGTACGAGCCGTTTTCATTGATTTTTTTATATTAATTGCTATAAGTTGATTATCAATTAACGGAAAAATATGGTTGATATTTTGTTATGATGTACATACATTTTAGAAACATTTATAAGCAGTAACTTTTTTGTTTTCAGAGTTTGTTTACCTAATATCGTAGTGTAAACATAAAAAGTTCAACATTTTTCGCATTTTTTTCCCAAGATAAAACCGAGAAAATGGCATTTTTAGTTTTTTTGGACCGTAAGCCCAATGCTTTTTAAAATTTTTAATATAACATATTTACGTAACGTGTAAAGGGACTTTTTGGATGTTGCGGTCATATTGTAGTACACGTTACGCTCTATGCAATGGTACCAATATCTCGTTTTTTGAAAATAGTGCCCTTTTGCACGGTCTAATTTTGGATTACCTTCGGTTTTAGAATCTCCAAAATATTAGTTTTCAATACATTAACAATTTAGCTTGTGACACTTAACCCCCCACAGAAAGCATAATTTCGATTGACTACACTGTAGTTATTACCCACGAACTTTGCGCAGCACTCTATAGGCTCACTATTTTAAAGCTTTCCATAAATTAATGTATTGCTGAGTATTTTGTAATTAAAAGTACACCCATGTTTTGCTTTATAATTTTGACTAATTATAACTTCTCTCCTACGAAGATTTAAAAATTTTTAAATAGTTTAAATTATAATTTGATGTAATCTCAAAAAATATGTGGTATTATAGTTGTTAGTTAATTCGTTATATATTTACATATCTCCATATATTTTTAAATATTTGTTCGTTTTCGGTAAACTCTAAGTAGGTTTGGTTTAGAAAATGTTTCGGTTTCTCTTTGAGATACCGACAAAAAAAAATAAGATAATTAAATGCTTTTCGGCTACCGGAATTTCAAAATACACACCGCGATGCATGTTATCATAAATTAAAATGTGGTTTTACGACAGAACTAATAGACAACGGCGATAAGGAAAGATAATGGGCTTTATAGAAGATTTCTTGCCGACAATATTGCCAGATCCGATTCTAAAGAAAATTAATGTGAGGTATAGTGTAATCAAACAAAAAAAATATACAAAAAAGAATCAGAGATAAGAATAAATTTATAGAACAGAAATCTTGTTACAATGTAAATTTTTTCGGACCATAAGAGCGGTAGGTATTAATTATGTCAAATTTTTGGTTTATGCCAGTTAAAACTCTGTTCGCATAGCTTCCTCGGTTTAAAATGTTCTACTGGAGTTCTCAAACTATCTTTAGGCCTAGAGCAAAGGTGTCCGGTGTTCTAGGCCTGAAGATGGCTCATAAGTTGGAACTAGTTGCCCCTTAAAACTGATGTTCTTTAATATATTGTGGTACATGATGAGTTTTATTTGTACTGAATAATTTGACCATATTTGGACTTAAATATTTACTACTCAATTTAAACCGGCACTATAATTAAGTGAATTCTATTCCACTGGAATATTTAGATATGTAAAGAAAATATGGTTCAATTATCCCGATTCCTCTATTCAGAGTATCCTCGAAAATAGTGTTTGAATCAAAGGAATGGTAGAAGACATTAGTTGAAACAAAAAAATTTTTATGAAATTTTTCAAAAAAAAGAAAAATAACTTTTATCAAATTTTTAAGAATTCCTATGGGCCAGATTCACTATTTTTATCTCACAAAAAATACTTAATTTAAAAAAATTTCCAGAGATACCTCATATGAATTTTGGAGATCTTTTTATCACTGATTCAGGGGCCGTAATTTCATTATTGAAAATAAAAATACTGAAGCTATTCAGAGGTGCCAATATCAGATGTTATCTTGCCTTGCCTGAAATGGCTTTTGAACGGGAGCTCCGTTAATGTTAAAGATAGGAAGCTGCGATTTTCACCAATCAATTCTATATTTAATTATTGAGAGGGATTCTGTGGCAAGAAAGGACTGAAGGCAATTTGGTTAGCTTTACTATATTTTCGATTATCGATTATACAGGGTGAGTCGCGAGGAATAGTACATACTTATACCATAAGCAGATGCACCAATGACCATCAAAAAAATTTCTTTTCTTTTCTTTATTGATTATTAATTTTGAAGAAAATAATGTTTGGTCATATTTTTCCAATGATTATGTCAATTTGTTCCGTTTTTTGGTAAAAGTGTGTATTGGTGTCTAGCAACTAGCTGACATATTCAGGAAAAAAATTCCAGGGTCGGCTTCACGAAAAATTGTACTTCACCCTGTATACGATTTATCTAAAATCCGATGATTTTTCCAGACAACAAATAGATTGGGTGTTTAAAATTTTAGTTACACTTGCCTAACATTTTTAATTAAAGATTCATTTTAAAGTCAAATTGAAAATTGACACTAATGGAATATCTTACTATATATAATAATGTTTAGTAATTTTAAAGAAATCTTTAAAATAAACAATAAGAACACTGTGCTCTATTATTGTAAATACCAGAATTTGAATCAATTTACAGGGCCGGTTTTAAAAATCTGACATATCTGGTTAATGTCAAAAATTCACCCTGTATGTAACTTTTTCTACCTGAAATCAGATAAAAAAATATTTGTATTAACCTAGTTTTCTCATTTGTTTGAGGGAAAAGCATGTGTAATTATTTTAATCGGAATGAAGTGAATAAACCCAAGAAATGTTTATTCATCAATTAAAAAATAAAATAAATAACTGTAACCTCACCCCCCCTGGCCTGTTTATCTAATGAAAAAGGCGAGTAAAAGTAACAAACCGATGGCCATTTCGGTAAGAAACTTTCTTAGTCAAATTTATCACAAAATATACCTGATCGTCTAGTATTGTTAAGTTAGGACCCACGTTGTGTTTAATAATCGTAGTAATAATAATAGCATTATTATTATTAATTGTAATAACCTCAGAAATTCTTTTAAAGTTTGGTGACAAGTGAACATAAATCAAAAAACAAAAATCTCAAGAAATAATTTATTTATTAAGAAAATTTACTGAAGAATGATGGCGCCATTTGGCATAAAAGGTATAGGGAAAAGCGAACAACCGGAAAACCTAACCATCATCATAATGAATGTTTAATTATAAATTCACCAATTATGTTGACAATAAATAAAGGACATTTATGTACAAAAAGTTCTTAACTTTAAATACCGTAAATGTCATAAGATGTGCACTGTCTCTCTCTGCATTATTGTCAATTATTGCTCTTTTGTGGTATCAGAAATACCTCTTTTTATTATTATATTGTTTGTATGGACAACCCTATTGAGTTACGGCCAGATCACTGCCAGCGGTGTAACCCATATTTCAGACTGAATACTCGTTGAACCATAATGTAGAAATATGTAATGCGATTGACACAGTACGCCTCTGCGTAACAGTGACAATATACATTAGAAAAAATATATGATAGAAGTTGTTATTTAGGTTGGGCGAATTAAAATGTGAAAATACTTATTCTAATTTCTTTTTACGAAGATAAAATAAATCCAACGAAGTGAAGAATTTGTCGTTTACGATGAGAATGTAAAAATGGGTAGACGCCGAAATATTTAGCGTCGGGACGTAGAGCGAAGCGTCGTGGAATGGCGTCGAATATTGTAGCTTCAATTGATGGTGTTCGTCGTTAATTTGTGAAAATATACTGGGCCTTGAAGAAGTAAAATCCAACTGGTTGTCGATAAACCATGGGCGTCGGCGTCGCGACGCCAGATACAAGATTTTCGGTGACGATGTTGGTAGTTTGAAATTTGATTTTTGACTAGCCTTTCCTCCCGCTTTCACCCACGTTTTTAAGCCAAGTTTGACTAAACATTCCTCGTCATAATGTTCTCTGGTACCGTGTACTATTTGTTTTTCTGTAAATACAGACATCTAAAGTATCCTGGGAAAAATGCAAACGAAGACGAAATAAAATATAATAAAAAATAATGAGTTTTGACAATCTACACTCAGAAAGATCAAGTGATTTGAGAAAATATTGAATGGCTTAAAAAAGTCAACAAAGTCTAAGGGGAATCAAAACACATTAATTATAATGGGTTTTGGTTATCTCTCTAAAATTTCTTAAAATAATAATTCAATAAGACGAAACAAAATACCATTAAATTTCTGAAAAAATAATAATATGATATACCGGGGGTTGGTTGGTTACAACAGTAACCAAAAAAAACAAAACTGTTTTAACAATTCGGAACAAAGTAAAAAATCCATCTGCCTCAATACACTTTTCTCGTCGAATGTTTAAATGTGTAATGGACTTTCTGATTGTCAGTGGGTCATTTCTTATAATATTGTAAGAATGAATAATTCTATCAATGAGTTGTTGCTACATATTTCTATTTTCGACGTAGACCATCTCTTTTAATCGCCCCCAACTGGGGATCTGGCGATCTTGGTGGCCATGAAATAGGACCCCCATTTTTTATCTGATTTCAGTCCATTGTGGGTGGAAAAATTACATACAGGGTGAATTTTTGACATGAACCAGATATGCCAGATTTTTAAATCGGGCGCTGTAAATTGATTCAAATTCTGGTATTTACTATACTGGAACACATTATGTATCTTTATAGTTTATTTTAAAGATTTCTTTATAATTACTAAATATTATTATACAGTAAGATATTTCATTTTGATTTTAAAATGAAACTTTAATTAAAAATGTAAGGAAAGTGTAAGAAAAATTTTAAACACCCAAGTTCAGCTGTCTATGTTCCGAGGAAAAATCATATCAGATTTTAGATAAATCGTATACAGGGTGAAGTATTCGATATGAAGTAGTTCCACAAATTTTCGCGGAGCCAGGCCTGGAATTTTGTTATTCTGCATATGTTAATTAGTTGCTAGACACCAATACGCTTTTACCAAAATATGAGACAAATTGACTTAATCGGTCAAATACTTTCACAAATTCATTCTGCCGATTTGGGGTCTACTCATACAAACTTACTCGTTTTATTAATTTATTTACATTTTTTGTGGCGTTGATAATAGGCGGCCAAGAACAAAAATTAGCTGAGTACATAGAGAAATGGAAGGACCATTCAGACAAAATTTTTCGTTTACATACATCACCCCCAAAGGGCCAGCTCCAAGAATCGAAAAGTAGATTTTCGTAGCGGTCGAACAAATTTCAATATTTTTTTTCGGGGGTTGACAATAGGCGGGCACGAACAAAAATTAGCTGATTACATAGAGGAATGGAAGCTCTATTCAGGAAAAATTTGTCCGACCGCTACGAAAATCTAATTTTAGATTCTTGGAGCTGGCCCTTTGGGGAAGATGTATGTAAACGAAAAATTTTGTCTAAATATTCCTTCCATTCCTCTATGTAATCAGCTAATTTTAGTTCGTGGCCGCCCATTCTAAACCCCCGATAAAAAATATTGAAATTTGTTCGACCGCTACGAAAATCTAATTTTATATTCTTTGAGCTGGCCCTTTCGGGGAGATGTATGTAAACGAAAAATTTTGCCTAAATATTCCTTCCATTCCTCTATGCAATCAGCTAATTTTTGTCTGTGGCCGCCTATTGTCAACCCCCGAAATTAAATATTGAAATTTGTTCGACCGCTACGAAAATCTAATTTTAGATTCTTGGAGGTGGCCCTTTGGGGGAGATGTATGTAAACGAAACATTTTGTGTGAAAAGTGCTTCCATTTCTCTATGTAATCAGCTATTTTTTGTTCGTGGCCGCCTATTATCAACCCCCGATAAAAAATATTGAAATTTGTTCGACTGCTACGAAAATCTAATTTTATATTCTTGGAGGTGGCTCTTTGGGGGAGATGTATGTAAACGAAAAATTTTGTGTGAAAAGTGCTTAGATTTCTCTATGTAATCAACTATTTTTTGTTCGTGGCCGCCTATTATCAACCCCCGATAAAAAATATTGAAATTTGTTCGACTGCTACGAAAATCTAATTTTAGATTCTTGGAGGTGGCCCTTTGGGAGAGATGTATGTAAACGAAAAATTTTGTGTCAAAAGTGCTTCCATTTCTCTATGTAATCAGCTATTTTTTGTTCGTGGCCGCCTATTGGCAACCCCCGAAAAAAAATATTGAAATTTGTTCGACCGCTACGAAAATCTAATTTTAGATTCTTGGAGCTGGCCCTTTCGGGGAGATGTATGTAAACGAAAAATTTTGTCTAACTAGTGCTTCCATTCCTCTATGTAATCAGCTAATTTTTGTTCGTGGCCGCCTATTATCAACGCCACAAAAAATGTAAACAAATTAATAAAACGAGTAATTTTGTATGAGTAGACCCCAAATCGGCAGAATGAATTTGTGAAAGTATTTGACCGTGGTGGAAAAGTGCCGCTTGGAGTTGGCCGGCCGTGAGCCAAGATTACTTCGGTATAAGTTTGGTGCTTGCCGGTCGGGTTCTAAGATCACCGAGGTTGTTTTGATCAAGATCCATAATCTACCCTGTATATTGATAAAGAAAAGAAGACATTTTTAATGGTCATTTGATAATCCCCTAAGGTGTCTGTGCATATGGTAGAAGTATGTACAGATCCTCGTGACTCACCCTGTATACGTATTAAATTTTTAGAATTTATAGAGTATTCTTACAAATTTCGGCCATACAATCAATCCAGACTAGAAGTAGAATAGTTCTAATTTAGAAATTCTGAACAATCACTTTTTACCTGTCGCCCTTCAAATAAGAGAGGTATAGTAATCATGCTAAAAATTGGGTAGTGAGTTTTCAATGGATAAACACGTTTTAAGGTTCCTAGAATACGATTTTGATATTTTCCCGATGATGTCTGTGTGTGTATTAGTGTGCTACTGTGTGTCTTAGGATGGATCTTGTAGTAACGATAACTCAAAAACCACTGAATAAAAATGAAATTTTACGTACAGGATTCTGATACCCTAGATTAGATCTGATTAGATTTTGGTGTCAATCGGACAACCGGAAGTGGCAGTTGCTATGGTTGATGACGCCATTACTAAACAAAATGGCAATAAAGTTTTACACATACATTTTGTATACACTATAGTTTATTTTCGTATCATTAAAATTTTCAAAACTTTTACCATTTTTGACAGATTTACAATTTTTTCATACTTTTTTGTGTTAACGTATAAATTTTTAATTCAAAAGAAGTCATGTGTTGGCCACATCGGATTTTTGTTTACTTATTTAAAAATTTTTATAAATTATATAAATATATACATTCCTTTTCTGTAAACGACTGTTTGGTCATAAATTTGTCTAATATTTTAATTTTTGCCGTTAGTTCTTTGTTCCCATTAACGCAGTGCTATTAAATCTTCTAATAAATATAATAATATCTAAATGCTTTGTTAAAACTTGTAGTAGCAGTAAAACGGTGTGGTAAGGCAAGGTAATTTAAACTCTCTCGGTGAGATTGCTTTTGTCCATTGTCCGGCAGCATCCGTTTTGTAATGTAATGATAGAAGTACCGTAATACAACTTCTCATCGCATAGAATAATGATGGACTTGGATAAGGGCCGTATTTAACATTTTAAGATGTAGATTAGTATTTAATATTATATTTAGTTTTGCGAGATGATTCAGAATTAATTAGAAAATGGATAATGTTATATAAACCAAAATAAGCAATGTACTACTAAATATATTTTTTTAATTATACGTTTGAGGCCTGAGGGTGACATATTTATGCTGAAACTAGTAACCAACTTTAAGTTTAATTTTTTTTTTGTAATATAAGTCGATTTTGTTAGTTTTTGGTTTAACCTTAACTTATTATGAATTATTTTTATATTTATTAAGAATGTCAAAGAATATATTGCACTTATACTATTTTTAATTGAACCCAAATAATATTGAGGTAATGAAACTCGAAGTTAAAGTACCACAAATATATTTATTAAAGATGATACGGAGACGACTAGTTTCGGCGAAATTTCGCCATCATCGGCCATACTTTTCAGGGGGGTTATTAAAATTAAAATTAAATGTTAACTATCATAGAGACAAACTAAACTGTTGGGTGAACGAATAAAAGCATTTAATAAAAGGTGGTACTGGTGTTTGATTTATTAATTAAATTAAAAGAAGTGAAAGAGGTAAAGATAATTCTTAATTTAGACCTCATGTTGACGAGAGTAGATAATCTACAGCAATCCTACTCTATCCGGTTTAGATAAGGGATTGTGGGTGGTGGCCCGTAACCAGTGACGTTGGGTGCTTTTATCATGGGTTAAAGTCAAGGTTAAAAAAGGTTACGGTGTCACGATAGGGACGTGGGTGTAGTCGATAATCGTGGGCGCTTATCAATTCATATTTCTGTATAAAAGCGTTGTAGAACTTGGTGTTGTATCAATAATTGAGTGAAATGGGTGTTTATAACGTGGTAATTAAACACAAGTTGCGAAGTTTTAGGGAAAGTACGCATAAGTTGTGGCATGTCGAGATGTGTCGATAGCTCGCTGTCCAACCGTACCGCTTACTACAATTTTATAAAAAAGAAATGGAGCTGGACAGACTCCTCTCCGAAGAAGAAAAAGAAGAAGATGACTACTTTGACGAACTGTATGGGTCCTATAAATAACTGGAGGGACCATTTGACAGCAGCGATGACCACCAAGACTACGACGACGACGCCGATCGACTGTATGTGCCCTATGACGAACTCGTCGAGAAAGGACCAGTTGATAGCGATAAAGATGACCAATTCGAAGGACCCGTTGATGACAGCGATGATGTTTATTAATAGTTTAATGTGCTTGGAAACAATTTCTCCAAGTCCATGGCCGCCAACGATGTCAGCAGCATCGATTGACGAACGTTGGGAATGTGAATGTGGCAATATTTTTTGCTATATTGTTTTATAAATTATAGAAAATAAAAATTGTTTAATTATGATGACGTGCAAGGTATCAATTTATTTTACCATTTACTACACTATGAAATTTTATTAGTTCAGTGAATAAAGCAAAAAAAAAACGACAACTAATTTTACTTTTTATTAAAATTAGATTCTAATTTTAATATACAGGGTGTTTTTTTAAAAAGTTTCCATCCCCGATTTAGGCTTACCCAATAATTTTTGGCAAAATTGGCGAGACACGTCGATTTTTGATTTGAGGGGGACAAAATTTTTGATAACAAACATCACTCTAACGTCAACCCCCTTCACCCCTCGCCCCTCAACTTTAAAATTTAAATAGCGAACATACCATGTGTGGCACATCAGGAAAAAGGTAATTCAATGCAGAATTCAAATCATTAAGTTTAATTTTTTTGCTAACCCCCTGAACAGAAATACAGGGTGTTTTTTACTACCCTCACTTTACTCTCGCACAATAATTTTTGAGAAAAATAGTGAGACACTTCCACTTTTGATTTAAAGGAAACGGAATTTTTGACAAAATTTGTCGCTCTACCTTAACCCCCTTCACCCCATCCCGTAACATGAAAATTTGAATGGGCGATACACCTTGTGTGGCACATAAGAGGAAAGGTAATTCAATGCAGAATTCAAATCATATCCTTTGTCCACTGCTAGGACAAAAAGACATTACATAATTTGTATCAATAATGTTATCAGTTTATTGTTAGGTATTTAGCAGTGGACAAAGGGTATGATTTGAGTTCTGCATTGAATTACCTTTCCTCTGATGTGCCACACATGGTGTATCTCCCATTCAAATTCTCATGTTACGGGGTGGGGGTGAAGGGGGTTAAGGTAGAACGACAAATTTTGTCAAAAATTTCGTTTCCTTTAAATCAAAAGTCGACGTGTCTCACTATTTTTCTCAAAAATTATTGTGCGAGAGTAAAGTGAGGGTAGGATAAAACACCCTGTATTTCTATTCAGGTGGGTAGTAAAAAAATTAAACTTAGTGATTTGAATTCTGCATTAAATTACCTTTTCCCTGATATACCACACATGGTATGTTCTCTATTTAAATTTTAAAGTTGAGGGGCTTGGGTGAAGGGGGTTGACGTTAGAGTAATGTTTGTTATCAAAAATTTTGTCCCCCTCAAATCAAAAATCGACGTGTCTCGCCATTTTTGCCAAAAATTATTGGGTAAGCCTAAATCGGGGGTGGAAACTTTTAAAAAAAACACCCTGTATAACTGATTTCCAGTAATATTTTATTTTTGTTTTCTAACGCTTGCTGTTGTTGGTAATTTTTTTCCTCAGTATACTTCTTTAGTTGTTCAATCTCTTTCATATTTTCCTTGATTTCTGATTCTAATCTTTCGTAATCTGTGTTTAATTTTGTAAGATTTGCTATATGGTGAATGGTGAGTAAGTTGTTACAAATTTTGAGAATGAAAATTTAGCCCCACTTGTAGTTTCTGCCTTATGCTTGGAACGTCGAATGATGATGTTGATGTTTGGGGTTGGGGGTGTTCTAACTTTGGTGGTAGTGGTTGGGGTTTTCCTTTTCTGAACTTTTCACTGTGGTGAATTTTTGTAAATCTGTTTCTGTTTTAAGAAATCTCTTGATATAATTTCTAAAAGTTTGATGTCTTGATTAGCAAAAAAACAGTTCATTAATTTTTAACTATTTTTTTTAAGAATAAATAATAATTATTTTCTCCACGACCATTACGGAAATGTATGCATTCTGAAATCATTTTTAATAATAGAATGTAAACATTCACACTCTAGAGTCTGAATATTTATTCTATAATACTTGCCTCTTATGCATTTTGCATGTATTTTCATTCTTTATCAAGGTAAAGAATGGATTTTCTGTAATCGAAATAAACAATATGGATTGCCCTGGATTTCAAAAGTGTCACTGTCAGATATAAAATGGCGACGGTAATAATTATTTTCAAACAAGTTTTAATTTAAACAAAATAATGAGTGAAAAATCAAGTGAAGTAGATATAGAATTTAATAATATCTGAAATTGCAAATTATGAAAAAACACCAATGCACCAGATTTTAATATCGGTAAGTGTACCACAGCACTATAAATATTAATACAATGTAATACAAATATGTCAACAAATAACTTGTGTTCAGATTTAATTTAATTTTGATTTATACTTTTTGATCGTGGAGAAAATATAGTCTGTTACTCGGTCAGAATGAAAAAATTCGACACTCGTGGTTCCTCACACTCGCTTTCGCTCGCGTTCGGAATTTTCCACTCGTGTCGAATTTTTCATTCTAACCTTGTTACAGAATCTACTATTATTTGTTTGTTTATTACGGTCTTAGCGCTATGTATTGATGTTGAAAAAATTTGAAAACTCAAAATGTTTGTTCGTTATGGTGTCTAGATATGCAGGAAACTAATTTTGAATTTAAAATACAAGATGGCGGACGATATTTATCATTATTTACAGATTCTATTCAAAATTGGTAGTGGGGGTTTTTAGGGTCCGAGATTATAAATTTTTTATCAAAATTAATAAATTAAAGATCGTTGACGAGATACATAGGTGAGAACAAGCGACCCATCGAGCTAGTATATAATATAATTAATTTATGTTTGCTAATAAAAAAAAAGTACATTCAGAAATATATTAGGTCGATCTGCGGTTTAGAATAAAACAAAATAATTCTTTTTTCAGAAATAATTTGGGTATTTCCATTTTCAATATTTTGGTATTTGTTGTCCATCGCCATCCAACTAGGAATTTACTTTAACCCATACGGTACTGTACTCCGGATACCACATCTTATACTTCCAATAGCACTTGGGTGACTACCATAGAAATCATACTATATATACTGACTCTCGAATGCCAATTCAATCAAACGAAAGTGAGATTCAAAGATATTATGATTCGTATCATTTTTTATTATTCAATACATATAGGTAACTGAATATTAATATTTTAATATTAATAGTCAAATTCCAATTTATATCTATATCTTTAAATTTAATCACGAACCGACAACACTCAACTGGTTATATAAATCTCAATTTTTAACTAATTTAAAAAAGCAAAATCAAAACCAGATCGTCTCTGGCGATAACAAATTCCTTCAAAACTGTCAAAACGAATTTCTAGCATTTCTAGCACTGTTGCTAGATTCACGAAATTCAAGTCGATTTTGAATACATTTCGCTATTGGGCATGAGTTTTTAACTAATATTTGTAGGAGATTCACTTCTCCTTTTTCTTGATATACATATCCTCATATAACAAAATGCCATGTCATACATACTCCCTCAACTCCTAAATTTTTCATATTAAAATCTTAAACTAAGATCTTACAAAAGAACCAAACTACAATAAACTCTTTTTGAAAAAAACCAACTCCTTGTTTGAAAATTATAACATGATCTTCACTGATGGGTCTAAATTAAAAAATAATGTGGGATACGGGGTTTACTCCCCCGACCATTTTTCTGCATGTGATCAATTATCCCAATTTTTTTCATTCTTCTCGGCTGAAATTTATGCTATTTACACTGCTATGAGGAAAATAATCCAGTTATTATTTTCTCGGATTCCCAAAGTGCCTTTAAAATTATTTCTAAGAGATCCTTTTCCTCATTAACGGATCCAACAGTCCTAAAAATAAAAGAAATGTATTACCAACTTTCAAACCAGAATAAGAACATACGTCTTGGCTGGATACCAGAACACCGTGGAATCAAAGGAAACGAGAAAGTCGATTCTGTGGCCAACTTAGGAAGAAATGTAGAAAGAGCCACCTTCCCCCACCAAGTAGAACTCAAAAAGTTAATATAGGGACATGTAAGCCGTTTTATCCCAATTTATGTCGTTTGGCCGTAACAATCTTTTAAAGTTGGAAAAATGCGATTTTCAATTGTCTATACCTTTAAAAATATTAAGTTTATAATATAAGTGTGATACTTTTTTGAAATCAGCTTCTCAGGAGAATTCTAAAAATGTAAAAAAATATAGGGTGTCCCATTTAAAAAAATATATGACCTTCATATGTTTCACTTTCCTGGAGCACCCTGTATGTTTCAAAATAATTTTAAAATGTAGTCCTCATTGACTTACATAATACCATTGCAATAGAAGTATACGAATATATTCCATTTCGCCATAAAACTCCGAGGCGTCGGTCGTGAATCACCCTGTATATTAGGAATAGTTTCATTGGAGTTTAGAATTAGTTCATTTGACTTTTTAATTATTAACAAGTGTAGAAAATTTATATTTTGAGATCCGTTGAAATATTCTTTGACCTTTTAACAATAGAATTATACTCCTAATTGTTAAATGATATTTTTTATTTATTACAAATAAGCCCCAGTAGCACACAATATTGGTAAAATATTATATTTATATATTGGCCCAAAATCCCAAACGTCAGATTTTTTTTTATTGGTTCAATATATGTTTTTAATATATATCCATTATTTAAAATTAATTTTGACCCAATATATGCGATCAATATTTATTCAATATTTAATTTTAATATAGGACCATTGCTGTTTTTTAACATAGGTAAAATATACTCAACACATATTCCACCATCTTAAATTTTAAATATAGGACCAATATTTTTATTTTGCAATGCTTCAATATAGTTTTTTCTTATATACCCAATATAAAACATAAATCTGGTTCCGATATATGTGTTGAATATTTAACCAATTATTTATGTTAAAATATAGAATTAATTTTCTTTATTATAGTTGAAATAATCTCAACCTATAGAACCATTATTTATGCACACATCTCAAGTATTTACATGTTTAATGCTTTGACTGACAATGCCCTTATCAAAGACATACGTTCTTGTACATAAAGAGTGTAGAAACCTAAAAACAATTATAAATTTTTATCTATCATCACTTATATAAATAATATAATTTGCTTACACATATTATCAGGTGCAGTAGCTGTCTCTTGTAACGTTCGATATCATCTACAAAGCATGTTATTAGTACACTAGATAACTTAACTTAATATAATGCTTGTAATACTTACGGACAATTTGTTTAAGTTTAAGTGGTACCAAATCTTTATCGTCACTATTGCCATTACTATGGTTATCTGGTGAACCTACTATTTCTCTATTATTAAGACTGATTTTTTTAAGTTTTAACAGTATGACTTGTGATTTCTTCATACATTGAATTTGTTACATGTTGTGGTGTAGAAGCTAGAACACAAATAGACATTATTCATGTTTCATTTTAACCATTTGGAGTTGTAATTTTGATTAAGGGTAACACTGTGACTATAGCTATGATTAGAATTCTCTAAATAATATTGTATAAATAAACCCAGTGAAATCTACCAATATCAAAATAGTAGAAAAGAATTTGTAGGTTATGAACACTAAAGCACGCCTCCGGGATTCTGCCCAATATTAATAATATTTTGCATAACTAATCTTAAATTCATACCAACTAAGTAAAATCATACCTCTAAACCTATTTAAATGCATATTTATATGTATACTTACTCCAGCAAAACACACTCTCTAGACACACACAATTGTATTACTGACAATCAAAAACCAAAATCTAATTTAATAAACAGAAGCCGGCAACTCCCAATGCGTATGTTATGCATATTGGCTCAACATGGGATAAATATAACATTATAATATTGGAGAAAGTTGTATTGCCAATAAATAACCAACATTGGATTAAGTGGCAATACGTAATACGTATGTTGTGCATATTGGCCCAACATTTCATAAATCTACTATTATAATAATGGAAAAAGTTGTATTGCCAATAAAAAACTAATGTTGGCTTAACCGCCAACCCGCAATATGTGTGTTATATACATTTGCCCAATATTGGATAAAAATAATATTACAATGTTGGAAAAAGTTGTATGGCCGATAAATAACCAACGTTATATTGATCGGCAACACGCAATACGCATGGTTTGCATATTGGCCCAACATTGGATAAATATAATATTGTAATATTGGAAAAAGTTGTATTACCAACAAATAACCAATGTTGGTTTAACCGGCAACCCGCAATATGTATGTTGTGTATATTAGCCCAATATTGGATAAATGTAATATTATAATATTGGAAAAAGTTGTATTGCCAATAATTAACCAATGTTGGTTTAATAGTGCCAATATTGGCCCAATAAACAATATTGGGCCGATGTAGCATAAACATAGGGCCCATATTGTGTGCTACTGGGGAGGTTTGTAGTAGCTATAAGAGTTTCCGCTATTTATGTGTAATATTTTATTTTATTTTAAGAAAGATTTATGATAAACTATTTATGCAAAATTATTTCTATATAACACAAAAAAATGTTTAGTTTTTCTCACTCTTATATTGATTGAGGTACAAAACAATATTCACCCTATTCCATTCACATATATGATTCCGTCGTTTTCACTTGATGTTATAAAGTGCAACAATTATACTAAACGAAAAATACAAAAAATCAGACAGCTCATTAACAAAACAAATGTCAGTCTTCTTCTTTTTTATTTTATCAGTGGTCATTTTCTTATTAAGCAACTATAGCAATTAAATAAATTTAGTTGTAATGCAATTTTATAATAATACCACCCAGTATGAAGATGATATCTTCCATACAAGTTATTATACCATCCATAAGACAAAGGTAAAAATACACTTTTGATTAAGGCTGTTCATTCAATTTTATTCTACAAATTTTTTAAAACGATGTAATGCCGTTAATGTTTTTACTAAAGACCAAAAAAAAATGGTGAAAATTTGGTTAAAATTGGTTCATTAGTTTTTTGCAAATCGTTGAGGAAGAATTCCTACATACACACAAACATACATATTGTAATGTTATGTAGGTACACTCTATATATAAGAATTAGTAATAGTTATAGTTTGTGTTAGCGTTACATTCATTGGCTGAATTGTTATAGTTGTAATAGATAAAGTAAATACTGAATATAACTTTTATATGGAAGTGGCAAAAATAACAGTTTTAATACGGAATAATGCGGTCTAGGACGTTTCGACGTGGCCGTTTCGACGCGGCCGGTTCGACGCGAGGACGTTTTGACGCAGACCGTTTCGACGCAGCCGTTTCGACGCGAAAGATGTAATTTTATTTTTCTTTTATTATTTTTGAGGTAGGTAATAAATGATTCAAAACAATATGTTTTGGCTGTTTTTTTGTCACTAGCTATGTTTAAGGTAGATAAAATAAAAAAAAAAATAGTTTTTGACTGTTTATTCAAATAAATTGTAAAAGCTCTATTTTTTGAAGTAATAATTAGCTTTTTAAAAATATTGTGTTAGCACACATGGCACTTTCCCTCTAGATTAATATTTTAATAGTTTAATATTGCCCTTTATTTTATTGATTGATATTGATTTTTAAAATGTTAAACCCACCTAAAAACCGCCTTCCTACGTTCTGATTTCTTCCAAAAACTAATTAGCTCCAAATTTTCAATGTTTCTATTATTGATGAAAATGTCGTGAAAATCAATATAGCCGTTTTTTCTATAATTTATTCAAAAAAATGAGGGGGTAATCCCACCCAACTTTCCGAACACTCCTAGTAAAGTAATTGTTTAATCGATTATTTTAATTTTTCTGTATCAAAATACATTAATAAAGTATGTTTAAAACAATTTTTAAAAAAATTAATTTTTTGTCAAAAATTCATGGGTAACCATTGAATTATTTAAATTTTTTACATTTTTAGCTATAACTTTTACAAATATTATTTTAAAATTATGAAATAATTTACCCACATGGTACTTTTGGATTCCTTTTGGATATACTATTTACTTTTTTCATTTTTTTTATACTTTTTGATAACATGAAATTACAAAAAATTTCAAAAATATTCTTTATTTTTGCTTTAATAATTGCAATTCAAAATTCGAAGAAACTAAAATACCGTAAATTTAGAGTTTTATATTATCTTTCGAATGGTGAAAATCCCATTTTAATATCTTTGATATTTTGAAAGTTATTCAATTTAGTTTAAAATCATAATAAAATTTCAAATTTTTTTGATCCTTTTTTTTCAAATTCCACATTTTTTTTTATCAAATTTTGAAAAAAATCGCAATTATAAAGTTTTTAATTGCAAATTTAACGGTATTTTTTTTAAATTTTTAATATTAAAATTCATCTAAAAAAAAATTAATTTAAGAAGATAAAAATTATTATAGGAACTAGCGGCGAAACTATGCGGAATTTGAAAACAAGATGCAGATAAAATTTATAGGAAATTTTATATTCTACAATTTTTATGTACTATAATTTTTCATAAAAATACATAATTTTGGCTCAAAATTTAAAAAAAGGCGCAAAAGTCAATATATATATTTCTTCCACGCCTCCTAGAGGCGAAACTATGCGGTATTTGAAAAAACAGTAATCATAAAATGTGTAGAAAATTTTATGTTCTATAACTTTGATAGCCTGTAATTTTTCATAAAAATGCATAATTTTGGCAAATTTAAAAAAAATATGAAAAAAATTAACTTTTTGATAAATCTGGCAACAATGGCAAAAGTTTTTGAAAATTAAAATTATTCGAAATTAAACTATAATGAATAAAAAATATATGTATTAAACTTTATTGCCATCTTGTTCAGTAATGACGTCATCACTTACAGCAACTGTCACTTCCGGTTGTCCGATTAACACCAAAATCTATACAGGTCGTGTCCTTGCTAGCCTAAATATGTATATAAAATTTCATACAAATCGGTTCAGCCGTTTAGACGCTATCGTGTTCACACACACACACAGACACACCTACACACACACACACACACACACACACACACACACACACACACACACACACACACACAGACACACACACACAGACACACACACAGACACACAGACAGACATCATGCTAAAAATGGTATAAATGGATTCAGGTGACCTCAAAACGTAAAGATCCGTTAAAATCTGGGTAGGGTCAAAATATCATGATCGCAATACTTTCCTTCTATACAACTCTGTTGTTCGGAAAGTAAAAATCAGTCAAAAGTAGATTTTTCCATTCATAATTATCTACCTAAAAAAATATCTACCTAGAAAATAGTTTGTATTTTTTTACCTACCTAAAAAATAATAAAATTAAAATAGTTTTCGCGTCGAAACGGCCGCGTCAAAACGGCTTGCGTCGAAACGTCCTCGCGTCGAAACGGCCACGTCAAAACGGCCGCGTCGAAACGGCCGCGTCGAAACGTCCGCGTCGAAACGTCCCATTCCGGGAATAATGTAAGTAAGAAGGATTTTAATGTTATTGGGTAAATTGTAAATTAATAAAGATAGGGCTTAAAGCATTTGGTTTGGAAATGTCAAAGTGATGGGAAAGAGAACATTCCTTGTCATGTGGACGTGTCTTTTTGGGAGAGTGGGGTTAGAAATTTTATAAAATGGTTTAAATTAATTAAGTAGGCAAAAATAAAAAAAAAATGAATACAAGGGGAATCAATAAAAAAGTTTGGAAATAAGAGGGTTGTCAGATTAAAAAAAAACTTGTCAATAAAAAAAATATTTAAAAATAAAAACCTTTAAAAAAAAAACTTTATATACAAGAAGGATTAAAAAAAAGCATTTTGTAAGAATCAGTAACAGAAGTATTGAAAGAAGTTGTAAGCGATGTTAAAGAATTTCAATAAAAAAAAATTAAAGACGAACCCAAACATTATTGTTAATTTTTTTTAATGAAAAGAAGAGCATACAAAAACCGATGAGGAGATACTACCTTATCCACTATTTAAATTTGACAAAATATTGGACAAGGTTGAATCATTATAGCGCGTGTTCGGCCGATATTACGCAAATCCGTGCGCAATCATGTTCCTACCTTGTCCACTATTTAAATTTGATAACATGGTGGATAAGGCAGTAACATCAGGTTACTTACTACCTTGTCCACTATTTAAATCATGTTACTACTGTGTCCAATATTTTGTCAAATTTAAATGGTGGACAAGGTAGGAACATGATTGCGCACGGATTTGCGTAATGTCGGCCGAACGCGCGCTTCAACCTTGTCCAATGTTTTGTCAAATTTAAATAGTGGATAAGGTAGTAACATAAATGCGCGCGTCCGGCCGACATTTGGCAAATGTCGGCCGGATGCGCTCGCTTCGCTCGCGTGTCTTGTGCTGTCGACAAATATTACTACTGCCCGCCAATACTTCACCTTTGGTGAAGTATGGCAAACCATAGTATTTTTTTTGCTCCAAATGACTTAAAATGTCATGAAACGTGGAAAAAATTGATTTTTCGCGAAAAAAAAGTCTGTCTGTGTGGATGTGTGGATGTCTGTGCACACGATAACTCGAGAACGGTACGGCCGATCCGGAAAATTCTTTCGGCCATCGGTTTTTATTCAAGAAAGAAAGGCTCTATCAGAAGATGAGCAATTTCAGGTCCGAGGATCCTGGTCCCGCCTACTAAGTGAAACTTCTATTCGAGAGGTCTCGATAAGGAAAGCAAATTTCTCGATACTGATTTCTATTAAGGTGTTGAAGTCAAGACCGGCTCGTTGAAAAAAAAAATTCGAATCGGACTTTCTTTCGCTGACGGAAACGAGCCGTAGTCTTGAAAAATTAGCAATAAATCAATCATATGATCAAATCATAACTAATTGATGGAAACGATGAGTTCATTTCCGTAAGTGCAGAAAAACTGGCGGAACTAGAGTCATCTATTTTTTTTAATTGAAACCCACATTTTGTATGTCAAATTTTAATTGATAGTTCGATTCTAATTACCTTAAAGTTAACATTTCCAAAGTTTCAAAAAAGGGTTAGACAGTTTCAGGCCACAGCGTTTAATTTGTAGACAGAAATTTAAGTGTTTTATTTTATAGAAAAGAAGGTTTAAATTAAGTGCCCAAATCGAAATCCTTGGATTTCTCGACAATTAGCCATCCTTTGGGCGATTTCTGATGTTGTCCAGTGCCCAAACTTTTCAACAGCGCATTTCCGCAAAGTTTCAATATTATAATGAGACTTGCATTGAATGGTACAGAATCGACTTTGAACCATACTCATATCAGATTTCCAGTAATCCGAAGTGATCAACTTGGCATACAGCGCATTTTCAAATATTGAAAACCATACCAGTTAATAAAAATTCAGATTTATATTAATATTTTCTTACTAAAATTCCCATAAATCTCTCAACAATAACTATCGTCTATAACTTGGCAACAGCGCATTTTCGCAAAACAACAGTTTCCTATAACTGATTTCCGCTAAGCCAAATTTTAACCTTACATTTATTATATATTCAGGTCACAGTTCAAAGTATCCAACTATATCTTGCATTACCCACGAAGTATCACCTACAAACAGTTTTTCGTAAAAAAAAATAGAATAAAAATTTGCCGTCCTCAATTTTATTGCGAGATTAGGTTTTTTATGATTTCGTTCAGAAATACAATTAAAAAAGTAACCAAGAGAATGGTACGTATTTCATTTGATAATGGAAATCAAAAATCCAGTAAGAACCGACAGGAGTCAAACGAACAATCACGTAGTCAGGTTTGCCAACATTCTATAAATAAAAAATAACAAACGTAATTGTCAGCTGATTAACTCAACTTTAGTGATCTGTCAAAAATTCAAATTAGAGTGAATTTTTGAAAAAATAGTAGTTTTTTCCGCAACAATGTGCTGAAAACAAGTAAATACAAGCATTTGTAGTGTTTTGATAATAATTAGGAAGAAATTTGCCCACGTGAGAGCAGTCTACATGAAAAGGAGGTTTCTGGATCTCATTGGTTTTCAAAACAATATACACTGTGTTTAAAAAAATTCCTGTCCGTAGGGTCGACAGGGGGAGGTAGATTTCTGTTGTCTAAATTTGAGACTTTCACCCTTTCCGAACCCACGATATGGTCAGATCGAAAAAAGTTTCAAACGAATAAATTTTATAATAATTAGGACATAAAAAAAGTCTAATGACCTGTTTCAATATTTTCAAAAATAGCGATCTGAATTTTTTGAAATTTCAATCCCCTCCAGTTCCATTTCCTTAGCTCCGATTTAAAAAGTTTCAGACAAATTAATTTTATAATAATTAGAACATAAAAAAAGTTTTATGGCCTGTTTCAATGTTTTTGAAAATAGCGGAGATATTTTTTTTCAAATTTCAACCTCTTCCAGTTTCACCCCCGTGAGTCGGATGACAAATAGTTTCAAATAAATTAATTTTATAATAATCAGAGCATAAAAAAAGTCCAATGACCTTTATTAATATTTTTAAAATGGCGGAGATCTGAATTTTTTAATATTTCAACCCCCTCCAATTCTCACCCCTTAGAGGTAGAATGCCCATTTGCAATTAACAAGGAAGTACTGTCCCAAAGAATTTTTGTTCCAAATTTGGTGTCGATTGGACAAAAATTGCGACCCCGACACTACTCCATTTTAAATCATTTCTAACATACCAATCAGCCTTGTCTATCTTTACAAAAAAGAATCTTCCCTTAAAACTTTTGACATATTTTTTTGTTTTTAAACTTTTTTCCTTATTCCAACATTAACAATAGCCTTTTATTAATACAACTTCATTTTATACATTTTTTTTTATATTATATATAAAAAATTCAAATCTTGCGCTTTACCTAATTACTTAAATTTTCTTTTAATATTATTTCCTAAAGTGTTTTTTTCTTATTTCATACTAATAATAATAATAATGATGTGCCAAAAATAAAAATGAGGGGGTAATCCCACTCAAATTTCCGAACACTCCAAGTAAAGTAATTAATACATTAATAAAATTAGTTTACAAAAATTAAAAAAAATTCAATTTTTTAAAAAAAAATTTTTTTTAACTTTTTATAATTTTGTATAATTTCTACAAGTATTATTTTAAAATTATGAAATATTTCAAACATAATGTAATTTTTGATCACTTTCGGATGTACTATTTACTTTTTTCATTTGTTTTACCATTTTCAATAAAACAAAATGACAAAAAAAAATAAAATTTTTATTTTATTTTGGGTATAATAATTACAATGTTAAATTCGAAGAGATTAAAATATTTTTTAAATTTAGAGTTTTATATTACCTATCGAATGATATAAATCCGATTTTAATATCTTTAATATTTTTAAAGTTATTCAATTTTTTTTAAACTTATATTAAATTTCAAAAAAAAAATCTGATGTGGCCAGCACATGACCTCTCGCCATTTTTGAATCATTTTGTGCGATTGGCACCAAAATCTAATCAGATCTAAGTTGGGGTACCAGAATCCTGTATGCAAAATTTCAAATTTTTTTATTCAGTAGTTTTTGAGTTATCGTTACTACAACATCCATCCAAACACACACACACACACACACACACACACACATACACACACACACTAACACACACACACACTAATACACACACACACAGACATCATCGCGAAAATATTAAAATCGTATTCTAGGGACCCTAAAACGTGTTTATCCATTGAAAACTCACTACCCAATTTTTAGCATGATTCCTATACCTCTCTTATCTGAAGGGCGAGATGTAAAAATTATGAATTCTACAATTTTTTGAATAAAATGTTGAAAAAACCACAATTAAAGAGTTTTTTTACTACAAATTTAAGGGTCATTTTTTTTAATTTTTTACTATTAATATTAACCTCAAAAAAATAAAACCTATTTTTGAATAATTTTAAAATCAATAAATAATTAATATCTCATTCAATTATATTCAAAATGGGCAACAGACCTTTTTATTATTAATGAAGTTAGTTTTAAAAACTAAAAAAAAATCAATTTTTTTTTCAAAAATTCATGGGTAAATCCATTGAATTGTTTTAACTTTTTTCATTTTTTGTTGATTTAGAACATCTTATATACTAATTACTATCAAAAATGTCTTTAAAATCAAACATTTTAACAATAAACTCTGTTTATAAAATTCAAACAACAGAAAATTATTCATGTTATTAAACCTTTTAACAATTAAATAACAATTAACTTATATAAAAATATTATTAAAAAAAAATACTTGTAAATTTTTTTTTTTTTTAAAACTTGTTAGTGGTTTCATTACCATTTAGAGATATGGGCCCCTCTGTCGGTTCCAGTTTGTACTGGCGTTATTACACAGGTGGAATCTGTTCCCCAAGTAATAAGTGATACCGTGGCCCATTGGTAGATGGCGTTAGCTGTCTACCTGAGAATAACATCCTTCCAAAAATATTATTATTAATTTTAAGGACACAATACAGTTTGGTGCAAAAAAAATTGTTGCATAAAGTTTTAGAGCATAAAATTTCATAAAATATTTGTATTAAATTTTATCTTGAATTTCCGATTGTTGCGCGACTAGCAGGCGCACAAAAAATGTGCATGTAGGTTTTCCTTATTTTTCCAAATTTTGAGGACAAACAATGCACTTTGGTGCAAAATTTTCTAGTGAAAAGTTGTAGAGAACCAAATTTCCTTCAATTTCTATATTTAGCTTTTTTTGAATTCCCCATACTTTCGCCGCTAGAGGGCGAAAAATATACACAATTAGACTTTTTCAGATTTAAACTTTCAAATTATCAAAAAAAAATATGACGTTTTAATGTCATTCATTATGGTCCAACAGATTTATACAGCTAAAATAAAGTGTCTTTTTATGAAGAAAAATCAAAATCTACCCAATCGCAATACTTTCTCTTTATGTATGTTATATGTAGCATGGAATTAAAAATCAGATATTTAAATATGTTCAAAAAATATGTATTCAATTATTTTTAAACGAGCCAGTCCCTCGCTGTTCTCGTATTCTACATTTCCCATCATACTCGCAAACTCAGGTGTGTGTATGAGTGAGTGTGTATATGCACCACAATTTAGCATACCTGTTTCGGCGCCAACGGTCGAAAAATCGACTTTGGCCAGTTCATCTTTGCAAAACCAGCTCTTTCTTTCACTAAAGATCTTTTTCTTTCTTTCTCTTTGTGTCGTGTCAACTCGTTTATTCGCAATTGGTCCTACTGACACATTCAGATCGGATCAAAAGATAAAATGATTTTTTCTTCAACAGTTTGATAATTAATTTAAAAATTTTGGAATTTGTCCACGGAATTAAATAGTGTAAAATTTATAAAATATCAGCTACTTGAGGAGCAATTAACTTAAATCGTGCAGAAATAGTTTTTTGGCATTTTTACATCGCAAAGAAATGAACTTTGAAGCCCTAAATGAAAAAAATAATTTTGTGGCACTAGTGTGAAATAGTAATGTTGTTGCACTAGTGCAAAATAGTCATTTTGTTTCACAATATATATGGCAACGTGATGTAGAAACATAATTAAGAGGTCCGCACACCACGTGACATTCGTAGTTGTCGGTTACAGAATTACCCAAGGAAAATGTGTTTCTATTCCAATAAATTGGATGTAAAAATTATTCTTTACTATTTTCCGGTCAATATTAAGAATCCTCTAAACCAATTTTTTCGAGCGCCTTAAACATGATTGTTCGTTTTTGGACGAGATCTCTCCTAATAGAGCAACTAAAAATATGCAGTTTTTTTCATGATATTTAAAATATTTATTAAAAGAGCGCGTCTGTACTATTTTTTTAAAATTTACCTACAAAAAAAAGTAGATAGTCGTATCACTTTTACTAAAACTGTTTCAAAATATGCCATAAACGCGCTATCAAGAATTAAATACAGAATTGATTGGTGAAAACCGTAGCTTTCTATCTTTAATATTAACGAAGCGCCCCTCCAAAAGCTATTTCAACATATGATTTTGGCGCCTCTTAAATATACCAACAGAAGTTGAGTTTTCAAGATAAAATTTTAATTTTTAATTCTTTTATTTAAACTTTTCCCGCAACTTTTAAAATGGACAGATATTTACAAAGGGTGTCCCAAAAAAATAATAAATAATAACAAGTTCTGCGGTTTAAAATTATAATTTTTTGCAATTTGATTATTGCCACCTTTAGCTGTACAATCGGACCTAATACAGAATTAATCCGGGACAGATGCTCCCTCGTACATTTGCTCCCCCGATACATTTGCTCCCCTGTCTTAATTTTTCGAATAATGATAAAATTTAAGTGAGACAGTTGCTCCTCTATTTCAATTAATGAGTTACCTACCTGCTATTGCCTACTAATTCTGCAAAACCATAGACGTCGAATAATAAAAAAATTAAAGATTTTTTGGTTTACTGACCCCAGGTATCAAGAAATATTGGCAAAAATTTTATCTAACTATTGAATTTTAATATTGGCTAGAAGTCGAAATGTTAACATTTTGTAAAATTGGCAAAATATTGTTTGAAAATAAAGTCCAAATATTGATGTTCAATATGGGGAGATATCGATTTTCAATATTAATTTTCCATATTGGGCAAATATTTATTTACCACAACAATATTAGGGGTATTAGGAACTGATATTGATATTTTATATTTAGTAGATACCGTCATATAGTTTTAATATTTAGAGGGAAGATCATTTTTTATTTTTTATATTATTTTATATCTTAATTGTTTATACAATTCTACACAAAATATAAAAAATAAATATGCGCTACGAGAATTACTGTGTACTTTGAATTTAATTGATAAGGGGTTGCAACCCAATTTTTTTATGTTTTGTGTAGAAATTAAAATGTAAAAAAAAATAAAAAAGTAGGGGAGCAACTGTTTCACCAAAGTTTTATAATTATTCGGAACATTAAGACAGGGGAGCAAATGTATCGAGGGAGCAAATGTATACGGTGGAGCAAACGTACGGGGAGCATCTGTCCCGACACCAAACCGAATGAGGGTCATTGTGTAACTAATCGACGATGATGAATGGGTATTACTTTGTCGATATATTTACTGATACGATGAGAGCGTTATTTGTAATTGAGCTAAATCAATATTAATTAAATTGTGAGCAAAATTTTGTTTATCGTAAAAGATAATGAAGCATTGGGCTTGTAACTTGATACATTCGTTGCCAGATGTATCCATTTTTGCAAGTTATGAGTTTTCTATAATTTATTATAATGGTTGACGTATCAAGGGCATAAAATGAATAGTATACTGCATCTTTTGTTCTTTCGATAATGGTATATTTTATGTGTTGGTATATTTAATGTGTTATAAATGAACGTAGATGATGTAATCGAATGACCTTTCTTAAATTCAACAATAAACATTTGTTAGGTAATCTACATGAAAAAAAAAGTTTTGCTAAATTTCATTCTTTATATATGTTTTTTCGCAAACATACTACTTTCCCGCTACATACAGTGTGTCCATGAATGAAATTCACAAGAGAACTATTTTTATTTTTGGTTTTATCGAAAAATGAGATTCTTGATCAAAAAATAATAACAAAAACAAAAAGAACAGCATGTCCGGGGTGATTTTATTATGTTATTATAATTATTGCTTGTTTAGGAATTTCTACAGGGTGTTTCATTGGGAGGCGGTTCTAGATATACCACATTTATTGGCTCTGGCGGCCCTTGTAACCGAGATTTTGCTAATTTCTTTCTAGGGCCATAACTGTCGAACCACCCGATATATTTGATATTTGGTACACATGTTTCTTATTCAGAAAAAAAATGAGCCAATTACTAATCACAAGAAAAATCCAGGTCCGGATTAACAAAAAATTGAAAGCAATTGTGACCTTGAAACAACACCATGTATATTGAAATTTTCAAAATCCATTTGCATATTTGAAAAGAGCACAAAAAACTAAATTAAAAAGTGCGCTTTAAATTTTTGCGCAGACAATTTAACTATTCAAATTTTGAACTTAAAGTGAAGTTTTTAAGAACTTTGAGACTAAAAAGTGGTTATTAACAATTTCATTATATGTAACCCAATGTACACCGCTCTTATACATTTATTTTGGCAGTGACAATTGAAATCAAGTAGCTATGTTAGTACTATCTGTCACTGTATGTCATTATTTATTTTATTGTTATAATTTCGTTAAATTCTATATATGTTTTAAATAAGATATCTTTAGTTTTGAAAAGTACGGTCGACGGAAAAGTTCTGTAACGAACTCGTAAATTAAAATGGCGATTAACAATCGAGATTATTTAACGCGTGAGCGAAGCGAACACTTGTTCGTTAAATAATAATTTAATATATCCTTTATGCATAATTATAAAACAAAAAATAGTTACATAGGTTATCTTATAACAAATAAACAGGCGCCACTAATGCCCGGTTTTATAAAGTAGAGTTAAATATTTCGAGTTACCCCGAGAGTTAAGACTCGGGTTAAAATGCAAAGAACACTGAGAGTTGGGCACAACATAACCTTACATTTTTTTAAATTTTCTGTGGATTAGCCATTAGTGATGTGGAAAATTTCACGTTCAATAATATCTTGGGTTGACTGTTTAGATAAACGGAAACGCGCAATGAATTCTTTATAATTCCAGTAATCTAAAGTATCTATTATAACTCTAAAAAACATAGGCTCCCGAGGTGCCTCAACTATTTGAATAGTATCTTCCTCATTATATGTTAGGAAGTCATCAAAAATTTCAAATACATTTCTCACTTCATCCATATCTAATTAATTTTTAAATGTTTTGGATAATATATTATATACTTTATTAATTTTTAAAGTATCCAATAAAAAACAGTGCAAAATAGTTTTTGACCATGGAAAAAAAAATTTGCATATTTTATTTTGACATAACCTTTCATCGCATCACAATTTAAGCATTTTGCGCATGACAACTCTAAACTCCAGAGTTAACCCGAGCCAAATGGTGGGGCAAGGTTAACTCAAACCCTGATTTATAAAACGCTGTATCACTCACCGGTCACCGGGTTAACTCTTGGGGCAGGGGTAACCCGAGCTTATAAAACCGGGCATAAAAGGCACCGAATCCTCGGATCGGCTCGGCTACTGTCGGCAAGATTGGTCTCGCGCGAAATTTAAACTCGCATGCCGTTCTGTCACATGAAAAGAATATAACCTCAATTCTACAGTAAACAAAACACATTTTTAGTAGAAATATTTGCAAGAAATTTTGAATATTTTTGTGGTTGATTTTGTTCTACTTACTGGCTTTTAGTGTTTAGAAATCATAATTTGTTGTTCATTAATTATAGAATATTTCGTAATAGGGGAATCAAAGCAAGCTATAGGTAGTTTGTGAATATTTTTTATTCTATGTTAAGAATTGTTACATACCTACATAATCGAAGAAAAATTTTTTACCCATAGATGTAGAGTTATACCTACTTGCAACCTTTTTTAATATAAATATGAAACAACAGGTAATGGAATAAAAAGTTCTTTAAAATTACTATACTCAAATTATTTTCAAGATATAATAGCAAATATCGTGCACGAATTGAAAAAGCTTGTGGATCTATAAAAATGTATGGAGTATGCATGCCCATCTCGTTTAAAAATCTTACATTTTCTTGAAAATGGTAATCAGAATTGGCATGAGTTTCTGTTTTAATTTTAGAAAAAATCACTGTATGTCTCACTGGGCCAATGGCTCTTAAATTGGTACTATACAAAATACTGTTACTGTCTTGGGTGAAAATCTTCCAATACTTATAGATAGAACACATTGCAAAACAAACCAAAACAGAAATATGGAGTTTCCAGTGACTTTTTTTAAAGTAGTTGATTAGACCAAGTAGTACAAGGAATTAAGCGCACTTTGAGTCAGAATGCAAAACTTCATACTGCAAAATATGTAAGGTATGTATTCGTCATATGTGTGGTTACTCACATTTTTCAATTAAAACTACTATGTGTAAACACATACATTTCTATGTTTATATGAGCAGGGTAAGTGAAGCGATTCTGTTTTAGGTGAAGTTGTGGAAATATTTTTGAAAGAAAAACCATCAGACATTAAAGCTGGGCTTCGCAAAGAGATTGAGAGGTTTATTGAGAAAAATATGTGAAAAAGATAGAAAAACATGAAAGAATGAAAAAAGACATTTTGGTTTAAACTGTATCAATACTCCAAAGATCGTTAAATACTAAGACATGATAAGTACTGGATGAATGTTTAACATATATGTATGATTCAAAATTCGCATTTATTTTTAATAAGGTGTATAGGACAGGATTCTTTACTTCAAAAAAAAAACTAAAATAAGACCTAATTTCTTTACATTTTTTTTAAAACTTTTTTTTGTAGTTGTAGCATTTGTTATACGTGTATGTTAGGTTAGGGCTTCAGTATTTTGTACTTGAATTTGTGGTAATAGAGTTTAATATTAGTTTCTAACATAAAAATATATAATTAAGTGTGTGTTAATAATTCATACTTTTTTAGCCATTAAATATATTGTAATTAGTGTAGTGATTTTGGAAAAAAAACTTTAACTCGTAAGCTTCTTGCAGTTTACTCTTACGAGTTGTAATTGAAACTGCACATATCCTTTCATTTCAATAAACTGGTAGAGGATAAGTAAATGTCTTTTATTTCATAAAAAAATAGATATATAACACTAACATCATTCGCAGCATATTAAAAAAAGCTTGTAAAGTTCTATGGTAAGAATTTTTACCGATTGGTATGCTCAACTGGGTTTTGAAAGTCACAAATCTGGTGTAAAATTAAAATTCCAATTGAATATTTTCAATCTCTCTTATAGCTACCTATTAATTTTTTAATTCGTACTGCTACATAAAAATTTATACATTTCTTTCATATTTATATTAAAAATGGTTACAGGTAGGTATAACTATATACATCTATGAGTAAAAAATGTTTCTTCGATCATATAGATATGTAACAATTCTTAACAAAGAATAAAAAACATTCACATATTCACAAACTATGTAGCTTGCTTTGATTCTCCTATTATAAAATATTCTATAATTAACGCCCAACAAATTATGGTTTCTAAACACTTATAAGAATAAATGTATAGCCGTTTATATACCATAGAATAAGCTTTATACCCGACGTTTGTAAAAGCGGCCCTAAAAATAAGCCAATACTTTTCATAAGTAGAACAAAATCAACCACAAAAATATTCAAAATTTGTGTTCTTGCAAATACTTCTATTAAAAATGTGTTTTGTTCACTGTAGAATTGAGGTTAGATTTTTGTATTCTTTTCTTGTGACAGAACGGCATGCGCGAATTTAAATTTCGCGCGAGACCAATCTTGCCGACAGTAGCCGAGCCGATCCGAGGATTCGGTGCCTTTTAGTGGCGTCTCAAATAAACATGGTTAATAATATAATAATAATAATAATAAGTGTTATGAGAATGACAAAAAGAGTGAATAAAGGTAAGATACCGATAAGTGTTAGTACGCTTGTTTCGGTGCTTAATGTACTTAAAAACATAAAAAGTAATTTAATACACATAACAATCAAAGTAAAAGTATGGTATATACCGATAAACGTTTATACGTTAGTTTCGGTTAATAAAGTAGAGGAATTCATAGTAAGTAAATACAGGTACAATAATAATAATTGATTTAAATAAATTTCTGGAATATAATAAATAAATAATATTTTTTTTAACTGCTGTCAAAATATTTATTTATTGTTGAAATTACGGATTCAATGATGAATTGTCTTAACTGCTTTTTAAAGGTTGGTATATTCTTGAGTGATTTAATTGTATCAGGAATCGTGTTATATAGTTTGGGCGCTAAGAATGTATATGATTTTTGTGAAATTGTTTTCAACATAAGCGGTATAACATAATGAAGTCTTTGTCGAGTGTTATGTTCATGGGACGGAAGGTGGGACCTGTGCTTATTTATATGTAACTTAAGACATGATGCAAGAAAGAATAATTGCCGCAGATTTCAAATATTACTGTCAGCACGGAGCGCTTCTGTAGGATATCTAGCATTTTTTTCAAAAATTCATTTTAAAAACCTTCGTTGAATTACTTCAAGTGGATGTAAGTGGGTTTTTGAAGCTCCTCCCCAAACTGTTATTGCATAACGAAGATGGCTTTCAACAAGAGAGAAGTATAGAGTTTTTAAATGATTTAAAGGTAATATTGTTTTAATGATTCGAAACTTATATAAGATGGGTCTTAGTTTATTAATAATATATGAAATGTGTAGATCCCATCTTAGATGTGAATCTATAATAACACCTAAATATTTGATTTTTGTTTTTGGTAATATATTAATTATTAATTAACATCTAAACGAAAAAAAGGGGGAGAGTCAGTAGAATGCCAACTGAACGGTAGGTAATTAATTTTCTCTGTGTTAATTGTTAGTAATTTATATTTAAGCCACTTTACCATAAACGCGAAATCCTGCTCTACATTAGTTTTTAAGGAGTGCCAGTTGTGATCCTCATGGAATGTGTCATCTGCAAAACCAATTATTGTTCCTTTACTTTCCAGTGAAAACAAGCCATTTACATAAATATTAAAAAGTGTTGGTCCAAGTACCGAGCCTTGTGGAACACCATATTCAATTTCCTTTGTAGCGGTGACTACATTACTATTACTCACTCTTACAACTTGGAATCTGTTACTTAAGTAACTTTCAAATAGCTTCAGGCTATTACCTCTAATTCCGACATCATTTAATGATTCTAATAGAAGAGTATGGCTGACACTATCAAAGGCCTTAGATAAATTTAAAAATACGCATAAACTTGGCTTGGTTTGATTTAATGACTCTACAATTTTTGTGGTCAGTGATAATATTGCATCCTCGGTTGATTTTTTTCCCTAAACCCAAATTGACA
The DNA here is from genome assembly GCA_963243735.1 of Neocrepidodera transversa. Lineage (NCBI taxonomy): Eukaryota > Metazoa > Arthropoda > Insecta > Coleoptera > Chrysomelidae > Neocrepidodera > Neocrepidodera transversa. The sequence continues at coordinate 27,871,773 of OY725343.1, read as the reverse complement.
CTCTGATAGGATTTTATATTTTTTCAAATAGGAGTCAAGTCGTTTTTTTATGATTTTTTCGAAAATTTTTGACATATGGGTTACTAAAGATATCGGTCGGTAATTGGAAATATCAGAAGGGTCCCCTTTTTTGTGTAAGGGAGTAACAATGGAATATTTAAAAGCTGTTGGGTATATGCCTTGATTTATACATTCATTAAGTAAATAGTTAAGTGGATCAAGAATATATGGAGTTATTATTTTAATTGTTTCAGCTTTTAAATTATCCACTAAGAGTCCTTTTTTATTTTTATGCTCACCAATTGCATTTTTTATTTCCGTTCGAATACAAATGAGTTTAGATGGGGGGAAAATTTTTATCTTTTTTTATGGATTTGACGATTTTTTTTCCCAATTCGACAAAAGTATTATTAAATAACTATTAATAACTTGTTAATCGCCTTTATTAATACACTTGTTCGTTAAATAACTATTAATTATCAAATACTAATGAAAATAATAACGGCAATAAAGTAACTCCGTCACAACCCATTTTAATTTTTGATGAAGAACATTTTTATTATAAAAATGTTATCTTATATTTCAACTCTTGAATTTTTTAAATAACAATAGCTCATTTGAAAGGATATATATTTGATTCTTTATTCAACTGTTTAAAATTTACTTCATTAGTTTTACTTTATTAGTTTTCCAGTTAATTTAGTTTAAATTTTAAAATCAACGGACAAACAACATGACACTGTTTGTTAATTGGATTAAATAATTTTAAACTGATACTTAAATTATTAAATTTTAAAGCTACAATGACATTTTTAAATTAACAGAAAAGTTAATTTTTATGATAAAAAACACCAAAGCAGCCTTCTTTTATTATGTTTAATGAAAAAGCGTTTTAACGATCTCGTCCAAGTAACACATAATAATTGTTTTTTCGAGACAAAAACAATCTTAAAAACAAGAGCTAATAACAGACATGAGCGGTAGTACCGGTAGCTTGTATATATGATGACGGTACGGTGGCACAAGCTATAAAAGAAACTCAACATCGTGATAACATTGGCGGTGTCTTTATCCCGTGCTGGTAATGTCGGTTTCTTTAATACCGACTAAGATAAAAAAAAATCCCATGAGCTTTCAAGCACACTCCCCGATTTTATATATGGATCTAATTGTAAATAATTGAGTACGAGGGTACTACTGAAATTAATATAATATTAATTGAAACTAATGATAGATTAAAGAAAATGTATAAAATTGCCATTTTTGTTTTTTATTTTGAATGACTGTGAAATTATGTTCAAGATACGGAATAAAAAAATGTTAGGTATTAGTTAGATAGAAGTTGAGACAAAGAGAAAAATAATACACATTTAAATCTAATATATTATCAATGATTTTGATTTGGATTGCTGGAATAAATACCTAGTGCAAATAAAAGTTAAAAGAAAAATAATCAAAATTTGATATAGAAAATAAACGGGTCTTTGGTTTAAGGTTACAGCCTGTTGGATATAAATAAAAACTAATTAAGAGGCGCCAATATCATATACAGGGTTTTTAAGGGTAATTGGGATTTCGTAAACCGTAATAGATATAAAGTTGATTAAATGGGGAAAAAGATGTTTAAATTCAATATGAATTTATTGATTTTTTCAAAATTAAAATATCAGGTCCGGTTTGAGAAATATTTAGGAAAACCCGAAATTCACGATTTTCGTTTTATTTTATTATTTTAAAGATAGAAAAAAAGTTTATAAAACTTTTTTGTTGAAGCCCACATAGCGCTTAACATAGTGTATCCAATTTTTTAAAAGCGTTTTGTCTTTGAAGTGTCACCCTCAACTATTTGTTTTTCAATACTGACCTGTACGTTTTATTTCATTTTTGAAATCTCCATTTTTTTTCTATCCAACCAAGTAGAAGGCTTAATATTTTCATTACATTTTGATAATAAACTGTAAAATAAAAAGGATTCCTTGCTTTAATGGAATTTGACTCTACCTCAAGGACGCTTAGCATTTGATATGGGCGAAATAAATGGACATTTTGATCCAAGACTGGAAAAACTTTGAGACAAAAGCCTTACTTTCTTTTTCATAAAGCTATACGAATTTAAGGCAAGAAACTTTGATTTTGTCATAATAAACAATGATTTTCGTTCAAACTTTTAAAGTTTGTTTTAAAATAGTGCGATTTAAAAAGAAAGGTAAGAAAGAAAGGTAATTTTGTCTTAATATATGAGACTTTTGTTATAAAACCAGCAGACGTTCGATCCAAAATCTCATGATTATAGTCAATTCTTATTTTGGAATGATTTTTTTTCAAAAAGATTTGAAACGGCCTTGGAACAAAATTCATGTGGTTTTGGTTAAAATTCATTACATTAGGAATTTTCCTATGAACAAAACCATGTTACTGCAAACACGGTGTAATACATACTTTTATACAAGCGAACTTGCCAATGGTAAGCGCCACTTTTTGTGTTCACAGATACGTGCTTTTGTCTGTAAGTACATTCTAGAGCAGGTACTTGCAGGTACTAAAGAAACAAATAATAACTCATTTATTAATAGCAGAATTCACACAAAATCGGGCTTGCTGGTGAAAAAGGTACAAAAAATCAAGCAAAAAAATAATCAGTACATACCCAGGTAGCAGTGTGACGTGTTAAAGACGTTGAAAATTGGTGTATTCTCGTCAACTGACGTAATTTGGGCCAAAACATGACGTGGACGTTTTTAAGACGTCATACAAAAACGTAATATATTCGTCGAATTTTGGTATTAGTTTTCGAATAAATATATAAAATCGTATTTTTTAGAAATTTGTTTATACCTAGTCAGTGCACACTGACATTCCCAATAAAATTAAAACAGAAAGTTATTTTTACTCGGCAAGATTTTGCGCGAAATCGCAGCCTTAATCATGTATTGAATAATATATTAGAAAATAAACTAAAATGTAACCAACAATTATTATTACTAAACAATAACGAAAACAGGACTTTATAAATTCCTAATGAAATTTTATTAGAAATCACTGTTTTTGCGGTGCAAACATCAGTGGCCCAGTGTTGCCAGTGGCCTGATAATTATCGAAATCTAACATAATTTTTCTTAATCTTGCTTACGAACTGATAAATCGATAATGATAACCTATAATGTAGCTAATTAGATAGAGATAAAAATTTCAAATAAATCAATATATCAATTTTTTTCTGATAGTTTATCCTGGAATCTTATAATTTTGTGGTCATATTCCAATAATTTTAGACTAGTCGTTTGACGTCTGGCAACCCTGCGTCCGCCTTTGCTTGCTTGTGTCGAAGCTTCGGCGCAATACAAGCCATTTTGTTGTGTTGTGTTTTTGAGGTTACAGTTATTATTTAATTCAATTACGATTTAGGTATTCATTTAAATACGATTGCTACCGGCTCATTTTCCATGACGGTAAAAGGGGTGTGGGTTTAATAAAAATTCGCTTGTTAGTTATTTGGTACTTTACTTACGTCCTTTCATTAACCTTTTATATATATAAAAAAAGTAAATATGATGAACAAAAAAAATAATAAAACAGTACTTTTTAACCACGGCTGCTGGAGTAGTAAACACGACCCTTATGTTCCCAGGTTAGAAAATATTGTTCTGTCAAATTTATATGATGAAATATTTTAAAATGGGATGCACGTGTGCGAGTGAAATATTTATTACAAATATGCTTTGCCAATTAGTACTAATCGTTCACAGGTAAATCTATTATTACTATTTAATATAATATACAAATTAATTAATTTATAAATCGTTCTCAGAATCCTAACCCTACTTTTAGGTTAAACAGGAGTCTCGTGCTCTTGTTTTATAATAATTTATTTGAGACCAAGTTACGATCTATAATGAATATGAGCTGTTTATCAAATATACTAAACACTATCGACAATTTAAAGTTAAAAACCAGGTAAGCCCTAAGACTAATGTCATTCATATAATTTAGCTTCTTTTATTTTCAGTACTTGAAGACAGTTCAGTAAATGAAAAGATCTTATACTTGTTAGTTAGTAGACTCTAGAACTAGTATGATGTCCTCTACGCCCCTATCACTGATCAATAGTTTACCGGATCAAAAATGGAAGAAAGGCGGCTTTGAATGGATTATATCCTGTCTTAAGTTAGCCAAAAAGCAGTGGTAAAGCAGAAAAGCATAGAACGAGCAAACATAAAACCGATGAGACAACAAGATGGTAGCGCTTGGGAACGCTCAAATCATTAAGTTCTTGTTGTGCCACCTTTTTGATATAAGGGTAACAAAAGAGGGCCTAGAAGAGAAAATATATACATATATACAACGTTGGAGAGAAGAGTTACAGAAAGCGAGCATAAGTTAGACATAAAAACTTACCCACCCAGTAAACCAAATAACGCAATTTCAACGTTGTTACAATAATACATTGTGATTCCGTTATATTTAATTAAGATACATTTAATGTTACATTAACGTTGTTACAACTGCACTTTGTGCCGCTTATTAATATTGAATTGTAAACGTTGTAAATTGAAATATATGAAAAATGTTTAATGGATGTCACATATACAACTTCTTAATATTTTATTAACATTGCACTGATGTTTAATTAATATTTATTTGTTATATTTAATTAATATTTATTGGTGATATTTAATTGATATTTATTTGTGATGTTTAATTAATATTTATCTGTGTTGTTTCATTAATGTTAATTTATGATATTTAATTAATATTTATTTGTGATGTTTATTTAATATTTACATCAAATATATTGATATGGTTTTTTTAGTTATATGCGTAGTTTTAGTTCTGTTTTTGTATGTATTGTGGTTGACTGTGAATGAAAGGTGGAAGGTTATTGTCAAATGTAAGTTTGACAATGAAAATGAGGTTATGATAAAAAGTTTAAGGTGCGTGTGAATGTATGTAAATATGTAAGATTTATTTAAGAATGTTTGTTAGAGGATTATTTTTCATTGAATTTAATAATGAGTTCACAACAATTGTGTTACAGGTAAAACGAAAAATCTTAGTGTTGTTAGTCATTTAAATTTACAGATAAAAAAAAAATATATCTAGTTAGGGGGAGAAAAAAACAAATGAAAGAGAAAATAATAAACAGTTTTTGGTTTTTGATAGAAAAAGAAAGTAATGTCATAAATAGAATATGTTTAAAAAAGAATTGTTATGAATATCATAGAAGTTGTTTTCTAGAAGAATAAAAAAAAATTATATGTTAAAAAAGGTTTATTAATAGAAAGGAAAATATTACAAGAATAAAAAAAAAAAATTAGATTAAAGAAGACATATTGGTGTACAAGAAAACGAAGTGGTACATTTGTGACTAGACGGAAGGGCAGACAGGGGGGGAGATCAAAGAATACAGGTTACAGAAGAGGAAATTCATTAGGAGGTGATACAGAAGAAGAGAAGAAAGAACTGATTAAAGGAAGACACAGCAGAGAGAAGAACCCAACCAAAAAAAAGTTTTAAGGCGCCCAAAATTTAGAAATTTAAAAAAAAATTTTTGTTTGTAATGTTTATTATTTTTTTTTAAGGAACCGAACCCTATAAGAGAATAAGAGTTTCATAATAGCCAGTCTAATATAATATATAGAGAATGGGCCATAATTAATGGGACAAAGAGTAACCAGACATATGAACCAAAATATGAGAATTGGACCAAATATGCCTTAATAAAATGTTGCTGCAGAAAAAGATACAGTGTGTCACAGCTTTTTATAAATTGTTAATAATTTTTTTGACATAGAGGTGTATTACTTTAGGTAAGGAATATGATTTTACATTTTGATATAAGGGCGCCACATGAGCGATACCTGATGATGAAATTAGGCCCTTACTTTTTTAAAGAAACTTTTTGATAATTTGTTATACCTTTTTGAACTCGTTAACTTCAACCGTTTTCGAGAAAAACGCCATTAATAATGGGCCATAAAATAACTGGAGAATCCTCATCTTAAAATATAAAGTTTTAACATAATACACATAGACAAAATGTGCTTTGTCTTACCGAGATACAGGGTGTTTTTTAATTTTGAAATAAAACACCCTGTATCCGTGTAAGGAAACTCATTTTATCAGAACGTTTCGTTAAAAAAGTTCTGGCCTAATTTCGTATCGCTCATATGGTGCCCCTATAAAATGTATAATAATAAATAAAATCATATTTCTTACCTAAATACCTCCCTGTCAAATTTGGTAACAATTTATAAAAAGTTGTGAAAATATTGCCAAAAAATGAATTTTTTTCCACTTTGACACCCTCTCTTTCCACAGCCAGATTTTACTGTGTTATTTATAAAAAGTTGTGAAAATATTGCCAAAAAATGAATTTTTTTCCACTTTGACACCCTGTATCTCTTTCCACAGCCAGATTTTACTGTGTTATATTTGGTCCAATCCTCATATTATGGTGCAAATGGTCTGTGGTTACTCTATGTTCCATTAGATATGGTCAACCCTGTTCAATAGGAAGTTATCGCCAGACTCGTCTCGTAACAATAAAATCGACTACATAATATTGGTGATCTAAAAAGTACTTAAATAATAAAACTAATTTTATAATAATACTATTTTATATAAATAAAAATAACTTTTTTAAACATACAAATTTTTTTAAATAAACTGTCTCATCCAGCAAAAAACACATTAAAACATTTTCATTAAACTTATTTTAACAGATTTCTTTTTAATCTTTGATTAGCAAATCGCAGCCACTCCATCACTACTAATTCAAAACTTCTATCTGCGGTGTCAGGAAAATTCTATCATAGCGCCTAAAAAGAAATTAATAAAATATATAAGTTCTACATAAAGTAATACATTAATAATATAAATATCACTTATTTTATATTTTTCTGGTTATTTTAATGGCATTTAAATTTCTTTAAAATATCTAAGTTTAAACGGCAGTCATGCGCATTTGAAGAATGTCAATAGTTGTAGATAAAAATGGTCAATAAACATAAAACCATAAAAGTAGTATTGGGCATCATAAAACCCAGGGGAAACAGAGTTTGTTAAATCTTCTTAAAAAATAAACTTACTGGCAAAAGTTTTCGTTATGGTTAAGTCTCCTACTTGAAAACTGTTTTTCTGGCCTGTCCACTAACACTTCAAGGCAAGTTCGTCGGAAAACAATTGATTATAAGACATCTCCTTATTAAATTCTTGTAATTAGATTATCCAATGAAAACAAATTTCTTCTCTGCAATCAATAAATAAGAAAAATAATCTACATATATTTTGTAATAGAGTTACTAGAGTTTATTAAAAACAAATGTTTCGACTTTCGGCCATTTGCTGTGAATCTAGCTACATACACATAAAGTTTTCATGTTGATTGATTTTAGAAATACAAATAATTATTTATTCACTTACTTTAGCTTCGCTCGGCCCAGAATCACTAATTTTTAATGGATACAATACAATAAACCAAATCAACACAAATCATTACAGCTCACAACTCACAACCCAACTCCAAAGTCCAAATTCAACTGCCATCCGCCAAGCACCCACACCTACTCACTATAAAATTGAAAACCAAAATTTGCCAGATGATTTAAAAGGTGGAATTAAATTTGTAAGGAAATATAAAACCGGTAAAAGTTTGAGAGGTACCTGTAATTTAATTCTTGAGCTTAATTCAAAACAGTTTAATTATTTGCTAAAAAGAAAAAAATATCTTCGTATGGGATGGAGTAGTTACCGATTTTTACTTTCCGAACAACAGAGTTGTATAGAAGGAAAGTATTGCGATCATGATATTTTGACCATACCCAGATTTTAACGGATCTTTACGTTTTGAGGTCACCTGAATCCATTTATACCATTTTTAGCATGATGTCTGTCTGTGTGTCTGTGTGTGTGTCTGTGTGTGTGTGTGTGAACACGATAGCGTCTAAACGGCTGAACCGATTTAGATGAAATTTTATATACATATTTAGGGTAACAAGGAGACGACCTGTATAGATTTTGGTGTTAATCGGAGAACCGGGAGTGACAGTTGCTGTAAGTGATGACGTCATTACTAAACAAGATAGCAATAAAGTTTTACATATATATTTTTTATACGTTATAGTTTAATTTCGGATGATTAAAATTTTTAAAAACTTTTGCCATTGTTGCCAGATTTATCAAAAAGTAATTTTTTTCATATTTTTCTTAAAAAACCAAAATAATGCATTTTTATGAAAAATTACAGGATATGAAAGTTGTAGAACATAAAATTTTCTACACAATTTGTTTTTACCGTTTTTTTGATTTCCTCATAGTTTCGTCGCTAGAGGGCGTGAAAAATAATGTATATAGACATTTGCGACTTTTTTTAGATTTTGAGACAAAATTATGGAATTTTATGAAAATTTACAAAAAATCAAAATTGTAGAATATAAAATTTTCTACAAATTTTGTCTTTAATTTTTTTTCGAGTTCCGCATAGTTTCGCCGCTAGTTTTTATTTTAATTTTTAAGCAATTTTTATCCTTATTAAATTATTATTTTTTACTTAAATTTTAATATTAAAAATTTGTAATAATTAATTTTATTATTATAATTTTTTTCAAAATTTTATTACAAAAATTGTGTTTTTTTTTAAAAATTGGCTAAGAAACATTTAAAATTATATTATGATTTTAAACTAAATTGAATAACTTCTACAATATTAAAGTTATTGAACTGGGATTTGCAATAATCTAAAGATAAAATAAAACTCTAAATTTAAAATGTATTTTAGTTTCTTAAAATTTAGAATTGTAATTATTATACACAAAATTAAGAAATTTTTTAAATTTTTTTGTAATTTCGTTTTATCAATAAGTATAAAATAAATGAAAAAATTAAATAGCATATCCGAAAAGGATCCAAAAGTAATATGTGTGTAAATTATTTCATAATTTTAACATCGTATTTGTAAAAGTTATAGAAAAAAATGAAAAAAGTTAAAACAATTCAATGGGTTTACCCATGAATTTTTAACAAAAAAATCTTTTTTTTTTAGTTTTTTAAACTTTCTTTATTAATACATTTTGATCCAAAAAACCTAAAAAAAAAGGTTTGTTTCCCATTTTGAATAAAATTGAATGAGATATTAATTATTTAATGATTTTAAAATTATTCAAAAATAGGTTTGATTTGTTTTAAGGTTAAAATTAATATTAAAAATTTTAAAAAATTACCCTTAAATTTGTAGTAAAAAACTCTATAATTGTGATTTTTTTCAAAATTTTATTCAAAAAATTGTAGAATTCCTCATTTTTTTTTGAAATTTAATATAAGTTTAAAAAAAAATTGAATAACTTTAAAAATATTAAAGATATTAAAATGGGATTTATACCATTCGATAGGTAATATAAAACTCTAAATTTAAATAATAATTTAGTCTCTTCGAATTTAACATTGTAATTATTATAACCAAAATAAAACAAAAATTAAATTTTGTTGTCCTTTTGTTTTATCGAAAATGATAAAACAAATGCAAAAAGTAACTAGTACACCCGAAAGGGATCAAAAAGTGCAATATGTGTGAAGTATTTCATAATTTTAAAATAATACTTGTAGAAATTATACAAAATTATAAAAAGTTAAAAAAAATTTTTAGAAAAAATTAAGTTTTTTTAAAATTTTTGTAAACTAATTTTATTAATGTATTTTGATGCAGAAAAACTAAAATAATCGATTAAACAATTACTTTACTAGGAGTGTTCGGAAAGTTGGGTGGGATTACCCCCTCATTTTTTGAGTTTGTTAGTGTGTTAAGGTGCTTTAATTGTTGGAAGTTCGGTCATCGTGCGGAAAAATGTGAATCTCCGGCAGTTTGTCCGATGTGCAACAAAAATCATAAAAAAGAAGCCTGCAGTGCCAGTAAGTACGAATGCACAAACTGTAAATTTGCTACAGATGTCTTGAAAATAAGAAACATTAATATTGATCACCACGTTTTTGATACTAAATGTGTAAGCTATATAAAACAAGTTTCTAAAGTTAAAGAAAGAGTTAATTATCAATAGCAATCAAAAAAAAGTCCAAACGGTAATAAAAATGATTTATTTCTCTCTTGTATGAATACAGAAAGCTATTTTAAGCACAGAGATGAAATAATATATTATACCGAAAAATATCAACCTTTAATTTTATGTTTAACTGAAACTTGTATAACTAGTGAGTTTAATGATTCTGAATTATGGATCGATGGGTATGATTTAGCACGGTGTGATTCAAGTAGTCGACATACGGGGGGAGTCATAATATTTACCAAAAAGTTTTTAAATGTGTCAAATGTAGGAACATTAATCATTAATATGAATTTTTGGTTGTTATTTACGGAAGTTAAAGTAAACGGTACTAGATATTGTATAGCAGGTGTATATAGGTCTCCCAATGCTAACATTATTCCATTCTTTGAATCTTTTTCAAAATGGATAGATGAATATGTCGAAGCACATAGCAGTTGTAGTGTGATTATAACAGGTGATTTTAACATTCATTTTGATAAAAATTGTCCAGAAAAAAGAAAACTTCTGGAATATATTGAAAATAATGGAATGAAACAACTAATCACTGAATTTACTAGAGTGCATAAGGATTCAAAATCAACAATTGACCTTGTGTTAACTAACGATTTCACTTTAGCTGCTTGTGTAGAAAAAAATTACATAATATCAGACCATTCCATATTACAAGTTAAAATACAAAACCCTAATACTGATTTAGCGGAAACTAAACAAATTCGTGTGAATATAAATTATGAAAAAATGGTCAATATATTGGTTGAAAAGGATTGGGGTTACTCTATAGTCGATGTTGATGTTTTAGCAGATATTTTTATAAGTAATGTATTATCAGCAATTGATTATGTAGCTCCTACTAAATATATAAAGATATCTAATACAAATAATAAATGGTTTGATAGTAAATGCAGACAAGTGGTTAAAGATAAAAATATAGCTTACAAAAAATTTAAATTTACAAATGAGGCAGGTGATTGGATGAACTATAAACTAAAACGAAACGAATGTGTTAGGACTTTAAGGGAATCTAAACAATATTTTTATGAAATAAATATTGATAAAAATAAGGGAAATCCGAAGTTGATGTGGAAGCATCTTAAACTAATAGTTGGTACAAAAAAATCGACAAGTAATATCCATAATTTGGTATGTGAAGGGACAGAATATAATGAGAATTTTGCGGATGTTTTAAATCAATATTATGTGGGTAGCATACAGAACATTATGGTATCTATTGAAATGGGTGAGGTTGACATTGAATCTTGCTTGGAAACAGTGCCCCTAAACGAATCTACAATGTCGACGTTTAGAACAGTAACAATAAGTAATTTATATGAAATCATTAAAACTCAAAAAAGAAGTCCAGTACAGATGAGATAGGTCTTGATTTAATAAAGAATCTCTTTCATGTAATTGGTTATCCATTACTTAATTTAATAAATACAAGTTTAGAAAAGGGTATTGTTCCACAGCGATTTAAAACATCAACAATAATTCCAATCCCAAAAGTAGCTAACACAAATAAGGCGGATCAGTTGCGACCCATAAATATGCTACCATTTTGTGAAAAACTTTTAGAAGTAGTTGTTTACAATCAAATCATGGATTTTATAACTTCCAATGAAATACTATGTAGTTATCAATCTGGCTTTAGAAAAGCTCATTCTTGCGAGTCAGCTCTACAATTAGTTGTTTCAGACATGAAAAATATTCTTGACGAGCCTGGAGTTGGTATCTGTGCAGTTTTCATTGATCTTAAACGTGCCTTTGAAACAATCGACCGTAACATCCTACTTCAAAAGTTAAAAAAATATGGATTTAGGGGAGCTGTCTATGATTGGTTGAGTAATTATTTATTTAAGAGATATCAAGTGACTAAAATTAATAATAAAATGTCAAACCCAGAATTAAATACTTTTGGGGTTCCGCAAGGGAGCGTGCTCGGACCCTTACTATTCATAATTTATATAAATGACTTGGGAAAGGTTCTTAGGAAATTTAAAATAAAACATTTTGCAGATGACACATTCATTTATTATTTTGGGGACAATTTTGTTGAGGTTGTTAATATTGTTAACCATGAATTGGGGTTGTTAACATCCAAATTTAAACAAAATAAATTAAAAGTTAATGAGATGAAATCTAAATTTATGTTTATTGGTAACAACTTTTTATATAAAAGATTCTTAAATTTCAATTTAAATATCAAAATAAATGAAGAAGTGGTAGAAATGGTTCAAGAAATAAAATATTTAGGAATTATGTTGGATAGAGAACTAAAATTTAATAAACATATTGAATATATCTGTAAAAAAATAGGGAAAAAAATTGGATTTTTAAGGAGGGTGTCACCGTATCTATCAATTCCGACTAAATTGACTGTATATAATACACTTATTCTACCCCATTTTAACTATTGCTGTTCTTTAATATATACAGGATGTACCAATTTCGATAGACTTCAAGTCCTACAAAATAAAGGAATGAGAGTAATTTTAGGTTGTAGTAGATATACAAGTATTCAGTTCATGTTGGAAATACTCAATTGGTTAAATGTTGAAAAACTGCTGTATGTACGAACAATGATTTTTATATATAAAATAGTAAATAATTTGTTGCCTGAATATCTTAACTGTCAACTTACCCCGATCACAGATGTACACCAGAGGAATACAAGAGCAGCAAACTCAATAACATTTTATATACGGACAACTAATAAAAGTATTTCCATGAGAAGTCTATTTTATAAGGGAATTGCTCAGTTCAATCTTCTGCCTGAGAATATTAAAAGTAGTACCAGTACTAGTCATTTTAAGAACAAACTCATTTATTATGTTAAAAATAATTATTCACTAACTAGATAAAATTTTAAAATTTTTTAAATAATTACTCTTTTATTTATTTAGCTTAAGAACTTGCGCTGTTGTTATGTATATTATGTATATGTATAATGTTATGTATTATTGTTATGTTGTTACAGTTTGTTATTATGTATTATAATTTTGAAATTAATTTAATTTTAATTTTACTAGTTTCATTTTTTTTTTGAATTTATTGTGAAGTTTTATATTTATATTTATTATTGGTATTATTGTTTAATTATTTATATGCTATGATATTTATATTTGTATATATTATTATCTTTTTGATAAATAAAGTTACTTACTTACATAAAAGAAAAATGCCACGAGGCAGACAAATGTAAGGTTAGGTTGAAAATAAAAAAAAACTATTATTCATATTATTACCATATTAGAATAACATTAAATTGAAAACGTTAGAAAGTTTACTTTCAAATAACATTAATATTATGTAGCATTTTTACAATGTTAATTAAGCTACATTACAAATACGTTCTATAAAAATAAAAAATAAACGTTTGAATATCCATATTATTACTACATTATAGTAATATTAATTTGAGGACGCTACAAAATCTACTTCTAAATAATATTACATAACGTTGTTTACATGTAGCGTGTTTTTAATGTTATTTAAGCTACAATGCATATATGTTCTCCAAACATTAAGAAAAAACATTTGATTACTTACATTATAACTACCGTATAATAACATTAAATTGAAAACATTAAAAAATTTACTTCCAAATAATATTATATAATATTAGAGTTATGTAACGTGTTTACTGGGCAGGATGTTGGATTACCTTACAAGTGATTTCCTACAGGTTAGTGTTTCATATATCCACCTTAAAAGATATGCAGTATTCTACCATACAATTTAAGAAACACTTTAACCATTTATTTCTTTTTTAGGCATTTAAATCCGTTACCGGTTGATTTTATTAGCACATGCTACAATCAGGTTAGCACCAAAAAAGGAAGAGAAAAATTCAATCCATCAAATGTCACATTCAAGAAAGGCCTCTAACCTTTTTAAGTCAATGGGTACCAAATCTGGTTAGTGGGTTGGCATCCTTTAGTAGAAAAATTAATTAAAAGAAGAATTACTGATTTGACTGTGATGGCAAAGGAAATGTCAATAAAATATAAAGTAAACAATAGTGAGATTATTATTAAAACAAGGTTTGTAGTATCCTTTTTATAAATAAATTATGAATACATTACTCTATTAGGAGACTTAAAATTTGGCCTAAGCTTTTAATGCCTAAAGAATTTTAGCCTATAACACGATCTCTCAACAGGACTAATAATAATGTAAAAAGTGATAGACTTTGGCGAAGAAGATGGAGGAGGACTAGTGGTGGTTCATTCTTAGTGGCTACCCCCCTGTAGCTTCTCAGTAATACTCAACATGTTACTATATTTTCAGTTTATTTTTTATGTTTCTATCAATTAAGATTTATATAAGAATGCGTTTTCATTTTGCTAATAAATTATACAGGTGTCTTGCAATATTGTGAAGATTTTTGAACTGAAATACCTTCGAAAGAGTGCCGTTTTGACTACCTAATCGTCTTTAATAATCTAAAAATGAATTTAAGTAACTTGTCCTTACAGTTAAACAGAGCGGAAATCACTACGAATTTTTATTTTTAAATGGTATACTCCGTGTGCATGTGTTTAATGAAAAATATAGTGGGAACGGGAAAAATGCATTCAGACAAAACCGCTCTTTTATTGTATCTTATTCGAAGTTATTTTAGTTTAAAAATCGTCAAACTACTGTTGGACATCCTGTATTTGACGTCATTGGTCTGTGACTTATGACCCTGTATATCACGTGTTTTCCACGTCATTCATATACGTAAATAATGACCAATATTCAACGTCTTTAACACGTCACACTGCTACCTGGGTAACTTAACGAACAACAAATCAAATTAGACCTACATTGACAAATTATAATATGAAATACCTACTTGTCTCACATAAATACCTACTTGTCTCCCATAAATACCTCTTTTTTCCCATATCTTTATATGTGTTTATTAATAGTTCAAAAATTACAGACTTTGAAACAAAATATAAGTATCAATGAGCAAATTGTTGGTGGATTTCAGCTAAATGAATACATTTTTACGTTTAAACACTAGCGACATTGATAAAAGACAAAATATTTTGATGAAACTCTCGCGATATTCACACAAAAGAATCGGTTTTGTCATGCGAATGTATATGAGCTTCTTGATGAAAAAAAGGAACATGGCCACGGTATATGCCATGATGGCGTCGCTAACACCACAAAAAACAACATGGTATCGATTACTTGTCTACTATATGTATAAAGTACCTAGTATACAGGGTGTGTCATGTAGAAGGCCCATTAGCCATATATGGAAAAGTAATGTTATTTCAAATTTGAAAATTTATTTACACAGGTTTGTCAATACGCTCTATCTAATGAAAATATTTTCATCTTTCGGTTTATACAGGGTGTTTCGAAAGTAACGATCAACTTTGTTATTTTAAATAGAACACCCTGTCATTTTTTACATTTTTAGATTCGTCATGAAAAGCTGATTTCAAAAACCTTAACACTTATATCATAAAACGAACGGTTTTGAAGTTATAGACAATTGAAAATCGCATTTTTTGAATTTTAAGTAATTGCTCCGGTCAAACGACATTAAATCGGAAAAAAGGGCTTACATATCCCTGTCTTAACTTTTTGAGTTCTATTTTGTGACATAAGAAAAAAATTCATACAGGGTGATCAAAATTTCGATCATTCTGTATACATTTTTTTCTTATGTCAAAAGGTAGAACTCAAAAAGTTAGGCTAGGGATATGTAAGCCGTATTATCGGAATTTATGTCCTTTGGCCGGAGCAATCACTTAAAGTTGAAAAAATGCGATTTTCAATTATCTATAACTTTAAAACTATTTAGTTTATAATATAAGTGTAATAGGTTTTTGAAATCAGCTTCCCACGAAAAATCTAAACATGTAAAAAACTACAGGGCGTTCCATTTGAAATAACAAAGTTGATCGTTATTTTCGGAACACCCTGTATAAACCGAAAGTTAAAAATATTTTCATTATATAAAGCGTATTTACAAACCTGTGTAAATAAACTTTCAAATTTGAATTACCATTACTTTTCCCTATATGGCTAATGGGCCTTCTACGTGACACATCCTGTATAATATACAGGAATAGGAATCATCTGCCGGCGTTTTTGTATGTGTGTATGTGTTGTGTTGTCTGCCGTATATCACCACAACGAAACCAATCAAAACTAATATATTAAATCTACAGTATAGTTAAGAATCTTGATTGAGTTCTTACCGTGTTTCTTTCATGTGGCTCAAACGCCAGGTTTTTTAGATTATTCACGTCTTGAACAAAACGCCTATAAGAATAAGCAAAAACTTTGAGACCTTGTGTCAAAGATTTAGGATTGTGAAAAAAGAGTCAACCAATCAAGACTTCAGACAAAGTCATTAATTTGATATCAAAAGCGTTTAGGACCAAAAGAATATAAAACTCATCATAAAAAAACAATGATTCTCAGTTAAGAGCTAAGTACTTAAAAGAAAGAAATTTCCATTGCTAGAAGATAAGAAAATCTAAAAGCATCATTCTTTTCCCTCCGATAGGGTATTTTTATCAGTGTATTGGCGAGTCTATATGGATTTGATGGTTTGTAATGTGACTTAAAGAAAAAGAACTGAACTTTTAACTATCACTATTTATTGTTGAATAAATTTTGTTATAATATAAAAAATAACTTTGAGATACACTTGTTTACTGTTCTGTCAGTCTGTATGTGCCTGCACACTATTTAAGCTGAATTTTATCATAGGACCGACCATGGAAATTCACTATTTCGATTTATATTTGTAAAAATTACTTATCTAATTACTAAGGAATAATTTTATCGTTAGAAAGTCAAATATTTTCTAAGATTTTTGTCTATTCAATAACAAAAATTATTAAATATTATACTGAGTGTTGGTACATTATAGATTGTAAGGTAATGGTAGATGTTTTTTTTGAAGAAATGTCAAAAAGGACATGTGTTAGAAACGAATAATATAGGAATCTTAAACATGTAAAATGATTGATAAAAAAATGAAATAATAAAATTTATACAAACAACAAGGTGAAATTATTATCTCTTGAAATAAATATAAAAATTGGAATAAAATAAAAAGTTTACTACAAGGTAGAACAGAAAATGATAGAAGACGAGGTAGAAAAGTTACAAGTGGTGAGACAAACAGATAGAGGAAGAGAAAAAGCTGAAAAGGATATTCAATAGTAGAAGAATTATATATCTGAAGGTGAGATTAGGATAGGACATAAGAAATGGAAACATGAACTAGTAGGAAGATAGGAAAGGTGAAGACGGCAAAGAAAAGATTAAAATTTTTAAAAACTGTATTTTTTATGTAGAATTTCAAATATTTATTATAGCAACTATCTAGAATTGAACCAAACATTGAAATTTTTTGATAAAACATCTATATACAGGATGTTTCGTCTAGTGGCGGAAACTCGAAGGAGGCAAAGGAGCCTCCTCACCAATTTATCAAGTAAATAGCACCAGAAATATTTTATTGGTCATTCGTCATTTTATTCCCTGTTTCTCTAATAATTTTTTAAATTTTACAATTAATTCTCCGTTCTCAGTAGTTATATTTGAATCTGACAACAGTGCCCTGAGGCTAGATTCTGCAAACTCTGTATATATCTCAAACCCTAAACACGTGTTGATCAACACAGTTGCCGTTTTTCGACCAGTCCAATTGCTAAATACTGAAAAAAATAGCTGAAATGGCAACACTCTCGGTAGGCTAGCCTCTAGCCTTCCTCCTACCTTTTTTCAGTTCACTAATAGAGGGACGGTGGTATCCGATATGCATGTTGCGTGGGTCACCACCATCCCTGTTACGTCGGCATCGGTGACTAGATCATTTTCTGCTCTCAAACAAATTAAAACTTATATATGGTTTAATATCTATTGAAAAAAATTTAGTAAACACTTAAAACAAAATGATACATGTTATGATAATATTATTGATCATTTTTCGCAAACTAAAGACCGTAGAATTCCCTTAATATATAAAAAAAGTTGATAAAAAAAAAAAAAATATGATAATTCTAAAAAAAACGAAAAATATTAAATATCCAAAAAAAAAATTAAAAAACAAAAAACGAAAAAAAAATTTTTTTTTGGTGAGGGAAACTTTATACCTCCACGTTGGTTCTTGCTGGGCAACAATTAATTTTATCACTGAAGTAGCTGGTACGGCCGCTGCGCAAAGGTTAAATTAATTGGCTGAAAAGCATATTTTTACAAAAACATTTTATGTCCAACCTCCTGTCTTAAAAAGTTCACGAGTCGCCACTGGTTTCGTCAATATTTTATACAAATAGGTTGTCTAAAGAGTGGAAAGGACAGTTAGTCAAATTTTATGTTGTATTGCTATTGATAAAAAAAGAAAAATGATGCTAGGTACAATTTAACGAATATTAACTAAAATGAATCAAATTAGAGGAATTAGAGGAATACACTATATACAAAAGAAATGAAAAATCAAAGTGAATTTTCTTGTAAATCAGTTATACGTATAAATAAAAAGACATAAATAAGGGTTTAGCAGAGCTGAAAGTATCTTTAGTAAAAAGATAAAAAAATATCCAAGATACCAAAAGTATCTGAGATACTTTTATTTAAGGTTCATTTAAAAGTTACTTTTACTTTAGATACTTCTTAAAAGTTTAGATACTTCTTAAAAGTATCTAGTATCTTTTATCTTTAAAAGTATCTTTAGGTACTAAAAGTATCTTAGATACTTAAACTATCTTAGATACAGAATAGTAGATTCTGTAACAAGGTTAGAATGAAAAATTCGATACGAGTGGAAAATTCCGAACGCGAGCGTTAGCGAGCGTGAGGAACCACGAGTGTCGAATTTTTTTCATTCTAACCGAGTAACAGACTATATTTTCTCCACGATCAAAAAGTATGAATCAAAATTAAATTAATTCTGAACACAAGTTATTTGTTGACATATTTGTATACATTGTAATACTATTTATAGTGTTATGGTACACTTACCGAAATTAAAATCTGGTGCATTGGTGTTTTTTCATAATTTGCAATTTCAGATATTATTAAATTCTATATCTACTTCACTTGATTTATTCACTCATTATTTTGTTTAAATTAAAACTTGTTTGAAAATAATTATTACCGTCGCCATTTTATATCTGTCAGTGACACTTTTGAAATCCATGGCAATCCATATCGTTTAATTCTATTACAGAAAATCCATTCTTTACCTTGATAAAGAATGAAAATACATGCAAAATACATAAGAAGCAAGTGTTTTAGAATAAATATTCAGACTCTAGAGTGTGAATGTTTACGTTCTATTATTAAAAATGATTTCGGAATTCATACATTCAGTAATGGTCGTGGAGAAAAGTATCTTATATACTCAGAACCTGAGAAATAGATAATTTTTCATGATCCGACAAGCTTCGACCTGTCGCACCGGCCGTAGCGGGAGAGACGATGTGCATTTTGGTTTTTTGCATCCCGCCCAGTGTTGCCAACCCTACGGATTTATTCGTAGATCTACCGATTTTTACGAAAATCGCCGATTTTTCGATATTACGGCTTTTTCTACGGATATTTGAAAGTGGCTACTAGGTACTATTATTTTATGTTATATATTGATAGAATGCTTGAGATTTCGTTCAATCTTGATTTTTATTTTATGCCATTTATTGATGCGATATTTTAGATTTTGTTTATTTCTGACTTATTTTATGTCATTGATTGATTAGAATCCTAAATTTTCTTTATTTATTGTTAATAGAACTAATTAAAACTATTATTATTCTTTCCATTGGTTTTTATTATTTTTATTCGTATTCTGCTAAATTTGAATATTTTATTTATTACGAAATGCAGCAACATTGAACTTGACGCGTTCTGGCGTAGGTTTGTCAAAGGTGGTTATGAGTTTTTATCTGTAGTATAATTGACTTTGGTTTTATATTTCTACGGATTTTCGTTAACCGATCTACAGATGGCGCTTTTCTGCTGTTTACAGATTTCTACGGATTTTCTATAACCTGATCTACAGATATTGCGTTCCAAAAGGTTAACAACATTGATCCCGACCGCATTATACGTTTATCCTTTACAGCACTAAGTTAACCTATGAAGACCAGGATTCAAACAGAGACAAGTCGCCTGCTAGTAGTTTTACTAGTTCTGTAACTAAAAGTCAAACCTCACATCATAATGCTAATGCAGCAACCTCATATCTCTTTGATGGGAAATATTTTGAAATTACGCACCAAATGTTAGAAAAACTTGACGGGACAAGAAACATAGCTAAGTGTAGAATGTGATTACCTTATAATAACTATTTAAATGGAAATTCAAGTTATACTAGTAACTTCTTAAAACATTTTAAAAAGAAACATTCAACATTTTATAAGGATTCTAACCTAACCTAAACATACGAAAAAACTACAAACTAAAAATATCAATAATAATCAAATGAACATTAGACAAATGATTACAAAGACCAAAAATGTTACACAGAATAAATTTAACAGAAGACTTCTTCAGTTTATTGTAGATACCATGTCAACTTTGTCGTTGTTACAAAATCGTGGCTTTTTAAATTTATTTAAGGGGATTACTCCTTTAACGGACAGCCAGGCAGCTATAAAAGCACTGAGCTCCAGCCAGCTGGACTCGAAGCTGGTGTGAAACTGCGTCGAATCCTTAGATCGAATTGCTACCAGTAACAGATTAACCCTACTCTGGGTACCTGGGCATGAAGGGGTGGAGGGCAATTAAAAAGCCTACACTCTTGTGAGAAGAGCTGCAGAATCCGAGTTCATTGGACCAAAATCAGTGCCAAAAACTCTATCTGGAAATGGGCCGAGACAAAAACTCTCCAGCAGTGAAAAGATATTCCTGGGTTAGCTCACTCTAAGGCGTTTATAGTCAAACCCTCAGGTAGCACCCTATCGCAGATCCTAGAATGGAGTAGAAGTGATCTACACATCGTAATTGGACTGCTTACAGGGCACTGTCGTCTGCGGTACCATCTGAAGAAGTTAAGTATGAATCAAACATCGGACTGTCGCTTCTGCAGTGTGGAGCGAAACGGCGGAGCATATTTTATGCTCCTGCCCTGTCCTGGAAATGAATAGGCTTCGAACGTTTGGTTTTGTATAGCTGGAGCCTACCGACTTTAAGGAAGCTTCACCTAAATCAACCATAGAGAAGGTGTGGATTGTATGGTGAATAGGGTGTAAGCCACATAAGCCTCTGCTAGCCGCAGAGGAGGGGCGAGCAAAGGCTCCACTCACATTGAACCTACCTACTCCTTTAAAAATCATATCTAGATACTTTTAAAAAGTATCTTTTACAGCTCTGGTTGAGAGTAAATTTTATAAAATTTCAAATAAGAGTCTTAAGTAGAGTAATTAAGGTTGTAAATTCCTCATTATAAAATAAACAATAACAGATCCATATTCCTGTTTTCGATATATTTTTTATAACCCATAAATTGCGGACCAAAGACTAAAATAGCATCTGAAATCTACTTACCTGATAATCGAAGATAAAAACTAAATAGATATATGCCTACTATTTTACGTTTACAGTCCCAGGGTGTTTTAGTTAAAGTAATAGATTCTTTACTGATATTGGAACTTTAATTTCATGTTAATCACCTTGTAAATGGCGAATATTTCAAAATAAATTATAACGCCATAAAAAATACAATAACGTTTTATGATTAAATTGAGTTCTCCTGTTACGTTTATATTATAGATCTATTAGGTATATGAAAAAAAAATTAATAGAAATATTTTGTTCTCTAACTAATAACCTGAAGAAATACATTAAGTCCAGTTTATTTTAATGTCTCTACAGGTCGTAAACATGAATTTTGAGGATTAGAAAAGACTCATCTGGCACCCGTATTTCTACGATTTACGATTTAGGAGATCGCAAGAAGCTCAGCAATAAAATTTTTCGTTTACGACCAAACCACCAATAAAGAAAAAGCTATAAAATTACACATTCAAATCAGAAATAGAGGGTATCTAAATAGAAAGAAAAAAAATCATAAATTATTAAAATTATGTTCAAATATAACTGTGAGAACGAGAAAAATATAAATCTGATCTACTGACCAAAAATATAAATGTAAAACTATTGGTCAATGTGAATGTATCATTTATTTATAGGTAAATAATTAAAGAAAGAAAAAATATAGACAGGGTGATCAAAGTCCGCTATATCTGTATTATAGGAGATACCAAAAAAATTAAAAGTGCACGAAAATTGTAGGCAGCTTTTAAAATTAATTACAAATTTACACTGTACCACATCAAAGTTATGTTTTTTTGTTAAATGAAACATCCTATATTTTATTTCAAATATAGAATATCCAGTTTTTACAGCAATATCCACTTGTACTGGGTTATATATGGTATTTTAGAAGATATTACAGCTTGTTCTCAGTGGGACTTTTTGGCACTTTTCTCATATAAACAATGAAGTCTTGTCGATAATCAAATGATTTATTACCAGTCTTGCTTTGGGTCATAAGAGGGTTTGAACATATCGCCTCTCACAGAGATGCTAAAAGATATGTACCTAAATAGGTATATTTATTTTTGACAGAGAAATTGTAATTTTTAATTTGGCCAATCTTAGAGAATCTAGTATGTGTGAAAATCATAAAACGTTGTTTTGGCGGAATTAATCAATCCTTTAATAATATCGTGTTGATTTTGATAATAATTATTTATGTTTTATTACTATTAATTATTACATTAATTTTGTTTTCACCTTTATAAATATTTAACCCTCGCCTATAAATTAGTTAGAGTTTTATTCAAGAAACGTAATAATAATAATTAATTAACTATTAATCACTGAAAAGGTTGATGTTTCCCTATCAACGGCAAAGGTCCGTAAAACTTTATAGACATCACCCATGATGGTTTGTGTGAAGTTAGCCACACTTTTCCAGCCATCCACGGTAAGGATTTGTCTCAAAAGATAGCCATGAATAACATTTGATCTACACCTTGTGCATGAACAAAAGACATTTTATCTGGACATTTTTGGACTTTGTTTTTTGAATTTGCCTATCAGAAAAATAGTTAAAAATGCGAACGATACTTCTTAATTATTTTCTTTTACACGCACGTCCTTGAGTCATTATTTAAATCTGCTATGAACCAGTAACATAACGAACGAAATTTTTGGGAAGGCCGATTTAAAGAGGAAAAAAAATTAACATTAATTGTGGTACTATAAAAAGTCAATAAAAAGTAGCAAAAATAAAAATACCTTTTCAAAGAGGAGATCAAAGACTGAAATTCTTTGGTCGGTCGGCAATAAGAGAAAGAAAAAATAATAGTACTTTACATTACAAGTCCGATAGGTGACTTACTACAGTTGTTTTACGAACGAGGCAACGCAGGAGCCGAGTCCGGAATATAAACGAGTACTGTAAGAACACCTAACGGACGTGTATCGTATGATATTTTATTTCTTCCTGTCTTTATATGTTGATTAAAATAAAAAAAAATGGTTCGCAATTTGACATTGCAATTGAGCTATTGGTTTTCATAGTTACATATTGTTATTTGCTTCTCACTGTCAATTTAAAAATGTTTGCGTTTGAAATTATGGAGATTTCTAAAATCAAAATAATGTTGCTAGGCAACAACATTACGGTACCCGATATTGAAATGTTCCATTTACCGGCCCCAAATGAGTACAGGATAAGTATATTTACTGGACAGGATAAAATAAAGGTTGTATACATGATAAAGACCAGAAAAAAAAATATTTTATGAAATATACTACTATACTATACTATACTAGTGCCTTTATTTTGCATTGTTATATATACAATACATAATATATGAAGAGGCGAAGTCTAGCTTGCGCTACTCTACTTAACCTCTCCTCACATATTTTATGGTTTGAGAATTTTTGGTATATGATGTAATATAAAATATTATGTAACTCATTTTATAAGATTTGACATTATAAAATATCATAAAGTGTAAAAAAGATAAAAATAAAAATATACTGTAAAATTAAAAAAATATTAAAAGATATTAAATATTAAATATTAAATATGCAAAGTAAATTACTGGGTGGACAGCAACAGAAGTTTAAAATATTTTTTAAAAGATCTTTCAGATTTAGTTTTGAAGTCATTTGGTATATTATTAAAAATATTAACCGCATTGTAAGTGAATGAACGCCGAAACAAGGTTAGATTGTATCTGGGCAGCATTAGAGTATTCGGGTATCTTAAGGGCAAATTGTGAGCATTGCCTCTAAATTGCAATTTCTCTATAAGATACGGAGGTTTGGAAGTTGCTATAGTTCGAAATACTAAGGATGACATATGGTACTTAAACATGTTTCCGACTTTAAGCCATTGGAGTTCATTAATTTTGAAGGACACCCTGTCATATCGTTTTAGACCGTAAACGAATCTACAACAAAAATTTTCAATCTTTTGTAATCGGTATTTAGTAATTTGATCTAAACAAGGATAATATAATACTAACCCATATTTTAAAATTGATAATACTAAGGATTCGCACAGAGTTTTCCTCAACGATAGATTAAGGATGTGACGATGCCTATATAACTGTCGCACAATAAGGTAAGACTTCTTGACCAACAACGACACATGTTCTTGAAAACGAAGTTTGCAATCAAATATTATTCCAAGATTTTTAGAACTTTTAGTTATTCTTAATGGCTCATTATTTATAATTAAAGGAAAACCATTGAAGTTATATATATTATTCGAATTTGGACTAAAGAACATGGCGCTACATTTACTAGTATTTAATTTAAGATTATGGGCTTCTGAATATTTTGCTAGTTCTTGTAGATCACTATTTATAAGAGTACTAGCAAGGTCCTCGAAATTTGGATCAAATGACAAATATACCTGTGTATCGTCGGCAAATGATTGCAATTTAACATGTCTTACCTTTTTAGACTTCTATACCTAAAGGAGAAATCTTACAATACGGCTCTGTCTGCCTGTCCGTCTATCCGCATGAAAACGAAAAGAGATAGAGACAAACGGTCAACGATAATAAACTTGAATAGCTCCCAAATAAATTTTCAGATTTTTATAACTTCCGGTTTCAAAACTGATTTTACAAACCAGGACCGGAAGTGATACTACTAGTTTCAAAAATAGCATTCCGGCGTGAAATTTAACGCTGAATCGATATTTGAAAACAGATTTGAGATAACTTTTATGGTTCACGAGATAATCGCATTTTTATTTAGAAGTCGTCACGTGCCTGCTAACGCGCAGGCGCTTCTGACTTGTTTAACAATAAAATTTACAATATCTCCAAAACTATCAAGTTTAGGGTTTCCATGGGACTTGCGAACGTGGTTTTTGCGAACTAAACCTTTTTCGTGGGATTTGCGAACACGCTCACCTGGCATTAATCTAAGCGATGACCATTTATGGGACTTGCGAACATTCTAATGATTTTTTGTTGCTATCACTTTTAAACTATAACCCAGTGCAAGTTAAAATTGCTCTAATCGGTAAAAAGTAAAGATTCTAAATTAAATACAAAATATAGGGCGTTTAATTTAAACAAAAAACATAACTATGATATGGTACTGTGTTAGGGAAGATTTAAACCTAAATGTAGGAATTTTTAGAGTTGTTACACGTCGGTTCGGTTTGTGAATAATGAAATAAGATATTATAAATTTATCGTTTTCAATAAGGTAAACTAAGTAGCTTTGGCTAATCTATAGCCGCAGGGGTTCAATATAAACAAGGTATCATGCAAATTGGCCTTAAAAAATAGTAAACAAAATATAAGGCTTATGCTTCAAATACATGTACCTATTAGAAAATTAAAATTAAACTTATCTTATTTAAACTGGTTTAAATGCGATTTTTTGTTTCATTCACTTTTTATACTGGTTTTTTACAATACTCTGTAAATATTTTCTTGCTAAACCATACCAAAATCTTGTCAATAATCCAAACTCGATACTAATTGCTTAGAAATATTTAAATTTGCGCAGGTTTTTGTTTGTTTTGGTTTCGTCAAACCTCTTATAAGGGACCTTATCCTTTTTTGGCAAAATGCAAACGTAAGAATCGCCCACTTGAATGCACAAAAACTAAAAAAAGCATCTCCATAAAATTTAAAATTAATGTCCCCTTTCCATTTACGAGAATTCTCAACCAATAATGCAGCGGCGTAGGCGAATTTAGTAGGTAGCAATTTTATTATTTAAAATTAAAAGTTTTTTAAATAAAAGTGTGAAAATGCAAATTTCTGAATTAATAAATTAAAAATTATTATAATCATAGAATTTTTGTAAACCATTAGGTGAATTAAATTTAAAAATTCAAAATTATTCAAAATGTAAAATATTTTAGGTTTTGGAGGAAATATTACCTTAATTAACAGAAAAGTGGTTTAAAAATGTAAACTGATTAAAGAATAAAAAACGAACAATATGGAATATGAAAGGTTTACTATTACAAATTTAAAACACACTGTGTAAATTTTTGAAAATACCGAAAAAAAAATCCCTCATAAACTTTTAAATTGAAGACCATATAAAAGATCAACAATGGTTTAAATGTTTAAGGTTTATTCAATTATACAGTATAATCATCTAATATATTTATTGTCACTCATCATCGCCTCTAGTATCCTAGTAACATAAAGACTAATTAAATGTTTCATTTGAAATTACTACAAAACTAGACAAGTCCTACTTTTCAACAAAAAAATCAAAATTAAAATCTAGCGACGCTCAAATAGTGATACTTTTAAATTCAAAAACGTAGTGGAAATTTTAAAAAAAAGTGAATCGGAATTTAAATCTTACTTTTATTGAATCAGCATACCTATATCATATGTAATTTAAATCTAAACTCCAGGGACGCTCAAACGAAAGTGCTTGGTATAAATGATGTGACGTAGAAAAAATTCAAAAAATTTGAAGTAGAAAAAAGTTTTCCTATGCAAAACACTTTCGTTTGTATGGCGGGTATCGGAAGGGCCAGACCAATCCTGCTCAATTTCTTTCCTGGAGAAAACTAACTAGTAAAGTGATAACTGGAACTGGATCGAAGCTTTTGTTCGAGAGTTGCAGTGTTTTAATCCAGTCAAATAAACAGATAAACAGACAGACAGACAGACAGACAGACAGACAGACACACAGACAGACAGACAGACAGACAGACAGACAGACAGACAGACAGACAGACAGACAGACAGACAGACAGACAGACAGACAGACAGACAGACAGACAGACAGACAGACAGACAGACAGACAGACAGACAGACAGACAGACAGACAGACAGACAGACAGACAGACAGACAGACAGACAGACAGACAGACAGACAGACAGACAGACAGACAGACAGACAGACAGACAGACAGACAGACAGACAGACAGACAGACAGACAGACAGACAGACAGACAGACAGACAGACAGACAGACAGACAGACAGACAGACAGACAGACAGACAGACAGACAGACAGACAGACAGACAGACAGACAGACAGACAGACAGATGTCCGAAGAGGATTTTTTTGCATTTTCGGACTATGGGAGCACGGAAACGCCGAGAAAAGTGATACAAAGAGGGATAAGAAATTTTTTTCGCCATCACGAAATTAATGAATAAATCGGTAAAAATATTTTTGCTCTTTAACTGTACATAATTGATTTCATAATGAAGACGTGAACTACTGCATAGAAACATCAAATATACAAGATTCTAGATTTTAAAAGTTAATGCAGATATACTGGATATGTCCAAATTAACGGTCATATTTTTTTCTATTCGAGCTCTTTATCAGCTCGACTTAACTCGGCTTGAATTCATCCCTAGTAATAATTGGTAAATGCTAAATAGGTGATCCCCTAAATCGTCACATTATTCTCCGGCCGACCTAAACATTGCAATAGGGACATGTATTTTCATTATTCTCACCCTGTTTCTAATATTTGTGTTGATCTTTATCAGTTTTTATTTTGAATTACTGAAAAACGTGTGTACTATCTGTGCTACATTGTCATATACAACCCCTGAACATTTAAATTTCTTTTTTAAATATGCCTAACAGTTATTGTGTTCCTAAATGTAAAAGCAAGTATAGTAATTGCGAACGCGTGTCTGTATTTTGTTTTTCTAGAGGTGTAGCAATACGGAATAAGGAAAATAAATATTTTAGTACAGATTTTATGGAGGTAATAAACCTGTGGTGAAAAATAATAAATACTAAATAAAAATACCTCAAAGACTCATTTCAAAATTTTATATATATGACAGATGATTTAGGGGTCAATTTGTTTGAATTTTTCTTACAGTGACTGGATAACTGGAAGGAAATTAACGATACTCATATTACCACTAAAACCGACTCGGAACAAGGATACTCCTTTTACAATTAAGCTCATACTACAGAAATATTTACGTTGGAAAATTACATTTTAAAGTTTGATTTTCTTTTATATAGAATATTTTAAACGGATTTGCTCGGTTTAGTCAGTATAGGCAAATGAATAGAAATTCATACCACAGTGGGTTAGGATAAATTTTTGCATCTCAAAACAAATTTGATTGGGTTTGAACATGACACTTAAATTAAAAACACTTTTTAAATATTTGGTTCTCATCACAAAAAAAAAATATTTGGATGGTATAAAAGGGAGTTTACAGTCTTTTTATAAAAATAGAACATTACGTAACAATACAATCGATATTTTAAGCTTATTAAAATCTTCCCGTACGATTTTTGGTGACCCGGGAATTAATATTTTTTTGTTTCTTTAAATAGGGGTTGGGGTATAGCGGAGGTTATAATTTTTTTTTAAAAAAATAAAAAATATTGTTCTCGTTTTCAAAATTAAATAAAACTTTTATTTTTTTCGCCATGTTAACATTTGTTCAGAATTATATAGAGTGTAACCTATTAAAAATTAAAAAAAAATCCACCAAGACCCAATTTCCATAAAGATTTTGCGCGGTTTTGCAAAAGAAAACATTAAACATTTATTTGATGAAAAAAATTTACTTACAAGATAATAATAAGATTCTTAAAAATGATCTGAGCATTTTAATTTACATATGCAGGGTGACCGCGAAAATAGTACATTTATTAAAGGAATAGGTAGAAGACATTATACCAAACAAATTTTTTTTCAAAAAAATCAAAAATATTTGTATCAAATTTTTAGAAGTTGCATTTAGACCATTTCAAAAAGTTGGTGAGATAATAATTTAATCTCTACGTTCTGCGACAAAAAAAGTGTTACATTTGTCACATAAAATAACAATTTTTTTTATAATGCGTTCTGCTGCATTCATTACATGATCTTTATGAATTGTATCACTTGTTTATATTGGTATAACACAACTAGTTTCCAATATTCTTTGGGAATAATAGACTAAACTTCGTACATTTGGCTGTCACCATAATGTTTTTACTATTACCGCAAGTTTCACCTTAAACCATCAAAATATCATCGCGAACTAAAAAGTGTACTTCACACTGAAAATAATGACTAATTTCTTATCCATTTTTAGGAATGTAACAGATACAGCGAATTTAACGGTTATTTTACCGTTAAATTTTATTTAAAATTATTATTTTTTTCATAACGACGGTTAAATTTAGGAAAAAAAATGCAATATTTTTTTGTTTCAAATAATAATATTGTCTTAAATAAATCACTATTTTATAGCACACCATGTATTACCTACCAAATTAAGAATTGCTATAGTGTCATGTTTACAGGTAGGTTGGTTGGTTAGGTGAGTGGAGCGTTTGCTAGCCATTCCAGTGCGACCAGCAGAGGCCTATTGTGGTTCACTCCTATGGGCTATTATTCACCATACAATTCACACCTTCTTACGAAGTCTATGATTGATTTAGGTGAAGCTTCCTTGAAGTCGGTAGGTTCCAGCTATATAAAACCAAACGTACGGCGCCCATTCATCTCCAGAGCAGGACAGGAGCATAGAATATGCTCCGCCGTTTCGTCTTCCGCACTGCAGAAGCGACAGTCCGATGTTTGACTCAGACCTATCTTCTTCAGATAGTAATGCAGACGATGGTAAGCAGTCGAATTAGGATGCGTAGATCACTTCTACTCTATTCTAGAATCTCCGATAGGGTGCTACCTGAGGGTTTGACTATGAACGCCTTAGGCATATCTTTTCAGTGCTGGAGGGTTTTCCTTTCGGCCCATTTCTAGATAGTGTCTTTGGCACTGCTTTTGGCTATGCCGAAAAATGGTTCCAGTCGAATCAATTCGGATTCTGCACCTCGTCTCGCAAGAATGTCGGCTTTCGCATTGCCCTCCACCCCTTCGTACCCAGGTACCCAGAGTAGCGTTACTCTTTTACTGGTAGCAATGCGATCCAAGGATTCGATGCAGTTCCACACCAGCTTCGAGTCCAGCCGGTTGGAGCTCAGTGCTTTTAAAGCTGGCTGGCTGTCCGACGAAATGTAAATACTTTTGTTAACAAGTGGATGATTTGCAAACTCGCTTGCACACCATTTGGGGTCTTTGAACCATCTGTATACAGTACATAAGCTGTCTCTGGAAAGAGGATATCCCCTTTTCCCATTCGTCTCTTCTCGGAAAAAGGACGTTAAAGGACATCTGTAGGTGAGTGCTGGAGGAGAGCACGTCCGAAACTATTCCGAGAGTATGGTAAGTACTCATCTGTCGCAGTAGTCCAGAGTGGTCCCATAGCCTCTCTCCCTCAATTTGACTAGCCACCTACATGGCTTTGTAGGAGGTCATTCTTTCCTCCTGCTCCAATAATATGTGGAGAGGAGTAAGACCCAGAGATCTTTCCATTGCCGCTCTCGGGGTAGTTGACATGACGCCTGTAATAGCCACACAAGCTAATCTCTGGAGACCAGATAATTTAACCGCTGCAATAGACAGGAGCCCCTTCGTCCACTGCGCCATATGTGACCATTGGTTTTATCACCGTTTGATAAATCCAGTAAATCTGCTTAGGGTTCATTCCCCACAACTTAGGGATTGAGGCAGGGCGTTGTTGAATATCCCCTTCAATGTCGAGGAAAGCTGTCAGCACAATCTCTTTATGTTGAAAGGAGTGGAATATCTTACCTACGAGGTTATGTAGAGCCAAATCTGTGGATTTGCTAACCTGGTAGGCATATTGTCTGGGGTTGACGAAAATTTCCCTGCAGTTTCCGTCCCCAATATGCCTATCTAGAATTCTCTACATCCTTTTTAGTACGAACGAGGTAAGGCTGATCGGTCTAAAGGATTTAGGCAGGGAATTGTTTACCTTCCTCGCTTTCCGTATATATACGACCATAGCAATCGACCAGCCCTGTGGTATGTAGCTCCATACCAGGCTCGCACGAAATAGTTTCACGAGAAGAGGCAACAGCTCCTCTGCCCCGTTTTGCAACAGGGCAGGAAAAATACCGTCTTCTCCTGGTGATTTGTATGGGGAGTGATCACCTCAGATGCAAACCATTAGTCTTCTTAATTGGTCGTATAGACGGGCCAGGTGGAAGTGGAAAGGGTTGCGGGCGATCCTCTAGAAGCAGGCTACCTGAGAAGTGATTCCGCATGAGGATCTCTAACATCCGTAAAAGAGCCGTCCGGTCGTTTTATCGACCCTATCTCTTGATTTGGATCTCTAAAGAGATACAATATGCAGAATTTTCAGATTTTTTTGTAATATACAAAACAAGATTTAAATAATATTGAAACGATAATATGGGAGCTTCTACTTTATTTGGGTTTGGTGGGTTAATATTGTAAACCTATAGTATATCAATAAAATATTGGCATAAAAAAACACAAGAAACTAAAAGCTCAAATAAAATCTATTCCTGTCCAATATTTCCTATGAAATAAGTGTTTAAAAAATGACTAGACTGCGCCAGGTAAGTATTAAACATTATTTATTCTGATTATAAAACAATCTCTTGATGTTATAATTATTTCTAAAGAGATTATGCATCTTTTTGTCCCCGATCAAGAATGTTTGTACCATTAGTTGGCCCCTTTCTTTGGCCAGGTAGCTGAATGCAGTATTGGTTGAAATTAAACCTGCCGTAAACCAAGGAGAGTTTTAGTAGAATTTAGAATCAGAAACGTAATGATGACCAAAAACCTAAGTAACTTAGCGGTCCCAAAATTAGTCTGTGGAGAACGAATTGTGTGCCTGTAGACTCTTGTTTCCATTGAACATATCTGTGCCGGAATGGCAAATATGGCCATACCATCAGTGTTTCCACTTTAATGGTGTCACTTCCCCACCACGCAACAATTGAGTTTCCCTTTCTTCCCCTAGAAAATAAATTATGACACTATTAATGAAAAAAATTGAAATGTCTTATTTAAAATTTTTGCAAGATAGTGCCACAGCCAGTGAAGCAAGAAAGATAAGATTAAATGTGTCGAATAAAGTATAACCGTATTATGATTTTTCCCCTCGATTTTCCCTCTCTAGCCGATTCCCCATTTTCTTCCTCTCTGAAGTCTAAATTCACCTCCAAAAGGAAACCTCCCCCAATTGTGGAAACACTGTATACCATGCTGGGTCCTGGGACATTTCGAGACATAATGATCTTAAGGAGGGGTAATGTAACGAATTATTAAGTCCGGTGCAGTTTCAGTGTCCTCGAAAGGCTTGTTACCGAATATTCAAATACGAGATGGAGATGGAAATTTCTAGATACGACGAGCAGCTCTTCGCAGAACGTACTAAAAGGTAGTAGAAAACGGGAATGGAACGGACTGATCAGACCAAAATAATAAGTAGAAGAATACGTGCTGTGTTAAGATAGATTAATATATATTGTTGGTTTTAATGTAAATTAAAAGTTACTCTTATGTTGAAGTTCGATCGAACCCAAAGTTAAAAAACATTACATTAATTCAATCAGCTGTGTCCCATTTAAAAGATCATTACTATTGAAGTGTCCATTAGATTAGCAGGAATTGTTTCGCTTTTGTTATATGTTGCTAAAAAATATTTGAATATTCTTGATAATGATGATATTTTAAAGAATTTTCAAGTTTTTAGAAAAGTAGATTTCTTTCTTTTTAAACTAATATTTAAATTTATTTCTCTCTTTAAGATTTAAAAATTTTATTCAGTGAATTTGTGTTTTCCGGTATATTTCAGTGCTTTTATTTTCTTTATATTTTTATAAAAAAAATGGTGACTCCGCCTCTGCATTAATACATTTTAAACTGACACAACGCGACGCCACGAATATAAAAAAAATCAAACTCTACCAGGTGCAATAATTTATGGATACACGTCGTCTCTTGTTGTAATTAAAAATCCAACCAATGGCGTCCTTTGGCGCCAAAATCAACGAGGTCACGTAGCACCGTGCAAATAAACATGTAGAAAAAATTGATTTCTCTTGAATGATAAACGTAATTATATTAGAATGGGTTAGTCAGGTGTGTTGAAAAGAATTATGAAAGTAAAAGGCACTGGTCGATGTTTGGCCTACTTTCACGTATGATCTTTGGGATAGTGTTCAAATGCGTAGGTAATATTAGACAAAACTTATTTCAGTACTTTTGCTATTTTTATATTTTTAAAGTTGTATCTTTAAAAATCAAAATGTCGTGTTAATACTTTGATTTTAATATCCCTATTTGATCTACTCTCAATACTCTTCTTTTGGTGGTACTTCGCATCGGATCCACTAAATTTGTCGCAAAATATGTAATCGAAATAAAAAAAATGTATAGAGTCATCCTTAAATGTATATTTTATATTATTATACTTTAATATACCTATGTCTTTTTAGAAAAAAGTACAAAAATCGATTGTAATAACGTGTTACTAAATTTTAGGCTTTGGTCATCATATATTATTTAATAAATTATAATTTAATTCCAACAAGTTACCGACAATCTCGAATGTGGTTGAATGATGAGTAATAAAATACAAAATCAAATACCACAAATTTAATAAAAAAACAAAAGTAGATAAACGGACATAAATGGCGAAACGGCAACTAGTTTCGGCAGAACTGCCATCATCAGGCCTGTAATATACAGTGTCAGCGAATATTATATTTATATTTAAGACAATTTAGCTAACACTTAGCAAATAAAGGGAAATTAAGAACGAGTACTTAGTTTTGGTTGGCGCCAAAAATTAAAATTAACTAACAACGCGTGTGAGCGCATTAGTGCGAGAAAAGGAATGTAAGGGTAAGTAAACGTAACATAACATAACGTGGTGGTTTTGAAAATAAAATCTATAATATATAGAGGTTGGGTATGTTTAAATTAGTTTAAGAGGTAATGTTAAAAAACAGTATCTCTTACGAGAAAACCGTGTTCCAAACAACGTATGGATAACACGAGAAAAGGGTTGTGATCTGATAAGATCCAACCGAAAAAGGATAAATAACTGTTGGGAATTATGATAATATCGGTCAAGACCGACAAGTTAATGAAGAAGGAATCATAATGGGAGAATGATTCGAGTACCTGCATGTAAGGCGGCCAACCATAAATAAGTGCAAGTCTTATTACAAATAGTCGCATTCGTAACAGAATGCCTAAAAAAAAAAAACAATTATCATCAGTGTCGCAAACATTAAGATGTCTTACTGCAACTACGACTGATACAGTAATGAAATTGCAAAAATTGAATAGACAAGTGACATAAACTTGACACAAGTGACATAAAATGTGACAAGTGACATAAAATTTTGATGAGTGACATAACCGCGGGTTATTTAAATTTGTTTAACATATAGTCTAAAGCAATAAACTAGTAAAGAAATTAAGCCTGAAGCGATACAAAGTGAACTAATTAAGTTTATCTAAAACAATATACAGGGTGGGCCAATTACCTTCCCGCGGTTTGTGGCGTCGAAACTAGTAAAGATATCAAAATGAAAAAAAAACTGTTTTATTTGGTTCGAAAATCCCTACAACTAGAAAATATTTTCATTTATACAGAGTGATCCATATAGGGGCGGCTAAAAAAATTGTAATTGTTTTAAACGACACACCCTATATATTTTTACATTTTTAGATTACTACTTTAGTGGCCTTTATGACAATATTTCATTTTTTTAAATCGGATGCTGCGTTGCCAAGATATTCAAATTTTTATTAAATTTTCTGAAAAATCGCTACATTTCAAAATCATTCAAAAATTAATGTATTTTCCGAATTTGAAAATGAAACTTTGGTTAAAGTTTGTTTAGATATTGATGTACCTCGTCCATATTTCATAATTATTTAAATATGTACAGGGTGTTTATAATATAAGATTAAAATAAAAAAAATTGTAATTATTGTTTTTTTAAATAAAACACCCTGTATATTATTTAATATTTAAAAAGCCTATTCTACAGGCTTTCTATACATACTATTTACTAGGCTTTCTAAATATTAAATAATATACAGGGTGTTTCATTTAAAAAACAAAGATTTTTATAATTACAATTTTGAAATTTTAATCTTATATTATAAACACCCTTGTACATATTTAAATAATTATGAAATATGGACGAGGAACATCCATATATAAACTAACTTTAACCAAAGTTTCATTTTCAAATTCGGAAAATACATTAAATTTTGAATGATTTTGAAATGTAGCGATTTTTCAGAAAATTTAATAAAAATTTGAATATCTTGGCAACGCAGCATCCGATTTAAAAAAATAAAATATTGTCATAAAGGCCACTAAAGTAGTAATCTAAAAATGTAAAAATATATAGGGTGTGTCGTTTAAAAAAATTACAATTTTTTTAGCCGCCCCTATATGGATCACTCTGTATAAATGAAAATATTTTCTAGTTGTAGGGATTTTCGAACCAAATAAAACAGTTTTTTTTTCATTTTGATATCTTTACTAGTTTCGACGCCACAAACCGCGGGAAGGTAATTGGCCCACCCTGTATAATTATAATTATTGTCTTATGAACTAAGACTGGGAACCTAGTACAGGAACGTGGGGAGCGAACTCTAGAAAAGAAGAAATAAGAAATGAAAAATATGTGATAGAAGAATGGTAAAATGAAGAAGTGGAGGGAGGTAGAAGGAAGAGAAAAAAGAAGAGGGATGGCCTCGAAAAAGTTAAGGGTGAGGTTGATTGAAAGTAATATAGAAGATTAAATGAGTTTAGATCAACAAATAAAAGTAACAATGACCATTTATAGATGGACTAACAAAATGAATAAAGTAATAAGTAGAAAATATTTTGTAAAAGTGGGAAAATTCATAGGATATTAGACGACGATGTGGAGAGTTAGAGAAGGTCTTTAAAACTGTTAGATAAGAAGATGTAATTGTCGTTTGGTCTGATCTGATCGTTGAGGCAAGCAGTTGATTTATTAAGGAGGTTAGCATTAATCTCGAACATTTCGAGGAGGTTTAGTTTATGGCCTTCACCAATATTGTAAAGGAGTACAGAATCAGAAATCGAAAAAGTGTGGTTCGAAGAAATTATATGGTTAGCGAAAGATGAAGGAGTGTTGGTAATATCTGAGCCTTTATATTTATCAATGTATCTGATATACTCTTTTATTCTAGTTTCAAGTCGCCTTCCTAATTGACCGATAAAGACTGCATTACAATCGTGGCAAGAAAGTTTATAAACCCCTATTATATAAAGGTAAGGGATAACATCCTTAGTGTTAACGAGAAAAGAGTGGGTGTTGGTTGAAATTTGTTTTAAAAGCCACATTTATATTATATTTCTTGAAAACTTTGGCTATTTTGTAAGAGATATTAACTATGAAATTAAGGGAACCATAATAGGGGAAAACTTCTTGTGTATTGAGTGAAATATGTGGGGAATTTAAACTGAATTTGGTGAAAAATTTGGTGTATAATTTAATAATTATATCGAGTGGGTAATTATTGTTAATAGCCAGTTGTTTGATAATATTTATTTCAGCGAAGAAAGCAGAATGAGAAAGGGGAATAGAAAAGGCTCTGTGAAGGAGGCTTTTAAAAGAAGCTAGTTTGTGAGAGGTAGGATGATTAGAGAAAAAATGTATTAAGGTGTCTGCAGTGGTAGGCTTCTTGTAAGTTTCGAAATCTAAGTGAGAAGTTGAAGGATTCTTGGATATGAGAAAAGGAAGTTTATTGTCTAATTCAAATTCAATTGTAAATTTTATACGATGATGAAGGGTATTAAGGTAGGATAAGAAGTTTAAGGCATCATTACGAAGACCTTGAATTAATAATAAACAGTCATTAACATATTTAGTATATTCTTTTTAAACGGAGGGTGATTCAGATAAGGTGGTTCATAAAGATTTCAGCTAGCCAAGGAGGTTAGAACCCATAGCTAAACCAGCGGTTTGTCTGTAAAAGGAGTTATCGAACTGAAAGAAGTTTTGTTCTAATGCTAGAGAAAGAAGTGAACAAATGTCTTGAGACATAGCAGGATTATTATTGTTGTTTCATAAAAGAGTATTAACAAATTGAAAACATTCAGTAGGGGGACTACTAGGAAAGAGGTTGGAGACATCAAGAGAGAGCAGGAAAGCGTTGTTAGGGATATGAATGTGTAAAAGTTTCTTAAAAAAACTAAGCACTCCTTCTTAATTTCCCTTTATTTAGTAAGTTTTAGCTAAATTGTGTAAAACATAATTTTCGCTGACACTGTATATTACAGGCCTGATGATGGCAGTTGTGCCGAAACTAGTTGCCGGTTACCCATTTATGTCCGTTTAACAACTTTGGTTTTTTTATTAAATTTGTGGTATTTGATTTTAGATTTTATTACTCAATTATAATTTACTTTGTTACAAGTTTAAAAAACTATTTTTTGTTTGTATTTTTATGTTTATCCAACCAAAATTTGGAGAAAATAATACTGATTGGGCTAAAACTTTGTAAAGAGGCTTATATTAGAAGTGCTATTTAGGACATTAGAAGTCCCCGTGTATAGACGATGGATATTTGGGTTCCTTCTTTGTCCAGAACTGGCCATTATTTTTCCCTCACTTTAGAACACCAGTGATGTTTTCAAAGCCTGTAAATTTGTCTTAAAAAAGGTGACTTCCTGTTTAGTTCTTGTACTAAAGCTCGCATGAAATGGAGCAATACAACCTGCAAGAAATGGCAGCAAGTTCTTGCAAGGTCAAAGTATTGTCGATGTTGAATCTTGCATGGTGTTTGACATTATGCAAGTCTCTTGCCATTGCAACATGGCTGCCAACCCCCCCCCCCCAAAAAAAGCGGTTCCTAGTGAACCGCTACCGCCACTGGATTCATAAATTATTTTAAAGGACCGATACGGCGGTTCAATAGCAATTTTCTAACCTCAAAAAATATTTTTTATTTGTCTTGAATATTTTGTCGATCTGTTTAAAAATGAGAATATCAACACTACGCAAAATAAATAAGAATAAAGTAATCAGTGCATCACTGTCCATAATTATAGCTGAAAAAGCATGTGAAGTGAGATTTGGTGAGTTGGTAAACCAAAAGTAACTAGATTTCTCCCTAGAATTGTAACTTTCAGGCAATAGAAATCGCACCAAACCGATAAAGTTGCAATTGCAAGCTCTTGCAAAAGTCGATCAGCTGGGCTTTAACTACGCATGCCTTTGATCAAGACAAATTGCATCTTGCATGGCGTTGCAGGTTGCATTGCTCCATGTAATGCGAGCATAAGGAATAACATATGTGGTACATGAAAGTAAGAAAAGGAAACTTATGTAACTGAAAGAATTATGGAGAAATCTATCTATTGGATACATTATACAAAGTCCTGGCGATAATAATAAAAAAAATCTGATGTCCAGCACATGACCTCTCGCTGATCTCTCGCCATTTTTTAATCAATTTACACGTTAACACAAAATAGTATGAAAAAAATTGACTTTTTTTATCTGGCAACAATGGCAAAGGTTTTGAAAATTTTAGTGATACGAAAATGAACTATAGTGTATACAAAATATATGTATAAAACTTTATTGCCTTAAAACGTGTTTATCCATTGAAACTCACTACCCAATTTTTATCATGATTACTATACCTCTCTTATCTGAAGGGCGAGAGGTAAAAAGAGTTTAAAACTTATTGCATAAGATCTGATAGGATAATCTTAAGCTGGATTTAGGAAAAGAAGAGGAAAAATTTACTAAATTTTCACAATAAAAATGATGCTGATCTCATTTTATGAATATGATATCCCCGCAGTCGCAGGATTCTGTGATTTTTTTGAAAAGTGCTGCTCAAATTAGTCAAAGACTCGAAGGTGCGCACTTGGTTTGGATATTCTAGGAAACTATGAATGAAATAGAACGGAAAATTATACTTTATAGTATAATGCACAATTATTTTATTTATTTACAAGAATGATTGTACATATCGCACACTTTAAACTTATTCAGTCAATCGCAGCACTGCAAACATTTACAAAGCATATTACGTTAAAAAACCTTGTTGTGAAAAATCAACCTTAAAATGCATTTTTTTTATTACCGGCGAAAACAGTATTTTTTTACTAAGTGAATATTCATCGTGGTTAAGTATCGGATGCTGATACAAGAATGCTTAAGCTTAATTTCTTCCCGCGATCTGGGTATATCTGGGGAGAAGGGTGAATGCCTAATTTTAATTGAAAATTGCAGAATAATTTTGCTAATCTATTAGCGAGACAGAGAATCTGTGAAAATAAAAAAGATGAAACGAGCAACAGATAGGAGCGAATGTAAATTCTCGTACATACAATTTAGGTACATAACTTGTACACACTTAAAAATATACGCTGAGACAAAAATTACATTGAAATTTAATAATGACAGGAAATAGTATATTACATTACATGTACATTTTGAGGTTTTTTGGCAGGTTCTATGTTTATTTGTTTTTATTTTATACAGTGTCATCCCAAAAGAATGCACCATATGGGAAACTTATTTATTAAGGGTTTTTTGACAAAAAGTTATTCTTGGTAAAAGTTTGTTCATCCCCTAAAACCAAACAGGCACCAACAATATATAGTAAAACACGTGTAATATACGAGGATCCTTCAAAAATTTCATTTTCAGACAAGAGTAAAGTACCCTTATTTTGAAATATCGCGGAAAATATTATTAAGCGGCAGATACTTCAAGTGTCACTCAAATTTTGACCATCGCTATATCAGGAACTTTCGCTTCTGTATTAGTTTATCTTCTGTGATGATACGAAAATAAACTATGGGGTATACAAAATATATGAAGTGTAAAACTTTGTTGCAGTCTTGTTTAGTAATGACGTCATCACTCATAGCAACTACCACTTCCGGTTGTCCGATTGACACCAAAATCTAATCAGATCTAATCTAGGCTAGAGTTTGTTTAACCATCCTTTGCCGTTGCGTCATACATTATCCATCTTGATCTCTCCATAATGAAATGGATGAGACGGAATTATGACGTCATTGACGTATTTCTTATCTAATCCAGATTATTTATTACTTTTGACAGTTTAGTTATCATATTTTGATTTGTTGAGTATTTTTGATTATTTTCGGCTTTTTCAATTAATTGTTCATTGTCAAAATGCCGTCCCGGTATAATGAGAAAGAGCAAACTTTAATTTTGAAGTTGATTAATTACTTTTCAAGAGAAATATATGCTGGAAAACCGCTTTTACCGTTAAATGCAGTCTACAACGTAAGTATCTACCTGTATTATGCAAAATGTAAGTATTTATTTATTTGATTTTATTAAATTTTATAGCGTATTGCTGATGCTCTAGACATATCTATTAGAACCGTTCAAAAAACAGTTACTAGTGGAATAGAAACAGATAAAGACTACAAAATCAAAGTTCATGCTTGACATGTTTCATGGAAGCACTATTTCAGGCACACAAATCAATTAATCAATGACTGGGGAAAAGAAAAATACATTGATGCATCTCATTTTCTTCCTGTTATCATAGATCTCAATGAATCGGACTCCCAGAGTGATGATGAAGATGATTTTGTCAGTGATGAAGCTTAGATTTTTCATTTTATTTCATTACATGCTATTTTAGTTTACGTTTATAAATTTGTTTATTGCCTGTTTTCTCCCATATATGTGTTTTTATTTTCATTTTTTAGGAATACTTACGAAAGTATTTCTCACAATGACACAGATAATAATTACTATACAATTTTTAAAAATATGAATAGTTATATCCCAAACTAGAAATTTGAAACAAATCAATTAAAAAAAGGATGTTTCAAGTTAAAAAAATTACTAAATTATGTAAAAAGGTACGTAACCCATAAAGCAAAATAACATGGCTCATTGAAAACAATCCTTAACATATGTCATTAGTTATATTTTAATTTTGAGGTTATGTGTAAAATGACATTCAAATAATATACGACAAACGTAAAACAGCAGAATACGTCACCGATTATGACGTAACGGCCAAGGATGGTTAAACAAACTCTATCAGAATCTTGTATGCAAAATTTATTTTTTATAATTTCGTAGTTTTTGAGTTATCGTCACTACAACATACATCCATCCTAATACACATGGACATCTAGGGACATTTTGCAACAAGCATTCGGGTGAGCGTGGATAACGTCTAAACTGCAGCAACAAATTTTTGTATGGCAGTGTTCGTTGATGTTTCCATTTTTGTTCGTCAGACTCGCTGTCTAATTCCACGTCCAAACTAACGCGCACAAACAAGCTAATTTCCTTTGATGTACAGACATCGCATGGAAAACATTTTGCGCTGAGCAAAACAGCGCGCGAACGAATAGGCGTGAGCGCGCTCCCGTCCAAACCGAGATGTTTTGCAACGTACGCGAACGTTTTGCGCTGTTTGTTGCACCGGTCTGGATGCACCTTTAAGGTTATCAACTGAAACTGACAGATAACAAGAACGGTTATTTTGAAAGAAACCTAATAATTTTCCAGAACTTTTATACAAACGAGGTACCGGCTAAATTCAATATAAGGAATAAGTAAAGGATTAAATTTTGAAATTCTGATCTTATTTTTAATTATATTCAATAGGGCATATAACGTTTAAATAAATATTTATTTATTAGAGCCATTTGCACCGATCGACATCTAAACTTGGTTTTTTAAAACTCGCTTAAATATTTAAGTGAAGTTTATTTTCCAAATCATTGCACCGCACCTTTTTAAAGCGAGCTTTCTTAAGCGAGTACAAGCGAACTATTGATGGTAATTTTGTTTATTTATAGTTGTGACCACTTTTGTGACTAACTTCATAACAAAAATTCTAACCTGACAAAAATTCAAAAACGGTGTAGTGGCTGTGAAAATATAATATTATTATATTTTATGACGCATGCCTTATTTCTGTAATCTGCATGTTTCAAAATGATTGAAAAACGTCAGCGAAGCACTAATTTTTCAAATGAAGAGAAAACAACTCTATTAAATATAATAACCAAATATGGAAAGTTAGTTCACTTTAGCTCTTCGTAAGGATTATTTCGGATATAAATTTGTCTTGGAAAACTGAAATTAATTATTTCAAGAACATCCAAATCGTCTTCAAAAATATCATCGAAATTCATTTTGTATTTTTAATACAAAAGATGTAGTATAAAAAAAGTACTAAAGATTATAACAATGTCACACAAACATCAACAAGTAACAACACTATAGAAAAATTTATTATTTGGATCAAATGGCTGGAAACGATAAAAGTTTGGTTATGAAATAAGGCTTTGTAAATTAAAACCCTCAATTCTGACGGTTTAACTTAAACTTTGCTTAGACCAGTTTAAACCAAGTTTGTCTGGCTGTACAAATGAATTTTTATTTAAAGCGAGGCTTACTCTAAAGCTGGGTTTAAATTTAGTCGGTGCAAATGGCCCTTATAGGTATAAATTCTGATTTGTATTTTAATTTATAAAAAATAACTATCTATTCAAGTGAAAAAATTATAGATTATGAATGTCTATTATATGTAGCTAATAATTTATTTAAAATTCATATCGACAACTGCAACAATTTAAAAATATATTATACATAAATTTTACTCAGCGCTAACATTTTTATATAGTTACTATACAACATCATGTATATTAAAATTGAGAAAAGACCTAAAACTAAGTTTCTATTTCTCTCTTCCTACAATTC
The DNA here is from genome assembly GCA_963243735.1 of Neocrepidodera transversa. Taxonomy (NCBI): domain Eukaryota; kingdom Metazoa; phylum Arthropoda; class Insecta; order Coleoptera; family Chrysomelidae; genus Neocrepidodera; species Neocrepidodera transversa. Next base: position 27,828,633 of record OY725343.1, on the reverse strand, counting down.
AAACACAGATAATACTAATGAGAAAATAAAAGTAAACATTTGGCAACAAAATCTAAATCCTCTAAATTTATTGGTGTACGTCACAAGGCATATATACTGGACACAAATATATGAATTTCAATAATTATTTCCTCAGCCCCCGGTGAAATATAAATGTCCAACTTTTGCTATAGTACTTAATAAATGATAATTATGTGCAATAACTATTCTAATCATAAATTATACATACATAGACTCTAACGTAATAATACACATAACTGCAAGGACAGAAGTAAGCTGGTCACAACCCATTTTTAATTAGTAAAAAAAGCATTTCTTTTATTTATTATTAAATTTATCCTACACCACTCAATTGTATCTAGATTGCAGCTCACCAAAACGACGTGCCCTTTTGACAGCAGATTTCTATTGAATTGGCACAATGGTACATGCAAATTTAAATCGGGCAATGAACCCTTTCGTGCTTGCCAATGGGAACGGAACAATTTTTTTCGCTAGTCAAAATTCGCATTCACGGTTGAGTGCCAATTTGATAAACCAGTTTTCTGTACGTACTGGATTTTTGACCTATATAAACAAGTTTTGTGTAATTATTCTTAAGTAACGTCATATCGATATTATGTATCAAATTTCATTATGTTAAATTAAATCCAAAATTAAGTAAAATAAATACAAGCTAATACAAGTGATCAAAAATAATAAACAGTGATTTATTTTTAACACAGAGACGATGCAATAAGACACGGCTAAAAATGATTTTTTTTTTAATTTCAGATTGTTGTAGTTGGGCCATGAGGACGACTAGACTGTTTCTTTATTTTTTAGAGACAGAATGGTCCGCAGACCTAAAATAAAAAAAAGAAAAGTTTCAGACATTCTAAAGATATTATAAAGAATAACATTTGCCCTAATGCAATTTTATCTCTCGTAAAGAGCTTTCAGACTCTTAATGGCGTCAAGACAATTCCATAAAGACCTTGTTTTGTTGTTTTGTTTTAACGTATAAACGGTGGCATTTCGGATGACATTCCTACCTAGAGTGTATCGAAGCACTTATCGAAAATCAGAAAGCTTACTGATAATTATTATTAGTGCTTCTAAATAACATTGATGTACCTATTTTGAAAACATAACAGAAAAAAAACAGATAAATATTTTAATGGATGCACTCAAGCAGCACCAATGAAGTATGCAAAATTTTTGTTTATTTACGAGGGTAAATCTATAATTTCACTACATTTATATATTTTAAAGAGATCTAGAAAAACAGGTTATTTTTTTATAAAAATATCTTAAAAGTGTACTAGATCATTTCTAAAGATATCTTTATTTTGTTTTTAATAAATAACCTTGCGCTATTCTTATAAAAAAATGGCTCTCCGTCAAAGGTTATGAATATAGGATATATTTATCTCGACCAAATAGTTCTGCAGAAGGGGACCAACCCACAGTCTTAACTAAGATATTCGACATCAAGTGTTTAACGACAATAATAAATTCCGTTTTTTAATAATGGCTAGTGTTTACGGCACATTTTTCTAGTCATTAGGTAAAATAATAATTATTTATGTACCCACTGGCTCGAAGGTTTGTAAGTCATCCGAAGGTTTGTAAATGGCCCGATGGCATTCATCTCTATTTATACCCGCGATGCATACAAACTTTTATGTCATAGTTCATTATTGCATCTATAAATATTTAAAAAAAACTGTTTTTGTCTTTATGCACTTCATTGCACCTTTATGTAGTTGGTAACTAAGCAATAAAAACACAATAATGATATAATAGTAGTTTGTGCAATAAGTGTGGATATGATGGTCATAATCCCATACGAACGTCCGTGTGCGATATGGACAATACACACGAGTTAAACAGTACATTTTTTTACATCCCACGAAAGGAAAAATTAAAAAGTATAAAAAAAAAGATTACAGGGTTTGAACCGAGGACCTTCGTATTTCAAAGCGAGAACGTTAGCACTGCACTATCACGGGCCGCCACGGACTTATTATAAAACTATAATAGGCACCTTCTATTTTTAAGTAGGTTACATTCATATTTAGTTTTTCATTTTTTGAGTAATAATATTATTATTAAATCTTTACGGCTAAATGAATATCTGTTGAAGTACTATATATTAAAGTCATCACTTGAATTAATCATTTTTACAAATATGTTTCTGTATTTGTATAAAAAATTCTGATAGTTGTTTTGACAAGGTTATTTAAAATTAAAAAAAAATAGGTAGTAGGTTACTAAATGTGAACTCTGATTGGTGAATTTGCATTTCTCACGCTAATGAAATATCTGTTCACTAGACTGATATTGCCTACATATACGTTCTGTAAAGTGTACGTAGAATCGACAATATATAATTATACAGAACGAATTGGTGAACACCGCAGCTTCCTATATTTAATATTAACGGAGCGCCCGTCCAAAAACGATTTCAGGCAAGATAACATATGGTATTGGCGCCACTTAATGCATAATCAAAAAATAAAAAAACTTGTTTAGACTGTCTAAACAAAATAAGAACATTTTTTTCAGACAGATGTGATAAGCGATTTAACAAACTTCTTATAGACGCCAGGGAGCTAGCCGAAGAATTAGGAATTGAACTTAATTTTTTATCTTCACAAACAGTTCGTCAAAGAAAAAAGAAAAGACAGTTTGATTATGAAAGTACTGACGAACCAATAACAAACCCGAAAATGAATTACAAAGTATAAGTATTCGTCTCTTAATGAAAGATTCAAGGGGTTGGAGCAATTTAACAACATTTTTGTAATTATTTTTCAAAATTTCAACTTGAATGAAGAAGAATTAAGAAAATCGTGTGAAAATGTATCATTTCATTTGAAAGATGAAGTACGTAAAGTATCAGATATTGATGCAAATGACTTATTTGATGAAATTATTTGTTTAAAATTCCACTTCCCAGAGCAAAACGACTTAGATCCTCACTTAATTCTTCAAGACATTTTAGAGAATAATTTAATTTCAACATTTCCAAATACTGCAGTGCGAATACAAATTTTTTAACGCTGCCAGTTTCTGTATAGTCAAGTACTTTTTGGGCCAAACTTTTTTCTCCGAATCCGAAAAATATGAACGAGGTATCATTCGATTTGGAATAGTGTGTAGATTATTTTTGAAAAAATCCAAGACCCGCTTTCAAAAATTGCATTATTTATAAACAGTTAACCGAAAAATAAAAATCGGGTTAGCAAATTCTTTATTAAATAAACAATGAAAATTGAAATAAAATCAATTTTTTTTAAGTTATACTTACAGGTGATAGAAAAAAATTGTTAATTAACAAATACGTTTTTAAGCAATAAAAAAATTTCTTAAGAAACGATATTTTTGTAAAAATCATGGTTTGCATCAAAGATTATGTATCCAAAAATGAAATTTTAAATAGTCTCATAAACAACGCATTTGTTTATAACAATTTTTGCTCAACAATAAGAAATAAAAAAAATTAAAAATCATTTTCATGTGACTTCTAATCATAAAAAATCTGATGTGGCCAGCACATGACCTCTCCCCATTTTTGGATCAAAAATTTACACGTTGGCACAAAAAAGCATGAAAAGAATTTACTTTTTTTAAAATCTGGCAACAATGGCAAAATTTCTCTCAATTTTTTTAACTCTTGGTTTTTTGCTAAAATTTTTTTTCTGCAATTTTTTGCCCCAATTTTTCCCCATTTTTTTCCCACTTGTATTTTTTGTCCCAATTTCTTCCCTTTTTTTACAACTATTGTTATATGTCAAATTTTTCCCTACTTTGTTTGTACAACTTTTGTTTTTTGTTCCAATAATTGCCTCTTTTTCACAACTATTGTTTTAGCTCCTTTTTTTTTACAACTATTATTTTTTGTTCTAATTTTTTTTCCCATTTTTTCCCACTTGTGTTTTTGCCGCAATTTTTGTCTCTTTTTTCACAACTACTGTTTTCCCCCGTTGTTTTTACAACTATTGTTTTTATCCTATTTTTTCCCACTTGTGGTTTTTGCCCCATTTCCCCCCCTCTGTTTTAACAACTATTGTTTTTTGTCCTAATTTTTCTCCCATTTTTTCTCACTTGTGTTTTCTTTCCTAATTTCCCCTCCCCCGTTTTTTCTACAACTATTGGTTTTTGCTCCATTCCCCTCCCCTTTGTTTTTTTCCACCATTGTTTTTTTCCCGCTTCTGTTTTTTGACCCAATTTTTCTACTTTTTTAGAGTTTTGTCCGTCTGTCCGTCCTTCCGTCCGTCTGTAAGCCCGATTCAGCATTGTTAAAAACCCCAAAAACGATATTAATCTTTGAGCTATTTTTACTTTCCCGCTACTTATACCATATATAGTGTAGTATATAAGGAATAGAAATATATTTTCGTAACTTTAAATTTTCTAAAACTCGTATTTACGGCAAAAATATTGCCGTTTTCACTTTTTTCTTTTTGATTCTGCCGAGATTCGTTGTTGACGTTTGTGTTTGGTATTTTTTTCACACTCTGAAGTTGTTTTCGATGTGTTTTCCTTTTTCGATAATCTTTTTGAGGCTGATCATATGATTTCAACGCATGTATATAGTAAATAGTAAACACTTGACTCACATTTATATTAAATGTATGTAAATCAGTAAATACTTGTATTAAGTTATATGATTTATTACCTTACTTTTCACTTATAAAATTGCAATAATGACACAATAATAACAATATGACAATAATGACACCATATGAATTAATATAAGCTGGACGCGCTTTTTCGTTAATCTACATTTTATGCCTACCGCAAGCCACGTTAAGGAACTAAGTTCAAAAATTGTGAACCGGTACCAAGTAACCGAAGGAAATGGTCTCTAGTGAATAACTGCTTTAGTAACAAGGTTTACTTGATAACCTTATTTTGGCCACCGCAAGAATCCAAAAATAATATCAACTGATCATTCTCCAATGAATATATATTTTTTAAGGCAGGAGTCTACCTCTTAAGCCTCTCGACTAACCTGATTTTCCGTCAATTGCGTTAATAATTTAAAGTCGTTGTTTTTTCATTATCACAATTATACATCTGGCTTGATATGAGTCACATTTCTAACAGGGCCTCTTTAAAAAAAATGGTCCAATAGCAGCATGAAACAGAGGAATAACAGTGTTGACTACGTAAATTTGCGCATTCATCTTCCTATCAAGCACCAACAAATGTGTACGTCCATTAAATTAAATGCCTCCCAAACATCAAGTATACTACGTCTGAAACTCTGAAACGTCCTGGACCGATTTTTCGACTTTGGGACACCTGAAAATGGTCCATACGCCGACTATTCGCTCATATCACGACTCATCTGTGAACAATACGGACCTCCAATAATCATTCCAATTCACTCGCTTATTAGCCCATTCAAATCGAAGTCGCATATGATTTTCTCTTAGCGGAACACTTTTCAAAAGTCATCATGAAGTTTAACAACTCGAAGTCTTCGACAAACTGTTAAACTGTTACAATTGAAAACGAAACATCAGAAGCACGTAGAAACCGCTGTTGCTGGATCCGTCAAGTACTCAAAGGTTCTCTACGAGTACACTGTCAGAAACCGATTCTGTACAGGGGTTGTAGATTTTGGGTGTCTACTTCTCGATCATACCAATGGTCCTATTGTCCTATTGTCTTCATGTGCACTAAATTTACGTCTAGGAATTTTGGTAAAATAAACTTTTCAGATTATCACAGTTATTCAAATGAATAACTGAGTTAAAATTCTTAAAAACACAAAAGAGAGGAATGGCCTACAATCCAAAAAGTCATCAAAAGAGGAAAAAAACACTTAGATAAGAAAGTATTCACTTCCTCATATTTGCAAACTGATTCCATATACTTGATTTCCTACCTATAAACTGGCCACAAAGTATGCGCCTATTCTTTCAATTGAACAGTCCACCAAGAAACCTTGAATTATCATCCGGTGTCTATTGAAGGATCTGTGAACATATGATTCATTTTCTCTTATTTTGATGGGTTAGTTTACTTCGGGGAAAGATCCAGCATCATCATTCGGTTCAGCATCGTCAAAAACGAGGGTTGACGCAGTTTTAGTCAGTATGAGGCTCTGAACAGGTGACCTATGTCTGTAAGACTTACAGAAGCCAATACACGGAAAGCTACATTGAATCACTACCCACATAAAAATGAAAGTATATTCATATCTCTAGCATATGCTGGGAATATGTTTCAACTCATATTCCGCAACTAATATTCCCAGTATATTCTCAGCATGAGTATTTATCTGCTATAAATGTTTTTTTTTTATCATATCTGTTTGTGATGTTTTAAACAATATACGTACGGAGAAATTCTACCACACAAATCATGAATGTGAATAGAGCAATTCGAAATTACCGCGATAACCGAAATCGTCTGATTGGTCTATACAACTCACCCATACGTATCTGCGGTATGCCTCTCTTACTAGTCTTACTCAACCCACACAATGAATGGCAAATCTCTAACTGAAAATGCAAATATATGATGATCATGAGTTTTTTGTAATGTGTACTAGAGGTAACTTGTTTATTTTTGTTCTTTTATCATCTTTAGAGCAGTGGCCATCAAAAAAATAGGTAGGTACACAAAAAAGGTTAGGTTAGGGTACGCTTTCCTTATGACTATTTCTTCTAAGAGTGTTTTTCCAAGACGAAAAAGACGATAATATGTCAACAAGCACAATCAGATCGAAAAAGAGACTATCACGACTCACGGCGTGTGGATATACAGGGTATATTAAGCATATATATAGGATGTGCTATATTGGTGAAAATGGTATATTATGTGAATATTTGAATATATTCAGAGTATATATTTTAAGCATATACGTATAGTCCAAGAGCTGGCACCAATTTTAGGGTAGGTATTTGAGGCAAGCTGAAAACTTTTCCCATACATCCCCTACTATACCCCAACACAGAAATGCAGACCTGGCTGGCGAGTAGCGGGGCTAAATCAACCCCTAAATTTTTAAAAACATTTTTTTTTGTTAAAAATGTATTTGAGGCAACATGAAATTTTTATATGTTGTAGTTTAATGTTTAAAGAGTTTAAAAAAAATAGCCAGACGATTTGGTCGGGGTTTTAGCATTGCCAGGCGCATGCAAAAACATTTTGCAAAAAAATATAAAAAATGTATTTGAGGCAACTTGAAATTTTAATAGGGTATTATTTATAATTAGAAAATAATATCCTAAAAAAGACAGATCATTTTGGTGGGACTTCATCGGCAGTTGTCTGCGTTCTCGCTTGCCGCGTTACTATTGGCTCTGGAGAGGTCAGGTGACTGTCAATAGCCATGAGGTTTCCAGTCGACACAATAAAAAACTTGAAAAATATTGGTTTTTTCAAAAAGTCATAAGAGACATTTTTTTTGAAAATAAAATTTTCGACAACTTTTATTTCAAAAATTTTTTATAGGAATGGTGCTTTTGCCGCTATATCCAAAATTTTTAAAAATTGTTTTTTTGTGACATCATTCTGACTCAAAATTTATACAAAATGAGGATACCTTAGATTTTCGCTGGTTCGACGGAGACTGTATGCCACAATTAGTATTCGACGCTGTTGTCCATGAAGAAAATTAGAATAACGTTGCAGGTGAGCATAAATACTTTTTTCTGTGACAGGAGAAAAGTTTAACATTTTATCTCTGTTGACAGGTAACAAAATCTCACTTTTTATAAAATTACTTTTTTCACACGGGAAAAAAGTGAGTACTTTTTTCCCGGATATATATACACATTTGTTTTTTCAAAAAGTGATAAGTCATTTTTTTTAGAAAATTAAATTTTTAACAACTTTCGTTTAAAAAATTTTTTATAGCACTCATACTTTTGCCGCTATATCCAAAATTTTAAAAAAATTGTTTTTTTTTTTGTTATGAAAGCATTCTGACTCAAAATTTATATAAAAATTGAATATTTTGCATGTTAAAATTAATAAAGGCTAATATATTAAAGAAATTAATGATTACAAAAATATAAAATTACAAATTCAGATGTATTGTAATAAAATAATTATATAACTAAAGAATTATAAGTACAAAAATATAAATTTAATTCATCAGAGCTAACAAAATCTTCTTCGGATTCATCTGCGTCAGATTCGGCTTCCTCTGCATCACCTTGGAAAAGTAATATATATTTATTTATTTAATTAATCAAAGAAATTCAAATGCAGCAGTTATTAAAGAAATAGTTATTTATTATACAAGGGAAAAAGTATTAGATTTTAGCTCGAGGTTGTGTTGTCTCCCGACGCGAAGCCGAGTGAGACAAAAATCTACTATTTTTCCCGTGTATAATATACTATTTTTTTCTGTGGCTGGAAAAACGACGATTTAGTATTGAAAAAATATTACAAATAGTCAGAAAATGATCCAAGTGAAATTTGAAGTTTTAAACTAGTAGCTAAGGAAATTTTTAAAGTAATCAAACATCTGTCAATTTAATTCTGTCATTTGATTTAAAAATTGTTAAAAAATATCTGATTCCGAGTTTTCTCTGACTCCACCGGAGTTAGTAGAAGCAGCGAAAGTAGCGTCACAAAAATTATTAACAGCTAAATCACGGAAAATTTACGATCTATATCCGGGAAAAAAGACAATTTATAAAAAGTGAGATTTTGTTACCTGCATTTACATTTTTAACGTTATTCTTATTTTCTTCATGGACAACAGCGTCGAATACTAATTGTGGCATACAGTCTTCGTCGAACCAGCGAAAATCTAAGATATCCTCATTTTGTATAAATTTTGAGACAGAATGCTGTCACAAAAAAACAATTTTTAAAAATTTTGGATATAGCGGCAAAAGCACCAGTCCTATAAAAAATTTTTGAAATAAAAGTTGTCGAAAATTTAATTTTCAAAAAAAAATGTCTCTTATGAATTTTTGAAAAAACCAATGTTTTTCAAGTTTTCTATTGTTTACTCCGAAATCTCGACTGGAAACCTCATGGCTATTGACAGTCACGTGACCTCTCCAGAGCCAATAGTAACGCGGCAAGCGAGAACGCAGACAACTGCCGATAAACGCTCTCTCTCACACTACATCTTTCCTATAGCGCTACTCACTCGCACCTATACATAATTTGTTAGATCACCTGGCAGGTACAAAGTCCCACCAAAATGGTCTTTTTTAGGATATTATTTTCTAATTTATAAATAATACCGTATTAAAATTTCAAGTTGCCTCAAATACATTTTTTATAGGGTGGAGCCCTTTTCGGCACGACGGTCAGTTATTTCCGAATTTAATCTTTTATTGCTTCTAACGGTGTAGCCGTTCTGGGCACGAAAGCTGAATTAAGGGTTCTAGGAAAATGAAATTAGGATTATTTAAAGATTATATAAATTATCTTAATTTTAAATAATATTTTTGTAATTTCTTCAATTGTGGGTTATTCCTAGATACAGTTTAAATAAAATTATTGTGAAATGATTGGATTCATGAATGGGGTTGTAATAGTATAATTTTTAATCGGTATTTTATGTAGCTATTTAATATTTTTCTTAGTGTTGTATTTATGTAACATTATATTTCTTGTGATTTTTCATATTCTTTTCTACTAATTATGAGTTTTTTTAATTTGTTTTATATATAGTTTAAATAATTTTTTTGTCAAATAATTGTTTTTATTTGGAGAAAAAAATTCTTGACTACACAAATCAATCCGAGATTATTTATTTGGACAAAAAAATCTTTACCATGCAAATCAAATGAAGGATATTTATTTGGAAAAAAATTAAAAAAAATCACTGAAATTTTTTGTCAAATAATTGTTTTTATTTGGAGAAAAAAATTCTTGACCATAACAAATTAAACCGAGATTATTTATTTGGACAAAAAAAATCTTTACCATACAAATCAAATGAAGGATATTTATTTGGAAAAAAATTAAAAAAAATCACTGAAATTTTTTGTCAAATAATTGTTTTTATTTGGAGAAAAAAATTCTTGACCATAACAAATCAAACCGAGATTATTTATTTAGACAAAAAAAATCTTTACCATACAAATCAAATGAAGGATATTTATTTGGAAAAAAAATCACTGAAATTATTAATAATATTTTTTCTTAAAAATATTACTTTGAATTAAAAAGATTAGTTACTTTATGGTCAATAACCACTGTGCCCAAAAGGCACACCTAATTTTAAAACTTGAGGCCAAAAGACCGGTAGGATTATGGAACCCCGCTGACAAAATTGAACGCTGGGACTAAGTGAACAACACCCTTTTTATATTTTTTTACAAAATGTTTTTGCACGCGCCTGGCAATGCTAAAACCCCGACCAAATCGTCTGGCTATTTTTTTTTAAACTCTTTAATCATTAAACTACAACATATAAAAATTTCATGTTGCCTCAAATACGTTTTTGAACAAAAAAAAAATTATATTTTTAAAAATTTAGGGGTTGATTTAGCCCCGCTACTCACCAGCTAGGTCTGCATTTCTGTGTTGGGATATAATAGGGGATGTATGGGACAAGTTTTCAGCTTGCCTCAAATACCTACCCAAAAATTGGTGCCAGCTCTCCTACTAGTAGTATATACTACTTGCGGATAAAAAAATATACCTAGCATATTCTCAGCATATATAAATCATATTGAGTATATGCGAGGAATATAATCTCAATATTATTATACGTTCATGAATATGCTTTACTTGGTATATAAATTTGGTATGTGGGTAAAAACAAGGTGTGAAATATAAATTAGGTTACTTATAATCGTTCAAAAATTATGTAGTATATATGTAAATAAACAAAATTGAAAAAGAAAAAAAATGCACTCAGAAATAAGCTCCTTCCAATATATAAGGTTCTAAGAAAAAATCCTATTGTGACTACCATATTCACAAACAAGGACAATTTAAATAAAAAAAACATGTCTTTAAATCTCAATTTTTTCATCCAAAGAATTTGGAGTTTGGACTTCAACTTTTATTTTTATACGTCTAGAATGACCTATAGAAATGCAAAAGCATAAAACATTTTTACAATGCCATTCGTCATAAATTTTACGAGTCAAGAACTATAACTGTTTTGTGGTCGTTGACGATAACTCTTCGAAAGGCCTTTGGTAATTTTTTTAAACTGTTAATAGACGAAACCCTACACCACACAAGTACGTTTGAGTCACCTTCAGAAACCATTGTTCGTATTCGATAAGCAATAATGCAATTTAACACGTTCGTAGTGATTTTTAAACAGAGGCGTTACACATGTCATTTTGAAATTTTAATATGTAAAATAGCTTTGAAAATTAGTAAATATGTATTTTAAACCAATAATAATGAATCTAAATCAGAAGTGGTCTCAGACAGCTACTATTATAAAAAACAATTTTATTTCAGATGTACCTAAACTTTGGCTTTAGCCATTTTATTTCGCCGCAAGAGGGCTTCAAAGAAATATATAGACTTTTGCGCCTTTTTTAGATTTTGAGCCAACATTTTTATGAAAAATTACAGGAAATCAAAATTGTAGAACACAAAATGTCGCACAATTTTTCCTCCTAGTTTTGCTGGTAGTTTTCATTTGGATTTTTAAATCATTTTTATCTTATTAAATTACTTTTTTAGTTAAATTTTAATATTAAAATAAAAAAAAATATCCCCCATACGGGAACTCCGTTTTTTTGTCTTATTTTTTATTTTCCCGCTACTTATACCATATACAGGGTGGCGAAAATTTCATTGCAACGTATTGTAATCTCGGAAACCGTAAGAGATACGACGTCGGTTAAATGGAACAAAAGTTTCTCAATTTGTAAACTAATCGACTGGTGCTTTGCATCCACAGATATCAGGGACAGTTTTCATAATAATTGATAAAAACCAAAATTGAACATTTTCTTTTTAATGCTCCAGGGCTTTTATTTTGAACAATAGAAAAAAGTGTATAAAACTTTTTTGTTTGATAACGTGTTACTCACAGTCTGATAATATTAAATTTTGAATCTGACGTTTAGTCACCCTTAACTTTTATTTCTCAAATACGGACCTGCACTTTTTATATGATTTTTGTATAGAATTTTATTTCCTGAATAAAAAGTAATAAGTTTCTGTGATTTAACAAATTTATTTTGAAATAAAATAATGTGTTTCCTTTACATTTCTTTGTAATTATTATCTGCATATAATGTACAGATCCGTATTTTAAAGCTGCTATACTAAATAGTTATTAAATCATTCTAATAATTAAAAATAAATTAGGTGTCATATATAGATGAATTCAGGATATGAAATGCTATTAAAAAATCACATAAAAAGTACAGATCCGTATTTGAGAAAAAAAGTTGAGGGTGGCTGGGCGGAAACTAAACGTCAGACTCAAAATCTAATATTATCAGATGGTGCGTAATACGTTTTCAAACAAAAAAGTTTTATGCAATTTTTTTCTATTGTTCAAAATAAAAGCATAAATAGAAAATGTGCCATTTGGTTTTTATCAATTATTATAAACGCCGTCCCTGATATTTGTAGATGCAAAGCACCAGTCGATTAGCCTTCAAATTGAGAAATTTTTGTTTCATTTAACCGACGTCGTATCTCGTACGGTTTCCGAGATTACAATACATTGCAATGAACTTTTCGCCACCCTGTATACTGCAGTATATAAATTTTGTAGATACATATATAGATTTTCGTAACTTTAAATTTTCGAAAACTCGAAATTGAGCCAAAAATATTACCGTTTTTCACTTGTTTAAATATATACAGGGTGGTCCACCGCTAACGCTTCGGTCTACAGACCAAAAACTGAACACTTTTTTTAAAATCTATTTTTACAGTGAGATTTATATTAGAAAAGACAATAATCTGAAAATATTTTAAATTATACAGGGTGCTTCACGAAAGTGAAACATCAAGTAGAACTCAAAAACTTAAGATAGGGACATGTAAGCCGTTTTATCCGATTTTATATCGTTTGGCCGGAGCAATCACTTAAACTTGAAAAAATGCGATTTTCAATTGTCTATAACTTCAAAACTATTTATATTATGATATAAATGTAATAGGTTTTTAAAATAAGCTTCTCAGGATGAGTCTAAAAATATAGAAAAATATAAGGTGTTCCATTTAAAAAAAAATGTGACCTTCATATGTTTCACTTACCTGGAGCATCCTATATAATTTAAAATATTTTTGGATTGTTGTCTTTTCTGATATAAATCTCACTGTGAAAACAGATTTTAAAAAAGTGTTTAGTTTTTGGTCTACAGACCGAGGCGTTACCGGTGGACCACCCTGTATATATTTAAACAAGTGAAAAATAATATACGCCTATATTTTTATTTTACACTTTTGAAATTAATATTGTAATATAATATAATTATGACATCTGACCACCTCGAAATATTCCAGGATCCATCATGTATGGCGATATTTGCATAACTCTGTATTTAGGCACCGAAACGTTTGATGGTAGCAACAGTTGACGGTCTTCAAGGATGTTGATGCTAGTGAACCGAAAAATTGTTTTCATCATACGCCCCATAACTCCCCAATTCAATCCATCCGCCTCATAGGCTAATTTTGGGTCCGGCCAAGTTCCTTAGATTTTTAGTCATCATAACGTTTTCAAATTCTATCAAAGCACTCCAAAGGCCGTTATAGTTTGGCTCATCATGCCAGAACGTTTTCGTTATCAAATAGAAAATGTCGCTTTTGTCCGATGGTTGCTCATCTTCAAGTTAAATGCCCTTCCTCCACCAATAGATTCTGCTCCCTTAATTTTTAAAACTGGCCGAACTTCTTGGTAAACGCCTTGGCAATTTCTCTGAATATTGAGAGGCACTTCAAACAGGTCTTGTGGTTCCTCTCTGATCACGGCATACTGAATTTTCTGTTCAATGTGCCATGAATTATTCGAACGTCATCTCGTCATCTGGTGGTTGGATGCTGCGGATTTGCATGAGTAGGTAACCTGTTAAAATGTACCACTCTTGGTTTTCCTTGAGAAAGCTTCTTAATTGATCTTCTTTATAATTGTGTAAGGAAAGGACCCTCACAAGAACTCTGCAACTTGGATGAATATCCAAGATTACGTCGCGGGTTATACAGCCAAACAGAACTACCCAGTTGGAATCCTCCGTCTTCCTCTTTGACGTCATATGCTTCCTTCATTCTGCCACTGCCTTGTTTGATATTGGACCGGACTTCTTGATGGGTATTGTTCATTCTTTGACGTAATTTGCTGACACAATCTTCGCCTGTGGTCTTTTCTCCTTGAGAACATCCTAACTTCAGATCACATGGTAGTCGTAGCTCTCGTCCCATAATAATGCTGGTAGGGATTTGATCCGTTGACTTGTGTACAGATGAACGATGTATCATCAGAAATAGGTGGAAATACTGGTCCCAGTCTCTTTGACGGTCAGACAAATATCTATTTATGGTCGTATTCATTCCTTTAACAATTCCATCGGAGTGCAGATCTACTGCTGTAGTCCCTGTTTTATCAGGAGCTTTCAGACGTCTTAGAATAGGAAAGACTCGAAATTCCTTTCTTGGTCTAAATGTAACATAACCACCATAATGTTATTATTTCCAGAAGCAGATTCAGGGAATGGATTTGCAACATCGATTGCTATTCTCTCAAATGGACTGCGCATGTTATAATGCTTCATGCGAGTCCTTGATAGCCTCCTAGGACCATTATTTGCTGCACAATCCGTAAATTTCCGGTACTAATGCATGACATCTGGTAGTTTACACTGTAGAACCGTTCGCTTCCCTAGGGCTTTCGTAACTCCAAATTATCGCCCAGTTGCACCATTATGTATTTATTGTAATACTTCCAATCTCCTACTTAGGCACAATTTTCCAACAATGAAGTAGATATGACCTACTTTCCCGCATTTCCGACGTCTCGGTTTTCTTTTTTTGTTAAGGATTTCCTTGAATATCTTTCATACAGTTGATATTCGCTATATCATTTCTTGTTTCTCTTGATTCGCCTCCAATGGTTCGGACTCGAGTATGTTTCGCTGCCTCAAATTCGGTAGCTCGAGTCAGTGCTTCCACTAAGTGAGTCGAACCAGCTAGTATAAAATACTTGTCTGCTACCTGATGCCGAAGTCCATCTAAAAATGCATAGACCGCTAACTTTCGTATCATGTTTTTCGTTCTGATAAAGGTCTGTAGTGTCTCCTCTATTTGCTATTGCTTTCTTTGCTGCCGACCATCCGTTTACCTTCTCTGTTGCAGACCATCCATTTACCAAGCACACCGTTTTTGACATTTTTAGTTCATTTATTTTGACTTAAATTTCAAAAAATAAAATTCTGAACCTGACACCACTGTTAAAGTTTTTCTACTTCGGGTTCACTTGAACTTAAACATTTGATAGAACTATAATTAATTTATTTACATAAAACAACAGCTATTTAATTTATATTAACAAAACTAACAATATTGTATTTACACGTATTCTTCAACTTACTAATTATGGCCTATTCGGTCAGTCGCTTTCAATGTTTATGCCCTTTTCGCTAGTTCTCGAAAAATCGCTAACAATAGTTCAATGCATCTACACTTGATTGTTTTACGCGTTCGGCAGCGGGTGCTTATCAAAAAGATTAGACCAGGGCCGGACTTTATAATTTGTTATAATATATCTATGAAAAAATTACTGCATTTAGTTCAATCTAGGTATTTAGCGTCGTGGTGAGAAAAACTCGGTATCACTTTCAGAGTCGGAATCAAATAAAAACTGGAAGGTCATGTTAATTCTTCTGAAGGCTTTCATATTCGCTTTCAGGTTTTAAACCTGCATTTGACTCATATACATCAGATACTCAAATTCTTATTACTTTTCTCAGAGTCACATACGCATATTTATTGCATTTCATGTAATTGATACCTCCACAATATTCGCACAGATTTGTACTATCCAGACCATACCTCTTGCAATCACATATGTCAAAGGTTTTTACATTCAGTTTTATATTGGCATAAGAGTATTTCCAGAATTTTTTCTAGTATTGGTTCCTTTTTCATGGTGCTAGGCATCAAACCATTAATAGTATCTTCCTAATTATACAATCGTTAATCTATTCCTTCATTTCCATGCCACTTTTAAATTTAATGAAATACTCTCAATACATATTTTGTAGTGGGAGGACTTTTAAATTGCATTCAGTTTTTAAATTAAGTTTCCGAATGCAATTGAATCTGTGGTCTCTTAAATTTGTAATTTAATTGGTTTCCACCAATACAATGCTCGGAGAAAAGTATTAAATTAGGTGTTTTTCGATCATAAAAAAATCGGATTCACTCTGGTGTTAAGAATATTTAATTAAAACATCTCTAATTTTTTTAACCTTATCAAATAATGCACATATTGTATCGCGTCTTGAAAATGCGTTCAAAATTAAAATATTTTTTGTCAATTCGGAATACATAAAACTTTTCTGAATAAAATCGGATCTCCGGGTAGGAGCTGTTGTGGGGATAATTTACTAGCCGTTCTTTTTAATAGCCAACCAGGTCCGCCAAATAGCAATCAAAGAAGAAATCGAGTAACTTTTTGTAGTTGCCTAAAATGAACTTAGAAATGGTAACTTCCATCATCTCCATGTTTAAAGTTCTCATAAACTTACAGTCTGTGAAACTAAAGTCAATTCCTCCAGCAACATAGTAAGCCATCTCTATCCCGAATATGAGCTTTATTCCCGCTTCAGACGTAACTTTGGCATCTAACTCTTTGCCAATGAGAGGAACCAATAGACCCGATAGAAATTACTCTTATGTGGTTTAAAACATCTTAACAAATCATTAGAATTCAGAGCACTTTTCTCCTCATTAACATATACAGCAGATTTTCTTCAAACCAACTATACTAGTGCTGACATCACTATCCTAGGTGTTCATGAACAAACACAGATTCCGGATGGTACTGGACACTTCCTTAGTCTTCTAGACTTCTTTCTGACAACATATCCTGAAATTTACTTCTGTGCAACGATCATACGATATTTCAATATTGGGTGAGCTATCAGTTAGTAGAGTTTGTTTAAACATCCTTTGCCGTTACGTCATAATCGGTGACGTATTCTGCTGTTTTACGTTTGTCGTATATTATTTAAACACATAACCTCAAAATTAAAATATAACTAATGACATGTTAAGGATTGTTTTCAATGACCCATGTTAAGGTGTGTTTGTATTAATAAATTGGTAATGCCAAACATTGTATTTTGCTTTATGGGTTGCGTAAGTTTTTACATAATTTAGTAATTTTTTTAACTTGAAACCTCCGTTTTTTTAACTGATTTGTTTCAAATTTCTAGTTTGGGGATATAACTACTCATATTTTTAAAAATTGTATAGTAATTATTGTCTGTGTCATTGTGAGAAATACTTCCGTACGTATTCCTAAAAGATGAAAATAAACACACATGTATGGGAGAAAACAGACAATAAATAAATTTATTTCTGAAAAAAATCCCAATACAAATAGGAAAAAGGAACGAAATAACGGATAAGAAACGTAAACTCAAATAGTATATAACGAAATAAAATACAAAATCTAAGCTTCATCACTGACAAAATCATCTTCATCATCACTCTAGGAGTCCGATTCACTCAGATCTATGATAACAGGAAGAAAATGAGATTCATCAATGTATTTTTCTTTTTCCCAGTCATTATTGATTAATTGATTTGTGTGCCTGAAATGGTGCTTCCTTGAAACATGTCCAGCATGAACTTTGATTTTGTGGTCTTTATCTGTTTCTACACCAGTAACTATTTTTTGAACGGTTCTAATAAATATAGCATCAGAGCATCAGCAACACGCTATAAAATTAATAAAGTCAAATCAATAAATACTTACATTTTGCATAATATAGGTAAATACTTACGTTGTAGACTGCATTTAACGGTAAAAGCGGTTTTCCAGTATCTCTTTCTCTTGAAAAGTAATTAATCAACTTCAAAATTAAAGTTTGCTCTTTCTAATTATACCGGGAAGGCATGTTGACAATGAAAAATTAATTGAAAAAGGCGAAATTAATCAAAAATACTCAACAAATCAAAATATGACAACTTAACTGCCAAAAGTAATAAATAATCTACATTAGTTAAGAAATACGTTAATGACGGCATAATTCCGTCTCATCCATTTCATGATGGAGAGATCAAGATGGATAATGTATGACGCAACGGCAAAGGATGGTTAAACAAACTCTATCAACGAGTCGCCTAAACCGCTCAAAGATTGGTATTATAAGTAAGCCCACTGAGAGAACCTAACCTTAAAGAATATTTTCGAATTTTTCACTGGTTCTAAGTTTGCTCTGCGCGGACTATCCATCGAGTTTTGGGGTAAAGTTTCCTAGGTCAATTGGAATAGCATGGCTTTATATTCCTTTTGTCAAAAAGTGCTTTTCCAACGGTAAGCCTCGGTTTGATTGAAAACGTGAAAAAGCTGTCGCTTTCAAAAATCGTGCCTACCGCCAAGGCGTTAAAATCCTACGGTCCAAAAATGCGTGTTCCAATCAAAATATAAACAAAAATTGATGAAACCAAGAAAACTGATGGAAATTTTTTGCTGTTGTAGCAAAAAATGTATTAGCCATTAAAAAACTCTATTAAAATAGGCGACAGCCAAAGTACTTTGCTACGATTAAAGAATTGAATTTTTTAGAATTCCGTTTAAATCCCTAAAAAAATATTTATTTCTTTTTTTAAAATCACATAACTTTTTATTAATTTTAATGGTTATGAAGTAAAATTTTACTAACTAAAAAGAAGTTTTTTGTGGTTAAAAAGTATTTTTCTTGCAGTTCAAAAGTATTTTTTTACCTATAAGAGGTAGTTTTAATTGATACAGAATAATTTGTCTTAAAAAAATAGTTTTTATTGATTAAAAAGTAGTTTTAGTACTGAAAAAGGTATACGTGTTAAAAAGGTATACTTGTTAAAAATTATTTTTTATCTTTAAAAGGTTTTTAATGGATAGAGAATTAATGTTTAAAAAAAATAGTTTTCAGTGGTTAAACAGAAGTTTGTATTTGTTTAAAAGTAACTGGCCCTAATGGTGGCTACCTTTTCTTCAATTTCAGGATTGCTCTGTAAAAAACGTCGATATTAAATTATTGTATACATCCTGTCTCCAAGACGAATTAACAATATCGTACATATAAACTAGTAAAAGGAATAATTCCTGCGCGATTTTTCAAGACTACGGCCCATTTCCGTCAGCGGAAGAAAGTCCGATTCGAAAAAATCGGAATTTTTCCAATATTTTTTTTTCAATTTTTTTTTTTAACGAGCCGGTTACGTTATGGATATCAATCAACGTGTCTTGACTTACACAACACCTTAATAGAAATCAGTATCGAAAAATGTGCTTTCTTTATCGAGATATCTCGATTAGAAGTTTCAGTTAGCAGGCGGGACCGGGATCATCGGACCCGAAATTGCTCATCTTCTGATAGAGCCTTTCTTTTTTGAATACAAACCGATGGCCGAAAGAATTTTCCGGATCAGCCGTACCGTTCTCGAGTTATCGTGCGCACAGACATCCACAAATCCACACATCCACACAGACAGACTTTTTATTTTTTTCGCGGAAAATCAATTTTCCACGTTTCATGACATTTTAAGTCATTTGGAGCAAAAAAAATTGAGATTTTTGCACGGTTTCAATACTACGGTTTGCCATACTTCACCAAAGGTGAAGTATTGGCGGGCCGTAGTAATTAAATGGATGACACTATCAAATCGATAGTGAAGATACTGCCCTGGAAGTAAAGTTTTAGCCAATAAACAAATTTGCGAGGACCCTATATAGGAGACATATGAAAGAATCAGGTATGTTAAGTGTAGATGTGCACTATCTTAATTGGTAACTGGAGGTTTTACCAGATTGCAACTTTAGTCAGAAACATTAAGGTGGTAAAATTTTAATTTAAAAGAATACAAGTTTAAATACTACTTACCGCTACACGAATGAAAAAACTCTTCTGAATTTCGCTTCAGCTGAGCCCCCAATTGCATTTTTTGGTGATTTTTTTAATAGTGATTGGTTGAACGAGATATAACAAAATTTGTATTGCCGAAGTATCGTCTAAAATCAAAGTATTTCCAATTAATTTTCAATGATTAAAATAAAAATGTAAAACTATTATAAATAACAAGTCTTTCAAAGTTTTAGAAGAAAAAAACGTCATAGTATCTAGAAGAGAGTGACATTTAATGTCAACTACCAATAGAGTATGTGGATAAAATAGTGTTTTTAATATTATTGGAAGGATTGGTTTGTGAATCAAGATTAAACAGGTTTTGCAGAGTTAAAAAAAGCTATAATAAAGGGCAGAAAATGGGCTTTAGCAGCCCGCAGCTATGAGCGAGCGAAGCGAGGACAGCTAATATCTAAGGGCTGCTAAAGCCTTTTTTGGTTGTGTGACACACAACTGTTTGTCGCCTATCAAAAAAAAAGAAAAAACAGAGAAATATAATAAAAATCTTTAATTTTATGAATACAGACAGAATTTAATAATGAACTGAAGTAGTAAAAATGTAGGAATTTATTTATTTATTATAGTAATTATTGTTAATTATCCCTTGAGCACAATTATGGACAGTAATACCAGAATTAATAGGCATTGTGTAGGTGGTTGAAGTGCTAGTAGCAGTATGGTGACTTATTTCTATGGATGAAGTTGCATTGGAATTATCTAGGTTAACTGGCAATTCATTTATTTGGTCGGAATTATTTAATGCTCCAGTTGTGTTTTTTCTGCTGATATTAGGCTGCTGTTTTTGGTTTGTCAGGATTTTTTCAGCAATGCTAATCTTATTCGATAAGCAATCGTCGATATATCCTACTGCAACGGCAGAAGAACGTCATCCTCTATGCTTTTAAGTGTTAAAAAATCACTCCCGGAGTTAGCTAGAAGGGTTGCAGAGATACGGCGGAAGCAATGTCCTGTGTATGCACTAGGTTCGGGCAAATTAAAAAAGTGGCTATTTGTTCTGGAATGGGGAGTTCAACTTGAATTATTAGTCCATCTTTTTTTGCATTATTTGAGAAAAAAAAGAATTTTTTTTCTGAAAAAATCGTTTTTTCGGTTTTTTCTTTAATTTAATATGAGAAAATTGATATTTAAAAATTACTGCATCTATGCAACTTGTAGTGCGCTTACGTCACTTATGTGCAATAGCTGCAGCATAATCTTGACGTGGGCCAGTTTCTCTAAATAAAATTGACGCTTTCAAATATAGATGACTTTTGCTTATACAATGTCGTTTGGTCAATATGTTTTTAATTGTGCTTACTTTTACCTTTGTTTACGTATCTTTACAAATACAAATAAATACGGAAAATTATCAACATCAACCAGCTCTACAGAGTACAAACTACAACAGTAACAGTGAACTATGCAGTAAGCAGATGCGGACGCGGCCTTTCACTTAATCAGGAACGCTTGTGCCCAGCACTTATGTACCAAACAGCAAATTATTACCTGATCTCGTTAAAATAGTCGTTTTCTTTATCTAACAGCGGAATCTAATATCTATTTATCTCTCTCGATTTTGAATGCGAATTCACAGTACCTACGTCCAAGTTTTCATCTTTATCCAATGGACTTATCCAGTAGGAACGAATTTATTGGTTTTATATTAATTAATGAATAGCTTAAAGAACCTAATTGCTGATGTTGATTTTCATTGTTCTTATAATATTCATTAATTAATAAAAATCAAGAAAAAGTAATATATTTTGAAAGTGGCGCTACTTTTGACCAATAATTGACATTTTACTTTCTACAGCATTGCCAAGATTCTAGATTTTTTCGTTTGTAGAAAAAAATTGACATACTTCTTTCCTTCTTTTAATCATAGAAAATGAGAAAAGGAGAGTTGCCAGTTTTATCGATATGACAACATAGCCAAATATAATCTGTTTCAATTGGGCCACGTCACAAGCCACTATAGCCCCGATATTCAAATTTTAAGAATTAATTACAGCCGCAGGATCGGTCTCAGAAGGGCTGGACCCGGAGCAATGTGTTATGGTATGCCAAAATTATAAAATAAAAATATAAAAAAAAAATCACTGGATGAGTCCATTAAACTCGATGGGTTTTATTTGATTAATTCTAACTGTTAATAAAGAAAAAACGTGAGGTTATATTATTGTTGAATTCCCCATTTTGCTGAAAGAGTTTTTTCCAATCGGTTGTACTGTACATTGTAATAAATGAATAGACGATTATGAGGAGTGTGAGTAGGGAAATCTATTTGTTATATATTGTAAGTAGATTCAATCCATCAACGGTTTTGTTTGTGATTGTAAACGTCCCTGTAATATTATTTTTTGTTTCTGGAACTGTAACAATATATCTCCTCTATTATCTATGTGGTTAAGCTTCATATTTAACAATTCATTTCCTCGACAAGCCCCGTATAGCACCATCATAGGAGCAATATACAATTCAAAGTTAATAAATAATACCACATAAAAAAAAATATTTAAAAAAGACACTTTTATTTATGCGTAAAAAGTGCATTAAAAACTAGAAAACTATTTTATACTTGTTTACCTTTATCATTGGATATTCGTAATCATCTGCTTCTTTAAAAAAGTTAATGCACGGTTTCTGAGTCAAAGTTTTTTACTTTTTAGGCAGGTAATTAATCGAATTCTTTTTTAAAAATGATCGAACTTTATGAAAATGATCAAAATTGATATTTTTCTTCAGTTTAAAGGTGCTTTTCAACATTGAAAATTCAGAACATAGTGTACTTGCATTTACAGTTTTTGATCTTTCCGATAGATAAGCAAGTACCTAATACATTTTCTGTTACATTTTTTGCTTTTTTACTCTTTTTCCAGTTGTTAAACATTACATAGTACTCTTCGTAAAGATTTCTTGACTTTGTAGGTAACAAATTTAGAGAAACATTGCTAGCTTCTTCTTGTAGGTCTGGTGGAGTATTCGTAAATATTTCAACACTGTCTGAATTACTATTCATTTTCACTAATTCACACAATCACAATTATTCACAATCAGAACGTATCGGTATTTTAATTTATACTGACGTTTAATGAAAATTTATGTGAAATGTCAAAGTACGTGAGTGACAGTTAAAGGTGTCTAGGGGTACGTTCCACAAAACACTTATAGCGAATTCCATTGGTAAAACTGGTGCGCACTAAGTGCATAATTTGTATTCTATTGGGAAAACTGGGGCGGGTTTTGAATTCCATTGAGGATCTGGTGCATTCGAATTCGAACTCGGTGTAACATTTTCAGCACGAGCTCCATGAGGTCGTGCGAAGTTAGTGCAATTGTGAATATGGCGGGATTATCAAAAGGTTCAAAATTGCTAGTGGTATTATCCTTCATCTTCAAGTAAATAGAGTAATTATAGTGATGAGGAAATGATATACGAAGTAATTAAGTAGAGGAGAATCAGATGTCAAAATGTTTTCAATAACTTGAAAAATTTTACATACTTGTTAATTTAAATATTTCATCGCTGGTAATGTTAAAGTTAATTATTTCATTTTTCAGTTGAAATGCAATCTCATATATTCATGGAATAGAGTCATTCATTTCTAAAATGTGAATAAAAATAACAGCAACCTTATATCCTTTTCTCACGAAAATAAATCAACCTAACCTAAAATTTTGTATTCCATTGGAAATGAATTAGTGCATATTTTTCATGAACTTTTTAGGTTTCAATGCAACACTCGTGTAAAACCAGTGCAAAACTAGTTTTACCAATGGAATTCGCTATTACAACAATCACGCTCTCGACCACTTTTTTTTCGTTCCACTTGCTTGTGAGCGTTACAATCATGGAGACTATACACTCAGTGAAATGGTGTATGGGTCGTTTCTCGTTTCAAGCGTTTATGTAAACATTAAGAAATATGTAATTAAATTCGAAAATTGGAAAATTTTTAAATATAGGAAAAAATGAGAAGGGAAAATAGGAAAAATTTGGGACTCTCATACCACTTCAACAGCTCTGCTCCTGCTTCTATTGAAAGTTTTCTTTCAGATTTTACATCTTCTAGTTCAGTTAGATGTTGTATTAACATATGAGGAAAAATGTATAAATGACTGTTGAATATAATCTATAATTAATTTTACTAAACTTATTTAACATAATTATGTTTACCTGATACCACGTGTTGAGCATCTGCTGGAGAAACATAAGCTTCAACAATAATATTTCTTTCCCCAAATTATATAAAGTTATTTTTTCTGTCACCATCTTTGTCTTAAAAATTGCACCAGGCCAACGTCCACTTCGACCCACCATTTCAGATGGATCGCTGTGAGTTTGGCGTGAGCGAAAATAATGACGTAATGAGTGACGTTTTCGCCGCGACTACAACGACCCTGGGACCCAATTCTTGAAATCGTATAGGAATTAATTCTCCAGAGAATTGATTCCCCAAAAAAAATTCTCTTGAGAATCGCCAGTCCTATTCTTGAATAAGTCTGAACTGAAATTCTAGTGAATTAAAAAAAGTGACGGATGTCTTTACTAAATCCAAGTATTTCATGAACTCAACCAATCAAATACTCAGAACTATTAGTTCTGTGCTCAAATATTATTTTAATACGTTCGCAGAAATGAATATCAGTTGCCATTGATACCATATGTTTGACATTTTACATTTTTGAGGAAACAAATTGAAACAATTTACATAGTTATTATCCTATTATTGTGCATTATCGTTTATTATTGACTATTTGTTATTTGTTCATTTTTTATTTGCGATGGCCAAACGAAATTTCGTGAGTGAAGCGCAAAAAAAATCCTTGTAGAATTCTTAGAAAATGATAAGGAACTTCTTAGAGGAAAGAATTCTCTTCCTTATAATATATTTTATAATTTTACTTGTTGAAATTATACTTATTATACTTGTTACTAGCTTACTTGGCTAGCTATTGTGGCTAGCCAAAAACCTTTTAATAAAAATTAAGATAGCGAAAAAATAAAGAGTTGAAGTTTTGTTATATGTCGAGATGATAGATACGAAATTTTTATATGTCGTTTTTTTTGATATTGTATTTTAAAAAGAAAAATATATGTATTCAAGCATTAATTAAATCTCAGAACCAAATAAAATTTGTGTTAATTAAACGACACAACGACGCAGACTAGGAACTAGGGCTTCCTACTCTTCGTTCACCTACTAAAACTTTTTCTCTTGGTTAATCTCCAACTCTGATTGTTGGTAGCAGAAAAAGCTCAATATACTCCATTAGATCGTCAAAGGCTTGTTTGGATAGACGAAAATGCTGTCTAAACAACTTTCTAAATTATCTAAAACGATAGCTTGAAGTAAAAAATTATTCATTTTAACAATATTTATGGCGGTAACAACAAAAAAACAATAATGTTCAATTTCAATTCCCACAAAATACGTCAAATACGTACAATTCACACTCTAATTTCTTAAATACTCATGAGAATTTGAAGTTTCTCCAGACAATGACATTAGGAATTAATTCTCATAATTTTTGGAGAATTTTTTCCTACGAAATATTTCAAGAATAGACATATTACAAAATCTAGAGAAAATGACGTAAATTTCTCACGAGAATCGATTCCTACGATTTCAAGAATTGGGTCCCTGGTCGTCATGTGGAACGGTTGAAAGAACATTTTGAGCGTTGCGAACGCTTAGTGGAACGCACCCTAGATATAGTGAAAAATTAAAAAAACGTGATGCTCATGAGTTTAGCATCCCTATGGAGGATAAACATTACTTTCATCCGTATTTCTAGGGTTGGTAAGATTCATTTTCCTATAAGTTAGGCGAAAAACAAATAAGTAACCTATCAATATATATTAAAAACGGGGAAGTGAATCTAATTGGGTATTAAATAGGTAATAAGCTATGTGCAGAGAATATTTTTATTGTGAGATCGGAGAAGATGAAGAGCAACAAAGGGTTGCAATGGAAGGGTATAATCCAACAATGTAGCCGACGGAAAAATGAATAAAGGAAATCGTAAAGACCCTTAAAAATAACATGAGTCCAGAATAAAATGGAATAGCTGCAGAAAATATAAAATATATTGGAGAAGAGCTATTAAGCAGAATATGTTAGTACACAGAATCTAGAGAGAAGAGAAGATGCCAAAAACTGAAAACATGCAATTACATTGCATTTGCTAAAAAATCGGTTGTGTCACCCCAAAACTTTCCCGACCAGTATCCAGAGACAAATACTTTTTCAGATATTTAATATTAAAGTTTCAAACTTTCACATTTTACTTTCCCGACCCACCTCCTAGAAGGGAAAGTATTGTGAACGAGCTAAAAAAAAATTCGAGATAAAAACGGAAATATCCATTTTCGGGTCCCCTGAGACGATTAAGATCATTTCCAGATGGAAGTCTGTCTGTCGGTCTGTGTGTGTGTGTATTCTTCCACGATAGAGGCCACACGTTTAATCCGATTGAGCTGAAATTTGGTATAGGGGTTTGGCTTACCCGTCGGAAGAACCCATTAGTTTTTGTACGACATCTGTCAAACGGAAGTACCACTATCAAATAATGACAGATGCAATATGTCACGGAATTGGACATGCAATATGTCATTTGAAAGCCCTAGAAAAACTCTATTCCGAAAAGTCAAAATTATTTCTCCAACTGTCACCCGTCAAAAATAAAAAAATGTCAAAATTTGAAACTTCAGCATTAAATATCTGAAGAAGTATTAATCCGATTGAGCTGAAATTTGGTATATGAGTTTGGGTTATCTGTCGGAAGAACCCATTAGTTTTTGTACGAGATCTGTCTAATGGAAGTATCACTATCAAAAAATGACAGATGCAATATGTCACGGAATTGGACATGCAATATGTCGTTTCTCCAACTGTCACCCGTCAAAAATAAAGAAATGTCAAAAGTTGAAACTTTAACATTAAATATCTGAAAAAGTATTCCTGGATACTCGTCGGGAAAGTTTTGGGGCGACACAACCGATTTTTTTTATTTTTGACAGTTGGAGAAATAATTGTGACTGTTCTGAACATACTTTGGATGTATTCCGAAATACACATCAGTATACTGACCAGTGCTACTGACGTCATGAATCCGACGCCATATTGGACTGGTGAGAAAAGTGACCAGTGTGTTGTGACAATAGTGGTCTTGTAGTCGAATATTTAAAATAATGACAGCTCTGCATTCTCAAAAAATAAACAATTACTTTTAATACACGAAGGTAATAAGTCGTACAGGTATATTTGTGACTAGCTATGTTAAATAACCTTAAAATTTTGATTTATTTCTAATATTTTACACATCTTGATTACGATGCAATTTTGCTGGTAGATTACTTATTTATAATAACTTTTTGAGTATAAACGTAAACAACAAATACGTGCTCTATTTTTATGAACGTTAACGCGCTGGTCAGTATATTTCGGAACAAATCGTCAGTATGGCGTCGATTCATGACGTCATTACCACTGGCCAGTGTACTGATGTATATTTCGGAATACACCCATTTTCAAGGGCTTTCAAATGATATATCACATGTCAAATTCCGTGACATACTGCTTCTGTCATTTTTTGACAGTCACACTTTCGTTTGAAAGATGTCGGACAAAAACTAATGGATAACCCAAACCTATATACCAAATTTTAGCTCAATCGGATAAAACGTGTGACTTCTATCGTGGAAGAATACAGACAGATACACAAACAGACAGATAGTGAAACGAAAAAAAAGGTAAAAGATAATTATAGTGATTTAGCTCAAATTATATTATGGGTTCGTTCCACGAATAGAATTTGAAATATATCAGAAGTAAGATATTAAATAACAATAAAATTTGGACGCCAGTCAGTTGATTTTTTGGTGTGATTAGAAACAATTGACAAAAAAACGATGATATATTTCAAAATCCGTTGTTTCTTTTTACCTCTCGCCCTTCAGATAAGAGAGGTATAGGAATCATGCTAAAAATTGGGTAGTGAGTTTTCAATTGATAAACACGTTTTGGGGTACCTAGAATACGATTTTAATATTTTCGCGATGATGTCTGTGTGTGTGTGTGTGTGTTAGTGTGTGTGTGTGTTAGTGTGTGTGTGTGTTAGTGTGTGTGTGTGTGTTTGGATGGATGTTGTAGTAACGATAACTCAAAAACTACTGAATAAAAAAATTTGAAATTTTGCATACAGGATTCTGATACCCTAGATTAGATTTGATTAGATTTTGGTGCCAATCGCACAACCGGAAGTGGCAGTTGCTATGGGTGATGACGCCATTATTATACAAAACGACAATAAAGTTTTACACATATATTTTGTATACCCTATAGTTTATTTTCAACTCATTAAAATTTTCGAAACTTTTGCCATTGTTGCCAGATTTACAAAAATATAATTTTTTTTCATACTTTTTTGTGTCAACCTGTAAATTTTTGATTCAAAAATGGCGAGAGGTCATAGGCTGGCCACATCAGATTTTTTTTAGGGTTAAGGAAATTAAACTCAAATGAATCGTTATATTTGTTTATTTGACGAGAGAACTATTCAGAGATATTTTTTTCTTTTTTCCATAAAAAAAAAACTTTGGTTCATTCAGGCGGGTCTTGGTGTTGTAGGCGTAAGCTGTCCTGTTCCTAGCTGTCCCGTCTCAGTTGTCCAGAAAAAACTTATTGGACCCGGCAAACTTGACCGTCAGACGTGGGAACCAGCGGAAAATCGCCAATAACCAAAAAAAACCCTTAAAGTTCACATAGGATAAATATAAGATTAAAATCTTACAAATTACCAGATTTTGTGGTCTCTGTTATTGAAAAAGAGTATAAAACAATGATATATCAAAATAAAAACATGAATTTTAAATCAAAATATGAAATACAAAAATATTTAAAATGAATTAAATTTTAAGACAATCTGTAAAAACAAATTAAGAATTAGATTCTCTTTTTCGTATATAGACACACAAAAATCAATAATTTATAATATAGATAAGACATGAACTTTTAAGTAAACAAATAAATAAAAAAATATACCGGGATTTATAGAATTAAAAATAAAAATCAATCGCTAGGAAAAGAAATCACATTTATGTGGATGCCTTCACACATGGGAATTGTGGGAAACGAGAAAGTCGACTGTTTAGCAAATAAAGCAACCAATGACAACAATATCGTGCTTAAAAATACATATCCATATAATGATAACAAACACAGTATAACGAAGTACATAAACAGCAAGTGGCAAGCATCTTGGGAAAAAACAACGTCAAAACTGAGAGAAATTAAACCTCAAGTTGACACTCCTCTACCACTTCCAAGAAATAGAAGAGAACAAGTAATCATCAACCGACTTAGAATTGGACACCCCTTACTGACACACCTCTATCTCATGAAAAAAGAACCAAACCCGTTCCTACTGCTCTATCCCGGGCTGGATGGCTTTACCTACAAAATACTCTTCAATATGCCCCCTATAGCAAAAATGGGCATTCTAAAAATTTTTAATGATTGGTGGCTGAAACAAAACTATACAGACAAAATTAAAGAAATTATAATATGTCTTTTATTGAAACCGCAAAGAAATCCAGAACTACCCTCATCTTATCGACCAATTTCATTACTGTCGTGTGTTACTAAAACATTTGAAAGGTTAATTAAGCTTAGGTTAGAGCATTTTCTGGAAAGTAAATCTTTGTTACCCAGGTATCAATACGGTTTTCGTCGCGGACAGGGAACCATGGATGCAGTGTCTCATCTCGTGTTAGATACTCAGCTAAGTTTTTCCAATAACGGATATTTAATGTGTTTGTTTATTGACTTGAAAGGGGCATATGACGCTGTTGACTTAAATATTTTATACGAAAAAATGGTCAGTATCGGAATTCACAAGAAGGTATCAGCTAATATCATAAATTTATTTGTTAATAGAAAAATTTATATTCGCGACCACAATAACATATTACATGGTCCCCGCGTCGTCTCTAACGGATTACCACAGGGTTCTATTTTAAGTCCCCTTCTATTTAATATATATACTGCTGATTTGCACAAGTTGTTTGACAATAACATTAACATAATACAATATGCGGATGATATATGTATATATGTATCCCATAAATCCTATGAAAACTGTTTACGAGACATTAAATATATAATATATTGTCTAAAAATTTGGTTGTCAGACTTTGGTTTTAGTATGTCTCCTGAAAAGTCGGCTATTCTGTGTCTTACTAGACACAGATTGCAAATGCCGGATATTCTTAATATTGGTGACTATACTATACCTGTGGTCGAACATTATAAATATCTAGGTATCGTCTTAGATAAGAAGTTGTTGTGGACCAAACATATGAAATATTTACAAGCAAAATGTGAGAAAGGTATTAATCTATTGAAAGTTATATCCAAACAGAGATTAGGAGTCGATGTAAATAGTTCACTATTGTTTTATAGGTCCTACATTCGTTCATTGTTGGATTATGGGTGCACACTATATGCATCATCATCAAATACCAATTTAATTTAAATATGCTAGACAGAATATAAACAAAATCACTAAAAATATGTCTAGGTGCAATGTTATCGTCACCCAATTCTGCAATCTTAGCCGAAGCTCAAAAACCTCCACTTTCACTACGTAGGCAATTTTTAGCAAATAAACAATTATTAAAATATAGATCATATAATATGTGTATGGTCACGAAAATAGCTCAAATCAACAGCGAAAACTTAATAAATCCGTATTGGAGAAAGAAAAACTCCCCTCCACTAGCTGCTGCCTTTATCGATACTAACCAATTCACTAATTATATAAAAGAATATAAAAAATATCCGATTTTCCAATCCAAATTTGATACCTTAATATATAAACCAAACGTCATATTCCCTCATTATACAGATTTACCGTCACTTAATAACCCTATTCTGAAAACTGTACTGAATACACGGATCAATAAAGGCATTCATATCTATACAGATGGCTCGAAAACCCAAGATAATGCAGGTTTCGCCTTCTATGTTTCAACCACAAATTATACAGAAACTTATCGAGTTCCAAATTTGTGCTCAGTTTATACAGCAGAAGCCTTAGCGATAGATAAAGCCATACAGTGGTGCTTGAATAACTTAAACCAGAGCGCAACAATATTATCTGATTCTAAGTCCGTACTACATGCTCTCTCCGGGCACCCAACTAAACACTTTAAAAGTGACGTAATTTTTAACATAAAAAAGAAACTATTATATCTTGAAAAAAACAATAAACAAATAGATTTTGTATGGGTTAAAGGCCATGCAGGTATCATAGGTAATGAAAAAGTCGATCTAGCCGCCAAGCGAGCAAGTAGTATATGA